>CM060989.1:14819000-15457000 GCA_030765065.1 Deroplatys truncata | reverse complement strand
GCCCACATCCTCTTTAAGATATCCGTTGGATAACTGTGTAACTAAAGGTAAAATACCAGTAGAGTGGACGATTTATCCCTCCTGAATACTCGCGCAGTCGGTACACCGAGGGATTTTACTATGTTGTTATACAATAAACGATTTGAAAAATATATGATTCAGGAATATTTTTACTTCTGTTGGGATGTTGAAGTTGTTTTTGGAGTTTATTTAATTATTTACCTCCACGTATGGACGTCAATTTTGAAGTGGATAGTTTACGTAATTTAGCACCATGCTTTGGGCGTTCATTTGAAATAGATTGTTTGTTATGTAATATGCTGCTACGTATGATAAACCGATTTTTGAAGATGTATTTTTGTTGTTACGCTCCAAGTTTAAAAATATTTATCAACTTTGTTATTAAACTGCTTCTATAGATATTATTTATGTTTATGTTTGCCTCGGCTGCTTCAGTATTGTTTTAGAGTCACGTATTTCTTAGACAGGGCGTGGTACGACAAGAAGAAGCTTTCGCAGATTTTAAGTTTTAAATTCACTTCTTTTTATTAATCCTTGGCACAAATTAAACAGCACTACACTGATATTAAGAGCTGTGAGATTCTTTAATTTAAAACTTGTACTTTGTTAACGCGTATATTTAATTTTACGATTCACATGAATACGCAATATTTCTTTAGAGAACACATCTTCCATCCGGTCACTGCCAAGGTCTGCCAGCAACTGAAATATTTCAACCATCCAAACCCGTAAGCTTCTGTATTTCAAGACTCTGATTGGCTAATCCTAGTCCAATAGAATATCTGCATTTTACTAAAGCTTTTTCTGGCTGTTGATTGGCTAATTTTAAACTGACACAAAATTTACATTATCGTTGCTCTAATCATGACTAGTAACATTTAAACTCTCAAACTCATTCGTGCCTCAAGGTTACCTCATTGTTAGCAACGTTAAACTTATTATTCTCACAGCTCTTACACTATTAAATTACTTTTCACATAACATTATTAAACATGTTTACAATAATATAAGATTTGCAATGACTGTTACATACATTTTTACAAATTATTACATACATATTGCTTCAAGGTGGGCTGTTATTGAATTTATACATTATATAATACAATTGAAATTATTCAAGTGTTAAAAATATTGCCTCAATGTTTACCCAGAAATCTCGAGATACTCGATTGGCAATTAGATCTTCGCTATTGTTTAATGATTTATGCAAGCATAGGAGCTAATTTAGGAAGAATGTGCAAGGTGTTAAGCATAGGGAAGCTTTTATACCATAGTGTGATTTTCTGAAATTGTAGAAACATCACAAATAGTTCAGATATGAAACTATATTTTATAAATGTAAGCCAGTCAGCATCTCTAATTCAATGATGCTATACACAGTTTAGGTTTTGAAAAAAGTTATGAATAACCCCAGGATAGTCAGTGAGAAATCTTGAAGGTTCGGATTTTAGCATTAAGTGGTGATGATATTGTGAACCTTTATCAGTGGACTAGGTTAACCGCAGCATGTGAACTTGAACCTCTGGAAAGCACAGTTTTATCTTGTTGGTACATATGTTTTTGATGTATGTTTACATTTTCAGCTGTTTTGAATATTTAGTTAATGTTGACAATTGAAAAAATTATACGTGTTTTCGAGTGCTCTTTCGAAAAAGATGGATCAAAGAATTTGCATCAAATTTTGCTTGAAAAACGGAATAAAGTGCAGCACCTCATTCGAAATATTGACTGTGGCTTTTGGCGAATCTACTATGAGTAAGACAAGAGTTTACGAGTGGTATAAACGTTTCAAAGAGGGCTGAGAAGACGTTGAAGACGACAACCGGCCTGGACGCCCTTAGCACATCGATTACTGACGACAATGTGGAAGAAGTAATCAAAATGGTTCTGGAAAATCGCCGAATCACCATCAGAGAGGTTGCTGTTTATATCAGCATATGCTTTGACTCATGCCAAGCAATTTTTTCGGACATTTTGTGCAGGAAACTTGTACCAGAACTTCTAAAGAAGGCTATAACAGGTGACAAAACATGGGTATCACGTAGAAACTATGGCCCAATCGTCCCAATGGAAACTGCCTGAAGAGCCAAGACCGAAAAAGTTCGACAAGTTAGATCACATGTGAAAGTTCTTCTCACCGTTTTCTTCGATTACAATGGGATAGTGCATCAGGAGTTCCTGCCTTATGGTCGTACGGTCAATAAGGAATATCATCTGGAAGTTATACGCCATTCGTGTGAAGCAATCCGAAGAAAACGGCCAGAAGTGTGACAAAACCGTTCGTGGAAATTGCATCACGATAATGCACCCGCTCACAGCTCAATGCGCAGTCGTGCAGTGGCAGGCGTGCCGTGAGGTTGTCTGTCCGCTGTGTGTTAGTGTAACCGGCCGGCACTGGTGCGAGTTATTTGTTTGCTGTTGTGTACAGTTTTCAGTGTCTCCGAGTACACGCTTGTTTAATTGGGTATACTTTCTTTCTTGTTTTGTAAGTTCTAAACGGTAACCATGGCGGTTTATAAACGTGTGAATACTCTCAAAATTCAGTTTACGACGACGGCGATTAAACCCACTGCACTAGAAATCCACCAGTGGCTAGTGAACTTCATGGGGTTCAAGCTGATCAGGTCGACACGCTCCAGCTTCACACCAGGGAACGAGCTATCTATGTGAAATTGTTATCGGCGGTATTGTATGATAATCTTCTCTCGCGGTTTAAAGAGGAACAAAATTTTACATACGCCTCCGGCGACATAACAAAAGTGAATATTACACCAGGTGATCAGCAAACAGTAAATGTTCGGGTGTTTAACCTGCCTTCTGAGGTGCCCTTTACGGTACTGTCAGAGGAACTAAGTAAATATGGTACAGTGTATGATATCCGTAGGGAAAGATGGGGCTCGCAGTATCTTCTTTCGTCTAACAACGGAGTGCATGCTGTAAAAATGGGGCTCAAACGTCATATACCGGCTAGTTTAGTTATCGATTCGTATTTGATTGCCATCAGTTACATCGGCCAACCACAGGCTTGTCATTTGTGTCATGACACTACCCACTTAAAAGCAGCTTGTCCTCTACGTGCCACGCGGCTACCTATAACTCCAAGGAATCGACCGGTAACCTTCAGTGAGGCGGCGAGTGTTGCCACCGCTTCTGATGCAGTCGCCCAGAAGCAGGCTTCCATTATGTCACAAACGTCTGTGGTAGAACCTTTGTCGGTGAACCTTCCAGCGCGCTCTTCAGATTCAGGAAGTGGTGGTCCTGCTGGGGCGGAGACACCGCTGGTGACTGCAGCAACCGAACATGCAATTGTGGACGGATCTATTACGCCATTTGTTGATCGGAAGTCGGCATTCGAAATGCCCGAGGTACCCTCTTTTTCGCAAAATTCTCAGGATGGGGATATGGAGATCGTTTGTGATGAAGAAGTAGAGATATCGGCGAGTGAGGTAGCACTTTTAAGGCAAAAGTCTTCTGCTTCTTTGTCTAGTCGAGATCCTCGGATACGGAGCCAGCATAGGCGGATGGATGTAGAAAGTGCCATGACACGACAGCACTCCCAAGATGTGCAACCGTTGCCCGGTAACTCTACGGCTCGTTCCACAACGAAAGAGGCGGACTCAGGCAAGCGGCCGGCAGTAGATGACAGCGATGATTTTGAGGATCACCAACGTTCCCCTAAACTTACAAAGGATGACCCGCACCCGGATAGTGATGATTGAGATTGTGTTGTTTCTGCAGTGCTCACTGGTTGTTCTCCGCTTGCAACTATTGAATATACGATCCTTGCCCTTTAAATGCCGGTAGGTCTTCAAATATGGGCTTCGCTCAACGTTAACTGCCTGCGACAGGTTATTAAACAACAACTTTTAAGGGACTTTTTGATCAGTAATGACATAGACATATGTTTTTTACAGGAGGTGAATCTTTGTAATCTGGATTTTTTGTATGGCTTCGATTACGAGACCAATCTTGGCCCCGAGGGTTCCGGTACGGCGATTGTTTACAGACAAGGCTTACGATTACACAGTTTTGGATACCATCCTTCCGGTAGGGTTCTTTCGGCAGTGTATGATGACGTGACTTTCGTGAATATCTACGCACCTGCTGGTAGTAATAAACGCAAACAACGGGAGGAGTTTTTTCGGCAAGACCTCCTGACCCATATCCCATCGGGTGCTACCTTTGTACTTGTCGGTGACTTTAATTGTACGTTGGCGGCCAAAGATCAACGTGGAGCCTTTAATGGATGTGTTACTTTGCAGCAGCTGGTGGAGCAACTGCGGTTAAAGGATACCTGGGAGCATACGCATGGTTCCGCAGTACAATTTACTTTCGTGAGAGGCCTATCAGCATCGCGACTGGACCGCATGTATGTGCCGGCTGAACTCTTATCACGTCTTCATCGTACAGAGATAGTGCCTGTCGCATTCAGTGATCATAATGCACTCATACATGCCTTTGAAGGTAGGGCAGCGATCTACAGTAGAGGTAGAGGTTATTGGAAATTAAACTGCTCGTTGCTTATGGATGAGGACGTGCTAAGGGATTTCCAGGATCTTTGGTCGCGGTTGCGGGTATCCTTTCTGCTACCTCAGAATAAAGCCTTCTGGTGGGTGTGTAAAGCCAAGCCTGCGCTTCGTTATTTCTTTCGGGCTGCAGCCTGTCGTCGAGCTCTGGCTAGGAGGGAAACCATGGACTATTACCTGCAAGTCCTTCAGGAACTACACATACGCCAACAGCAAGGTGATGATGTTCAGTCTCTTCTGAGAGGCATCAAAGAACACATTAAGGTCCGAAAATCTAACGAGTTACAGGGGTGTTTGTCCAAAGTACACTCGGCGGAAGTGGTTTTTGGAGAAAAGGCGAGTTTTTACCATCTGGCGAAGGAACGTAAACTGGTCGCCGGAAGCTCGTCACTCATTTGGAGGTTGATGGACAGAAAATTTCCACTACAGCCGGAATTCTTCGTGAAGTGCACTCCTTTTACGTCCAACGCTTCTCCGTCCCAGCGGAATGCTCCAGTGATGTGGACGAGTATATGTCTGGGGTTGCTCCGGTTGTCCCGGAGGAGCTGCGGCATGATACGACGCCTGTTTCAGCAGCAGAGTTCATGGAAGTGATCCAGTCGTCACAGTTGCATGCGTCTCCAGGACCTGATGGTCTACCGTATGAATTTTACAAGCACTGTTGGCGCTATATTCGGGAAGAATTACTTCAAGTTTTCCAGGTAATGTGGACCTCAGAGCGATTGCCGCTTACTTTTGCAGATGGGATAGTGGTCCAGCTTCCGAAGTGTGCGCAGCCGAAGACTCCACAGGATTATCGGCCGATCACGTTATTGAACTGTGACTACAAGTTGTTTGTTAAAATCATTAGTGTTCGTATGCAGAAGATTCTACCCTATATACTTAGCGAGATGCAGGCTGCCGTACATAAGGGGACGGCCATTCATCATACGCTGGCGGCATTGAGAGGTGGTATATTGCACTGTGCACAGGAACACCAGTCCGCTGCAGTCATTAATTTAGATCTTGAGAAGGCCTTTGACAACGTCGTTCACGGGGCACTATGGAAACGTTTGGTTGCCTTGAAAGTGCCCGATAAGCTCCGTAATCTTATCCGAGCCCTATATGATGTTGCTTCGTCTAAGATTCTCTGCAATGGGTATCTCACAGCTGCTATACCGGTTAAAAGTTCCGTCCGACAAGGTTGTCCCATGTCTATGATACTATTTGCCTTGTATGTTGATCCTTTACTTCGACGTCTTCAATCTACTCTTACCGGAATCGATGTGTATGGTCAGAGACTGGTGGTACGAGCCTACGCTGAATTACTGTAATGGTTACCACACCCCGCGATATTATACGCCTAAAAGATTGTTTACAGCAATATGAGGAGAATACCGGAATGACATTTAATATGAGGAAGTCCGAGATATTGCCCATTGGGTTACAACCTCCGGATACATCAGTTTTGGGCATACCTGTTGTGCAGCGTACGAAGGTTCTGGGATCTACATTAGTACTGACGCAGAGGATATGCGGGAACACAACTGGACGTCTCGTATTAATATCTTACGTGGTGTGATGTATCAGCAGAAAACCAGGATGCTGAATTTGGTACAACGTATATGGTTTTGTAATAGCTTTGCGCTCAGCAGAATTTGGTTCCTTGCATCTGTTCTTCCGCCCTCAAAACGCCATTGCCAGAGAATAGAACAGATATTAGGTTATTTTATCTGGACAGGAAAGCTTTATCGCATTGCGCGTACGCAACTCCGTCTCCCTAAAGGTGAAGGTGGCTGGGGATTATTAGAGGTGGTTCGTCAGTCTCAGGCCTTGATGATTCGAATGCTCTTGCTTGCCATGAATAACCAGGGTGACCCCGTGGATATTGCGCTACAACGACAATACTCATCCTTTTTTCATCGGGGCGAGCGTGACAAGGTTCCCCAAATGTTACGTGAAGTTTATCAGGTCTTGGAGAAGTTACCACCGGAGAAAGTGGGGAATGGTGACTTTAGTACGGTGAAGAAGATTTACACCTTTCTTGTTCAAGCTACTCCTATTATCCCTCATGTCCAGCTGAAATACCCACAACTGCCCTGGAGACGCATTTGGAGATGTTTTAGCCTGCCACAGATTAACTTCGATTGGATGGCAGTAACGTATGCGGTGGTAAACGAAATCCTTCCAACGGCAGACAAACTCTATCGCCACCGGATGGCTATTTCCCACAACTGCCCACTTTGTAATGCCGCAGATTCCCTTCCTCATCGACTGATGGAATGTTCCGGTAAAACGGTGGTCTGGACTTGGGTTTTAGGATATTGTCGTACTTGGATACCTACCGGATGGATTCCTCAACCCTCTGATATTTTGCATTTGAACCTTCCTAAAGTAAGCCCCCCGTTGTATAATTCCCTACTCTGGCTGATTATGGGCACCTTTACTTGGCTACAAACGTTGGACGATCCAGCTGATTGTGTACTGCCTCATCTACGACAATTTTTACGTGCTGAGAGATGGCAGATGATTCGGCAACACAGAACAGGGCCATTCCAGCCTTGGATATTCAGATTTAAGCTCCACTAGCACAGTAATACCCTTTTCCCTTTTTGTTAGGATCCTGTTCTTCCTTGCTTAAATAATTGTAAAATAAAAAAATAAAAAAAAAAAAGAAAAAAAAAAGATGTCGTACCAACAAAAAAAAAGCCAGTGTATACCAAGGTGCTTTATAAACATTTAATTGACCTCTTAGCCGTTTGTATATTCCTCTACAACAAAATACACAGGTTTCAAAAAAAAAAAAAAAAGTAAAAAAAAAAAAAAAGAATATTGAGTTTTTAACAAGTCAAGAAAATCGATTTTCTAGCCCCTAGTGTAAAATCGCGTTTACAAAAAAAAAAAAATTCGCCTTTTTAAAATGATATAGGCTTTATCATCTTCAAATTGATCATATAATCCCAGGATATTACGTATAATTAAAAAGTGTTAGATTATGATCACTTGAGGTTAAACCTTCCTCCACTTTCCAATTTGTTATTTTTCTGAATGCATTATTTGAACAAAGTGTCAGATCTATATTTTCCTTTGCTATTAAAAAAAAAATGCTTGTTCATAAGGTTTTGGCAAGAAACAAAACCGTTATGCTGCCTCAGCCACCGTATTCTCCGGACATGGCCGTATGCGACTTCTTTCTACTCCAGAGGCTGAAGAGAACCATGAAAGGGCGATGCTTTGCCATGACTGATGAGATAAAAAAGGAATCGCTGAAGGAGCTGAATGCCATAATGAAAAGTGAGTTCCAGAACTGCTTCCAAAATTGGAAAAAGCGCTGGTCCAAGTGTATTATATCCGAGGGGGATTACTTTGAATGCGATAAAGTTGATGTTGATGATTAAATAAAAATTCTGTAAGGAAAATAGAAATTAGCATTAGTTTTAGATCACACCTTTTATGTAGCCCCCTACCTGACATGTATTGTGCTGACCTACCTTGTAAGTGGCTAGGATTAGGGTGTGTACCCCAGATACTGACAAGCAGACTAATCCATTGCATGACCTCCCAATGGCCACGAGTGTCCTGGTTGTCCCCGTCTGTAAACTCTTGTGGCTGGAGGGAAGGATGTCCTTGCTCTAGGACGTTTTTGCGCACAGCTTCTCCTGAGGGAGAGTTACCATGAGCCTAGTAGACTGCCCACCAACACACACACTGTTAGTCGTTATCTAGGGTAGTTTGTATGTTCTTCAATGGTGGTTCAATTATCAAAATTGATTGGGTGTTTTTTTAGATTAAAAGGAAAACCACACACACGCATGCATGATGGGAGAGTATGGCCAAGAAAAGGATCACAATGACAGCACTACTTATAAATATTATATGGAGTACTGCTACCTTGGGTGTTAATAAACTCTTCTAAAATACCTCTGAGATATGAAGTGCCGGATTCAGATTTTTTAATTTATTTGTTTAAGGTCGCTTTAACCATTTCGATTTAGGTTCAGTTGAACGATTTTACAAAAACTTCTTACAATGATTTTACAAGAACGGAACAATTCACATTGAAAATAACGATAGCCTTACAATTACAGTTATTACACATTAAAAAATCTGATGTGTTACACTCACATGACTTTCTCTACTCTTGTACAATCTAATTTTACAAACGCCTATTCTCCATATGCTTCATGTTAATCGAGATATCGAGATGTCAATCTTATTGGTAATTTTCTTGTAGATGCAAGGGGAATATGGTAGCTTTTAAGCGATAGTCAAATATTTTAACGCTGGTTGCTATGTGGCGCATTCCATTCTCTTTGCATGTCCAGGACGTAAAAAAAATGAATAACCCATTTGAGAAAAAGTATAAGTATTGGAAAATTTGAGGAAATAACAAGCAATATCTCGAAAACGGTTCACTCAACAAACAAAATGTATATGACATAAGTTGTGTATTTTAACGCGATCTACATTTTTTGTGTAGTAAAATTTTGTCTATCTCTTATGGTGTACCAGTTATGCAAAAGCCGTTCACAATGAAGAATACTTTTGGAGACATTCCCAGAAAATTCGAGATATACATTTCATTTCTCATGACATTATCTTAAACATATGATATTTTTATCAAAATCGTTAGAGCCATTTTTGAGAAAATTAAAATTTTCGAAAAATCTTCCATGTAAAGGGTAGTCTGGAGTGGGGGGATTTTCTTGAAAACCTTCGTGTCGCATCTCTGGAAGATACTGAACCTAAATACCAAGTTTGGTGCTTATCCCACTGTTCGTTTTTGAGTTATGCTGTTCACAGACACACAGACACACACACACAGACACACACACGGACATGTTTCCAAAAATGCTTTATTTGGATTCAGGAGGTCTCAAAACATGTATTTCCGGCGAAATCTCGGTATCGAATTTTTGGGTGGAATGCAATACTTCCCCTACTTACTATACGTAGTAGAGAAAGTAAAAAACTGATGTGTTACACTCGCATGACTTTCTCTACTCTTGTACAAACTATTTTTTACAAACCTTATTCTCCATATGCTTCATGTTAATCGAGATGTTAATCTTATTGCTAATTTTCTTGTAGATGCAAGGGGAATTGGTAGACTTTAAGCGATAGTCAAATATTTTAAGAGCTGGTTGCTATGTGGAATATTCCATTCTGTTTGCATTACCAGGACAAAAAAATGAATAACGAATTTGAGAAAAAGTATAAGTATTGGAAAATTTAAAGTAATAACAAGCAATATCTCGAAAATGGTTCACTCAACAAAAAAAATGTATATGGCATAAATTGTGTATTTTAATGCGATCTACATTTTTTGTGTAGTAAAATTTTGTTTATCTCTTATGGTTTACCAGTTGTGCAAAAGTCGTTCACAATGAAGAATACTTTTGGAGGCATTCCTAGAAAATTCAAGATATACATTTTATTTGTCATAAAAATATCTTAAACATTTATTATTTTAATCAAAATCGATAGAGCCATTTTTGAGAAAATTAAAATTTTCGAAAAATGTTCCATGTAAAGGGTAATCTGGGGTGGGGGGATTTTATTGAAAACCTTCGTGTCGCATCTCTGGAAGATACTGAACCTAAATACCAAGTTTGGTGTTTAGCCGACTATTCATTTTTGAGTTATGCTGTTCACGGACACACACACGATCATGTTTCCAAAAATGCTTTTTTTTTGGATTCGGGGGGCCTCGAAACATGTATTTCCAGTGAAATCTCGGTATCGAATTTTTGGGTTGAATACAATACTTCCCCTACTTACTATACGTAGTAGAGAAAGTAATAACAATGGTTTACAAGAACAATTAGTACTCAATGAACATGACAATAATTTTAGAATAACAAAAGCAATTTCTTAATTCTTTTGATTAAATATGGTTATATGATTCAATTGCTTTAAGTTGATAATATTTCGACAGTGAGAAGGATTATTGAGTGTTGCGTGAAGGTTTATTGGTATACCAAATTGTTTTCTCTGCTGTTTAAACTTTGAACATCTCAGTATAATATATTCTACTGTTAGTCTGTTCGACACTCATCACAGGCGGGTGGAGGACTTCTGTTTAACAGGTAGGAGTGTGTAATTCTGGTGTGTCCAATTCGTAGACAGGTTATCCATCACTGATTTTCTATTCGTCTCTCGAAGTCAGTAACTGCATCGTAGTAGTGTGTAGTAGTGGTTGGATCCTGTGTAGGTAGACATATTGTTTCCTTTGCAGCAGTGTCCGCTTTTTCATTTCCTGTAAGATTCAGATTTTTTCACGAAAAGTAGTTACAGGATTTGTCAATAAAACAGAGAGTACATAAAACATATACTCACAAAGATTTAACAAACTTTTATTTAAAGGAAACGTCTTACTGAACATTAACAGTAATCCCTGCTTTATACTCCTCTGCTGAATGGAAGGCATTTTTTAACAAGATATGTTTTAATTTCCTTTATCATTTCCCCCCTCTTCATTTATTCAAGGTAACTGGTTATATAGATCCTCTGTATTACTCTAGATACATTTATTTTCTTTTAACCTACTTCTAAAATAATTTTGTTTATTTCTAGCGTATGCTCATGTACATTCACATTTTTATCCTATTCATGGATCCTTATACAAGATGTGTCTAAATTTTCTTTACAGACTTTGAGGACCTGTAGTGGGGACCAAGAGTGTTAATTTTAGCATTGGAAGTCATGTCCGGAAACACGCCGTTTTCCCACAGGGGTCTCGTAAATCAAGGATTGCATGTGACCCCACAGGTAGTAGTCAAGTGGGGGAACGTGCAGGCCAAACATCGGGCCACCACGACCTATCCACCGTTGCCCAAATTGTAGGTCCGCAATGAGCTGGTGCGCCGTCATGCTGGAACCACATGTGTTGATGCATATGCAGTAGCACATCCTCCAAGAATCCATGCAGTACGCCTTCAAGGAATCGCAAGTACACTTCACACGTGGAAGAAGGTGTGGCCCAATTATACACCCATCAAGGAACCCTGCCCAAATGTTCAGACAGTATTATTGCTGAACCCATCACAGACTCAACTGAATGGCATGTAAAAGAACGTGTAGTGGACTGGAGACACCAGGTGATCGGTGAATGATGTATGGACTACTGTAGTCAAGACTATCCTAGTGAATGGCGCCGAAAAAGCGTGTGTGATGATTTTGCGTGTAGCGGAAAAAAACTACGTTTCCGGGCACAAGTTCCTATGTTAAACTTAATCGTTCTGGTCCCCACTACAAGTTCGCAAAGTCTGTAAAGGGAATTTAGACACTCACCCTGTATATTTAAAACATTCCTACATGTACAAACAGCACCAAAAAATCTGATGTGTTACACTCACATGACTTTCCCTACTCTTTTACAAACTATTTTTACAAACGCTTATTCTCCATCTATTTCATGTTAATCGAGATAAACATTTGCAGAGTCTATCTTATTGCTAATTTTCTTGTAGATGTAAGGGGAATATATATTTACAAGGGCAATATAGAAATACAGTAGCCTTTAAGCACATACATATTTCTTAATAGCTGGTTGCTAGGTGCAGCACCATTCCCTTTGCCACAGATTATAACTCTTTGCATATCCAAGACAAAAAAATGAATAACGAATTCCCATTTTAGAAAATAAGTATTGAAAAATTTAAGGGAATAACAAGCAATATCTCGAAAATGGTTCACTCAACAAAAAAAATGTATATGACATAAATTGTGTATTTTAACGCGATCTCAATTTTTTGTATAGTAAAATTTTGTCTATCTCTTATGGTTTACCAGTTATGCAAAAGTCGTTCACAATGAAGAATACTTTTGGAGACATTACCAGAAAATTCAAGATATACATTTTATTTGTCATGAAAATATATTGAACATATGATATTTTAATCAAAATCATTAGAGCCATTTTTGAGAAAATTAAAATTTTCGAAAAATGTTCCATGTAAAGGGTAGTCTGGGGTGGGGGTATTTTCTTGAAAACCTTCCTGTCGCATCTCTAGAAGATACTGAACCTAAATACCAAGTTTGGTGTTTATCCGACTGTTCGTTTCTGAGTTATGCTGTTCACAGACACACAGACACACACACACAAACACACACACAAACACACACAGACACACACACGGACATGTTTCCAAAAATGCTTTTTTGGATTCAGGGGGTCTCAAAACATGTATTTCCGGTGAAATCTCGGTATCGAATTTTTGGGTGGAATGATATACTTCCCCTTCTTACTATACGTAGTAGAGAAAGTAAAAATTAATAACGAATTCCCATTTAGAAAATAAGTATTGAACAATTTAAGGGAATAACAAGCAATATCCCGAAAATGGTTCACTCAACAAAATAAAATGTATATGACATAAATTGTGTATTTTAACGCGATCTACATTTTTTGTGTAGTAAAATTTTGTCTATCTCTTATGGTTTACCAGTTATGCAAAAGTCGTTCACAATGAACAATACTTTTGGAGACATTCCCAGAAAATTCAAGATATACATTTTATTTGCCATGAAAATATATTAAAGATATGATATTTTAATCAAAATCGTTAGAACCATGTTTGAGAAAATTAAAATGTTCGAATAATGTTCCATGTAAAGGGTAGTCTGGGGTGGGGGGATTTTCTTGAAAACCTTCGTGTCGCATCTCTGGAAGATACTGAACCTAAATACTAAGTTTGGTGTTTATCCGACTGTTCGTTTCTGAGTTATGCTGTTCACAGACAGACACACGGACATGTTTCCAAAAATGCTTTTTTTCGGATTCAGGGGTCTCAAAACATGTATTTCCGGTGAAATCTCGGTATCAAATTTTTGGGTGGAATACAATATTTCCCCTACTTACTATACGTAGTAGAGAAAGTAAAAAATCTTCGGCGGATTTTGTATCCTTTTCTGGGGTCTTTGGAGGCGTGTCCTTCACCTTACCTATCGCAGAGCGTGATAACACAGCAATAAGGGAAAAAAATAGGCGAGGTTGATGCCTTTGCATTTTCTGATGTTACTGAAATCAAAACATGTTTATTGTCTCAGAACCAGTCATGCCATATACTAGCGAAATTACTCATGGACGTATCGTGGGTATGTGGGTCGTTGGTCGCGCTGTTACGGCAATTGCAACGGTAGTGCATAAAAGTGTTTTTATAGTAAATTACTGGATAAGAATATTCCAGGAAAGTAGGCAAGACGGTCTACATACTCGTCAGAAAGTGGGCACTCCCTAAAACATCCGCAGAAGATGATATTCGTTTACTAAACGCAAATTACTCTTTTGTTATAATTGACTGATCGTGTTTAGAAACTAAATATGCATATGGTTTACCGAATATGACATACATAATTATGGCAATAAAATTCGGTTATATTTTTGTCTTGATCAGCAATATGTTAGTAAAGGTATATTAACCAATTGTAGTTTGAATTAGAGGGAAAACATGCTGCCTTATTTAATTATGTTTGCTTCTATGCAGCAACAAGCATTGATACCAATGTGAGAATACAGTTCTGTTTATTTTCTGTTATAAAGTGCTGCCTTGCTATGTATTTAATGAATATCATTCAAGCTTTGATTTGCACCCCCTGAAAATCTACTCACACTACACATTCTACATTTCGCTAACTTGATCGCTCATTAAGTTTTCCACTTAGCTTTTAACCCTTTCAAATGCGTGTCCAGCCGATAAGGTATGGGTTAACAATCACGATATGAGGTCTGTATGATTAACTGAATGCACGCATTCTACCTTTTTCTCTTTTAGGCAATACGATCGAGAGCGTAAACATATATTTCGCTTCTACACCATTTTGTAAGCTTTGTTGTGGTTATTGGTGCAACTATTTAGCAGATGGAGTGGCCTACCCTTGCATCGTGGCCTAAAGCAACCAATGAAATGGCCATGGCTCCGCAAGGCCATGTACAACGATAATGTGGCACAGACACGAGGTGCAGCGAGAGTTTCTTTGGCGCTCTTTGTACAAACCGGAGAAATTTAACAAATTAAGTGTTTTAAATGCATTTCTATAGAAACTTATTCTTTGCAATTTTTATGGCTCTTATCACTTGTTTCTGCAATCTAAATATTTTCAGTATATATTTACTCTTTGCTGATCCCCATAAAATGAGCCCTTAATTTAAATATGAATGTATAAATGCAGAGTACACCTGTGTTACACTATCTTTGTCCATGACTTGTGCCACTTGTTTTAGTATGTATATCCTACAGTTTTTTTTGAGATCTTTTCAATATGTTTGCTACATTTTAAATTTTTGTGCATACTTAATCCTGAAAGGCTAGTTTGCATTACCTGTTTGACTTGTTTATTTTGTGTTTTTCCTTAAACTAATGTTTATGTTTAATATAATTTCTAGTTCTGCTAAATGTATATTTACCATCTCTAATACTGCATTTACTTTGTTCTACACTTCTGCCTTTGTATTTTCAGTCGCAACTATTGCATCTGCATATCCAGTAGGTAATCTTCTTGCTTTGTGCACCTTATCAGATAATGAATTTATGTACAAAATAAATAACTATGGCCTCAGGTTTGAGCACTGTGGTACACAATTATACAATTTAAGTGATGAAACTTTGGTCAAATTTCCTTTCATGTTATGTGGTATCTCTATGCATTGATCTCTATCTATTAAATAAGATTTTATCCACTCTAACCCCATAGTTTTCTAATATTCCTATTAACTTTCCAATATCCACACAGTCAAATGTCTTTGAAAGGACAAGATAGATTGCAATCACATAATCCTTTCGGTCCCCTGCCTTAATATTTATGTAATTCCCTTTACTAGTTGTATGCATACTTTCCATACATTGCGGCACTGCAGGGGGAACATGGACAAATCTGGCTCCAACTCCTGTAGCTCCAATCTTCAAAACCATGTCATCATCATTGTGCCTGTGTGGACAAAGGCAGAAGATGCAGCAGCCCTAGTCCACAAGGAAACAAACACATGAAGTGAGTAATAAAGCCAAATCTCCTGCAGCCATTCAAGCTTTCTAAAACTATTACATTCACATGACTTTCTCTACCCACCCTGCTACAAACTATTACAAAAGCTCATTCTTCTATGTACTTCTTGTTAATCGAGATGAACTTTTGCAGAAATTATTCCATTAGGCATTTTGTTGTAATTACAAAGGTTACACAGCAGGCTGAAGAAAGGGCCATCTTTCAAAGGCGGGTCACTATATGCTGTTTTTGACATGTTCACGCTTTGCATGACCCGAATAGAAACTTATTTTTTTTGAGAAAAATACATGTATTTGAAAATTCAAACCAATAACAATGAATATATTAGAAATGGTTAATGCAACAAAAATATCTTTTTGACATATGTAAATGGTACATTTTAGAGAGATCTACATTTTTGTGAAACAATTTTTTGTCTATCTCTTAGATTTTCAACTGTACAAAATTATGCAAAATTCAAGACATACATTTTATTTATCATACAAATATCTTTAAACGTACAATGTTTTACTCAAAATCGTTAAGTGATTTTTGTGAATATAAAAAACATGATGTGTTATACTCACATGGCTTTCTGTACTCTTATACAAACTATTTTTTACAAATGTTTATTCTCTATCTACATGTTAATCGAGATCGCTTTAAGCGATAGTCAAATATTTTAAGAGCTGGTTGCTATGTGGCGCATTCCATTCTCTTTGTATGTCCAGGATATAAAAAAATATGATGTGTTACACTCACATGACTTTCTCTACTCTTGTACGAACAGTTTTTACAAACGCTTATTCTCCATATGCTTCATGTTAATCTAGATATCGAGATGTTAATCTTATTGCTAATTTTCTTGTAGATGCAACGGGAATATGGTAAGTTTTAAGCGATAGTCAAATATTTTATCGCTGGTTGCTATGTGGCGCATTCCATTCTCTTTGCATGTCCAGGACAAAACAATCTGATGTGTTACACTCACATGACTTTCTCTACTCTTGTACAACCTATTTTTACAAACGCCTTTTCTCCAAATGCTTCATGTTAATCGAGAAATCGATATGTCAATCTTATTGGTAATTTTCTTGTAGATGCGAGGGGAATATGGTAGCTTTTAAGCGATAGTCAAATATTTTAGCGCTGGTTGCTATGCGGCGAATTCCATTCTCTTTGCATGTCTAGGACATAAAAAAATCTGATGTGTTACACTCACATGACTTTCTCTACTCTTGTACAATCTAATTTTACAAACGCCTATTCTCCATATGCTTCATGTTAATCGAGATATCGAGATGTTAACCTAATTGGTAATTTTCTTGTAGATGCAAGGGAAATGTGGTAGCTTTTAAGCGATAGTCAAATATTTTAACGCTGGTTGCTATGTGGCGCATTCCATTCTCTTTGCATGTCCAGGACATAAAACAAATGAATAACGCATTTGAGAAAAAGTATAAGTATTGGAAAATTTAAGGAAATAACAAGCAATATCTCGAAAACGGTTCACTCAACAAAAGAAATGTATATGACATAAGTTGAGTATTTTAAAGCGATCTACATTTTTTGTGTAGTAAAATTTTGTCTATCTCATGGTTTACCAGTTATGAAAAAGTCGTTCACAATGAAGAATACTTTTGGAGACATTCCCAGAAAATTCGAGATATACATTTCATTTCTCATGACATTATCTTAAACATGTGATATTTTCATCAAAATCGTTAGAGCCATTTTTGAGAAAATTAAAATTTTCGAAAAATCTTCCATGTAAAGGGTAGCCTGGGGTGGGGGGATTTTCTTGAAAACATTCGTGTCGCATCTCTGGAAGATACTGAACTTAAATACCAAGTTTGGTGTTTATCCGACTGTTAGTTCTTGAGTTATGCTGTTCACAGACACACACACACAGACACACACACAGACACACACACGGACATGTTTCCAAAAATGCTTTTTTTGGATTCAGGAGGTCTCAAAACATGTATTTCCGGCGAAATCTCGGTATCGAATTTTTGGGTGGAATGCAATACTTCCCCTACTTACTATACGTAGTAGAGAAAGTAAAAATGAATATTGAATTTGAGCAAAAGTATAAGTATTGGAAAATTTAAGGGAATAACAAGCAATATTTCGAAAATGATTCACTCAACAACAAAAATGTATATAACATAAATTGCGTATTTTAACGCGATCTACATTTTTTGTGTAGTAACATTTTGTCTATCTCTTATGGTTTACCAGTTATGCAAAAGTCGTTCACAATGAAGAACACTTTTGGAGACATTCCCAGAAAATTCGAGATATACATTTCATTTGTCATGAAAATATCTTAAACATATGATATTTTAATCAAAATCTTTAGAGCCATTTTTGGGAAATCAAAATTTTCGAAAAATGTTCCATGTAAAGGGTAGTCTGGGGTGGGGGGATTTTCTTGAAAACCTTCGTGTCGCATCTCTGGAATATACTGAACCTAAATACCAAGTTTGGTGTTTATCCGACTGTTCGTTTCTGAGTTATGCTGTTCACAGACACACAGACACACACACAGATAGACACACAGACACACACACGGACATGTTTCCAAAAATGCTTTTTTTGGATTCAGAGGGTATCAAAACATGTATTTCCGGTAAAATCTCGGTATCGAATTTTTGGGTGGATTGCAATACTTCCCCTACTTACTATACGTAGTAGAGAAAGTAAATACGAATAACGAATTCCCATTTGAGAAAAAGTGTAAGTTTTGGAATATTCAAAAAATAACAAGGAATATCTGGAAATGGTTCACTCGACAAAGAAAATGTATATGACATAAATTGTGTCTTTTAACAAGATGTACATTTTTGTGCAGAAACATTTTGTCTATCTCTTACGATTTACCAGTTATGCAAAAGCCATTCAGAATGAAGAGGTCGTTTGGGGACATTCCCAGAAAATTCAAGATATGCATTTCATTTGCCATGAAAGTATCTTAACTGTATCAAAATCGTTAGTGCCATTTTTGATAAAATCAAGATTTTCGAAAAATGTTCCACGTAAAGGGTAGTCTGGGGTGGGGAATTTTCTTGAAAGTCTTCTTGTCGCATCTTTGAAAGATACTGAACCTAAATACCAAGTTTGGTATTTATACGACTTTTCGTTTTTGAGTTATGCTGTTCACAGACACACCTACGGACCCTTTTCTAAAAATGATTTCTTTTGGATTCAGTGGGCCTCAAAACAGGTAGTTCCGATGAAATCTCGGTATGGAATTTTTGGGTGGAATACAATGCTTCTCTAATTACTATACGTAGTAGAGAAATTGATGAGCTTTTGTAGAAAAGTGGGGGGAGAGAGTCATGTGAAAGCAAAATTTTGGACGCATTATGACACACGTATTAATTACCGGCACGTGCAATCTACGCATATTATGTAGTGTTATTATCGGCGGTAATTCATTCTATCTGGGTAATTAGCAGTCCGCATGGAATGGCGTTCAGGCCGTGAGAGGCGGTCGAGTTTCAAGTAGGACCTGCCCCTCATTCACCTTAAAGAGTCAACATGTAAAAGGATGCATGGTCATTCAGGCATTCATTGAGCCTGGTTATCAACCTGTGTTATTACCAGTCCCTATGGTCAATGACAACGTTAACACCCAAGCTGAGGTTTTCTAATCCAGACGCAGGGCAATTATCGGTAATATTTGCTGAGGTAAGGCCGCGGGCACTTTTTGTCTAGGTCAGGAAGTACGAGCAAGACAGGATATCCTTGACCACCATGTTGAAGGCAGGTCGGTCTCGGTGTCCTACACAAGCTAGATCCACATTTGCGCTGGTCGGGGTTCGTGATGTAACTAGGAAATGGGAACTGTACAAAATTTCGTTAATTGCCTCTGGGAAACAGCTGTCAACCGCCTGATCGCCCTTCAAGAGCGACGTGATGCATCATCAAAGCATTAGCCTTTGAGGTCTTGATAAGCACACATTTCTTTTTTGATTTATTAGTGTGTTGTACTTCCCGTTTGTCGAAACTATGGCGTTGTATTTCTGAAAACTAGGCCATGCGCTGATGGGGGGGCCTGAGTAAATGACAAAATCTGTAATAAGGTAAGCTCTAGTATTTTTTACTTTCTCTACTACGTATAGTAAGTAGGGGAAGTATTGTATTCCACTCAAAAATTCGATACCGAGATTTCACCGGAAATACATGTTTTGAGACCCTCTGAATTCAAAAAATCTGATGTGTTACACTCACATGACTTTCTCTACTCTTGTACAACATATTTTTACAAACACTTATTCTCCATATGCTTCATGTTAATCGAGATATAAATCTTATTGCTAATTTTCTTGTAGATGCAAGGGGAATTGGCTTTAAGCGTTTAAGAGCTGGTTGCTATGTGGAGTATTCCATTCTCTGTGCATTAGCAGGACAAAAAAATGAATAACGAATTTGAGAAAAAGTATAAGTATTGGAAAACTTAAGGGAATGACAAGCAATATCTCGAAAATGATTCACTCAACAACAAAAAATGTATACGACATAAATTGTGTATTTTAACGCGATCTACATTTTTTGTGTAGTAAAATTTTGACTATCTCTTATGGTTTACCAGTTATGCAAAAGTCGTTCACAATGAAGAATACTTTTGGAGACATTCAAAGAAAATTCAAGATATACAATTCATTTGTCATAAAAATATCTTAAACATATGATATTTTAATCAAAATCGTTAGAGCCATTTTTGAGAAAATTAAAATTTTCGACAAATGTTCCATGTAAAGGGTAGTTTGGAATGGGGGGATTTTCTTGAAAACCTTCGTGTCGCATCTCTGAAAGATACTGAATCTAAATACCAAGTTTGGTGTTTATGCGACTGTTCGTTTCTGAGTTATGCTGTTCACAGACACACACACGGACATGTTTCCAAAAATGCTTTTTTTGGATTCAGGGGGTCTCAAAACATGTATTTCCGGTGAAATCTCGGTTACGATTTTTTGGGTGGAATACAATACTTCTCCTACTTACTATACGTAGTAGAGAAAGTAAAAAGATCAATTAGGGTGATGATGGGTTTAAAACCACAACAATCTTGTAGGGATAGTTTTGTAAAATTAAATATTATTACCTTATACTCTTTATATATTTGAAGTTATTATGTATTTAAGACATAATGTAAAGCGTGAAACAGTTAATAATCTAATCCATAATCATTTCACAAGAGGTAATACAAACTTTCATGTTAGATCTCATAGAATCCAGTTATTCAAAACTAAACCTACTGTTGCTGCATGCACTTTTTATAGTAAATTACCTACATATACTGCCGTTTGTGAAAATTCCAACACCAAGAAGGAAACGCATGAATTTAATAGCACAGGTTAGGTACATGACAAGTAACAAATGATAAACTTATACATGACCTTTGAGCCCTAATATTCAGTATTTGGTGTGGCCTCCATGCGCTGCAATTAGAGCTGCTATACGCCATGGCATTGAACCAAAAAGGTTCTGAATAAGTTCCCGAGGGATTTCCCTCCACGCAGTTTGTATTCGAGCACACAAATCCGTGACACTGGTTACTGGAGGACCGTGACGCACCAACCATATCCTAGACATGTTCCATGGGAAGCAGTGGTACCCGTCGCTCTTCGAAGAAGGCTTGTACATTCCTCGCAATATGTGGCCGGGCATTGTCCTGTGGAGATGCCTAAAGCAGGGGAGTACCTCAGGCTCTACAACCACCGTTAGGTATCGGTTGCTGCTCAAAGTGCCCTAAATTTATAGGAGGCGAGATCGGTTGTTATAACCATGGTGCCCCAAACCATCACACCTGGTGTTTGTCCGCTATGCCGTTCAACAATGCAGCCCTCCAGGTTGCGCTCACCACGGTACCGCCGGACACGTTGCGGCCATCTCTGTAGGACACGTTGAAGCGGGACTCGTCCGAAAAGACTACATTTTGCCACTCAGCATCCCAGTGACGGTGTTCACGTTCCCATTGCAATCGGAGGAGATTGTGTTTTCTGGACAATGGAAGCCGACGTAATGGCATGCATGCAACCAGTCCAACCTGCAGCAGACGGTGGCGAACCGTTGATGCAAACAAGTTCACACTTGCTGCAGTGCTCTAGCGTCGAGCCAACACTGTGGATGAAGCTGTACGATCCGTTATAGTCATGCGGACAAGATGACGGTCATCCTTTTGCTGTGGTCATGTTCCGTGGTCCAGTACCCGCACTTCGCTGCGTACGACCTTCATCTATCCACTGCTTCCACACACGCATCACTGTCGTAGCAGCGTGCCCTGTACGAGCCGAAATGTCACGGTATGACAAACCCGCTTCCCACAGACGATCATTCTGTCCTGTTCGAACTCACCCACATGCAGATATGATTTCCTTTGACGTCGACGAGGCATACTGACACTCACTTTATTGTTTCCACCTTGTTTGACAGCTCTACACTGACTACACTGGGCGCAACACTGACCTGGTCGGACCGACACGAGAGGGCTTTGCTCGGCCTACGTGTACCCCATTTCTCTGCGAACCTAATCACTTATTGCTTGCACACTCTTCTACACTTCCACCAAGTTTGGAGTTATTCAGGAAATTCTTTCTTGGTGATGCAATTTTCACAAATGGCAGTGTATATTAAAAACACAAATAAATTAAATCAATTAAAAAAGGTGAAACAATATTGTATCAAAGTTTGTTTTTATTTCATAAATGAGTTTATTAATATGTGATTATTATGTATTTATTTATAATATTCATTGTATATATTGTATCTTTTATTGTTGTTTTTTTGTTTGTACTGACGATGTCATGAATTATTTTGCAATTTTAATCGACAGATAATAAATGAGAAATGAGATGAGTATGTATTTACTAAAGTATCCAGGATTGCCTTTTGCAGATGCTTTAGTGGTAGGTTCTATTTCAGTAGGAGATCTAACAAAAGTGCTCCATATCATATATTCATCTTTTAAGAAATGGGGTTTAAGAATAAATTTTAAAAAATCAAAGATAATGGTATTTAAAAGGGGCTATAAATTGAAGAAGGAGGAAAAGTGGTATGTGGAAGGGGAAGAGTTGCAAATAGTAAACAAGTTTGATTATTTAGGGAGTGAGAATAAACAGTAATGGGAGATGGAATGATCATAAGATAAGTGCCTTAGCTAAGGGAAGATTAGCAATGACTGCTATAAGAATATGCTTAAAGAAATACCAGATATGCAAATTAAATGGTTGGAAAGGGTTTACAAACTGTAGTTAAAGCCAAAATGGTCTATGGATCAGAGATTTGGGGAAGTGACAAAGGATGGGAGATGATTAATAAAGTACATAGATCGTTCTGTAAATGTATGTTAGGTTTATCTATTTCATCACCTAATGGAGCAGCAATGTTGGAGTTGGGAAGAGTAGATAGCAAGGGCATGATAGTAGAAAGTATAGTTAAATATTGGCATAGATTGAAATCATTGGACGAGCATAATATCTTGAAGCAATGTTTAATAATACAAGAAAAATCCAATGATTGGATGAACTGGACTCAAAGGAATAAGGAGAATTTTACAGGAAATAGGAATGGGTAACTTTTGGGAGGAGAGAGAGGGGTTAGTTAAAGGTTTCTGGAAAGAAGTGAGGAACAAAGTGGAAGATATAGAGAAACAAGAATTATTTCAAAGTCTGGAAGGAAAGAAAAGTTTGGAACTATATAGGCAATTAAAGGTGGACTGGGGAAGGGAGAAGTATGTGGAGGTAATAGGTTAGTGAGAGAAGGGTGGGTCTGGTCTGGATTAATTGCACATAGGCTAAGGGGAGATAGGAAGGGAGAGAATTTGGATAGATGTACTCTTTGTGGAGAGACAGATAATGAGTTACGTTATATAATTGAATGTGAAGAGACTAAGTTGTGGAGAGATCAGTTTTTACCTAAAGAATGGGAGAATGTTAACAAAGTTAGGATAATAAAAATACAAAAGGAGAGGGATATAAAAAGGATAGGAGAATATATGGGTAGAGTAAGAGAAAAATAGTTTAGAAAAATAAAGCAATATGAACTTGTTATGACCCACCATGCATAAATAACCACAGTGTTAAAATGCATGGTAGACTTAAGAATAAAATAGCAACTAAAAGTAATGTACAATAACAATACTCACACATCTCTATAGTAGGATACATCAGTGAAGTGTTATTTAATCGTGTGAAGGATTAATAAAAAAGGTATAATACAATAATTATAATTTGTTTAAGCCTTGTTCTTTAGCCGTACCAGCCCTGCTAAGAGATACGTGCTCTATAAATTACTAATGACGCAGCCGAGGTATACATATATACAGGGTTATTTTAAATGATGGACCCATTTTATAAAATTCGTATTTATTAAAGTACAAATCCAACATGAACCATCTTTATATCAATAAACAGAAGAATTTTCAAAGTTTTGTTTAATACATTATAAATGTTCAATGTGTCCACCGTTTGCTACGCGATAGCCAAACTCGTCCCACACACGAGCAAGCGTATCTTCTGTTACAGAGTGCATGGCAGCAGTGATACGGTTCCGCAGGTCGTTCAGAGTTGTAGATAGAGGCGGGACGTAAACAGCTTCCTTAACATAACCCCATAAGAAATAGTCACATGGGGTGAGATTAGGAGATCTCGATGGCCAGAAGTGTAGAGCCAGGTCTTCATTTACCCTGCGACCTATCCAGCGCTGAGGAAGAGATTCATTCAAAAAGCCTCGTACATCGCTGTGCCAATGGGGTGGAGCTCCATCCTGTTGGAAAATGAGGTCCTGTGAACCTTCCATAACTTGAGGGAACAGCCATTATTCCAACATGTCCAGGTACGTTATTCCAGTTACAGTTTTTTCCACAAAGAAAAATGGTCCATAAAACCTTTGTGCGTTTACCTTCGGTGAGTCTCTTTCGTGTTGTAATGTTGAATGTGGATTTTGCAAACATCGTGTCTGTTGACTTTTCCTCTAAGGTGGAAAGTTGCTTCATCGCTAAAAATGATACGCTGTAGAAACGCGTCATTCTCCATAATTCCTAGCACATAACCACAAAATTCGAGACGCTTCTCTTTGTCTTTAGGTTTAAGAGCCTGCACAAGTTGTAATCGATAGGGTTTGTACAGCAAACGCCGTCTCAGAACTTTCCATACAGTTGGTTGGGGTATTCCAAGTTCTCTACTAGCTCTATGGGTAGACTTACGTGGACTGCGAACAAAACTGTCTTCAATCCGTCTGACGTCCTCCTCTGACACACGCGGTCGGTCTGTGCTTTTTCCTTTACACACACTTCCAGTGTGTTTAAATTGCGCAAACCAACGGCTAATGCTTTTTCTATTGCTACGAAATGCCCGCTGCACTACAATTTGCGAATTCAATAACGCAGAAAACCTTTTGCTCCACAGTAGCCATCTCACTACGTACTGACAGTGTAACGCAATGGTGGCCTATTGCGCGAGCACTCTATCGGCCGCTTCTAAAACCATCACCGCCCGCCGAGAAAAACTTTGAAATTTCCTGTTTTCATTGTTATACAGATTGTTCATGTTGGATTTGTGCTTTAATAAATACTAAGTTTATAAAATGGGTCCATCATTTAAAATCACACTCTATAATATTTAAATAAGCATTAAAATAAAAAGTTGATTCTTAAATGTGGGGCTGCAACTACTTCACAGTCATGTTGGCTGAGGAAATACTGAGAAAAAAAACTTGTCAGGAAGGACAGTTCTGGCGGAATTTGAACCGCAGACAAAGAAGAGACAGAAGAGGAACTACCCGAGCATTCGCCTACCGACTCGGGGGAACTACCTGGTCAGAGTGGTCGACCCGACGGGAATAGAAGTGAGAAAGTGCTGGATTTGACAACCGCACTTTTTGAAGTCTGACAGTGTTTGGCATCAAAAACAACTTTTGTTTGTTCTCACAAATAAACCAGTTGAATGAAAAGGTTGTCTCCCTTCTCCTAGGCAAAAAAGGTCGTTATGTTCTGTTCACAAGTTTATAGTCTAGACCTCTATAGTCTACGTCATTCTGCATTATGTAATCCAGTTTTATAAAAAACATCGCATATGTAACTGTAACAAGGATACTGGTATAATTAAACATGATCTGGAAAACCGAATGCTATCCTGCAATTGCATACAACCACAGGTCCACTTGCAAAAGTACACTATAATGAACTGTGTGTGAAATTCGAGCGTATTTTGTTTAAATCCTCCAGTGCTGCTTTAATGTAACTATCAAAGGACAAGATATACATCTGGCCTAGTTCCCTGCCTAGCTTTATCTAGGACTACGGTTCGCTGGAAAGGTAAGTGCACAAAATAACTCCTTTATATTACCTTTTTATCTTCTCTGCCACGTATATAGTAGGTAGAGAAGTTATTGCACTCCACCCAAAAATTCAATATCGAGATTTCAACGGAAATACATGTATAGAGTCACCTTGAACCCCCCAAATCATTTTTAGAAAAAGTTCCATGTGTGTGTGTCTGTAAACAGCATAACTCAAAACCGAAAAAATGTAGGATAAATGTTGAACTTGGTATTTAGGTTCAGTACCTTCCAAAGATCTGACACCAAGATTTTCAACAAAATCTCCCACCTTTTACAAGGGCCACATTTGGAACAAACCGTTTTAATATTTTGCCACTATAGCGCTGTCACGATTTTGGGCATGCGCGATCGCTTCCTCCAATCATTAGGAAACCAGACGCAGCTGTAAGCGATCGTCACTTTGTGTTTTACTGTTGTTAGAGCGTTTCGAAATGTTCAACACATGGAACGAGAAATGCTACGGCAACATTCGTCGTCAATTGCGTGAGGTTTATGGGGAAACAATACGGTTAGGAAGTGGGTTAGACGCACGGCCAAACAAACTCAAGATCTGACCGCATCATTTGGTTTGGAAAAATTCGACCACCCTCCCTACAGTCCAAATTTGGACCAAGCGATTTCCATCTCTTTCTTCTTCTGAAGAAATTCCTTGGTGGAAAACATTTTCATGACGATGATGTTTTGAAACAAGAAGGGCAGACCTGGCTTTCATCACAGACGGCATCATTCTTTGACGCACACATACAAAATTCGTTTCCAGTTACAAGTATCTGATTAACGGCGGTGACTATTGGAGAAGTAGTGTAAGGTAATGAATGACAATAAAGTATTTGGAAAATAATGTTCTGTTATTTTTAAAAACATTATGGGTACTCACTTTAAAAACCATACATTAAACATAATTATATGACAAATAAATTGTATATCTTGAATTTTCTGGAAACGGCCTATGAAGTCCATTTCATTCCGAAGAAATTTTGCATAATCTTGTATAACTGGTAAACGTTAAGAGATAGACGAAAACGTACTATAGGGTTGTCTCATAAGTTCGTTCGCTTTTCGTCACGTTTCAATCACTAAGAACGCCTGGGAACACACCTCACCTGCAGCACAGCTACGACAGCGTAGTTGCCGAACTTTCCGTTTACAAAATTTAAACACAAGGTAGTTCAAAAAATAAATAACTACTGCAGTTACGTTTTGTAAACAAACTATTTATTTCCTGCAGTATACACCATTATTGTCGACAATATATTGCCAAGTTTCTAGCTAAAGTAGCATGAGCTAAATTGAGCTCCAATGCCAACACCCGAGTTGTAATTCGTGGATTGTTGGCTATCGTTTCATGAATTCTTTCCAGGTCCGTAACCATTGGCCGAGGTTTGTCTTTTAGAGAGAAATTCCCAGCTCGAAATCGACTAAACCATTTTTGACATGCTCGCTTCGTTACTGTATCTTCGCTGTAGACAGCTCAAATTTTCTGCCGGTATTGTGAGGCGGTTTTACCCTTACGGTAACAAAACAGCATAAGATGTCGGAAATGTTCCTTCTTGCTTTCCATACTTTGTAAACACAAGTACACGCTGTTCTATCCAACGTCAGTCACAAATACACACTGACATATCCAATAGTGAGTCTGGTTGTTGTTCTCTAAGTCGTAGGGATGGTTAGGCAACTAGGATACCTTGAGTGTACAGAGAGTTCAGGGTTTTCAGGCGCTATAGATGTAACTTGCGAGCAAAACCAACGAACTTATGAGACAACCCAATACACAAAAAAATGTATATCTCTTTAAAACACACATTTTAAAATAAGTTTTATTGCGACATCAGCCATTTCAGAGATATCCCTTATTAATGTTTCGAATTCTTCAATACTTTATCATTCTTTTAAAGTCCCACCGATTTTCAGTTGTTTCTCGCGATGTCATGGAAACAGTATGGAATTTTAAGACCAGCATATAGCGTCCAGTTGTTAAACATTTGACTATCCTGTTCTCTTTGTATCTATAACGAAATCTGTAATGCAGGTATTTCCGGAAAGTTTTATCTTGATTAATATGAAGTATAAGGGTCATTCAAATGAAACCCGGTCACTTGTGTAAAGTAACGGTAACGATTTTATTAACTCAAAAATAGTCGCCAAAACTGTTGGCACATTTATCCCATTGTGACACTAGCCGGTCGATACCATCTTTGAAGAAGCTAGCAGGCTGCTGTCGGATCCAGGCCTGGGCCCATTCACACACTTCATGAATCAATGTCCGCGAATAGCTTGTTTTAGAGGTCCATAAACATGAAAGCCACACGGCGAAAGGTCTGGACTGTACGGTGGATGTTCCAGCGTTTCCCATTGAAACTGCTGCAATGTCGTCTTCACCGCATTGGCAGTGTGTGGGCGGGCATTATCATGCAGGAGAATAACGCCATTGGACAACATGCCTGGGCGTTTCGCCTTGATGACTCGTCTAAGGTTCTGTAAAGTGGCTTGATAACACTGGGTATTGATGGTGGTTCCCCGTTCCAGGAACTCGACAAGCAGTGGGCCCTTGTGGTCAAAAAAGAAGGACATTATTACCTTACCAGAACTGGTGTGCACGGCCTTTGATTTCTTTGGAGGTGGTGAAGTCGTATGTTTCCACTGCTTGCTCTGACTCACTCCTCGTTGTTCCTGCTTACTCGCCTTCATGTTCAGTAGTGGACGATAACTTGCGTGACCACCTTCTCTTCGGCGTGAAACCACACTGTCGCTATGCAACGTCAAACGTTGCACACGCTGTAGTCGCTCTACCAATAGATTGTGCCACTATACACGCAGTTACGTGGTGCCACCTTACGTGTAGTGCAAAGTTAGACGCACTGACCAGGTTTCATTTGAATGCCCCTCATAGTTAGGAAAATAAACATTCATAGGAATAATTTGTATACCTATAAGCTACAAAGGGTAGAGAAAGACATATGAATGCAACAAATAAGATTTTTTTAATTGTAAGCGAATTGTCAACCGTCCATATCGTGATATTACAAAGAGAACAAATCTCTCTCCACCTGATTACTTTTTATAAGGATATTTGAAATGTAGTCTTAGTTACGAAGCCTGCTAATATGGAATAGCTAAAAATGAGGATCAGAGAATACCACCAGCAGTGATTGAAAATGTTCAATAAGAGTTCACGCTTCGACTTAGCCACTGCCAGGTTGTAAATGGAGAGTGCTCTGAACACCTGATTAAATAATTAGAATTTCATTTGTTATAGTAGGTGTGTAAATTGTGATGAAAAAGTATTAACCAAACAAACAGTTAACTGTTCCCATAGCAACTAAACCTTTTGTACGCTTCTTCTTCTTTCTATGTTTACCCTCGTCGTATGTAGGACTTACACCCCCAGGACTTACAAGCGGGTGCTTAGGGGTGTCGAGGAGAAGATACGTTGGATCATTAAACAACGAAGGTTTTCACAGCCGGTGTCAACAGCAGAAATATTGGTATCCAGGCTTGTGGGCCGTGGTCTACTGTAACAACTATTCTTCCCAGACGTTTCGTTCGCAGATGCGACGGACATCTTAAGTGGCGTTTCCAAAGTGATCTCCTGGGAACCTCGGCGACGTGTTTCGGAGCCACCCACTAAAAACTCCTCCACCAGAAGGAGCAAGGAAGAAGGAAAAGGAAAGGAATAAATGGTGAAGGTAGCGAGGTCCCTATGGGCGGGAGCGGGTGAAGGATAAGTACTAGGCTAAGGTCATGAAACCTGACTGCAGCCTAGAGGTTCGGTGGTGACAGTAGGATGAAGAAGTGTTAGCTGATGTGTAGTCGGAAGACGTCGTCTGTAGATCGGCCTAGATCTATAGATATCGATTATACTCGGAGGTTTTCAGCGAGAACTGAGTGTCTCCGGTGTGTAGAAGTCTTCTGTATGTAGGCTCTGAGTTGGTGTTGGTGTTCTTCCAGTGTCTGTGCGTACAATCTGTGGAGTCTAGGTGTTGCTGTGTTGAGTCTGAAGTAGTTTAGTGTGCTTTGCGTGATGCATCTTTAGAGGTCTGTAGTTGATGAAAGCAGTTTTCTAGGTCAAGAACTCGGCAGGAAGGTTCTGTACGGCGTTACGTAGGCACGGGGTTTCCTCGTTGATAGTGACAATCGGCGCTGGTGATGATGTTGTTGGCTGCGCTGGCTGTGGGTTCATCTGTGGCAGCGTAGTTTGAGCAGGTGGTTTGGGCGGTGCCTTCCTGCGAGGATGCAGATGGTAAAGCACCTGGCCGGTGTAATGCATCGACCCTTGGCGGAGCAGGTTATCTGGCTGTGCCCATAAGCGCAGCAGCGGCGGCAAGGAGCTACCCTGTCCTGTCTGCTAGATGTCAAGGCATCCTCCAGGTCGGCGAAGCTGGCAAGTTCCACGCGCACCAGCGGCGTTGGACTCCAGGCAGGGTTGATCCTGGTGGCCCTCTGCGCTGCAGCCAGTATGAAGCTTGCCGGCAGGTCCCGAAGCACACCAGCCACTACGACATAAAAGCGGCCGTGATAGGAGCTTGCGGCTGATGCGTGCAACTACCGGTTGGAGTGGCGGTGATGGCTACCAATGGCAGTGGCTGGCGTGGAAGCAGTGACCGAGGCGAAAGTGGCCTTGGTAGCGACGGCTGGGTCCCTTTTCCCTCGGCGGATGTCGAGGAAGAGGTAAGAGGTTGCTGCGGCTCTGCGATGAGGAACCTGATATGCTATTTATTGAGAAATATAGCCCTGTGGCTGTTACAATCAATGCGGAATTACAGGTAAATTTAACATCTGGTTACAAAAAACAATACAATCATACAAAACAATATATTGGAGCTCATACAAGGGCGGCCAACTGCCGCCCCACCAAGTCGAGGAGCCTGTAGGTAGCGTGCAGTTTATATACCCTGGTTTGGGCGAGCTTGTTCCTGCAGCTCCGAGATGGCGAAGAAGAAGGTTCGCTCAGTCGCCGCCTTCGTCTCCACCAGCACCCGCCGAGGAGAACTCGCCGCAACCACCGCAGCCCAGGGAAATTATGCCAGGACCGCCGCTTCGCCGCCAGCCAGCGCAGCTTCGCCCCGACTGCCTCCGCAGTTGCCGCCGCCTACACCGGCACCCACGCAGCCAATCCTGGGAAGTACCCAGCCTGCGCAGATCCAACCTGTACTTCATGGGTCAGGTTTCTCACCAGTGCAGCTCATCAGTAGTGGCCTTCAGCCTTAAAGGCCACTCGAATCTTCGGAGCCCAGGGACCCACTTCGCTCGTGATGATGGAGTTCGCGGACCCTGGCGACTACGAAGCTACCTTGACGGCGGGCCTGCCCTTGTTAGGGCGGTGCTTACGCATCGAGGTTAGCCGAGTAGAACGCCAGGTCCTCTTCAGGCGCTGCTGTGCCTACGGGTACGAGGAGACGACCTGCTCAGCACAACCTAGGTTCCACTACTGTGGTTCCGCCAGCACAACAGCATCGTGTAAGCAGCACGACCATCGCCGCCGCTACTGTGTAATCTGTGGAGGGTCAACGCACTTCACCGACCGGGCGCTCTGCCCCCTGCATCCCCGCAGTAAGGCATCGCCGATGCCGCTAGCACCTACGCCGCATCCAGTGACAGCTCCACAGCCGCCAACACCAGCACCGACATCAGCACCATCACTAACGCCGATCATCGAGGAAGTCCAGGGCCTACGTGACGCCGTTCAGGATCTCCACGCGGAGTTCCTGAACATGGCGACGAAGCTGACAGCCCTGGAGGAACCCATCAGGGATCCTCAAACCATATCAGCTGCTCAACAGGTTTTCCTGGCTGGGCAGTTCGACAGCACTTCATCCAGACTCACAGTCATCACCGAAGCCATCCGGGTCTCATCTCTTGGTCCCAGGCTGAAGACGAGCCCGGAGAGAGTCGCGAACTTCCTGCAGCAATGCAAGAAGTTCAACCAGCAACAGCAGCATCATCAGTACTATCCTCATTCCTAACGTCCATTCTCTTGCAAACCCTCCCCATTCCCACTAGTGTTGCAGTCAGGTTTCATAGCTGCAACCTAGTAACTACCTTTACGCGCTCCTGTCCATAGGGCGGCAGCCAACGTCCCTCACATACTAACGCGGGTGCTATGCGGGACCGCTCAAAGCCACGTTTAATTCAAATTTTCCTTCTTCCATTTTTCCATCCGGTGGAGGAGTTTTTAGTGGGTATGCCGACTATTGGAGAGTCCCACACTCTCAGTCCCGACTCCCATCGGGCCTGGGGTTAGTGATTAAATCATTTTCTCCTCCACTCGAAAAAAGAATTGTTCCTGCCAATGTCGGCTTGTTCCTAATTGGTCTGGGCGCGAAGTGGTTGGACTGCGTTTAATGACCAATTGCGAGGACTGTCTTAACTTTGTATTTGCTGTATCGTCATGTCATTCGAGTGTTTTATGCGAAGCTTCTGGATGATATTTTGTAGAGCCGGATGCCAAGTTTCATTGAGCCTGAATGATTCCTCCTTCCTGTTGAAATTGTTTTTTGTGCTTGAAGATTTCTATTGCTTCCCACTTTTGAACAGATGGAATGTTCAGGATGGGTGAACATTCCGTTGCCTCGTATGACAGCGGGGAAGGAGATGATATGGAATGATGGTGAAATGGATGAAAGGAAAGCTGATGATGGAGCATTTGGTGCAAAGAAACTGGATAATCCGCCCAGACGCCGCTTTGTCCCTGGGATCAAACCCGGACCACCTTGGTGGGAGGCGAGCGGTAAACCTTTCGTATGCAACACAGGAAACTATTCATGCAACCAAATAAGATAACTACTTTCCATAAAAAAACATAATATGTTGCCGTTTAAAAATTTTATTCATGACGCACACCTGTACAACATTGCCTGAAAATGTATTTTTTTTGTAAAATTTTGCTTTCAAAATATGAAATTTGAGTGTCCGTGTATTTTTAAAAAGTAAGTAAATTTGAGTTCTATTTACATTATTTCTTACTTATGAAAACCCCCGTATGTTATACTGTGGTTTTCTTTCCCACTGTGGCCATCGCGCGCCGGTCGTCACAGCTTGGACTTCCGCCGAAACAGTTATAATATCACCGCAACCTCCTCACGTTCCCATACAGATTGATCTATGAAGTACTGACACATTTATTTCTTTAATTGTTTCAAAACGAGTTATGCCAGCGCCAATTTACTATACCTGAAATGCAGAGGAATTTTGGGAGATTATTTACCTCTATAGCAAATGTTTAAAATGTCCTCCATCCTGCATAAGGCACAACTCAACACGTCGTTCCATGTTACTGGCCACTCGTTGGAGGACTCTGTTATCAATACCTTGAATCTCCTGTGTAAGGTTGTGCTTCAGATCGTCCAATGTCTGGGGACGTGTGGCATAAATTCTGTCTTTTAAGTAACCCCACTGAAAGAAGTCCAGCGATGTCAAATCCGGAGATCTCGGTGGCCACAGCTTCTTGGAAATTATCCGGTTGTCAAAGAAACTTGCAATTAGTGTCATGGATTCATTTGATGTATGGCATGTAGCGCCGTCCTGCTGAAAATATCCTTGGCTCAGTTCTACAACGTCTAGTTGCTCAGCAAACTCCATGAAAATCCGTCGGTAATCTGCCGTGTTCACATTGTTTTAAAAAAAACTGGTCCCACTATTCTCTGTGCGGATATTGCGCACTAAACTCCGATTTTAACCGCGTGCATAGGTGCATAGCCGGATAAATGGAACCATGCTTCATCTGTGAACCATGTGATGGACAATATTGCAGGATTTTGCACAATAAACGCCTGAAACCAACGACAATAATTCAGTCGTCTATCCTTATCTGGTTCCTGTAACTGATGGACAACCGTAATCCTATACGGCTTTAGGCCTGCACTTTTCACAGCTCTCTGACACATTGAGTAACTGTACCCCGTCCCCTGCGACAAAAGTCTTAATGATTTTTTGGGTGACTGATCCAGTCATGCTCTTACGTCAACAACCGTGGGAAGCCTAGATGAACGAGTTTTGCCTTTTTCACTCACCAGAGATCCAGTTGTTTCCAATTTGTTTACTAGTCCCAGTATTCTGTTTCTTTGTGGAGGATTCCGAACACCAAATTCTCCCTAGATACCCTTTGAGTAGCTGTAATTGAATTCGTAATCCAGTATTGCTTTACAAGGAAGAGTCATCCATTTAATGTGTACTCCATTTTCACGTTGACTAGAACAAAATCTCAAAAACAGTTGCCGACAATAAAATTAACATTTACGAATAAAACTTGAACATCTGCGCATCTAGTGACAGGCAATCGAAACTCCAGAACATTCTGCTTAATTTGGTGCTAAAATTGAGTGAATTTCGAACATAAGAATTAAAGAAATGTGTCAGTTCTTCATAAATCACCCTGTATTTACAGTTACATTTACAATGTATATTTCACTCATGCCGCAAATGGGAGATAATGACCAATCACGTTTAAAGGAGTGCTGCTTTTCAACCAATCACGGCCATGATTCTACTCAATGTTTATCGAAACATCTTTATCACATCCTCCTTAAAGATCCTCCTTGAAGTATGATTTTGCAGTGACTCAGATACCAACAATCACTGCCGCTACGTTTAAACATAAGAATGCCAGAAACGAGATTTGGTGACGCTTCAAATGAAGACATAGACGAGATTACTTATTAGGCGTGCCTGTTCTAGCGCAGCGATAAGGAGCAACCTCATTTGTAATCCCTCAGGGGCATTCTCATCACATAAATTAATCATTGTTTCACATTCTTCGGACTTTAAAACAGCTGCACTAACCTTTCTTTTTTCCGGTAGGTTTTGGAGCAGTTTTCCTTTCGCGTTTCTTGCATCCCTCGCATTTTGAAACTCCTGGTCTTCAAATGGATTGGACTTATGTGATATTCCTTAAAATACATTTCTTGTAGCATTTTAGCTGCGACATTTCATATTGTATTTACAGGGTGATTTATGAAGAACTAACACATTTCTTTCTTTAATTATTCTGTTCGAAATTCACTCAATGCCCCAATTTAAGCACCACATTAAGAAGAATGTTCTGGAGTTTCCATTGCCTGTCACCAGATGCGCAGATGTTCATATTTTAATCGTAATTGTTAGTTTTATTGTCGGCAACTGTTTTTGAGATTTTGTTCTAGTCACGTGAAAATGGAGTACACATTGAGTATGCTACTCAAAAGGCATACCAGAGAGAATTTGATGTTCAGAATCCTCCCCAAAGAAACACAATACTGGAACTGATAAACAAATTGGAAACAACTGGATCTCTGGTGAGTGATAAAGGCAAAACTCGTTCATCTAGGCTTCTCGAGGTTGTTGTTGGCGTAAGAGCACGAATGAACCAGTCACACAAAAAATTATTAAGACGTTTGTCGCAGGAGACAGGGTACAGCTACTTAATGTGTCAGAGAGCTGTGAAAAGTGCAGGCCTAAAGCCGTATAGGATTACGGTTGTCTATCAGTTACAGGAACCAGATAAGGATAGACGACTGAATTATTGTCCTTAGATTCAGGCGTTTCTTGTGTAAAATTCTGCCATATTTTCCATCGCATGTTCACAGATGAAGCATGGTTCCGTTTATCCGGCTATGTGAACACAAATAACTCACGCTATTGGGTCAGCGAAAATCCACATATTCACGAAGCACCTACGCACCGGTTAAAATCGGAGTTTAGTGCGCAATATCCGCACAGAGAACTGTAGGACCAATTTGTTTTTAAAACAATGTGAACACTGCAGAGTACCGGCGGATTTTCATGGAGTTTGCTGAGCAACTAGACGATGTAGAGCTGAGTCAAGGAGATTTTCAGCAGGACGGCGCTACATGCCATACATCAAATGAATCCATGGCACTAATTGCAAGTTTCTTTGACGACTGGATAATTTCCAAGAATCTGTGGCCATCGAGATCTCCGGATTTGACATTGCCAGACTTCTTTCTATGGGGTTACTTAAAAGACAGGGTTTATGCCACACGTCTCCAGACATTGGACGATCTGAAGCACAACATTACACATGAGATTCAAGATATTGACAACAGAGTCCTCCAACGAGTGGCCAGGAACATGGAACGACGTGTTGAGTTGTGCCTTATGCAGGATGGAGGACGTTTTCAACATTTGCTATAGAGGTAAATAATCTCCCAAAACTCCTCTGCATTTCAGGTATAATAAGTTGTCGCTAGCACAACTGGTTTTGAAACTATTAAAAGGATAAAGGTGCCAGTTCTTCATAAATCCACGTGTAGCATCAATATGAGAAAATCAAACGGAGTTGAGTACAACGAATTCACTACAAAATTAACGAGATGTTGTATTTTAAATAATGTTCATAAACCAATGAATTGAAACAAGTTAACATTTATCAACCTTTTTCTGTAAAGAAAATCATAACCTATAATGCTGATAATATAGGTTTTGCTTGTTTTATATTTTGTATATTAGGAGCATTCTTACAATCATCGATAAAAGAATAGCGAATTTCTGCTGCAAGTTCCGCACTCTAGATGGCAGAAAATAATACATACATGATCAAGTTGCACTGACCAAACAAACAAAACGTGATAGAGGACATCAAAACAAATATATTTCGACAAGGAACATATTTTCCCTGATGGCAGTTTCCGATACTGGGGACGATTTACTCAGAAGGTAGTTTAGCAGCTAATTACAGCAGTAGCATTTACAGGAACTGCTCGAGTGCGCTACCATTGGTCTGTATGCACGCAGTACATCGTCGGTCCATTGTCGTGTCTGTTCGAAGACTCCTGGCACGTCCGCCTTGGTACCACCAGCGACGGCAATTCTAGCGGCGATGTCTTCTTCTGTTTCCACATCGGTTTCATACACCAGCTGCTTCATATGCCCCCAAAGGAAGAAATCCAGACACGTTATGTGGCCAGGCCACAGAACCACCTCGGCCGATCCATCGATTCCCGAAGGTGGCTCTCAGATTATTCCCCACAGCAACGCTGAAATGGGCTGGCGCCCCATCGTGCCGGAAGCGCGTCCTTTGTCTAACATTCACAGGTACATCCTCCAGCAGTTCTGGCAACACATGTTTCACGAAGATGCGATAGCTCCGTCCGTTGAGGCGGAATGGAAGAATGTATGGTCCAATCAAGCTATCACCGCAAAATGCGTTTTTCCAAGCAGACTTCAGAGCCAACCGTTTGTACACAGAGCAGGTTTGAAGGTCAGTAAACATTCCCAGACAGCGACACTGACACAACAGCTTACGTCAGCACCACTCACAAACAGTTCCCAAGTTGAGTTCAGGAACCATGTGTTCCTTGTCAAAATATATTTGTTTTGATGTTCTCTACCTCCTGTATTAATTTGAAACTTCATTTTATTCGTAAAATAGTCTTAGCAAATGCCACTCGTGATTTAAGATCCTCTCGAAAAATTGCAAACCATTCGTGGCATTACTAAGATAATAAGCACATACCTTATTATAAGAGATGTTGTCCTACTCTATCCACACATTTCTGGTATCTTCTCATGAAATTTGCATTCACACTCCAGAGTTCACTATCTGAAACCGAGTGAATTTCTCGCCTGACATTTTGTTTTAGTTCTTACAAATGTGTGGGAGTTTGTTGCAAACACTTTTGTTTTTCAAATTATGGATGAAAATCGCATACAGTTAAATCAAGGTATCTTGATGGCCATAGTATTGTACTAATCTTTTTTCCGTCAAATTTATTATTTTCAACTAATAATCATACACAATATTGAAATAGAAATTGTCCAATAACAACAAATAAAACAATAAATACGAGGGCAGTCCCAGAAGTATCCGACCTGACGTATATATAGCAGTTGTTTCAAACGAATGACTATGTTAGAAAGTACCACCCTTTTAAAGATTAAGTTTGAAGTTTGACGAATGCTACGTTGTTTAGTAATTGTTTGGCAGCCATTAATAGTGAGCTCTCTTAGCGAATTTGTAAACATATATAAAACTGGTCATCGTTATGTGATACAATACTTTCATTTGAAAGGTCTTAGTCCAATTAATATTAAAGTTGAGCTAGATTCTACTCTGGGGGAGTCTGCTCCTTCGTTTACAACAGTAAAATATTGGGTGGCAGAGTTTAAGCGAGGTCGTACGAGCTGCCAAGACGAACATCGCAGTGGTCGACCAAATGAGGCGACCACGCTAGAAATTGTGAAGAAAATCCACAAAATGGTATTGGATGACCGTGGACTGAAAGTGCGAGAGTTAGCAGACATCGTAAGCATTTTAAAAAGGTGCTGTACATCGCATACTAACTGAAAATTTAGACATGAGAAAGCTGTGTGCTGTAAGATGGGTGCCGCGTTTACTCACAATGGAACAAAAGCAGCGTCGTGAGGATGTTTCAGCCGAGTGTTTGGCGATGTTTTTCTGCGTCAGGTTTATGGGATATGCGTGGGATAATTTTCATTGATTATCTTCAAAAAGGTAAAGCAATCAATGGCGAGTATTATGCAAACCTATTGCAGCGTTTGAATGATGAAATCAAACAAAAACGGCCGCATTCGGCGAAAAGTTCTGTTTCATCAAGGCAATACACCAGTTCACACATCTATTATCGCCATGGCCAGAATCAATGAGTTAAAGTTCGAATTGCTTCCTCATGCATCCTATTCGCCAGACTTAGTCCCCTCTGATTATTTTCTGTTTCCAAAGTTGAAGAAATGGCTTGGTGATAAAATATTTGCCAACAATGAAGAGGTGGAGTTTGCAGTTGATGGCTATTTTGCAGAACTCGGCGGTTCTCACTATGAACAGGGTATCGAAGCTATTGAACATCGCTGGGAAAAGTGTATCGCGCTGAAAGCAGACTATGTAGAGAAATAAAGATGTTTTTCCCCAAAATGTTTGTGTTTTCTTTGTTAGGTCGGGTACTTCTGGGGCAGCCCTCGTACATAAAATAGATATTAACATTACAACAAGCCTATATGTTTTTTTTACATAAATTCATCTAGAGTATTAAATGCTTGTGTCTCTAGCCGTTTAATTTTTTTTCAAGGTTGTCATCTCTCTTCTTGCATTTTTTTAGTGTTATACATTTTATAGTACATACAATTTCATACGTGTGTGCATGCGTGCGTGTGGTTGTATGTGCATGTGTGTGTGGCTGGCCTCTCAAATTTTAACTAGGTGACGACGAATTTTCTCAGCTATAACCCACGCTCTAAAGCCATCCAGCGTCAGGATCGGAGGAAAGCAACAAAAGCCGTTAATTCCATCTTCGTAAAATGGTTGGAGAGAATATATGGAGCAGTAGTAGAGGCTAAATTGCTATATGGAGCTGAGATTTGGGGTTTAGAGAGAGGGTGGGAAAATGTAAACAAGGTGTACAGAATGTTTGTAAATTAATTTTAGGTCTACAAAGGGCTTCACCCAGTGGGGTTGTCCAAATAGAGCTAGGGAGGTAGTAAAGCAAAAATTGTGGAAAGGGATTTAAAATATTGGTATAGAATGAAGGAACTGGAAAATAATAATATGCTAAAACAGTGCCTAGAAGTGCAGTTAAAACTCAACAAAGAGGATACTTGGTGTAAGTATATAGAAGGAATCCTGAATGAAATAGGTTATGGAGATATTTGGAGAGAGGGGCAGGTACTGGAGAAGGGTAAAATTGAGAACTGAAGATATTGAAAGACAAGAAACTTTAGGTAGTTTTAATTTCAAATCTTCTTTATGTATAAATGCAGATTTAAAAATGGCGTGGGGAAAGAGAAAAATATGTCGATATATGTGACAGATCAGCACGAGAAGGTTATGCATGGGCGAGGACAGAAGTGGTGATGTTAAAAGGCTTAGGGGAAAGAGATAACCAAGAAAGGTGTCCGCTATGTAATAGAAAGTATAATAACTATTGGCATTTAATTCTAGAATGTGAAGGAACTAAGGATTCGAGGGAAAAACGGCAGAAGAAGAAATTGGCCAATTTATCAATTGAAATTATAGGTAGAAAAATTATGGGTGTTAAATGTAAGGGAAGTAGGAAAATATTTAGGTTTAATTAGAAAGATATGGCTGAAGAAAAATAAGAAAAAGGAGTAAAAAGAAAGTAGATATTGAAAAGTAGATTAGTAAAAGGTCTCAATAGCTCGATACCCATGGTGTTTGAGCTATTAGCTCTTTGAAGCATGGCAATTTAGGGAAGGACAGAAAAGGTTATGTTAGGAGCAGACATAGGTTACGTATTGAAGCAATTACTGAATTGTAATACATTTATAAAGGTTAATAAATATTTATTTATTCAGTCAATAGGGCCCATTGACTCGGTAACCACAGTGTTGGAGGATATGGGCCCTAGGAAACCAGCAACTCTGTGAAGGCTGAAACATGTATTCACTATGTATTTAAAGTAAATAAATATTGCGACAATTTTATGTTTATTTATTTATTGATCCCCACGTTTGGGAGCCAAATATGTGGCGGTAACATTATGTTTATTAGCCCCACTTTTGGGAGCCAATTTGCGATGTTATCAGTGTTTGTTTGAAAGAATGCTACTGTTTATTTGCCGCACGTATAAAAGACAATTTGTCGCGGTCACTTCGTGTTATCTTTTACTGAGCGCCTGTTATTTTTATTTAATTTTGGGTTCACTGTCCTCCGGCTAGCTATGATCTTTTTGGTCGAGCACTTATCTTATACAAGGTGTGTAAACGGAAAGGAGTCTTTTATCCAAAGATAACACTGATGAAGAATTTCTTTTACACTTTTATTGTCGTAACATATTATGCACTTTCACATATTAATCTTGACACTCGCCAAACTGAAACTGTTATAATAACTTATTTACTGCTCATTCTTAATTCGCGTACTTCAACTTTTTGTGTAATTAACTTTACAGCACTTGAGATTTTTCATAACTCTACTACGCGTAACCTGCGAAGCGATAAACTGTGCGATGCATTCAGCGACGTGTAATGCACAAATATTTCCGATCGACTGGAGCCGACGTGTAATGTACACATGTTTCCGATGGACTGGACGAATTTGACTCTGACCTAGCCCTTTTTATACTCCTACACCCCGATATGCCTAAAGATTATAACCGAGCTGCTATTGGTTAATAAAACGCGCCAACCTTAGGGTCTATTTTAATATCCAATGAAAATTACGAAAACATGCTCTAGGGAAAAATGTTCCAGCAAATTCTAAGAAAAACGCGCCAATATTACGTCATTTGCTCGTCTCTAATAATGATAAACAGCTCACCCCCTCGCTACATTATTGCACGCTATTATTGTCAGTATCAGTAAGGCCGTATAAACCCACTTCTCAACAATAATTACAATCAACAAACATCTCAAATCAATGTCACACAACAATGCATATTCACACTATAATCACTCTTTACATTTACATAATTTGTGATACAAATTACTGCATCAATATCTATCTATCCATCTTCGTAGAATCTAGTTCGCCTCTAATATCCAGTAAAATGTAGGAAATATCAGCCAAGTACAGCTATTCCGTGACACAGGTGGTTTTCCGAGAACCTCTAAGAGAGCATAACTCCAACGGAAGATAGGTTTTTCCTGTTCCCACCCGTTACCTTCATTCAACGCGCCACCCAGTGCCATATCTGGTCCACATTCTTACAGTACAACAAACGGTGACTAGTCTCGTGCAAAGACTCAATAAAATCTTCACCTTCCGGAGTTAAATCTAATGACTCATCAGCTGTTTACGCGGTACCAAAGCCTTGTTGGAAGAATCCAGACTGAAGGTCGGTCAGCTGTTGTAAAAAGTGGTGTGTCATTCCTCCACCTCTGTTTATTTATTGCTTGTTCAGAACATATAGGTCCTACTATTCCATATGCATTTACTGCACAGCACAGACAGCAATTTTCGCGTCATACAAGGGAATATCGAGTGTAAAACCGGGTTCCTCTGTGCTTCAGTGTTTGTTATTTTACGACGGAAGATAACCATGTAAATGTTTGCCAGAGAAGAACTTTAAGAATGAGTGAATGATGTTATCATTCACATTTCTCAAAATCCAATTATAGAAATTTAGCTGTCTCTGATGATCACGTGGAACAACTAACCGCGTACAATGGTAAAACTAAAAGAAAACATCAGGCGAGAAGTTCACTGAATTTCGGATATTCAATACTCGAATTTGAATGAATATTTTCTGAGAAGATACCAGAAATGTGTGGAAAGAGAAGGACAACATCTCTTATTATAAAGTATGGCTTGTTATTATTGTAATTGTAACTATAAGAACGTGAGGCGATTGCGGGAATATTATAACTGCTTCGGCGGGAGTCCGAGCTGTAGCGGCCGGCGCGCGAATAGCCCAGCGGTGTCCACAGCATGGAAGAAAAACACTGTCTTTATTTAATACTTTTAGTATACTGAAAGACAGCATATGGTGAAGGTAATATAGGCTCTTGAGCTCACAAAAGAGGCGGCGCCTTGGTCGAGTGGTTAGACCGCTCGTCTCTCACGAGGCGGCCGGGGTTCAATCCCAGGGACCCGCATGTGGGATTTGTGGTGGACAAAGCGGCGTCTGGGCGGGTTTTCTCCGGGTTCTCCGGTTTCTCATCATTTCGTTTCATCTACTTCCTTCCTGTCATACCAGGCATCATCCATCCTGGATATTCTGTCTGACCCATGAGTGTCTGCTCCTCGACGGGCCTCTGACCCCAGGCACACATACTGTAAGTCCTACATACGAGGAGGTTAAACACAGAAAGAAGAAGAGCTCACAAAAGGAAACAACTGCGCAACACCCGAGGGGCAAGAGAGGAAATTCCACCATGTGTTCACAAAATGTCAAGCGCGGAGTGATGCTGCGTGTATTGTTTACATCAGCACTGGCTTATACAGCTTGCCGCTTGTAAAACGCGAAACGCAACATGACATGCGTACATCCGTATTTCATATTATAGAAAAGCAACAAATGGCTTTTAGGTCACGTTTTTGTGAACATGAATTAGTCATTTTATTGTCTCCTTTGAACTTTAAATGCGATTTAACATACATTCTGTATATATAGCGGTTGTTGTTTAAAACGGTAGAAAGTACCACCCTTATAAAGCTTACGTTTGAAGTTTGGCGATGCTACGTTGTTTAGTAATTGTTTGGCAGCCATCAATAGTGAACTCTCTCAGCGAATTTGTAAACATGGATAAAACTGGCCATCGTTATGTGATACAATACTGTACTGCCAAGGTGTAGTCTCTGTTGCCCTCGGCTATAAGCTCTTATCTCAGGTGTGGTCGTGCAGGTGTATGAATGGACACTGATTATTGACACTCGGCTTTATGAACTGTTGACACTTTACTTATTATTAACGTGACGTCGTTTGCCACTCGCCAATCCTTTACACGCCTCATTCTTTTCTATACACATTTTGTTATAAGCGGATGACTTAACACAAAGCAAACAGAATGTTAATCTTGAAAATGCGCCCCTGTTTCATCCTCGCACTGTACGCTATTTTTCTCGGGCGTTTAGATACATTAAATCTCATTCGCGCATTTATATATTTTAAGTCCGTTTCGTCTATGCTTATTGGCTCACGTCGGCACACTTCTTTGGGAACGTATTCAATCTCGCACCCCCCTCAAGTCAACGAATTTTCGAGCCATCTGGAAAGTGTCTTGCCTCTCACCCCACTTGTTTCGTCCACCCTTGTGTTCTGTTGAAGGAGGCGTGTCCAGGAAGTCAGACTAGTGGCAGCACTAAATTCCAGCTTTATGCTCACATTCAGTTTCTTATAACTAAAACATATAAACAATTTTATAACTAAAACATTTTGAAGTAGGAGATGTATTATAGTTCTTATGTTGGGGAGCCGAACTTGAAGTTGGTTGCAAACGCACGTATAGTACCCGGTTTCCGGTAACCTTCGCCCCAATTTTTAAAAACATTAACTTTGTAATTTGACTGTTTCTTTAAGTATTAAATATTTATGTTTGCCTCGGCTGCATCAGTATTATTGTTGGAGACATGTTTCTCTTTGTAGGGTTGTGGTGCGACAAGAATGTAGGCTTACACAGATTATAATTTTACTTCACTCCTTTTATTAATGTTTTATACGATTCAAATAACACTTAACTGATATAGAGAGCTGTGAGATTCTTTTTATTAATTAATTACACTTTTTAACACGTAAACTTATTTTTCGTCTCACACGAATACATATTATATTTCTTGAGGACACTTTTTTAACACGTTGGTAACGCTGTCTGCAGGCAACTGAACTCTAAATTTGTAAAATTTTCTCCTTTTCAGTTTCTGATTGGCTAATCCTACTCCAATAGAATACCTTCATTTAACTAAAACTTTTTCTGGCTGTTGATTGGCTATTTTATAAACTGTCACTAAAATTACATTATTGTTATTCCAAGAATCACAAGTAGTACTGTTAAACTTTCTTACTCATTATTGACTCAAGGTTACCTCATTGTTACCTCATTGTTATCAACTTTTAACTTATTATTCTCACAGCTCCTACATTATTAAATTACGTAATATATTCACATAACATTATTACACATGGATACACTAATATAAACATATACTATGACTGTTACATACATTTTACAAATTATTACATACACATATTGCTTTAAGGCTGGCTGTTATTGAATTTATATATTATATAATTAGACTGAAATCATTTAAGTGTTAAAAATACTGGCTCAATTTACACATGTAAATCAGTATGTATACAATATGCATATATGTTCCGTCTCAAAATTGTTGCCTTAGATGGGGCTTCTTCGCCAAATGCATTTCTAAGCCAATCTTTACGTTGTTTAGGCGTTAATGACATTTAAAATAATAAAAATTCTTAGCCCGGAACTGTTTTCCAGTCAAATTCATTTTTGGGTGAATAAAAAATCTTTAAATGATAATAATTAACAAACTATTAGAGAAAATCTAACAAACTACACGGCAATCAACTCACAAAACATTAGAAAACATTGTTTTTATAAAAAATTTATTCGTGTGCTATAATAGAAGTCATGCCTAGAATCTACTATGCCACGAGGAAAGAAGAAAAGCTATACATTGTTTACAAGAGGTGTTATATTAGAAAGTGCATCCCTGTGGTTCGTTGTTTTAAGTGTCGTTGTTATGGACACTTTGCTGCAGACTGTGATGTATACTGAGAATGTGCCACATTTGTTCAGAACATCACAATTCTTTTGAATACCCGCGAACAAAAATACAATGCCCTAACTTGCAAGTTACATAATAAAAGAATGACAAAGAGATCATCATTCCCTGCATCTGATATAAATCATGTAGCTAACTATGTTACATTCACATGACTTTCTCTGCCCTCTAGCGCTTATTATTGAGTATACAAATTAATCTAACGAAAGTTGAGGCAGTATTTTATATCACAACATTGTAAATGCCAGAGTGATTGTAGTGTAAATTAGCATTATTGTATGACATTGATTTGAGATGTTAGTTAATTATAAGCATTGTTAGGAAATAAGTTTACACGGCCTCACTGAAACTGACAATAGGAGCGGGTAACAATGTAGCGAGGGGGTGAGTTGTTTATTAATTAGAAGAGACAAGCAAATGACGTCAGAGTAGCGCGCTTTTCTTTAGAAATGGAGGGAATATCTTCCCTAGAGCATATGTGTTTGTAAATTTGATTGGATATAAAAATAGACGCTAATGTTGGCGCGCTTTATTAACCAATAGCAGCTCTGTTATAATGTTTAGGCATATCGGGGCGAGGGAGTATAAATATATGAAGCCAGAGACAAGTATCGCACAGTTTAATAGAATCATTCACGGGTTACACGTCGCACAGTTTAACAGAATCATTCATGAAGTACACGTTACGTAATTCTACAGAATCTCTCGCGTCGTAAAGTTAGTTACAAAAATGTGAAATACTCGAATTAATAATGTGCGGCAAATAAGTGATTATAGTTACATTCGAAAATATAACACTTTCAGTCGGGCGTGTATCAAGAGTAAATATGTGAAATTAATGAAGTGTGACGGCAATAAAAGTGTAAAAACAAATTTTTTTATCAGTGTTATCTTTTAGTAACAACTCCTTTCCGTTTGCACACCCTGTTAAAGAGATTTGCTCGACTGAGTAATAATAGCTAGCCGGAGGACAAAGAACCCAAAATTAAAAATAGTAAAACAATAACAGGCGCTCAGCAAATAAGATAACACGGACGATACCGCGACAAAGTTTATATTTTCATCTGGTTAATTTAGAAAAAAACTTTCCGGAAATGGCTGCCTTACATATATCGTTGTAGATACAAAGGAAATAGCGTCAGTCAAATGTTTAACAACTGGACGCTATATGCTGGCCTTAAGCTTCCATACTGTTTCCATGACATCACGAGAAACAGCTGAATGCTGACTACAAGAGATTGACCAAGAAAGGAACAATTCGAACCTTGAATAACGGATATCTCAGATGGATTATGCCACAAAAATTTATTTCAAATAAATGGTGTGTTTTAAAGATATCTACATTTATTGAGCAGTACCTTTTCGTATATCGCTTAACCTTTACTAGTTATACAAGATTTTACAAAACTCCTTCCGAATGAAGAGGACTTCACAGGCTATTCCCAGAAAACTCAAGATATGCATTTTGTCATGCAAATATCTTTAATATATAATATTTTAATCAAAATCGCTAAGGCGAGTTTTTAGAAAATCAAACACTTCATAAAGTAAAGGATAGTTTGAAGTGGGGGGATTTTCTTGAAAATCTTCGTGTCGCATCTTTGGAAGATACCAAACTTAAATAACAACTTTGGTGTTTATCGGACTTTTACTTGTCGAGGTATGCTGTTCACAGACACACACACACTATGGAGCTTTTTCCAAAAATCTGATGTATTGCTCTCACCTGACGTTCTCTATTCTTGAACAAACTACTGTTACAAACGCTTATTCTCCATATGCTTCATGTTAATCGAGATGTTAATCTTATTGCTAATTTTCTTGTAGATGCAAGGGGAATTGGTAGGCTTTAAGCGATAGTCAAATGTTTTAAGAGCTGGTTGCTATGTGGAGTATTCCAATCTCTTTGTATGTCCAGGACATAAAAAACGAATAACGAATCCATTTGAGAAAACCTATAATAATTGGAAAATTCAACAAATAACAAGGATTATCTAGTAAATGGTTAACTCGAAAAAAAAGGATATGACATAAACTGTGTGTATTAACGAGATTTACATTTTTTGTGAAGTAAAATGTTGTCCATCTCTTACGATTTACTAGTTATGCAAAGGTCATTCAGAATGAAGAGGACTTTTGGGGACATTCCCAGAAACTTCAAGATATACATTTGATTTCCCACTAAACTACCTTAAACATATGGTATTTTAATTAAGATTTTCGAAAAATGTCCCATGTAAAGGGTAGTTTGGGGGTGAGAGATTTCTTTAAAATCTTCGTGCTGCATCTTTGAAAGATACTGAACCTAAATACCAAGTTTGGTGTTTATCCGACTGTTCGTTTCTGAGTTATGCTGTTCATACACACACACACACACACACGTGGACCTTTTTCTAACGTTTTTTACTTTCTCTACTACGTATAGTAAGTAGGGGAAGTATTGTATTCCACCCAAAAATTCGATACCGAGATTTCACCGGAAATACATGTTATGAAATCCCCTGAATCCAAAAAAAAGCATTTTTGGAAACATGTCCGTGTGTGTGTCTGTGAACAGCATAACTCAGAAACGAACAGTCGGATAAACACCAAACTTGGTATTTAGGTTCAGTATCTTCCAGAGATGCGACACGAAGGTTTTTAAGAAAATTCCCCCGCCCCAGACTACCCTTTATATGGAAAATTTTTCGAAAATATTAATTTTCTCAAAAATGGCTCTAACGATTTTGATTAAAATATCATATGTTTAAGATATTGTCATGACAAATTAAATGTATATCTCGAATTTTCTGGGAATGTCTCCAAAAGTATTCTTCATTGTGAACGACTTTTGCATAACTGGTAAACCATAAGATATAGACAAAATTTTACTACCCAAAAACTGTAGATCGCGTTACAATATGCAATTTATGTCATATACATTTTTTTTGTTGAGTGAACCGTTTTTGAGAAATTGCTTGTTATTCCCTTAAATTTTCCAATACTTATACTTTTTCTGAAATTCGTTATTCATTTTTTTATGTCCTGAACATGCAAAGAGAATGGAATGCGCCACATAGCAACCAGCTCTTAAAACATTCGACTATCGATTAAAGTCTAGCAATTCCCCTTGCATCTACAAGAAAATTAGCAATAAGATTGACATCTCGATTAACATGAAGCATATGGAGAATAAGCGTTTGTAAAAATAGTTTGTACAAGAGTGGAGAAAGTCATGTGAGTGTAACACATCAGATTTTTTCTTATTCGAGGGACCTCAAAACATGTATTTCCCATAAAATCTCGGCGTTGAACTTTTGGGTGGAATGCAATACCTTCTTACCTACTATTACGTGGTAGAGAAAGGAAAAAAGCTACTGGTGGACATCGGAACTTATAATAATGCGGAAACGACTTTTAGGTCCTCAGAGAAGATTCAAAGGGTGTAAATGTACTGTTGGAAAAGTAGAACAAGAAGACTGAAAAATTCAATCACGGATCTCCCAGTTTCTAATCACTGACCTACCATGGCAACACGTGGTAGGTCATTCAATTCTCCAGCTGACTTGCATTTTCCCCGGTAAACCACAAGGAGATCTCAAATTGTTTCCTGATGACGTACCCCAATGGCGACTTGCTATGCCGGAAGTATTTTAAATCCCAGGCATCATTAGTTTAGCCTGTATCAGGTCAATTAATTAATTAATTAATTAATTGTTCTTGCACACTGACACGTGTGTAGGACAAGGTTGATAAGGTAGAATCAGCCGACTGAAAAATTCAATGCCATAACCGGGATTTAAACCACGTATCTCCCGATCTAACAAAGAAAACAAACATTTTGGGAAAAAACATCTTTATTTCTCTACACAGTCTCCTTTCAGCTCGATACACTTTTCCCAGCAATGTTCAATAGCTTCGATACCCTGTTTATAGTGAGAACCGTTGAGTTCTGCAAAATAGCCATCAACTACAAACTCCACCTCTTCCTTGCTGGCAAAGCTTTTACCACAAGCCATTTCTTCAACTTTGGAAACAAAAAAGTCTGGCAAAGTCTGGCGAATATGGTGCACGAGGAAGCAATTCGGACTTTAACTCATTTAGTTTGGCTATGGCGATAATGGATGTGTGAACTGGTGCATTGTCTTGATGAAGCAGAACCTTCTTTTTTGCTAAATGCGGACGTTTTGGCTTGATTTCATCATTCAAACGCTGCAATAAGCTGGCATAATACTCGCCATTAATTGATTTTCCTTTTTGAAGATAATCAATGTAAATTATCTCATGCGCATCCCAAAAAAATGACGCCATGACCTTGCCTGTAGATCCACTGTTTAGACTGTTCGTTCGTCTCAGGTGTAAAGTGATGGACGCATATTTCATCCATGGTTATGAATCGACGCAAAAACTCGGCTTTATTGCAGCGAAACATCGCTAAACACTCGATTGAAACATCCTCACGACGCTGCTTTTGTTCTGTTGTGAGTAAACGCGGCACTAATCATGCGTATGGTTTTCGCATGTCTAAATTTTCAGTTAGTGTGCGATGTATAGCACTTTTTGAAATGCCTACGATGTCTGCTAGCTCGCGCAGTTTCAGTCGACGGCCATCCAATACCATTTTGTGGATTTTCTTCACAATTTCTGGCGTGGTTACCTCATTTAGTCGACTACTGCGATGTTCGTCTTGGCAGCTCGTACGGCCTCGCTTAAACTCTGCCACCCAATATTTTACTGTTGTAAACGAAGGAGCAGACTCCCCCAGAGTAGAATCTACCTCAGCTTTAATATTAGTTGGACTAAGACCTTTCAAATGAAAGTATTGTATCACATAACGATGTCCAGTTTTATCCATGTTTACAAATTCGCTGAGACAGTTCACTATTGATGGCTGCCAAACAATTACTAAACAACGTAGCATCGTCAAACTTCAAACTTAAGCTGTATAAAGTAGTACTTTCTACCATAGTCATTTGTTTGAAACAACAACCGCTGTATATACGTCAGGTCGGGTACTTCTGGGACTGCCCTAGTATCATGGCAACATGACGGTAGGACATTAAATTCTCCGGCTGACTCGCATTTTTCCGGTAAAAGTAAGGATATTTCAAATTATTTTCAGATGGCAACCCCAATGGCGACTTACAATTGTCGTCTTTCGTGATGTAGGGGTACCATGCTAGCCTCTAGTTCCCAAGGTCGCGGGTTCAAACTCCGGGCGTAAAAATCCTTAGCGTGGCTTCCTTCGGAGGGGAAGTAAAGCCGGTGGTTCCGTGTCGTAGATTTACGGCATTCAAAGTACCTCAAGCTTGATAAAGAGGCCTCTGAGCAACATTTCCGGTCATTCACACCCAATATAGAATGGGACGCTAAGGACCATAGCAGTGTAAGGGCGTCGATAAATAGAACTCAATTTATTTATTTATTTATTTCCAACCTTGTCCTATACACGTGTCAGTTGGAAGAACAATTAGTTTATTAATCGACCTGAGAGAGGTTAAACTAATGAGGCCTGGAACGTAAAGTATTTATGGCATTTTTTCAGTCCTCTAACTCTATTTTCCCAACCTTGTCCTACACACGTGTCGGTGTAGAAGACCTATTAGTTCATTAATTGACCCGATAGAGGCTAAGCTAATGAAGCTCAGACTTTAAGTACTTTAAGTACTTACGGAATTTTTTCACTCCCTGACTCTATCTTTCCAACCTTGTCCTACACACATGTCAGTTGAAAGAACAATTAATTCATGATTTGACGTAACAGAGGCTAAAGTAACGAAGTCCGGGACTTAAAGTACTCGCGGCAATGTAACTCGCCCTTGGAGTATCTCATCTCAAAACAATTCGAGATCTCCTTGTGGTTTACCGGAAGAAATGCTAGTGAACAGGAGAGTTTAATGTCCTGCCGGCATGTTGCCGTGGTAGCTCAGTGCTTAGAGCAGCCGGACGGAAACTGGGAGATCCGTGAATGAATTTTTCAGTCCTCTGATTCTACTTTTCCAATCCTGTCCTACACATATGGCAGTGAGGAAGAACATCATAAACGTACTGTTCTCAAAAGTATTTATGAAGTTTAATACGACTCTATAAAACAAATGTACACGAAAGCAATTGTGATACCTAAAATCAACTGCTGGAAGCGGTTCTGTTCCTCAGAAACTTCGTAAAACCCCTGAAAGTTTTAATAATACTTTACATACAGTTGATATTGAACATTGGATTCACAAGAACGCTATCAGAAACAGCAAATGTTCCAAATGATTCATTGTTTTCTGATATCTAGGCTGTTCTTCGTCAAGAATCTTCGATCGTGCCAGAAGCCAAAAAACGATATCCCTTTTACTGCGAAACAAGTTGATCATGCCGAGCGGGATGGCTCGGGCGGTAAAGTCTGTGGCCCGCATGGGCCGACTAATGTGTCTGAGGTTTTTTCGTGGTTTTACTCAGTCGCCTAAGGTAAATACTGGATTGGATATTTAATACCACGACCCAAAGTTCCACCTTAAGTCTAAAACAATAGCAAAATGAAAAATAAGTGGTAATAGCGATTGCTATGCCATCCATCAACATACAATGCAACCAGTTAGACTGGACGGCACCCTAACGCCATCTGCACGGCATGAAGCTATGTGCTGGGGGTTTCTGTGGGCACGTGACGAAGCAAGATGGCATTTCCAGGGATGATACCTAGAAGGCCAACTGTCCGCGTTTCTGTGTGAGAGCGGCGGTTAGACTGGACGGCATCCTAATACCATCTGCACGGCATGAATCAGGTGGTTACAGGGTTGAGACCTAGAAGGCTAACTGTCCGCCTTTATATGGGAGCGGCGGTTGGACTGGGCGACACCCTAATGCCATCTGCACGGCACGAAGCAGAAGATCCGGTAACTATGCGCTAGGATCTCTGTGACACGTGACGGTGTTCTAAGAGTTATCCACCAACAGATCCGTCGCGATATGACTAGGGAGTTAAAGCGACGTAAAATAAAATAGAGAAACAAACAGTTGATCATATAACAAACACAAATCAAACTGTTTCTTCCCGTTTACCAGATATGTATTCCAATTTTTGTTGTTAATTAATGGCAATTCAGAAGGTAATAACGCTAATTCCTTCAACAGATAGTAATCATTTCATAATATTTACTTACTCCAAAAGTGCTCTTCAAGATCGACCCACATCTCACTCTCTGGTACGTGACATTCAGCATACTCTTCAATCTATCCTAACAGAAGAACGTACTGTAACTGTTGTTTGGGTCCCATCACACATCGGCGTTAAAGGAAATGAACAAGTTGACTTAGCAGCCACAGAAGCCATTCATTAGTTGACAAGTACATCAAAATTCCGTGTCAGGATACTGCAACACACTTTAAAAGAGCGATCCACAGAATTTGGAAGCATCAATGAAGCCAGACCTCAAACACCAGTCCCTTCCCATATACTGCCTTTTTATTTTCTCTACTACGTATAGTAAGTAGGGGAAGTATTGTATTCCACCCAAAAACTTCATACCGAGATTTCACCGGAAATACATGTTTTGAGACCCCCTGAATCCAAAAAAAGCTTTTTTGGAAACATGTCTGTGTGTGTGTCTGTGAACAGCATAACTCAGAAACAAACAGTCGGATAAACACCAAACTTGGTATTATATATATATATCATATGTTTAAGATATTTTTATGACAAATGAAATGTATATCTCGAATTTTCTGGGAATGTCTCCAAAAGTATTCTTCATTGTGAACGACTTTTGCATAACTGGTAAACCATAAGAGATATACAAAATTTTACTTAACAAAAAATGTAGATCGCGTTAAAATACACAATTTATGTCATATACGTTTTTTCTGTTGACTGAACCATTTTCGAGATATTGCTTGTTTTTCCCTTACATTTTCCAATATTTGTACTTTTTCTCGAATTCGTTATTCATTTTTTTTGTCCTGGACATACAAAGAGAATGGAATACTCCACATAGCAACCAGCTCTTAAAATATTTGACTATCGCTTAAAGTGTACCAATTCCCCTTGCATCTACAAGAAAATTAGCAATAAGATTAACATCTCATTTGTAAAAATAGTTTGTACAAGAGTAGAGAAAGTCATGTGAGTGTAACACATCAGGTATTTTTTGTTGCATTTTTCAGGGGTTATACAATGTTTTTTTTCCTCAATATTTATTTTATGTTTATAACAGATGTCGAAGGGTTTGTGTAGGCCATCCTCATCAGTGTGTAACATAGGTCACTTTCTTTTAATATTAGAATTTCGCTACAACAGTATTAATCAGTAACATCAAAACGTGAAATAAAGGGCTGCATTGAGCGGATGAATCCGGACTTTATCAGCTTCCATCGTTCCTGTCTCAAGAAGCCGAACCATTCCATTCTCTTTGCTACATTGTCGGCATTCCGTTTCAAGATCCAGTGTAACGTTCCCGTTACCAACCAAATCACACAGCGTTGGAGGGTCATATTCTGAAAGCGAAATTCCAGGCGCTGCAGTTCCTCAAGGCGGGGACCCCGGTTGGCACCATCTTGATATTATCAACCTGCCGACAGAAGGCAATCCGGTGCTCCAAGGTATCAAGTCCTGAGCAGACTGCACACTGGTTAGGTTGTGTACGTTCATGTCGCCGGAGTTTTTCTGCCGTCATTATGGCCTCGTTTAAGGCTTCATAGGTCGTCTCTTGCCAATCAGTTGGAACATATTTGCAGAACACATTCTGCAGATAATCTTCCATCTTCGACTATGCTTCTCTTCAATCCTAGGAGTAAAAGGAAACAAAGTTAACAGGAGATATTGGCTCCAGGGTACACTCGAACACTCAGATCGCTGGTATCCAGCATGCCCTGAAGATGATTAACGCTGTGTTTGAATCCTGGGAGTACGAAATGCGGGTTTTGCACTTGTTCCTCCCAGAACCTTTTGTCGATGGAAGAACCATTTCCACACAAGGACTGGACGGCAGTTTTTCCCAATAATGTCATACACTTCTTTTCGATGTCAACTATCCACATCCGCCTTTGGAGGGTGGCAAGCGTAGTTAAGTTCTGCTCACCGGATACACCTTACCAGACCATAAAAAGAAACCGATGAGTTGCTCAAGTTTTTGTGCGTCATGTTTTGTAATCAGCAGAACCTGTGCTAGGTACCAAATTTGGCTGAGGCCATAGGTTTCTATGTACCAAATGCGCTGCAGTAAATTAAGATTCTGTGTCCTCTCAAACGATAAGAAATATCTTAAGTGGATGATCCTCTCTCACCAGTTAAAAACAATTGTTTCGTCCATATTTCCCAGGAAGAAAATGCTACGTATCTGTGCAGTAGTGTCACGTTGCATTTCCCAAGGTATGGATTGGTCCTGACCAATTTCCTATCACCAGTAACTCGGATTTTGCTGCATTTAATGCTGCACCCGACAACTTGACCCGCCAAGACCACCTCTACCTCTTCACCAGAGGACCACCTCCCGAATCTTGTTTCTGTACTACAAGACTCACTGTTGAACATCTACTGTGCAAATGCCAACAATATGATTACTGTCTCAGAACTGAACAGATTTCCTCCTATCTGCACACTGCAATAGATACTCAAGTGGCCTATCTAAAGCTAAAGAAATTCCTACAGAATGTCGGTCTTTTTAACAAAATATAAAATGTTTCCATGTAATATTTAATATTTTCTCGTTTATATTTGAATACCAATTCTAACGTTAATATTTACTTGACTATGTCAAAATTAACGCTGTAATTCCATTATATATTTTATGTTCTCTTTGTGAACATGTAACTGTTTGTCTAATTGTGAATTAATGTAATTAATTGAGTCGCATATGACCATGCAGTCAGCGCGGCTTTAAACAAATTAAAAAAAATAGTAGATCATATAGCATCGAAGTGGAATGATTAAAAAGAAATCGGGTGTGATACATTCACATACTCATTTTAATCGAGGTAAGCCTTTACAGAAATAGCTACATTACACATTTCGGTATAATACAAAGGGAATAGCGACAGTCAGATGTTTAACAACTGGACAATATATGCTGGCCTTAAAATTCCATACTGTTTCCATGGAATCGCGAGAAACAAATGACTGTTGACATGACTTTATTTGTCATAAATTGTGTATCTTAAAGAGCTCTACAATTTTTGTGTAGTGCGTTTTCGTCTATTGCTTAACGTTTACGAGGTATACACGTTTACACAAAATTCCTTCCGAATGAAGAGGTCTTCATAGGTTATTCCCAGGAAATTCAAGATATAAACCTTATTTCTCTTGTAAATATCTTTAATATATGGTATTTTGATAAAAATCGTTAGAGCCATTTTTTAGGAAATCAATAATTTCGGAAACATCTTCCATATAAAGGGTAGTTTGGGGTGGGGGTATTTTCTTTAAATCTTCGTGTCGCATCTCTGGAAGGTACTGAACCTAAATACCAAATTGGGTGTTTACTCGGCTTTTCGTTTTTCAGTTATGCTGTTCACAGACATATAAGGACCTCTTTCTGAAATACTTTATTTGGATTCAGGGGCCTCAAAACATGTATTTCCGGTGAAATCTCCGTATCGAATTTATGCAGTACCTTCTCTACCTAATATGTACGTGATAGAGAAAGTAATATAAGCACTGGAGGCAAGATCCGCTAATATTGTGAAACACATTCATAACAGCTGTTCTACTTTATTGCTGAACCTGTTTAATAAATTTAAACTTGGTACTTTTCCAATTTGTTGGAAAATTACCATTATAAACGTAAACCCTAAACATGGAAAACAGAGCAATTTGACAGCACACTCCTTACTCCAACAAGTTTATTTGAACCAGTGATTGGAAAAGCCTTTGAAAAACTCATAATTGATCAAATTATGCACAGTTTAACTACAACGAATTCTCTACATATCAATCAATATGGATTCAAGCCTTCAAAATCCACAGAGGATGCTGTACACAAGGTTGTTCAATTTATGAAATCTGTACGTATATATTTCATAAAGCATTTGGAATCCTGGCATCATTGGATTTAACTGTGCCTGGTGGCCCAAAATCCTATACCAATTACAAGCTAAGTATTATAACCTATGACTCTTAGTTGAAGACTGGATTATTGGAGCAGATCTCCTACTATATTTAAAAGAGAAGAAATAGAAATGATATAAAAAATATAAATGTTCATAAATCAACATTAGATTTCATTCAGCAGAAACAATTAGAATGGTGTGAGCATGCTAAAATAATAGACGATGCAAGCTTACCCAAAAGAATAATGGAGTGGACATCACCAGGAAGGAGAAAAAAGCAAGACCGCATAGCACGTGGATTCAAGGAATTAGAGGGGCAATGATGAATTGATAAATTGAGGAAGTTTCATTAAATTGAGTTTTTTACTTTCTCTAATAAGTATAGTAAGTAGGGGAAGTATTGTATTCCACTCAAAAATTCGATACCGAGATTTCACCGGAAATACATGTTTTGAGACCCCCTGAATCCAAAAAAAGCATTTTTGGAAACATGTCCGTGTGTGTGTCTGTGAACAGCATAACTCAGAAACGTACAGTCGGATAAACACCAAACTTGGTATTTAGGTTCAGTATCTTCCAGAGATGCGACACGAAGGTTTTCAAGAAAATCCCCCCACCCCAGACTACCCTTTACATGGAACATTTTTCGAAAATTTTAATTTTCTCAGAAATGGCTGAAACGATTTTGATTAAAATATCATATATTTAAGATACTTTCATGACAAATAAAATGTACATCTTGAATTTTCTGGGAATGTCTCCAAAAGTTATTCTTCATTGTGAACGACTTTTGCATAACTGGTAAACCATAAGAGATGGACAAAATTTTACTACACTCAAAATATAGATAGCGTTAAAATACACAATTTATGTCATATAAACTTGTTTTGTTGAGTGAACGATTTTCGAGATATTGCTTGTTATTCCCTTAAAATTTTCAATACTTTTTCTCAAATGGGAATTCGTTATTCGTTTTTTAGGTCCTGGACATACAAAGAGAATGGAATGCTCCACATAGCAACCAGCTCTTAAAAGATTTGACTATCGCTTCAAGTTTCTGCAAATATTTATCTCTATTAACATGAAGTAGATGGAGAATAAGCGTTTGTAAAAATAGTTTGTACAAGAGTAGAGAAAGTCATGTGAGTGTAACACATCAGATTTTTTTTATAGTGAATGAAGTTACAAAATTTGTTTTACAGTACTTTGAAAGTACACACTCTAATTTATTTTCTGCATACTTTCCAGCCACATAGAGACATTGACATAGCGTTTGACAAGCTTTGAAATTCCGCAATCATAGAATTCTGCCGCCTATGACTGAAGCCAACATACGACGCTGGTTTTCAACTCCTCGCCAAACAAAACTTCAATAAATGCAGTGGGCCACACTTGTTCACAGAAAAAACACCCACAAAGTGTCGTCAAACACTTTTCAGTAGGAAACTCATGGCCAATCTTCTGCGACAGAAGAGGAACTTTGCTACTGGGGTTTTTGGAGAGAAATGCCATAATCAGCACTGAAAGATATTGTAACACACTAACAAACTTGTGAAGGGCCACTCAAAGCAAACGTCGTAGCATGTTGGGGAAGTGACTTGACTAGAAGTACTTTGGCAATGACGAAGAGTTGAAAACCAGCATCGTAGGTTGGCTGGAAAATATGTAGAAAAATAAATTAGGGTGTGTACTTTCAAGGCATTGCAAAACAAATTGCGTAACATGATTCACATTGTTTTAAAAAAATAAACGGAATTTACTTCATGAATAGCCCTCGTATATTACATTCCCCTATGTGAGTAATGGAATATTTAAATATAAAATGTTTGAAATAGAGATACAATTACATTTGAATGCACCTACTTAGAAAATAGCTGAAGTGACCCTTCATACGAGGGCTGTCCCAGAACTACCCGACCTAACAAGGAAAACACAAACATTTTGGGGAAAAAAATCTTTATTTCTCCAAATTGTCTCCTTTCAGCTCGAAACACTTTTCCCAGCGATGTTCAACAGCTTCGATACCCTGTTTATAGTGAGAACCGTCGAGTTCTGCAAAATAGCCATAAACTGCGAACTCCACCTCTTCATTGTTGGCAAATATTTTACCACCAAGCCATTTCTTCAACTTTGGAAACAGAAAATAATCAGAGAGGGGTAAGTCTGGTGAATAGAGTGCATGAGGAAGCAATTCGAACTTTAACTCATTGATTTTGGTCATGGTGATAATGGATGTGTGAACTGGTGCATTGTCTTGATGAAACAAAACTTTCTTTTTCGCTAAATACTGCCGTTTTTTGCTTGATTTCATCATTTAAACGCTGCAATAAGTTTACATTATACTCGCCATTGATTGCTTTTCCTTTTTGAAGGTAAGTAATGAAAATTATCCCACACGCATCCCAAACTACTGACGCCATGACCTTGCCTGCAAATGGAACTGTCTCACCTTCTTTGAGCCGATTCTTCCTTTTCAATCCACTGTTTTGACTGTTCCTTCGTCTCAGATGTGAAGTGATGGACCCGTGCTTCAACCATGGTTATGAATCGGCGCAAAAACTCAGCTTTATTGCAGCGAAACATTGCCAAACACTCGACTGAAACATTCTCACGACGCTGTTTTTGTTCCATTGTGAGTAAACGCGGCACCCATTCTGCGCACAGCTTTCTCACGTCTAAATTTTCAGTCAGTATGCAATGTACAGCACTTTTTGAAATTCCTACGATGTCTGCTAGCTCATGCCCTTTCAATCGATGGTCATCCAATACCATTTTGTGGATTTTCCTCACAATTTCTGGCGTGGTCACCTCATTTAGTCGACTACTGCGATGTTCGTCTTGGTAGCTCGTACGGCCTCGCTTAAAACTCTGCCACCCAATATTTTACTGTTGTAAACGAAGGAGCAGACTCCCCCAGAGTAGAATCTAGCTCAGCTTTAATATTAGTTGGACTAAGACCTTTCAAATGAAAGTATTGTATCAGGTAACAATGACCAGTTTTATCCATGTTTACAAATTCGCTGAGAGAATTCACTATTAATGACTGCTAAACAATTACTAAACAATGTAGCATCGTCAAACTTAAGCTTTATAAGGGTGGTACTTTCTATCATAGTCATTTATTTAAAACAACAACCGCTATATATACATCAGATCGGGTAGTTCTGGGCTGCCCTCGTAGTTTCATCTGAGAAATCGCCTCTGCTAGAAACTTATTAAAATGAAAATATATCACTTTTCCTTTTCCTTGTCTTTGCAACTAGGTGAGCTGGTTAATAATTATAACCTTCGTTTAAAGGTTTTGATTGTAATATACACTTGCTCTTGAACCTTTCATTACAGTGTCATTATTACACATTATTTTGAAGAGTAGCTTGGCATATATGCTTGAATAATAAATGATAATTATTAACTTGGTGTTCTTTTTCACTCCGCGGAGAAGGAGCAGAGAATGTCTAAAACCAGTTTTTGGTGAGCTGCAGCTCATTATAGCCTACCGAATGTTGCAGCACCTGCTGCTTCCGTATTCTTTGAGATAAGAAGTGTCTATTTACCATTGCATAGTTATAGGAATGCAGAAGTATTAGCAGCTGGCCCTAAAAAAAGAGAGGAAAGCCCATTAGACTTGTATGCGTTTATTTGCAGCAGACCATGAAGTAAGCTGTCTACCGTATTGTGAAAGTGTATTATGTTAATGCATTAATTTAAAACTGCAGGGGTGGCCAAAAGCCTAACTCACAAAGATGACTGATGCCGCATGTCAGGGCGGTCAGCGTTCTAACTTGGGTCACTAGATATATACCCACAGAAATCACCAAACAATCTATTTACAAAATATGCACTATTTCGATATTTTGCTAGTGTTACGAGTCATTGTCATATGGCATATACGAGGGCGGATTGAAAAGTCAGTTACTTTTTAAAGAAAATAACACTGTTTTGCAAAAAATTAAATTTTATTTCTCAACATAGTCTCCTTTCAATTCAATACTCGTTGTCAAAACGTTTGTCCAATTTTTTTAAACCTTCCAAAGAATATGATTTTTCAAAGTCTGCAAAATGTAAGGTTGTTTCTGCCATGATGTGTTCACTGGACGTGAATTTCTTCCCAGCGAGCTAATTTTTCAGGTTTGCGAAGAGAAAGAAGTCGCTCGGAGCCAAATCTGGAGAATATGGTGGGTGAGGTAGCAGTTCATAGCCCAATTCCAGAAATTTTGCGATGGCAATGGCTGACTTGTGGGCGGGTGCATTATCCTGGTGAAAGAGAACGTTTTTCTTCACCAAATGGGGTCGTTTCTGTAACAATTCCTTATGCATTGCGGCATAATATGAATTCTGTGATTGTTTTACCCTTTTCCAGGTAGTGGATGTCTATCACCCCTTGTGAATCCCAAAAGACAGCTGCTATGATTTTTCCTGCCGACGGAATGGTTTTCGCTTTCTTTGGAGCAGGTTCGCCGAAGGAAATCCACTGCTTTGATTGCTGTTTGGTTTCAGGTTGATAGTAATGGATCCAAGCTTCATCAACCGCGATATAATGCCGCAAAAACTCATTTGGATTTCGTTGGAACATGTTCAAACATCCCTAATAAATGGTCACAAGATTCCGCTTGTTCTCAACTGTGAGCGTCAAGCCATCCTTCTTGCTGACAGCTATCTCTTACCCAAAAATTCGTGCAGAATGTTAAACACCCGTTCACTCGAGAAGTTTACGGTCTTGGCTATCTCACGGATTTTCACTCGGCGGTCTTCCAACACAATATTGTGAACTTTGTTCACCATTTCTTCTGTTGTGACCTCAACTGGCCGCCCTGTGCGCACGGCATCTCTTATGCTCGAACGGCCACATCGTAATTCTGTGAACCATGCCATGTGATGGAGCAGAGTCCCCATAATACTTGTTCAGTTTTTCTTCCGTTTCCTACACCGTCTTACCACACAAAAAGTAGTGCTTTATGAGAACATGAAATTCACTTTTCTTCATTTTCTACGCGGCAACACACATCTGCTTATTTTAGACGCTCTAAACAATGTTCTAAGAAACAAATTACAATGAATTTCGGCGATTATACCCAGAATAGCTGTCTGACTTGGGTGCAAGCAAGAAACCTGTGGTTAGAACGCTATCTCTCGTCAAAGTCATGGACTTATCAATTCGCCCTCATTCTATTGTGTAATATTTTTTTCTTCGATGCAAATGGCTAACACCGTCCTCCGCCATAATCACTGATTAGGTATTACCTAGATGCACCTTACATGTTAAAAAGTGAACCGTGCTATGAACTTAATTTATATAGCACGCTTATGTTATTAAAGTTACAAATTACTGTACTGTAATACGAGGGTCAAACCGAAAGTAATGCCTCCCAATTTTTATGTCGCTTTTGAGTATCCGAGCTAGATTATGTTGGTGTATGAATAAGTGTTTTTGTTGTATTGTTATTTTTACGTTGTTATTTGCCCCATGCTTTGGGAGCCAATTTGAAGAAGTTGTTGTATTGTATTTCGACTGTTGGGGAGCCGATCTTGATGTAGCTGTAACCACGCATGGCATCCGGTGGCCTTCGCCCCAATGTTTAAAAAAATTAACTTTGTAATTTTGACTGTTTCTATAAATATTATATATTTATGTTTACCTCGGCTGCGTCAGTATTTATATATATTTGTTAGAGACATGAATGTCTTATCAGGGTGTGGTGCGACTGAAGAATATAGGCTTACACGGATTATAATTTTACTTCACTCCTTTTATTAATGCTTGACACTATTTAAATAACACTTCACTGATATATATATATATATATATATATATATATCGATAGAGAGAGAGAGAGCTGTGAGATTTTTTTTATTACTTGCACATTTTAACACGTAAACTATTTTTGTCTGACACAAAATACGAATTTGTAAATTTTGCTTCATTTTAGTTTCTGATTGGCTAATCCTAGTCCAATAGAATACCTTATTTAACTAAAGCTTTTACTGGTTGTTGATTGGCTATTTTATAAACTCTCACAAAAATTACATTATTGCTTCCAAGAATCACAAGTAGCATTATTAAACTTTCAAATTCATTATTGCCTCAAGGTTACCTCATTGTTACCTCAATGTTAGCAACTTTTAACCTATTATTCTCACAACTTCTACATTATTAAATTACTTAATACATTCAGATAACATTATTACATGTATACAATAATATAAATATATACAATGACTGTAATATACACTTTTTATACATTGTTACACACATATTGCTTTAAGGCGGGCTGTTATTGATGTTATATATTATATAATTAGACTGAAATCATTTAATGTTCACTCCCAGTGAACCACTCCTTCAAAATTCCACCAGATGCACATTACGTTGGGGCGAACTGATCCTTTTTAACGATGACTTTGGCAGGATTGACGGGTACTGAAAAAAAATAGGGGAAATGAAAAAAAAATCATTCAGAATGAAGAGGGCTCAAGATATGCATTTCATTTTCCATGAAAATATCTTAAACATATGATATTTTAATTCAAATCGTTAGCGATATTTTTTGAGAAAATCATAATGTTCAAAAAACGTTGTATGTAAAGGGCACTCTGGGCGTATTTTCTCGGAAATCTTAGTGTCTCATCCTTGGAGTATACTAAACTCAAATAGAAAGTTTTATTTTTATCCTACTTTTCGTTTTTGAGTTACGCTGTTCACAGAACACACGGATATGTTTTCAAAAATGCCTTATTTGAATTCAGGTCACCTCAAAACATGTATTTCCTGTGAAACTTCGGTATCGAATTTTGGGTGGAATGCAATATGTACTTCCCCTACTTACCATACGCAGTAGAGAAAGTAACAATTAATTATCGGTCGATTGGAAAGAGATCAGGGTAAACTTCGTAAGAGGTGGATGGACGCTAAAGACCGGAACGGGAGATCCTTGAAAGAAGAAAAAGGATATTAATATACGAGGCGTATTCCAAGACTAAGGTCCGGTGAACAATATTTAACGGATGGTAGGCCTGAATGACATTTCATGCCTGCAGCGCTGTCTAATGACTCCTGAGTAACCTACCGCAATGTTGGTGTGATGCAGTTGAGGCAATATTTTATATCACATCACTGTAAATGCCAGAGTGATTGTAGTTTAAATTAACATTATTGTATGACAATGATTTTAGATGTTTGTTAGCCATAAGTATTGTTAGGAAATAAGTTTGCACGGCCTCACTGAAACTGACAATAGAAGTGGGTAACAATAAACCGAGGGGGTGAGTTGTTTATTACTAAAAAGAGACAAACAAATGACGTGAGTGTAGGGTGTCTTTTTAGAAATGGAGGGAATATTTTCCCTAGAGCATATATTGTCGCAACCTTAAGGGTTGTGACTGGGGAACGTAGCTTAAATGTGAAGGTAGATAGCAAAACAAATAACCAGCAATGTTTCTTGGTGGTCCATTTTATTGTGTTAATTAGAACATAAAGTGATGCTGCGCTTTAGTCCCCAGATTTCGGTCTAGAGGAGACCGGTTATGGAATGTACAAATGTAGTCCTGAAGGGACTAGGCATTCAGACTGAAACTGGCTGAAGGCTCAACACATTACATTACTGTATTCTTGTGTAGTCTTTAAGTATTCAATAAAATAAGGTGAATTTCCCTAATGGGATCTTACCTTACGAGAGTTGTCAGGTACTGCAGTTGCAGGTCCAGCAGCATGGACAGCTGACAAGTTCAGAATCAGAACAACGCTAAGCAAGGGTCTGCAGCTCCTTATAAAGAAAGTTACTGCCTAGGGGGGTCTTGACAATTATGCCATGAGCCTTACCAAATATGGTGCGCCACCGCCCTAGGTTTGAAATATATCGACCAATCATGGCTCGATACGTCAATGTTCTAGAACATTCTATGTGACGTATCGTGGTTTAAGGTGCAGCTAAATGTCTGCAAAAAGACACGTACACCTCAGGAAGTGATGCCACAGTAACATCCCTTTGAAATGTCAAAGGAAGTAACAGACCACGGTTTCCTGTCATAAATTAACTTTAACTAGAATTCCAAGTCAAGAAAGTGTATGAAATATAAAAATGATCGAATGTGTTAAAATGTAAGAGTTTGGCCAATATAGTAAAATATCTAATCTATGACTAATTATCTTGCTGCCTGCAACTGTATACGTGACAATATGTTAGTAGTAGTGATTGGCTGACAAAACAGACGCTAAATTGGGCGCAATTTAATAACCAATAGCAATTATGTTATAATGTTTAGGCAATTTGAGGTGAGGGAGTATATATTCTCGAGCCAAAAGCAAGTGTCATGCAGTCCTAAAGAATCTCTCACGAGGTGCACGTCGCAGAGTTAGTTACAAAAATGTAAAGTGCGCGAAGTAATTAGTGTGCGGCAACTAAAACGACTGTAGTTACATTTGGAAATATCACAGTTTCAGTCAGGCGTGTACAAAATTAAATATGTCAATTATTAATTAAGTGTGACGACAATAAAAGTGTAGAAACAATTTTTTTATCAGTGTTATCTTTTAGCAACAGTTCCTTTCCGATTACACACCTTGCTTAGAGACACGTGCTCGACTAAGTTATAATAACTAGCCGGAGGACAAAGAACCCAAAATTTAAAATAATAAAACAAGAGGCGCCCAGTAAATAAGATACACTAGCCATGAGAATTGCGACACAGTAGGCGTTTGGCAGTCGGTGAGAGCAGATCGGAATGGCCGCGACAATCGTAGATCCCGCCAGTTGTAAGTGCGCGGTGTGATTAGATTTTTACTGGCAAATGGATCTTCAGCTGCGTACATCTATCGTGAGTTATGCCTCGTGTATGGACCAAACATAAAGAGTGACAAACAGGTTCGACGCTGGTGTCGAGAATTTCGAAATGGCCCCACAAATGTGCACGATGAACAGCTAAGTGGTAGGCCCAGTATTCGGACCGACGACATTGTTGAGCAAGTGAACCAAAAAGCTCCAAGTGATCGGCGTTTGACGATTAGTAGTCTGGCTGATGAATTCCCAAATGTTGCTTGAACCTGACTTTACAGGATTGTCACTGAACAGCTTGGATATCGGAAACTTTTTGCGAAGTGGATACCAAAACTGCTCACCGGTCAGCACAGGGAGTAACGAATGCGTCGTGCACGACAGGTTGTTTTCCCACATTGTTATGGACGACAAGGCATGGATAGCGTACACCAACGCAGAATCGAAACAACAGTCAATGCAGTGGCGCCGTTCCGGTTCACCCAAACCAAAAAAGTGTAAGCAATCGCCGTATACGAATCGCAAAATGTCGGCTACCGTGTTTTGGGACGAAAAGGATGTCTTTTGATTGATTTCACGGACCGTGGGTCAACAATTACAGCTGACGTGTACTATGTAACGCTTACCAAACTGAGACGTGTGATCCAAAATCGACGTCGCGGGAACCTGTCGTCTGGCATCCTCCTGCATGACATCGCACGCCCGCACACCTTGCCAAAACCAAAGAGTAGATTCAAGAGTTTCGTTGGGAACTCTTTGACCACCCTCTATACAGTCCCCTCCTGGCGCTAAACGACTATTTCCTCTTGTTGCATTTGAAACGGTGGCTGGGTGGACAACGATTTCAAACAGGCGATGAACTCAAGACGAGTGTTACCAACTGGTTCAAGTCCCAGGCGGCAGACTTCTATGCCGAGGGGTTAAAGAAGCTGGTACAGCGTTACAGCAAGTGTGTAGATGTGAACGGCGATTATCTGGAAAAGTAAAGTATATATGTGGACACATATTACTGAAACCTTGTCTCATGACCGATGTTGTTATTATGACCAAACGCATCTTAGTTTTGGAATACGCCTCCTATATTAGCTTCCGATCGCTTTGTACACTGCTTCGCTTAAATCGATTCTTGTCACACGCATACTTTTAGAGGCTAGGTTAATCACTATCCGAAATAAAATAAAATTTTAAAGCCCGTCGTTATACACCATTTTCTCGAAGTTAACTGCCCAAAGTGGTAAATTTGTCCTTGCAACTTCCCTTATGATTTCCTAAAAACAAGCAGGCGATTTATTTAAAGTATCGGCATACAGACCTCTCCAAATCTGTTTATACACTGAGGTGGCCAATACGAGGACAGCCCTGCAGACCTGACCTCTGTATTAATGCCTTCCAGCCAGTTCCTTGGTTATCGTCAGACATTGACAGCGGTGTTATTTTATGTTAATCAGATATGTCAAAAACATACAAAAGAAAGGAGAGACGGGCGTGATTTTCAGATACAGTTATACTGTTCAGAAACATTACTATATAAATAGGATAACTTTATTTAATTCACATTCATGTCATCGAGCATACAAGATGCTATTAACAATAGTTATAAAAAAGCTACAGTTGTATTTTTCGATTATCGATAGAATATAACAGAGAAAATTAGAAATAAAATTCAATTCATATTTAAAATTGCTCTGAAAATAATTCACTTAAAGACACCCAACTGTGAATTTCAGGTAGATTCATTTGAAATTTAATACAGCAATCAGGGTTCAATTTATAAGTAGACACCCTTTATGGATACTTTAAAATTATGTTTAGATATATTAATTACTTTCTCTACTACGTATAGTAAGTAGGAGAAGTATTGTATTCCACCCAAAAATTCGATACCGAGATTTCACCAGAAATATATGTTTTGAGACCCCCTGAATAAAAAAAAAGCATTTTTGGAAACATGTCTGTGTGTGTGTCTGTGAACAGCATAACTCAGAAACGAACATTCGGATAAACACCAAACTTGGTATTTAGGTTCAGTATCTTCTAGAGATGCGACATGAAGGTTTTTAAGAAAATCCTCCCACCCCAAATTACCCTTTGCATGGAACATTTTTCGAAAATTTTTATTTTCTCAAAAACGGCTACAACGATTTTGATTAAGGTATCATATGTTTAAGACATTTTTATGACAAATAAAATGTATATCTTGAATTTTCTAGGAATGTCTCCAAAAGTATTCTTCATTGTGAACGACTTTTGCATAACTGGTAAAGCATAAGAGATAGACAAAGTTTTACTACACAAAAATGTAGATCACGTTAAAATACACAATTTGTCATATACATTTTTGTTGTTGACTGAACCATTTTCGAGATATTTCTTGTTATTCCCTTAAATTTTTCAATATTTTCTCAAATGGGAATTCGTTATTCATTTTTTTGTCTTGGATATGCAAAGAGTATTAATCTGTGGGAAAGGGAATGGTGCTGCACATAGCAACCAGCTATTAAGAGATATGTCTATGCTTAAAAACTACTGTATTTCTATGTTGCCCTTGCAAATACAAAACAAGGGGAACATAGTACGCCTTAAGCGATAGTCAAATATTTGTAGAACTGGTCGCTATGTGTAAAATGTAATTCTCTTTACATGTCAAGAACATAAAATAAGAACAACGAATTCTTAGTTGAGAAAAAGTGTTAAGTATTGGAACATTCAAAGAAATAACAAGGAATATCTCGAAAAGGGTTCACTTTACAAAAAAATGTTTATGACATATATTGTATATTGTAACGAGATCTACATTTTTATGTAGTAAACTTTTGTCTATCTCTTGCGGTTTACCAGTTACGCAAAAGTCGTTCAGAATGAAGAGGACTTTTGAAGACATCCAAAGAAAATTCAAGATATTTATCTCAATTGCCATAAAATGTCTTAAACATATGATACTTTAAACAAAATTGTTAGAGGCGTTTTTGAGAAAATAAACATTTTCGAAAAATGTTTCATGTAAGGGGTGGTTTGGGGTGGGGGATTTTCTTAAAAAATTTTCATGTCTCATTCCTGGAACATATTGAACCTAAATACCAAGTTTGGTGTTTATCCGACTTTTCGTTTTTGAGTTATGCTGCTCACAAACAGACAGACAGACACACACACACAGACACACAAGATATACACACGGTCATGTTTCCAAAAAATACTTTATTTTTTATGTCCTGGACATACAAAGAGAAAGGTATGCTCCACATAGCAACCAACTCTTGAAAGATTTCACTATCGCTTAAAGCCTACCATATTCCCCTTACACCTATAAGGAAATTAGCAATAAGATAGAGTCGGCAAATGTTTATCTCGATTAACATGAAGTAGATGGAGAATAAGCGTTTGTAAAAATAGTTTGTACAGAGTAGAGACAGTCATGTGACTGTAACACATCAGATTTTTTAAAAACGTAATATCATTTTGAGACAGTATTTTTAACACTTAAATGATTTGTCTAATTATATAATATAAAATTCAATAACAGCCCGCCTTAAAGCAATATGTGTATAAATAACATAAAATGTATGTAACAGTCATTGTATTATGTTTATATTATTGTGTACATGTTTAATAATGTTATGTGAATGTATTACGTAATTTAACAATATAGGAGCTGTGAGAATAGGTCAAACGTTGCTAACAATGAGTAACCTTGAGGCAATAATGAATTAGAAAGTTTAATAATGCTACTAGTAATTCTTGGAGCAACAATAATGTAATTTTTTAAAACATTTTATAAATAGCCAATCAACTACCAGAAAACCTGAAAGTTAAATAAAAGTATTCTATTGGAGCAAAATTAGCCAATCAGAGACTTAAAATAGATGAAATTTGCAAATTCAGGCGGTAGAAGTCAGTGGCTAGTACACAGGGTTCCTAACTGGCCGCGAGACGCGCCTTCGAGAAGTTTAATACGTATCCAGTGTGAGACGAAAATTCATTACGGCGAGAATATTATAAAGTTTACGTGTTAAAAAAAAGTACAAGTAATTAATAAATAATCTCACAGCTCTCTATATCAGTGAAGTGCTACTTAATCGTGTCAAGGATTAATAAAAGGAGTGAAGTAAAAATTATAATTTGTGTAAGCCTACATTCTTTAGCCGCATCACCCTCTGCTAAGAGATACATGTGTCTACAAATTAATACTGATGCAGCCGAGGCAAACCTAAATATATATAATATTTAAAGAAACATAAAACTACAAAGTTGACTCCTAAACTTGGGGCGAAGACCACCGGAAAGTAAACTTGGGGCAAAGGTCACCAGAAAGTAAACTTGGGGCGAAGACCACCGGAAAGTAAACTTGGGGCGAAGACCACCGGAAAGTAAACTTGGGGCAAAGACCACAGGAGAGTAAACTTGGGGCGAAGACACCGGAAAGTAAACTTGGGGCGAAGGCCACCGGAAAGTAAACTTGGGGCGAAGACCACCGGAAAGTAAACTTGAGGCAAAGGTCACCGGAAAGCTTGTACCATACATGGGGCAGTTACTTCATCAAGTTTGGCTCCCCAACATATGAACTACAACTACTCTTAAAATAAACCTTCACAACGTAAGGATGTTAGTTGAATTGCTTTTACAGTAGAAGGGTAGACTAGGACTAGGAGCAGAGGAGGGCGCAGCACCTCGCCTACAAGATCTGTTATACCTGAGCCCCTGACGGGAGGGAGGGATGAGGTCAGAGGAGGGCGGCCGGATCAGGACACATGACAGGGCGAGGGCAGGGTCCTTACCATTCATAGATTGAAACTCCCCGGATGGCAGCCGGTTGTCCCCACCTGCGGGCTCACACATCCCCTGGGGTGCCGAGGCTCGGAGACGGTTACATTTCGGCGACGAAGGGTTACACAAGCATTCCTTTCCCCTGCCATGGACTCCCACCGACACTTGCAACCCTGAAACAGACCAAGCAGATGAAAGTGAATGGAGGGACAGGAAATTCAGAGGATGTACTGAATCTTCTCAGCATTCCACTAGCGACTCCGGGAAACCCCATTCATCAGGAAGATGGGCCGCGGGAATCGCACCCACGATCTTCCGAGTGCGGGCCATAGACCTTACCGCTTGAGCTCGGTTTCTTACAGTTTAGATTCTTCATAAGCGTGAAAGATAAAACTGCTGATGGGAAGGACAAATCACTTAGGGAAGCTCCGTTGAGTGATCAGGCGAGGAAAGTCCATAGATTCTGCGGCCCTTTCTGAAGCCTCCCTGCGACATTCCACTCATCCCTTTGTCCATCATAACAGCTCAAAGCATTCTACCAGTTACAAGGAGAATTTGCCCTGGCACACATACACACATCAAGTTGTCTAAGAAGCCCGATTCTCTTGTATACAGCTGCTTAAGAATTCAAGGTTTTGCGTCTAAACTTCTAGAATCTTGCTTTGAGTTCAGAATTACTGCAGAAATGATTTAAAAGTATCAATGGCTCACAAACACTACGTGATCGAAAGTATCCGGACATCTGGCTGAAAATGACGTACAAGTTCGTGGCGCCCTCCATCGGTAATGCTGGAAGTCTTGGAAGTTTCTTGGGGAATGGCAGCCCATTCTTCACGAAGTGCAGAACTGAGGAGAGGTATCGATGTAGATCGGTGAGGTCTGGCACGAAGTCGGCGTTCCAAAACATCCCAAAGGTGTTCTATAGGATTCAAGTCAGGACTCTGTGCAGGTCAGTTTACAGGGATGTTATCGTCGCGTAACTACTCTGCCACAGCCCGTGCAGTATGAACAGGTGCTCGATCGTGTTGAAAGATGCAATCGCCATCCCCGAATTGCTCTTCAATAGTGGGAAGCAAGAAGGTGCTTAAAATATCAATGTAGGTCTGCGCTGTGATCGTGCAACGCACAAAACAAGGGTTGCAGGCCCTCTCCAGGAATAACACCACCACCTCCAAATTTCACCGTTGGCACTACACACGCTGGCAGATGACGTTCATCGGGTATTCGCCATACCCACATCCTGCCATCGGATCGCCGTGATTCATCACTCCACACAACGTTTTGTCACTGTTCAATCGTGTAATGTTGACGTTCCTTACAACAAGCGAGGTGTTGTTTGGCATTTTCCTGCGTGGTGTGTGACTTATGAGCAGCCGCTCGACCATAGAATCCAAGGTTTCTCACCTCACATCTGCCATAGTACTTGGAGTGGATCCTGATGCAGTTTGGAATTCCTGTGTGATGGTCTGGATAGATGTCCGCCCAATTACTCTTCAAATGTCGGCGATGTCTATCATCAGCAGACGAGGTCGGCCTGTACGCTTTTGTGCTGTACATGTCCCTTCACGTTTCCACTTCACTATCACATCAGAAACAGTGGACCTAGGGATGTTTAGGAGTGTGGAATTCTCGCGTACAGACTTCTGACACAAGTGACACCCAATCACCTGACCACGTTCGAAGTCCGTGAGTTCCACGGAGCGTCCCATTCTGCTGTTTCACGATGTCTAATGACTACTGAAGTTGTGGATAATGAGTACCAGGCATTAGGTAGCAGCACAAGCACCTAAGATGAAAAACGTATGTTAGTGGGGTTGTCCGGATACTTTCAATCACATAGTGTATAAGGGAAGGCACGTGAGCGCTCTAGCACGCGCTATTACTGTCGATAAGCCTGTTAGCTCTTTTGAATGTTGACATGACTCCTATTGGCTTTCTAGGCTCGTGGCGGTGTCCCATCCTACATTCCCGGAAATCCAATGGGAGGCTCATGAACATTTAACAGAGTTGGCCCACTTTTCAGCAATTAATATAAACTAGACGAGTATACAAGCATATGATAACTTGTTAAGCATTCAATGCAGGACAAACAAGGTCGGCTGGTTGTACGAACAGGTTAATTACCAATCTCTCCGATTCCCTACGGAATACATTTAGAACAGACATTAAACATTTTTCTGTCCGTTTAAAACGATGTGGTATGTTCGTAGGTTGGCTTCAACATGTTGTTAAGAGGTAGGGGTAGGAAGAAAGGCTGACATATTGAGTGAAGGGAAGAAGAGGTCACTGGAGATTGCCACGGAATCCCCGCTGTAGGACCATGCATAACCTGTCTCGTGACTAAAGAGGGAAAAAACACACCACTACTTTCAAACATCAAACCTGACGTCAATTAGGTAGGTATGGGGATAAATAACACGTTATTAAACTACATTCTCTGTTTGTCTGATAAACGTCAAAATTTACGTTCACTTCCGTGTAATAGTACCATTATAATAGTTACATGTACATTTCAGAGGAATATCTCGAAAATGGTTCACTCAACAACAAAAATGTATATGACATAAATTGTGTATTTTAACGCGATCTACATTTTTTGTGTATCTCTTATGGTTTACCAGTTATGCAAAAGTCGTTCACAATGAAGAATACTTTTGGAGACATTCCAAGAAAATTCGAGATATACATTTCATTTGTTATGAAAATATCTTAAACATATGATATTTTAATCAAAATCGTTAGAGCCATTTTTGAGAAAATTACAATTTTCGAAAAATGCTCCAAGTAAAGGGTAATCTGGGGTGGGGGGATTTTGTTGAAAACCTTCGTGTCGCATCTCTGGAAGATACTGAACCTAAATAGCAAGTTTGGTGTTTATGCGACTGTTCGTTTCTGAGTTATTCTGTTCACAGACAGATACACACACAGACACACACATGGACATGTTTCCAAAAATGTTTTTACTTTCTCTACTACGTATAGTAAGTAGGGGAAGTATTGCATTCCACCCAAAAATTCGATACCGAGATTTCACCGGAAATACATGTTTTGAGACCTCCTGAATCCAAAAAAAGCATTTTTGGAAACATGTCCGTGTGTGTGTGTGTGTGTGTGTGTGTGTGTGTGTCTGTGTGTCTGTGAACAGCATAACTCAAAAACGAACAGTCGGATAAGCACCAAACTTGGTATTTAGGTTCAGTATCTTCCAGAGACGAGACACGAAGGTTTTCAAGAAAATCCCCCCACCCCAGACTACCCTTTACATGGAAGATTTTTCGAAAATTTTAATTTTCTCAAAAATGGCTCTAACGATTTTGATGAAAATATCATATGTTTAAGATAATGTCATGAGAAAGGAAATGTATATCTCGAATTTTCTGGGAATGTCTCCAAAAGTATTCTTCATTGTGAACGACTTTTGCATAACTGGTAAACCATAAGAGATAGACAAAATTTTACTACACAAAAAATGTAGATCGTGTTAAAATACACAACTTATGTCATATACATTTCTTTTGTTGAGTGAACCGTTTTCGAGATATTGCTTGTTATTTCCTTAAATTTTCCAATACTTATACTTTTTCTCAAATTCGTTATTCATTTTTTTATGTCCTGGACATGCAAAGAGAATGGAATGCGCCACATAGCAACCAGCGTTAAAATATTTGACTATCGCTTAAAAGCTACCATATTTCCCTTGCATCTGCAGGAAAATTACCAATAAGATTGATATCTCGATTAACATGAAGCATATGGAGAATAGGCGTTTGTAAAATTAGATTGTACAAGAGTAGAGAAAGTCATGTGAGTGTAACACAGATTTTTTTGGTTTCAGAGGGTCTCAAAACATGTATTTCCTGGGAAATCTCGGTATCGAATTTTTGGGTGGAATGCAATACTTCCCCTACTTACTATACGTAGTAGAGAAAGTAAGAATTGGGTGTGCGTCATTGATTCCTGAAAAATCTAGAATGAGGTATGTAATGTTTATTCACCTTTGAAGCCGTTCTGGGTGCGACAGCTTTGATGCCGTTTCCTGTGAACAGCATAACTCAAAAACGAAAAGTCTGATAAATACCAAACTTGGTATTTAGGTTCAGTATCTCTTAAAGATGCGACCCGAAGATTTTCAATAAATTTCCCCCACCCCTGACTGCCCTTTGTATGGAACATTTTTAGAAAATTTTGATTTTCTAAAAGATGGCTCCTAGGATGTTGATTAAAATTTAAGATACTTTCATGACAAATAAAATGTATATCTTGAATTTTCTGGAAATGTCCCCAAAAGTCCTGTTCTTTCTGAATGGCTTTTGCATAACTGGTAAACCGTAAAAGTTGGACAAAAGTTTTCTACACAAAAAATATAGATCTCGTTAAAACACATAATTTATGTCGCATACAATTTTTTTACTCTATTTTATTTTAGGTCGCTTTAACTCCCTGGTCATATCGCGACTGATCTGTTGGTAGATAACTCTTAGAATGATATGCGATGGACAGTTAGCCTTCTACGTTTCATCCCTGTAACCATCCGCTCCGTCACGTGTCACAGAGACCCCAGAGCATAGCTACCGAATCTTCTGCTTTTGTGCCGTGCAGATGGCATTACGGGGCGGTCCAGTCCAACCGCCGCCCCTCATGTAAAGGCGGACAGTTCGCCTTCTAGGTCTCATCCCTGTAACCACCTGCTTCGTGCCGTGCAGATGGCATTAGTCGTCCAGTCTAACCGCCGTTCTCACACAGAAAGGCGGACAGTTAGCCTTCTAGGTTTCATCCCTGTAACCACCTGTTTCATGCCGTGTAAATGGCATTAAGGTGCCGTACAGTCTAACCGCCGTCCCCCACAGAAAGGCAGACAGTTAGCCTTCTAGGTCTCATCCCTGGAAATGCCATCTTGCTTTGTCACGTGCCCACAAAGACCACCAGGGCATGTGGAGTGAACTATTTCCGAGATATTCCTTGTTATTTGTTTGAATTTTCCAATAGTTATACATTTTCTCAAATGGGAATTCGTTATTCGTTTGTTTATCTCCTGGACACACAAAGAGAATGAAATGTTCCACATAGCCACCAGCTCTTAAAAGATTTTCCTATCGCTTATAGCCTACCATATTCCTCTTGCACCTACAAGAAAATTAGCAATAAGATAGTTTCTGCAAACATTTGAAGAATAGGCGTTTGTAAAAATAGTTTGTACAAGAGTAGAAAAAGTCATGTGAGTGTAGCACATCACATTTTTTTTAAACATTTAAGGTTACCTGCTGTGTTGATGATCTTTATGATGTGATCTCCTAGCTCGTTCTGCGTTGTCTCCTACGCCGGCTGCTACAATGGTTGGCTATGAGTTCTTTATCTCAGTGTATGCGCGAGTGTATTTTGAAAGGATAGCACCAGTTAAGTTAGCTAAAATGTTCAGTTTGAGAAGAGTCGCCGACTGTTGAATTTCCGAATTAATCACTTCTGTTACAATAACTAAACGAAGCGTCAGTTGCCGTAGGTTGCAGAAATGTTACTTGGAAAGGTCCTTCGCAATAGCCGCTAAATTTTTCTGACTCTAAGCGTCACTGGGTGCGACCAGCTTAAAATGAAACTCACATTCACAAGGATCATCGCACGAGTAAGTCAAAGTTTTAAGTAAATAAGTGACTGTGTTTTAGAGTGCACGCCCTTTTCTTTTCTTAAGCTCCGCCTACTTATCGTTACCCCTACCGACGTCCCTTCTCTTGCGGCCCAATCTTAAAACTCCAAGTATATGTCTTTGACACTTTATATGCGGAAACTTCCCGAATCTCAGAATCTATTCTCCTTTCTAATTTATAGAATTCTTGCCCTGCGAGACTTGGCAAACGTACTGAACCCAATCTGTAACTGTATTCCAGGAAATATACTAGTCGGGTGTTACTTTCTCCGGACGAATCTTCTGAGTCAGGATTATTATAAAAGGTGCAGTAAAAAGAAATTCATTATTTTTGCATGAAATTGAAGGCTTATTTACTATAGTTAGAATGCTCCAATTTATGTCAAATATGCGCCGTTTTGTTCGATAATGTGTTGCCATTTTGAAGGTAATTTCATTATGCCTCTCTCATAGGAGTCCTCGTCCCTATTGGCAAAAAATTGAGACAGTCGATTTTCATAAGCCTCTTTTGAAGCGAATTTTCACCAGAAAAAGTGTTCGCCATGGACAGGAACAGATGGTAATCACTTGGTGCCAGGTCTGGACTATAAGGTGGATCCATAAGAACCTTCCAACCAAGCTCTCTGAGCTTCTGGCGAGTCACTATCGAGGTGTGTGGCCTGGTGAGGTCCTGATGGAACACAATTCTTCTCCTATTGGCCAAAGCTGGCCGTTTCTGGGCGATTGCTTCCAATTGTTGACAGTACAGCTCCGAGTGAAAAGTTTTGCCGTTGGGAAGCAGCTCATAGTAGATGATTTCCTGCCAATCCCACCAAACACACAGCTAAACCTTCCTGGCCGTCAATCCTGGCTTGGCCTTCCGTTTTAGCCGGCTCACAGCGATTCGACCACGACCGTTTTAGCTTGACGTTGTCGTAAGTGATCCACTTTTCATCACCAGTCACTAATCGCTTCAGAAATGGGTCGATTTTGTTGCGATTCAGCAGCGATTCGCAGATGAAATTCGGTCCATGAGGTGTGGCACCCATACATCGAGCTTCTTTTTGTATCCAGCCTTATTCAAATGGTTCCAAACTGTTTTTGTGCAATATTTAGCTCTTGGGCAATCGAAACAGTGCTTACATGACTTTCCATGATTTTATCGACATTTTCGACAATTGGCCTTCCAATGCGTGATGCATCTTCGACATCGAAATTACCGGAACGGAATCGACGAAACCAATATTGCGCGTGATTAGCTGTTAAAGTATCAGGACCATAAACACTATCCACATTTTCAGCCGCCTGGCTTGCGTTTTCGCCTTTATCGAAGAAAAACTGTAAAATATGGCGTATTTTCTCTTTGCTAGTGTCCATCTTTGACGCGCGCTCAAACAAAACTGAGTCAACCAATTACCAAACTGTTGCAAATGTTTGTTTTAGTACGAAATCTCATCTTTCTAACGCCATCTAATGTAACCCGATCGAACTTGAGGCAGTATTTTAATACTTGAATAGTTTTAATTGAATTATATAATATGTAAATTCAATAACAGCCCGCCTTGAAACATTATGCATGTAATAATTTATAAAAATGTATGTAACAGTCATTGCATATGCTTATATTATTGTAAACATGTTCAATAATGTTATGCAAATACATTATGTAATTTAATAATGCAAGAGCTGTGAGAATAATAAGTTTAACGTTGCTAACAATGAGGTAACCTTGAGGCAATAATGAATTTGAGAGTTTGAATGTTACTAGTCATGATTAGAGCAACGATAATGTAAATTTGTGACAGTTTAAAAATAGCCAATCAACAGCCAGAAAAAGCTTTAGTAAAATGCAGGTATTCTATTGGACTAGGATTAGCCAATCAGAGACTTCAAATACAAACGTTTACGGGTTTGGACGGTTGAAATATGTTCAGTTGCTGGCAGACCTTGGTAGTGACCGGATGGGAGATGAGTTCTCTAAAGAAATATTACGTATTCGTGTGTAACGAAAATTATGTATACGCGATAACAAAGTGCACGTATTAAATAAAAGAATCTCACAGCTCTTAATATCAGTGTAGTGCTATATAATTTGTGTCAAGGATTAATAAAAAGAAGTGAATTTAAACTTAAAATCTGTGTAAGCCTACATTCTTGTCGCACCACGTCCTGTCTAAGAGATACGTGACTCTAAAACAATACTGAAGCAGCCGAGGCAAACATAAACATAAATACTATCTATAGAAGCAGTTTAATAACAAAGTCAATAAATATTTTAAACTTGGAGCGTAACAACAAAAATACATCTTCAAATCAGATTTTCATTCGTAACAGCATATTACGTAACAAACAATATATTTCAAATTAACGACCAAAGCGTGGTGCAAACTCCTAAAGACAATAACTACTTCAAGTTGGCTTCCCATACGTGGGACAGTTAAACTAAAGCGACTAACTACTTCAAACTTATACAACGCGAGATACAGATAACTAAACCCATCTATTGGAAGAATAATGGATTTCTTTTTACTACACCTATTATTATACGTTGGTTTAATACACGGAAATTATTTTTTGCAATTATTTCTTTATCTTACCATCATTTGTTTATTTAATTACTTATTATCTTCTCGTCGATAATTACAGTTTCACCTTGAATTACAGTTAATCTTTCAATGATGTTTGAAGTCACTCTGCTCGAGGTGTCCTTTCACTGTAATGTGTTTATTAACAAGATGTAAATTAAGGCTTCAAGTGTGTTTTACTTCCCGCCCTAGTGTATATTGCATATTATCACAGACATTACATTTATGTCCGTACATGTTTCCTTGGAAACGCATTTATGTGTTGGAATTAAATTTCTTTTTCAGTTCCGGTTGAAATGTGATTATTATTAATGTGGAAAGCGAAAAGGATGATTAGATTTGATTAGGTTAGATTGGATTGCATTCTGTGCGTTTACTAGCAGCCATAAAGGCTTGTGAACATAGAACCTGTCAAGGAAATTGAAGTAGTTGTTTGCGATGTTTTTTATGTTTATTTCTTTAGTTTAACTGGCCCACGTATGGGAACCAACTTGAAGTAGTTGTGTTGTTTATGTAATTTATTTTTACGTAATTTATTAAGCTTTATACGTTGGAAGCCTAACTTGAAGTATTGTTCTTGGAGTTTACTTTGTTTAAGAAGTTTGCAACACGCTTTGGGAGTCGGTTTGAATTTGTTGATTACGTAATAGTTACTGTTGTAACGAAGCTAATTTAAAGATGTGTTTTTGTTGTTACACTCCACGTTTTACAGTATAATATTTAACTTTGTTATTAAAACAGGTTTTATATATTATTTATGTTTGAATTTTGCCTCGGCTGCGTCAGTAATGCTGGTAGAGTCATGTATATCTTAGTCAGGATGCGGTGCAACAAGAATTGTTGACATACACAGAATTTAAGTTTTTAAATTCACTTCTTTTATCAATCCTTGCACATTTTATTAAAGCACTACACTTTTTAACAGCTGTGAGATTCTTTAATACTTTCAATTAGCGCGTATACATATTTTACGATTCACACATAATATTTCTGTAGAGAACACATCTTCCATCTGGTCACTACCAAGGTTTGCCAGCAACTAAACTTATTTCAACCGTTAAACCTTTAAGCTTTGGTATTTCAAGTCTCTGATTGGCTAATTCTAGTTCTATAGAATATCTGCATTTTACTTAAAGCTTTTCTTTGCTGTTGATTGGCTAATTTTAAACTGTTACTGAATTTTACATTATCGTTGCTCTAATCATGACTAGTAACGTTCAAACTCTCAAACTCATTATTGCTACAAGGTTACCTCATTATTACCTCATTGTTAGCAACTTAAAACTTATTATTCTCACAGCTCTTGCATTATTAGAGTATGTAATGTATTCATATAACATTATTAAAACACGTTTAAAATAAAAATAAGCATTTGCAATGACTGTTACATACAATTTAAATAATTATTACATACATATTGTTTCAAGGCGGGCTGTTATTGAATTCACTTATTATAAAATACAATTGAAATTATTCAGGTATAAAAATACTGCCTCAAAATATACAAAAATTACGTATAAACATAAGTATTACACAGAATATAGAACATTTAAAATAAAATAGACATATATACAAAATCAAACAAATCCGGTGTAATTTTGAACAAAGTCGAATACCTCCCTCCCGTTATAAGGTTAACATGTTTATAGACAACAACAGTTATTTTAACCTTCACTAGGCTTGTACCTTTGATCGTCTCATTATTTTGTTGCATTTGATTTGTAATGCATAGCATTTACTGTCAGTTCTTAATATACATACATTTAAATAGCTTCATTAATTAGCTTCATTTTGTTCTATTTGATTTGTAATGCATAGCATTTACTGTCAGTTCTTAATATATATATACATTTAAATAGCTTCATTAATTAGCTTCATTTTGTTCTATTTGATTTGTAATGCATAGCATTTACTGTCAGTTCTTAATATACATACATTTAAATAGCTTCATTAATTAGCTTCATTTTGTTCTATTTGATTTGTAATGCATAGCATTTACTGTCAGTTCTTAATATACATACATACATTTAAATAACTTCATTAGAGCAGGCATCAGAATATGACTGGCAATTGTCATTAATATTTACTAATACTACTTACACAGCTATATAAGTATTATCATCAGGATAATTTGTCATTCAGATAATCGTGTACAGAACAATATGCTTTTGGGCATAGGTACCTCAGTTGTCAACTTTTCCCTTAAGATCATTAGGGAGAGCATTAAATATTCTTATGGTCTCATAATATACACCTTTCTAGAAGCAAGAAAGCTTTGCACCGGGATTATGGATGTTACCCTTTTGTCTAATGTTTATCTCACGAATTTCCATGTTTGAAATAAATGTGGTTCGATTGCATACATAGAATTTTAAGATTGAAAATATGTACATGCAAGGCAGGGTTAGTATGTTCAGTCTTCTAAAAAGATGTTTGCAAGAGTGTCTGCTATGAGTGCTGGAAATGATTCTTATAACTTCTTTTGCATGAGGAATATTCGTTTACTTTCTAACGAGTTCCCTCAAAATAATATTCCATATTCAATGATAGAGTTAAAATATGCATAGTATACTAATTTAAGTGTAAGGACGTAATGGATATATTTGGATATCAAATTAATAAAATGGAATATTTAAACAGGAAGAAGGATGGGTCAATGTTTGGAAAATCAAAACCAAAAATCTCATGTGTTACACTCACACAACTTTCTCTACTCTTGTATCACTATTTTTACAAACGCTTAATCTCCATATGCTTCATGTTAATCGAGATATTAATGTTATTGCTAATTTTCTTGTAGAAGCAAGGGGAATTGGTAGGCTTTAAACGATAGTCAAATATTTTAAGAGGTGGTTGCTATGTGCAGTATTCCATTCTCTTTGTATTACCAGGACAAAAAAAATCTGATGTGTTACACTCACATGACTTTCTCTACTCTTGTACAAACTATTTTTACAAACGCTTATTCTCCATATATTTCATGTTAATCGAGATAAACATTTGCATACTCTATCTTATTGCTAATTTTCTTGTAGATGCAAGGGGGATATATATTTACAAGGGCAGTATCGAAATACAGTAGCCTTTAAGCACATACATATCTCTTAATAGCTGGTTGCTAGGTGCAGCACTATTCACTTTTCCACAGATTAATACTCTTTGCATATCCAGGACAAAAAAAATGAATAACGAATTCCCATTTGAGAAAATAAGTATTGAAACATTTAAGGGAATAACAAGCAATATCTCGAAAATGGTTCACTCAACAAAAAAAATGTATATGACATAAATTGTGTATTTTAACGCGATCTACATCTTTTGTGTAGTAAAAGTTTGTGTATCTCTTATGGTTTACCAGTTATGCAAAAGTCGTTCACAATGAAGAATACTTTTGGAGACATTCCCAGAAAATTCAATATATAGATTTTATTTGTCATGAAAATATCTTAAACATGTGATATTTTAATCAAAATCGTTAGAGCCATTTTTGAGAAATTTAAAATTTTTGAAAAATGTTCCATGTAAAGGGTACTCTGGGGTGGGGGGATTTTCTTGAAAACCTTCGTGTCGCATCTCTGGAAGATACTGAAACTAAATACCAAGTTTGGTGTTTATCCGACTGTTCGTTTCTGAGTTATGCTGTTCACAGACAGACACACACACACGGACATGTTTCCAAAAATGCTTTTTTTTGGATTCAGGGGATCTCAAAACATGCATTTCCTGTGAAATCTCGGTATCGAATTTTTGGGTGGAATACAATACTTCCCCTACTTACTATACGTAGTAGAGAAAGTAAAAATGAATAATGAATTCCCATTTGAGAAAAAGTATAACTATTGGAAAATTTAAGGGAATAACAAGCAAGGTTTCAAAAAGCATTCACTCAACAAAAAAGATGTATATGACATAAATTGTGTATTTTAACGCGATCTACATTTTTGTGTAGTAAAATTTTGTCTATCTCTTATGGTTTACCAGTTATGCAAAAGTCGTTCACAATGAAGAATACCTTTGGAGAAATTCCCAGAAAATTCAAGATATACATTTTATTTGTCATGAAAGTATCTTAAACATATGATATTTTAATCAAAATCGTTAGAGCCATTTTTGAGAAAATTAAAATTTTCGAAAAATGTTCCATGTAAAGGGTAATCTGGGGTGGGGGATTTTCTCGAAAACCTTGGTGTCGCATTTATGGAAGATACTGAATCTAAATACCAAGTTTGGTGTTTATCCGACTGTTCGTTTCTGAGTTATGCTGGTCACAGACATACAGACAGAAGGACGTGCTTCAAAAAATAGTAGAGAAAGTAAAAATGATGCGTTAAAGGTACGAAAAACAATTCGTCTTTCATAAAACTACAGGATTGTTTGATTCAAGGTGGAAAGGAAAAATCTTCCAGGATTCAAATGGATAATTGAATAAAAGAGTAGTAATTTAATGTGTTGAATAATAAAATATTGCTGAGTGAGACGTTAAAGGAATGCTGTTTATCTCAGGTTGTGAAAGAAAGACAAAACTGGTTGATAATTAGACGCTAAATGGAATAAAGTATTCCAAAAACCTTCTGTGCGAGTATCACGCTAGAAAAGACGCACACACAAAGAAACGCGCAGAAAAAAAAAACATAAAATGTAGTTAAGCCTGCAGCAAGTGCCAGTGGTGGAATTCGGACAGTAGATTTAACCAGCTTCGTTTTACCTTGTAACGATTTGATACAGAACCACATTATTGGGATTATTTGTTAATTCGGAACCAGTTATTGCAGTGAGAATGTGAAAAACGTGACTGGAACTGAGACTTGCTACAGGAAATTCAAGCAAGAGCAAGATTTGACACCGAGGATAAGAACGGCTACACTCGCCAACCCTCTAGAGCCGCAGCCTTGAACGAATCCTGCATGCTGCACGAGGCCTTCAGCAGTCTCTCGTGGTGAAAGGCAGAGGAGTTATTGTCTATCTGCTTAAAAATATGATTACACTGTTTGTCTTAAATGTCTTTAACAGTTCAACGTTGATTAAAGGTAACGCATACATTTTAAGTTTTTTGGCAGTAGATCATGAAGTTTGGAATGAATTTTGTGTAACTGGTAAATATTAAGAGATAGACTAAATCTGGGATACTACATAACAAATATAGATGTCCTTAAAACTAATAGTTCATTATTTTCTCTACTACGTATAGTAAGTAGGGGAAGTATTGTATTCCACCCAAAAATTCATACCGAGATATCACCGGAAATACATGTTTTGAGACCCCCTGAATCCCCCCCCAAAACAGCATTTTAAGAAAAAGACCTGTGTGTGGGCATCTGTGAACAGCATAACTCAAAAACAAAAAGTTAGGGTAAATACCAAAATTTCTACACAAAAAATATAGATCTCGTTAAAACACATAATTTATGTCATATACATCATTTTTGTCGAGTGAACCATTTCTGAGATATTCTTTGAATTTTCCAATACTTATTACTTTTTCTGAAATGGGAATTCGTTATTCGTTTTTTACTTTCTCTACTACGTATAGTAAGTAGGGGAAGTATTGCATTCCACCCAAAAATTCGATCCGAGATTTCACCGGAAATATATGTTTTGAGACCCCCTGAATACAAAAAAAGTATTTTTGGAAACATGTCCGTGTGTGTGTCTGTGAACAGCATAACTCAGAAACGAACAGTCGGATAAACACCAAACTTGGTATTTAGGTTCAGTATCTTCCAGAGATGCGACACGAAGGTTTTCAAGAAAATACCTCCACCCTTTACATGGAACATTTTTCGAAAATTTTAATTTTCTCAAAAACGGCTCTAACGATTTTGATTAAAATATCATATGTTTAAGATATTTTCATGACAAATGACAAGTATATCTCGAATTTTCTGGGAATGTCTCCAAAAGTATTCTTCATTGTGAACGACTTTTGCATAACTGGTAAACCATAAGAGATAGACAAAATTGTACTACACAAAAAATGTAGATCGCGTTAAAATACACAATTTATGTCATATACATTTGTTTTTGAGTGAACAATTTTCCAGATATTGCTTGTTATTCCCTTAAATTTTCTAAAAATTTCCTCAGATAGGAGTTCGTTATTCATTTTTTTATGTCCTGGACATACAAAGAGAATGGAATGCGCCACATAGCAACCAGTTCTTAAAACATTTGATTATCGCTTAAATATTACCATATTCCCCTTCCACCTTCAAGAAGATTAGCAATAAGATTAACATCTCGATTAACATGAAGCATATGGAGAATAAAGTTTGTAAAAATAGCTTGTACAAGAGTAGGGAAAGTCATGTGAGTGTAACACATCAGATTTTTAAAGTCCTACAAGGCACAACGCCTTGTTTACACCATACGCAATACAGCTGTGTAGGCGCTGCAGTAAGTTGTTGTACGTGATTATTAAACATGTTACCCTCCATGTGTTTCTCTGTAGTACTGTGGCAAAGCGTAGGGTACTCCTGTGGTTAAGACCGGAGGTTTGCTGCACTTGTTTTTCTTCTGTTAGTAATGTTTAATCAATACACAGTGACTACTATTTTTGATATACTGTATTTTATACACGGCATTTGGTAGAGTTCATAACAGAATAGTTATTACGATACAAAATACGTAGCTTCACAATTTCATCATGTTCACATATCTGTATCTTGTTGGATATCAAAGGACGGTCTAGGTGTGTTGTGGCAGCCTGACGATACACAGTGCACATACAGGGTGATACTTGAGAATATTTTGATTCCCTCTGTGAGGATATATCCTGATGGAATTGATGAATTCGTGGAGCATCCTAGGCACAAATTCAAGAATCCTGGGATGTTGTAGCTTCTCGTCCATGTTACTACAGGGATATAATTTCATCTACAACCCCCACATGAAGGCAGTTATAGATGCCAAGGGTTCATAACATGGTATTAATTTTGTTTATTTTTATATGTTTTAGTTTTAGAAGATAATACTTTATTTCCATGGCAAAGTTAAATCAATGCAATATTACTTTCTACACATCCAGTCATAAAATTAACAATATAAAGATAACAATAACTAATGCGAGATTTCAATCGCGCAAGCGATACCTTCTTAACCTCTCGACCAACGAAACGTTTTTCTGTGCTCTGTTTTCAGTACATTTTAAGCGTCACCACCGAGAAACACCATTATAAGGTAACCATTGCGCTCCAGGGCAGAAACCATTCTACAGTTCCTGCATGTGCGTTGTGAACACAGCTGTTACGAAGGTACACGAAGCCCTCCGATCGCCACATGGAAACTGGAAATGTATCACTTTTTTGTCCACGGGTGTACCTATAGTGAGTAGAGGAAGTATTGCATTCCATCTAAATATTCGATTCTAAAATTTCATAAGAAATGCATGTTTTGAGTCTTTCTGAATAAAAAGAAGCATTTATATGAGAGAAAAATCAAATTCACGTATTTAGTTCTATAATATTTATCATTAACTCAGCCACTTCTTATAACTTCATAAAACCTTTAAAATACGTTCGGGTTCATATAACTTGCATGCTGGTTTTGAATTTTGGTCTTCGTAGAGCTTTCTGTCCTCTTCTGGAATTTACAACGCCATTCGTTTACATTGTGGCTACTCGTACGCCGGCCGCCACAGCTCGGATCCTCGCCGAAACAGTTATAATATCCCGGCAGCCGCATCGCATTTACAATTACAACGATAATATGCATATTCCTTGTCGTAGGAGATGTTGGAAGAAATGTTGTCCTTTTCTATCCACATATTTCTGGCAACCTGTTTTCATTTGCACTCGAGAGTTCATTATCCGAAATTGAAGGAATTTCTCGCCTCATTTTTTTTTACTTTTTATCAATAAGTTGCACACAATTTAATTTTCACATGATCACCAGATTGATAAATTTCTGTAATTATATATTGCGAAATGTTAATAATACAGTAATTGAAATGAGGGCTCTGTAGCCCGAGGTTGTGTATTTCAATTTCGATTTTTGTAATCAACATTTTCTAAAATTCAGGTCATGAGCCTTACAGGAGATGAATGAGGGTGTAACATATCTCTTTCTGTTTCCTAAACTTTCCTGTCTTGCACCAGCCAGGTTCGCCTACACAGACTGCAGTTCTTGTAATCTGAGGTTAACAAAGAAGCTACAACTTTCATAGGGAAACATTTGCACGTAAGGCACAAGGGATTAGCAGAGGAAATATATGGAGATATGAGTGTACACTGGAAAACCACTGAGTCATTGGTCTAGTGGGCGAGCACTCTCCATTGCAACAAAGCGCACCAGAATACGTCAACTGTTCACAAAAGCGTTTGTTGCTTGTTTTCTCAGAAAACGCAATTCGGGCAGATGAAGAAAGAAAACGTTGATTATTAGAGCTCGACACAGTATGCTCTAAAAACTTAAAATAGGCAGGCAAATAGGAACCACAACAATTTAAAATAGGCACTAATTTAGGTACTAACATTAAAGCACTGAAGTATGCTCAATCACTTAATCATTTACCACTTAAAACACATTTTGACATGACAGAACAGTATAGAAATATCCCATATACACTACGTGATCAAAAGTATCTGGACACCTGGCTGAAAATGACGTACAAGTTCGCGGCGCCTTCCATCGGTAATGCTGGAAGTCAATATGGTGTTGGCCCACCCTTAGCCTTGAGGACAGCGTTCACTCTCGCGGGCATACTTTCAATCAGGTGCTGGAAGGTTTATTGGGGAATGGCAGCCCATTCTTCACGGAGTGCGGAACTGAGGAGAGGTATCGATGTAGGTCGGTGAGGCCTGGCGTTCCAAAACATCCCAAAGGTGATCTATAGGATTCAAGTCAGGACTCTGTGCAGGCCAGTCCATTACAAGGATGTTATTGTCGTGTAACCACTCCGCCACAGCCCGTGCAGTATGAACAGGTGCTCGATCGTGTTGTAAGATGCAAACGCCATCCCCGAATTGCTCTTCAACAGTGGGAAGCAAGAAGGTGCTTAAAATAGTATCAATGTAGGTCTGCGCTGTGATCGTGCCACGCAAAACAACAAGGGAAATAGGCCCCCTCCAGGAAAAACACGACCACACCATAACACCACCACCTCCAAATTTCATTGTTGGCACTACACACGCTGGCAGATGACGTTCACCGGGCATTCGCCATACCCACACCCTGCCATCGGATCGCCACATTGTGTACCGTGATTCGTCACTCCACACAACGTTTTGTCACTGTTCAATCGTGTAATGTTGACGCTCCTTACACCAAGCGAGGTGTCGTTTGGCATTTTCCTGCATGATGTGTGGCTTATGAGCACCCGTTCGACCATAGAATCCAAGGTTTCTCACCTCACGCCTAACTGTCATCTTACTTGGAGTGGATCCTGATGCGGTTTGGAATTCCTGTGTGATGGTCTGTATAGATGTCACCTATTACTCTTTACGACCCTCTTCAAATGTCGGCGGTCTCTGTCAGTCAACAGACGAGGTCGGCCTGTACGCTTTTGTGCTGTACATGTCCCTTCACGTTTCCACTGCACTATCACATCAGAAACACTGGACCTAGGGATGTTTAGGAGTGTGGAAATCTCGCGTACAGACTTCTGATACAAGTGACACCCAATCACCTGACCACGTTCGAAGTCCGTGAGTTCCACGGAGCGTCCCATTCTGCTGTTTCACGATGTCTAATGACTACTGAGGTCGCGGATAATGAGTACCAGGCAGTAGGTGGCAGTACAATACACCTACGACGAAAAAGCGTATGTTTGTGGGGTGTCCGGATACTTTTGATCACATAGTGTATTAAATTTACTAAATTCCGCCATTCTATTAATGAAGTGTAAATTGTAAACATTATTTCATTAAATTTGCACTCTTCAGTTACTACATATATATTTTTATAGCAAACCCTACTATCAGTTAATTATTATTCTGTCTGTTATGTTTTATTGTTGACAGGCTATTATTGCGTTTGCAATCAAGTAAGTCTAGTCAACTACGTGGGAAGTACAGGATGATTTAAGAGGAACTGAAACATTTCTTTATTTAATTACTCTGTTCTAAATTCACTCAATGCCCCAATTTTAGCACCATATTAAGCAGAATGTTCTGGAGTTTCCATTGCCTGTCACCAGATGAGCAGATGTTCATGTTTTATTCGTAATTGTTGGTTTTATTGTCGGCAACACTTTTTGAGATTTTGTTCTAGTCAACGTGAAAATGGAGTACACATTAAATGAATGCTCTTCCTTGTAAAGCAATACTGGATTACGAATTCAATTACAGTTACTCAAAGGGCATACCAGAGAGAATTTGGTGTTCAGAATCCTCTCCAAAGAAACACAATACTGGGACTGCTAAACAAATTGTAAACAACTGCATCTCTGGTGAGTGAAAAGACAAAACTCGTTCACCTAGGCTTCCCACGGCTGTTGTTGACCTAAGAGCACGACTGGATCAGTCACCCAAAAAATCATTAAGATGTTTGTCGCAGGAGACAGGGTACAGCTACTCAATGTGTCAGAGAGCTGTCAAAAGTGCAGACCTAAAGCCGTATAGGATTACGGTTGTCCATCAGTTACAGGAATCAGATAAGGATAGGCGACTGAATCATTATCGTTGGTTTCAGGCGTTCATTTTGCAAAATCCTGTCATATTGTCCATCACATGGTTCACAGATGAAGCATGGTTCCATTTATCGGCCATGTGAACTCAAATAGCTCACGCTATTGGGTCAGCGAAAATCCACATGTTATTCATGTAGCACCTATGTACCCGGTTAAAATCGGAGTATGGTGCACAATATCCGCACAGAGAATAGTGGGACAATTTTTTTTTAAACAATGTGAACACTGCAGAGTACCGACGGACGTTCATGGAGTTTGCAACTAGACGATGTAAAACGGAGTCAAGGATATTTTCAGCACGACGGTGCTACATACCATACATCAAATGAATCCATGGCACTAATTGCAAGTTTCTTTGACGACCGGAGAATTTCCAACAACCTGTGGCCACCGAGATCTCCGGATTTGACATCGCCGGACTTCTCTCTATGGGGTTATTTAAAAGACAGGGTTTATGCCACACGTCCCCTGACATTGGAGGATCTGAAGCACAACATTACACAGGAGATTCAAGCTGTTGACAACAGTCCTCCAACGAGTGGCCAGTAACATGGAACGACGTGTTGAGTTGTGCCTTATGTAGGATGGAGGACATTTTCAACATTTGCTATAGAGGTAAATATCTCCAAAATTCTTCTACATTTGAGGTATAATAAGTTGTCGCTAACAGAGCTCGTTTTGAAACAATTAAAGAAATAAATGCGCCAGTTCTTCATAAATCACCCTTTAGAAAACAATAATACCATCGTATCAAATAATAAAGCGATGAGTTAATACTAAAACTATGGATTTCCTAGTTGTAAACAATAGTTTCTGTAGTTGACCGTTTACCGCTTTATTGTGATAAGTAGTCAGTATTTTATTATTACACGAAACAATGCTGACTTTAGGAACGGAATGCCGGTATTACAAACTTCCTCAGGCACGTTGTCAACAATGGTTCAATGGCTCAGAGGGCGAAATATTAATCGCAGTACTAAATTTAATATCACATTACTACATAATGTTAATAAATAACCGCCAATAACAAAACTCATGAAATTACGGTACGCAAAAAACTTGATAAAAGTTCCCATTACAACAACAACAACAATAATAATAATAATAATAATAATAATAATAATAATAGCCGCTTAAGCTACAAAAAAGCACACGCTATGAAAATAAGATTCTAAACAAAGGAACAACTGCGTAAATGCCGAGCTCTACTATTACATAAATATGATTGGACATATCGCGACAATATAACTTAAGGAAGACTAAGTGTTAAATTTGCTAAATTCATGATCCACTATCTCAAACTACAGCGTGATATCCATTTGAGATGTCAGAAAAGTAAAAAGTAAATGCACACATCTCTGAGAAGTTTGCTTCAATATAAGCGGATAGGATGAAGTTAATCAGTGAAGTTTCAGACTACACGCGTGTGGTATGGCAGTACTATCGTGCATAGGAGACAAAATTGTGGTCACGCCACAACTACATGCGTGTAGTATGGTGTGTGGAATATGTCATATGAGACATGTGGATTCTTAGTTCTCCAAATAATGCGGTTATGCTTGTTGACTCGGCCACTCACATGAAATGTGGCTTTGTCCATGAGAATTCATCGATTTAACCACTGATCGTCCGCTTCCTGCCTCTCTCACACATCATGACTGTAAACTTGAGACGAGCTTCGTGATTGCGCTGCATCAAAGTATTTTATGTAATTATTACGTCCATATGGGAGAGTGTCCACAAATAAAACTAAATTTTTAATGTGTGTGTGAACAGTACATCTCAAAAATGAAAAGTCCGATAAATACCATATTAGATATTTAGGTTCAGTGTTTCCAAAGGCACCAATTACACTTCACATGGAACATTGATTTTCTAAATATGGCTCTAACTATTTTGATTAAAATACCATGTATTAAAGATATTTACATGACGTATAAAATATATACCTTGAATTTTCTGGGAATATCCTGTGAAGTCCTGTTCAATCGGAAGGAAGTTTGTATAACCTTGTATAACTGGTAAACGTTTAGCGATAAACGAAAACGTACTATACAAGAAATGTAGATCTCTTTAAAACACAGTTCATTCCAAATAATCCTTTTTGTGGCATCAGCCATTTCGGAAGTATCCGTTATTAATGGTTCGAATTGTTCACTACTTAGCCATTCTTTCCAAGTCCTGTCGATTTTGACTTGTTTCTCGCAATGTCATGAAAAGTGTATGGAATTTTAAGGCTAGCGGATCTTAAACATTTGACTATCACTGTTCTCTTTGTATCTATAACGAAATGTGTAATGTAGCTATTTCTGTAAAAGTTTATTTGGATTATAACGAAGTAGATAGGAAAACAGGCTTTCGTAAGAATACAGGGTTATTGTAAATTAGTTACCTGAAAGTATGAATGAATTATTTCGAAACTGTTGACGGAAATTTATTCCGATGTTCATCAAACCTTATGTCATATCATTAAGTTTTAAACATGGTCGGCAGACTTCGCTACATGCACTCGCTCGCTCGTCTGGCGGGGAAAATGTGAAGCACTCGCAACACCTGGAGCCTAGTAAGCAGTCGCCATGGAGTCTTACAGCGGTGCGGAGCGCGCGCAGTGTTGTCTGTGGTTTCATGAAACTAAATCGCAAATTACCACACAAAGACGTTTTCGTACAAAGTATCAAAAAACTCCCCCGCAGATGAAAACTATCAAAACATGGTATGATCGATTCGTAGGAACAGGTTGTGAGGGACACCGAGAGAAAGGACAGAGACGCCCTCCTGTAGCAGGCCACGTTGTGGAAGCCTTGAGAAGAACTTATGCACGAAGTCCAAAGAAGTCTACAACTAGAGCAAGTTTGGAGCTGAGCATTCCACAACCTACGGTATGGAGAATTTCACGACGACGACTGAAGTGTAAGGGGTACAAGTTGCAACTGGTTCAGGCATTGAGTGCTAATGACAAGCTTAAACGTTATGAGTTCTGTGCGGACATGCTGAACAGGATGGAAGAAGACGATAGTTTTCTCAATAAGATTGTGTTCAGTGACGAGGCAACTTTTCACCTTAGTGGTACAGTTAATCGCCACAATGTAAGAATATGGGGTACACAGAAACTGACGGAATGCCTGGAACATACACGTGACTCACCAAAACTGAATGTGTTTTGTGCGCTAAGCTCCGTGAAAGTGTATGGACCATTCCTTTTTATGGCATCACATATCTAGATATGTTAGAAAACTACCTGATGCCACAGCTGCAAGAAGTAATGAGAGATAATTTCATGTTTCAACAAGATGAAGGACCTCCTCATTACCACCATGAGGTCACTACGTACCTATCCCACACCTCTCCCGCTTGGATTGGACGTGGTGGGAACATAGCTTGGCCTCCACGATCTCCCGATTTAACACCGCTGGATTTTAGTCTGTGGGGTTACATTAAAGATAACGTGTACAACCCTCCCCTGCCGACCAATCTCGATGAGCTTCGTCAACAAATTAACGTAGCGGTAGCTCGGGTAGATGCGGACATGATCACGCGTATCTGGGATGAACTGTCGTACAGGTGGGATATCTGCCGAGTGAGAAAAGCGAGCCACATTGAACATTTGTAAACACTGCAAATAAAACTTAATGTTAACGTCAATGTATGTAATGGAAATAAACTACGTAAGATAACTATGTATAATTTAGCTTTATTATCAGGTAACTAATTTAGAATAACCCTGTGCATTGTATACCCAGTTGTAAGCGATAGAGGGTAGAGAAAGTCATGTGAATGTAGCGCATCAGATATCTTTCTTTCTTTCTCTGGTGGTCATGCAAAGAACATGTAATTTCAGAACTATCACATAGCGACACGGTATTTAAACATCTGACAATCGCTGTATCCTTATTGAAAGGATAATCGTTTGAAAACACTCTGTATTTGACTCATCCTTGGACTTCAGCTTTAGCTGCCAGTCTACTTAAGAGCTTTAATGCTGTGCCCTTGATCCAGTGCATTCTAATCCGGGGCTCAGAGGATGACGGCAAGCTGCAACTGCAAGGTTATCCACTTGAACACCCGCATATTACACCTGCATGTCATTAAGACTGGGTTAAACATTCAGCTGTTACCGATTTGGAAATGTAGTAGTTCCATTGAAGCGCTAACCTGAATGGTAACCTTGTCCATAACAGGTACAGCTATACTCGGAGAGCGTTACTCATTCCAATACAAACTCAAGGTTTATTGCTTATCACTCTACTACTACCTGATTACTTGTTCCAAAATATAGTATCTGCTGTCCCACCGAGAGAGTTGACTCCGCGGTTCGATTATTCTTTCGTGGTTTTCTCTGGTCAATGGACGAATGCTGGAGTGGCTTCTAATTTACAACACTTCCTTTCCCTTTCATTCCGTTCTCAACTTTCAGGTGTGCTTCTAGGCTTTAACCGATAGTCAAATATTTTAAGAGCTGGTTGCTATGCGACGCATTCCATTCTCTTTGCATTACCAGCACCAAAAAACTGAATAACGAATTTGAGGAAAAGTATAACTATTGCAAAATTTAAGGGATTAACAAGCAAAATCTCGAAAATGGTTTACTCAACAAAAAAATGCATATGACATAAATTGTGTATTTTAACGCGTTCTACATCTTTTGTGTAGTAAAATTTTGTCTATCCCTTATGGTTAACCAGTTATACAAAAGTCGTTCACAATGAAGAATACTTTTGGAGACATTCCCAGAAAATTCAAGATATACATTTTATTTGCCATGAAAATATCTTAAACATATGATATTTTAATCAAAGTCGTCAGAGCCATTTTTTAGAAAATTAAAATTTTCGAAAAAAGTTCCATGTAAAGAGTAATCTGCGGTGGGAGAATTTTCTTGAAAACCTTCGTGTCGCACCTCTGGAAGATACTGAATCTAAATACCAAGTTTGGTGTTTATCCGACTGTTCGTTTCTGAGTTATGCTCTTCACAGACACACACACGGACATGTTTCCAAAAGTTTTTTTTTGGCTTCAGGGGGTCTCAAAACATGTATTTCCGATGAAATCTCGGTATCGAATTTTTGGGTGGAATACAATACTTCCCCTACTTACTATACGTAGTAGAGAAAGTAAACAATGAGTACTCCCTGACGACACTAAAGGAGTACTTGGGTGGGCGAGTCCTTCATTTCACTCTCTATGCAGCTTTAGAGTGAGAGTCAGGAAATGTTAGGTACCCCCGCGCGTCTCTTCCCGCGGCCTGTAGCATCCTGTGGTTCCTTCACTTCACCTCTTCCTCCTAGGGGCGGTGGCCACAATAGATCTCTGGTAGGACCCAAAGCGCGAGGTGTACGCCTCCATTGTATGCCCTATCGTTCGACTGTTTCTACCCTGTTAAAATAATACCTCTTTTCTTTCGTAGAAAATATAACATGCAAATCTGATGTGATACTTTCACATGACTTTCTCATCTCTGTATCATTTATTAGTGGGTATACGAACTATTCTTACTAAAGCTTATTACTTTCTCTACTACGTATAGTAAGTAGGGGAAGTATTGTATTCCACCCAAAAATTCGATACCGTGATTTCACCGGAAATACATGTTTTGAGACCCCTGAATAAAAAAAAGCATTTTTGGAAACATGTCTTTGTGTGTCTGTGAACAGCATAACTCAGAAACGAACAGTCGGATAAACACCAAACTTGGTATTTAGGTTCAGTATCTTCCAGAAATGCGACACGAGTGTCTTCAAGAAAATCCCGCCGCCCCAGATTACACTTTACATGGAACATTTTTCGAAAATTTTAATTTCCCCAAAAATGGCTCTAACGATTTTGATTAAAGTATCATATGTTTAAGATATTTTTATGACTAATAAAATGTATATCTTGAATTTTCTGGGAATGTCTCCAAAAGTATTCTTCATTGTGAGCGACCTTTGCATAACTGGTAAACCATAAGAGATAGACCAAATTTTACAACACAAAAAATGTATATCGCGTTAAAATACGCAATTTATGTCATATACATCTTTTTTGTTGAGTGAACAATTTTCGAGATATTGCTTGTTATTCCCTTAAATTTTGCAATAATTTTCTCAAATGGGAATTTGTTATTCATTTTTATTTTCTCTACTACGTAGAGAAAGTAGGGGAAGTATTGCATTCCACCCAAAAATTCGATACCGAGATTTCACCAGAAATACATGTTTTGAGACACCATGAATCCAAAAAAAGCATTTTTGGAAAATGTTCGTGTGTGTGTGTGTGTCTGTGTCTGTGTGTCTGTGAACAGCATAACTCAGGAACGAACAGTCGGATAAACACCAAACTTGGTATTTAGGTTCAGTATCCTTTCAGAGATGCGACAGGAAGGTTTTCAAAACAATCCCACCACCCCAGACTACCCTTTACATGGAACATTTTTCGAAAACTGCCTCAAAAATGGTTCTAACGATTTTGATTAAAATATCATATGTTTAAGGTATTGTCATGAGAAATGAAATGTGTATCTCGAATTTTCTGGGAATGTCTCCAAAAGTATTCTTCAATGTGAAGGACTTTTGCATAACTGTTAAAACATAAGAGATAGACAAAATGTTACTGCACAAAAACTGTAGATCGCGTTAAAATACACAATTTATGTCATATACATTTTTTTTGTTGAGTGAACCGTTTTCGAGATATTGCTTGTTATTCCCTTAAATTTTCCAATACTTAAACTTTTTCTCAAATTCGTTATTCATCTTTTTATGTCCTGGACATGCAAAGAGAATGGAATGCGCCACATAGCAACCAGCGTTAAAATATTTGACTATCGCTTAAAACCTACCATATTCCCCTTGCATCTATAAGAAAATTAGCAATAAGATTGACATCTCGATATCTCGATTAACATGAAGCATATGGAGAATAAGCGTTTGTAAAAATAGTTTGTACAAGAGTAGAGAAAGTCATGTGAGTATAACACATCAGATTTTTTTGTCTTGGATATGCAAAGAGTATTAATCTGTGGCAAAGAGAATGGTGCTGCACCTAGCAACCAACTATTAAGAGGTATGTCGATGCTTAAAGGCTATTGAATTTCTATATTGCCCTTGCAAATACAAAACAAGGGGAACATAGTAGGCCTTAAGCGATAGTCAAATATTTTTAGAACTGGTCGCTATGTGTAAAATGCAATTTTCTTTGCATGTCAAAACATCGTTTCTGCAAATGTTTATCTCGATTAATATGAAATAGATGGAGAATAAGAGTTTGTAAAAATAGTTTGTACAAGAGTAGAGAAAGTCATGTGAGTGTAACACATCAGATTTTTAATATTTAGTTTATTGTTGACAGTCGAAAAATTTATACATGTTTTCGAGTGCCTGGCGAATTTTTACTTTCGAAAAAGATGGATCAAATAATTTGCATTAAATTTTGTTTTAAAAACAGAATAAAGTGCAGCATGACATTCGAAATGTTGGCTGTGGCTTTTGGCGACACTGCTATGAATAAGACAAGAGTTTATGAGTGGTATTAACGTTTCAAAGAGAGTCGAGAAGACCTTAAAGACGACGACTGCCCTGGACGCCCTAGCACATCAATTATTGACAACAATGTGGAAGAAGTAAAGAAAATGATTCTAGAAAATCACTATCAGAGAGGTGGCTGATCATGTCGAAAACGATCCAGAACTTCTAAAGAAGGTTATAATAGGTGACGAAACATGCGTATGACGTCGAAACTAAGGCCCAATCGTCCCAATGGAAACTGCCTGAAGAGCCATGACCGAAAGAAATTGGACCAGTTCGATGACATGTGAAAATTCTTCTCACTGTTTTCTTTGATTATAATGGGATAGTGCATCAGGAGTTCCTGCCTTATGGTCGTACGGTCAATAAGGAATACTACCTGGAAGTTATGCGCCGTTTGCGTGAAGCAATCCGAAGAAAACAACCAGAATTGTGGCAAAACCACTCGTGGAAACTGAATCATGATAATGCACCCGCTCACACATCAATGCTTATTCGTGACTTCTTGGTAAAAAACAAAACTGCCATGCTGCCTCAGGCATCGTAATCGCCGGACATGGTCCATTGCGACTTCTTTCTATCCCTGAGTCTGAAAAGAACCATCAAAGGATGACGTATTGCCACCATTGATGAGATAAAAACATAATCGCTGAAGGAGTTGAACATCATAACGAAACGTGAGTTCTAGAAGTGCTTCCAAGATTAGAAGAAGCACTGGCACAAGTGTATTGTATCTGAGGGGGGTTGCTTTGAAGGGGACGAATTTGATGTTGATGATTAAATAACAATTTTTTAAGGAAAACTAAAATTCCTGTTACTTTTTTATCACACCTCGTATGCTTCTAAAAGGTACGTGGAAAAGGACTTCGGTAATTAAAATCTACAATCAAACTACGAGGGCTGATCAACAAAGACTGAGACTGATTTTTTCACAGATGTTTATTACTCCAATTCAATGTTTACATGATCTTTTTCAAAGTAGTCCCCTCCTACTTCAATGCACTTTTTATAGCGTCTCTGCCAGTCCTTGAACACGTGCTGCAGACCATTCTTTGTCAGGTCCTTGAGAATCGCCTCACTTTTCTTGAGCACTGCTTCAGAGTTCTCAAATCGAATACCCCTAAGCCTAGCCTTTAGTGATGAGAATAAAAAAGAGTCACAGTGTGCAAGATCGCGGCTATAAGGTGGATCTGGTACACAGGTAATGTTGAATCGAGCCAGAAACTGCATGACTTGATTTGCGACTTGAGGCCGTAAGTCGCCACCCAGTCCGAGAAAGCTCTGGTCGTTTCTTTGCAATGTGCTTCCTCAGTGTAGCCAATACTGACGTGTAGTATGCTGTTGTAAGAGTAGTGTAAGGGGGAACTGCATGCTGGTAAATCATTCCATTACAGTCAAAAAATGTGATCACCATCACTTTCCCTGCAGATGGAACCACTTTTGCCTTTTTTTGGTGTTGGAGAACCTGGCGATTTCCACACTGTGCTGGCTTGTTTTCCTTCAGGATCATAATGATGCAGCCATGACTCATCACCGGTGATAATCGATTTAAAAAATGCATCACCTCCATTGTCTGGTATGCGAAATGCGCGTAGGGTCTACAAAATAGAGCATTACTACCAACCCACCAATACGAGAGTGCTGCCGCCTACCTACATTATACATAAAAACCCACACTTTTCAAATATTTATGTTACAGATACGAAACTATCACGGAAGCTACAGGAAAAAATCAGTCTCTGTCTTTGTTGATCAGCCCTCGTATAAAACGAGAGCAAAGTTTCAGATACTTGGGTATATAATTAGACGAGAAATTATTCTTCAAAAACCACATTGAAGTAGTAAGAACCAAGGCATCAAATGTGATGACGAAACTATCATCTGTTATACAAAGCAGTTATAAAATCCCATGTGAAGTTACAATTGATATGGTGAGATACGAAGAAGGAATGTGGGTTCTTCAGGTTTAAAAAGAATGTAACATTAATTAGAAGAACACAGAGACAGATTATTGATTAACGGAGCTGTAGCAACGAGTTCTACATCAACAATGGCGTTTTTACTGCTCTTGGCCATCTGGCCAATACATCTAACCATTAGTTAGAAATATGCTACTGCATGCTACCGGCTGAAGAAAAATAGCTGCTGCAAAATTATGGACATAATTGCACAACGCTGCGAAAATAAAGTGCAAATAAGGGAGCTGTTAATTAAGGAATGCAACAAGAGTGAGACTTAATAAATCAAGGCGTACGTGTGCATCAAGTATTTTCCAAGCATAGCTGGGCGCTTACACACGACAAATTTTAAAAGAAAGAAAAGTATAATACATTATATAACTAGCCATGAACCATACAATACGTACTTAAAGAGAATTGGTAAAAGCCAAAGTGATAGATGCGAAGCAATTGAAACACCGAGCATATGATTTTTTAATCTATTAGAAACCACAAAGTCTTGCAAGAACGACTTACTACGTTGACACCGAAGCTTTTAGAAACTAAAACAAGGATTATTTTTAAAAAATCTGATGTGTTAAACTCACATGACTTTCTCTACTCTTGTACAAACTATTTTTGCAAACTCTTATTCTCCATCTATTTCATATTAATCGAGAATTATATTTTACACATAGCGACCAGTTCTAAAAATATTCGACTATCGCTTAAGGCCTACTATGTTCCCCATGTTTTGTATTTGCAAGGGCAATATAGAAATACATATCTCTTAATAGCTCGTTGCTATGTGCAGCACCATTCTCTTTGTCACAGATTAATACTCTTTGCATATCCAAGACAAAAAAATGAATGACGAATTCTCATTTGAGAAAATAAGTATTGAAAAATTTAAGGGAATAACAAGCAATATCTCGAAAATGGTTCATTCAACAAAAAAATGTATATGACATAAATTGTGTATTTTAATGCGATCTACATTTTTTGTGCAGTGAAATTTTGTCTATCTCTTATGTTTTACCAGTTATGCAAAAGTCGTTCACAATGAAGAATACTTTTGGAGACATTCTCAGAAAATTCAAGATATACATTTTATTTGTTATAAAAATATCTTAAACATATGATATTTTAATCAAAATCGTTAGAGCCATTTTTGAGAAAATTAAAATTTTCGAAAAATGTTCCATGTAAAGGGTAATCTGGGTTGGGGGGATTTTCTTGAAAACCTTGTGTCGCATCTCTGGAAGATACTGAACCTAAATACCAAGTTTGGTGTTTATCCGACTGTTCGTTTCTGAGTTATGCTATTCACAGGCACACACACGGACATGTTTCCAAAAATGCTTTTTTTTATTCAGGGGGTCTCAAAACATACATTTCCGGTGAAATCTAGGTATCGAATTTTTGGGTGGAATACAATACTTCCCCTACTTACTATACGTAGTAAAGGAAGTAAAAACTGCTGAAAATGCAAACATACATCAGGAACATGTGTAGCAACAAGATAAAACAAAACTTTTGAACTTTTTGTATAAATCTCGCGAAATTAAAAAATTTCCGTTTATTTTTTCATCACATCTCTATGTGCAGACTTTGCTGGTGCTATTTTCAGCTTCACACTTACACAATTCTTCTAACTTCTTGGTCACATCCTTTGCCTTATTCTCTAAATCCAATCTACAATTAGCGTCTATTAAAATCAGTAGATCATCAGCATATGCTACTACTTCTTTTGTTGTAACACCGACAATCCTTCCAGTATAGGTTCAAGTAAAGTGCCCCAAAATATTGGTCCTAATGTAGATCATTGTGGACATCCTTCGCATTCCTTTTCCTCTTGTGATGTTGGTAGTTTCTTCTTTTATATAAACTCTGCGGTCTTTAAAGTAACCTATCAGGTTGTTATATAAACACTTGGGATATTTCTTTGCCCTCAGGATGCAAAATTAACTCAGCCAAAACAGGCTGTCAAAAGCTCCTGCGAAGTCTAAGAATATATTACATCTTATTTTCACAGAAGTACACTGTATTCAAAGCCTTACTAACAGTATCTTCGGTAGATTTAGATTTCCTAAAATCTTATTGATTTTCTGTTTGATCTATCACTAGTCGAAACTCATTGATTATTTTGTAAGTAAGTAATTTTATTAACCCAATCAATTGTACAAATTTCAACAAACAATTTTACAAATTTATTCTTAACCCAGTTTCTAAAAATAACAATAAAATAAAATATAAAAAACTAACCTCATAACTACTGGTATCCAGCAGTATGGAATACTGATATCCAGCATTCCTCCTAATCTAAAAGTATAATTATAAATTTATTTAATCTCTAATCTAACTCTACCTTGAGTTGCTTTCCTTGGACCCCAACAAATTCAAACCTTGAGGTTGTCGAGTTGTTGGGTCCTACTTACAACATATCAAATATACACTACTGTAATTTAATTTAATACTCATTTATCTCTTCCTTGCTAATTTTCCTCATCCATTTTGCTCTTACTCTGCCCAAAAAGTTCCCTGCTTCTATTATATTTTTCCTGGATTTTACATTTACTATCTTTTTGGCTTGAATTACTATTGGTAGATTTAACCATTCTCTCTTCTCTATTCTCTTTCTAAGTAACTTCATCTTCACACTCTAGTACTATATGCCACTCTTTAACTTTCCGGTGGTATAGTGGGCATTTCTCCAAATCAATCTCTTTTCTCAAACCTTTCAAATTCACCACCTCTGTCCTAGCCCATGCAAATCCTGCTCTTGCTGTTTTATCACATATATAAACATACTGTTCCCTGCTGCATACTACTTTCATTTCTCTGTATAATCTCAGTGAGCTCTTAAAAGTAAAACTCGCTAATAAATCTTGTTTTTCCATATCCTCTATTCTTGTTCTAATTTCTTTCCAGAAACCTATTTGTAGTAATTCTTTAGCTCCCCAAAACCTATCTTCATCAAGGTTTCCTTTATCTTACCTAGACAAGACTCTTTATGATTAAGTCTTTCCTACACTATCAAACATTGATGTGAAATGTTCTGATCATCAATATTTCTAATTCTATTCCAGTATTTTAGCACTCTTTCCACAATTTTTCCTTTAATTCCTATTCTTCCTAATTCGGCTTGCGCCACTCCATTGGGTTATGATCTTGGTAAGCCCAATATTTGTTTACAAAAGCTCCTGTGGATCATGTCTATATTTACCCACCCAGGCCCCAAATCTCTGCTCCATATAAAATGATTATTTTGTATAAAAGCTTCTCTTCGATCTTGTCGAGAACATTCAGCAAACATATCGACCTATATGATTTAACCTTCGACGATTCCTTATTCTTTGCTTTCTCTAAAACTATAACACTTGCTCTCTTCCAGCAGTAAGGCACAAGTCCTTTTAATCAGGTACTCATTTAATACCAAACATAAATATGGTGCAGCACTCTTCTCTAAACTCTTTACTGTTTCGGCTGGTACTTTATCTGGTCCAGGTGCTTTCTCCATTTTACAATCTCTTATTGCTAATCTAACCTCTGAAAGATCAAAGGGATAAATTACCCTATCTCCATAATAGTTTTGTGACAAATTTTTCCTTTTACTTTGAAGAATCACATTTTCCTCTTCCAACGTTCGTTGATTCAAGAAACAATTAAAAATCGAGGACTTGAAAACGACAAAATATTGAACAAATCGAACCATTAATAACGAATATCTCGGAAATGGCTGATTCCACAAAAAAGTTATTTGACATAAATTGTGCATTTTAAAGAGATCTACACTTACAGTTTAGCAGAGTTTCGTCTATCGCTTAACGTTTACCAGTTATACAAGATTACACAAAATTGCTTCTGAATGAAGAGGACTTCACAGGTTATCCCCAGAAAATTCAATAAACACATTTTATTTGTTATGTACATATTTTTAATATATGGTATTTTAATACAAAAATCGGTAGAGCAGTTTTATAGAAAATAAAAAATTTCGAAAAATGTTTGGGGTGGGAGATTTTTTAGATAATATTCGTGTGGCATCTTTTCGTTTTTTTAGTCATGCTGTTCACGGACACACACACGCGCGCGCTTGGGTTTTTTTCTAAAAACCATTGTTTTTGGATTTAGGGGACTTCAAAATATGTATTTCCTTTGAAATATCGATATAGAATTTTTGGGTTCATTGCAATACCTTCTCTACCTACTATATACACTACGTGATCAAAATTATCCGGACACTTGGCTGAAAATGACGTATAAGTTCGTGGCCCCCTCCATCGGTAATGCTAGAAGTCAATATGGTGTTGGCCCACACTTAGCCTTGATGACAGCGTTCACTCTCGCAGGCATACTTTCAACCAGGTGCTGGAAGGTTTCTTGGGGAATGGCAGCCCATTCTTCACGGAGTGCGGACCTGAGGAGAGGTATCGATGTAGGTCGGTGAGGCCTGGCACGAAGTCGGCGTTCCAAAACATCCCAAAAGTGTTCTATAGGATTCAAGTCAGGACTCTGTGCAGGCCAGTCCATTACAGGGATGTTATTGTCGTGTAACTACTCCGCCACAGCCCGTGCAGTATGAACAGGTGCTCGATCGTGTTGAAAGATGCAATGGCCATTCCGAATTGCTCCTCAACAGTGGGAAACAAGAAGGTGCTTAAAATATCAATGTAGGTCTACGCTGTGATCGTGCCACGCAAAACAACAAGGGGTGCAAGCCCCCTCCAAGAAAAACACGACCACACCATAACACCACCACCTCCGAATTTCACTGTTGGCACTACACACACTGGCAGATGACGTTCACCGGGCATTCGCCATACCCACACACTGCCATCGGATCGCCACGTTGTGTACCGTGATTCGTCACTCCACACAACGTTTTGCCACTGTTCAATCGCGTAATTTTGACGCTCCTTACATCAAGCGAGGCGTCGTTTGGCATTTTCTTGCGTGATGTGTGGCTTATGAGCAGCCGCTGGACCATGGAATGCAAGGTTTCTCACCTCACGCCTAATTGTCATTACTTGGAGTGGATCCTGATGCGGTTTGAAATTTCTGTGTGAAGTCTGGATAGATGTCTACCTATTACTCTTTACGATCCTCTTCAAATGTCGGCGGTGTGTGTCAGTCAACAAACGAGGTTGGTCTGTACGCTTTTGTGCTGTACATGTCCCTTCACTTTCCACTTCACTATCACATCAGAAACACTGGACCTAGGGATGTTTAGGAGTGTGGAAATCTCGTGTACAGACTTCTGACACAAGTGACACCCAATCACCTGACCACGTTCGAAGTCCGTGAGTTCCACGGAGCGTCCCATTCTGCTGTTTCACGCTGTCTAATGACTACTGAGGTCGCGGATAATGAGTACCAGGCAGTAGGTGGCAGCACAATGCACCTAAGATGAAAAACGTATGTTTGTGGCTGTGTCCGGATACTTTTGATCACATAGTCTACATCTGCATTCGGGAGGTCCCGGGTTTTTTGGGGGGTTTCCCGGGTCGTCGGGCGTATGCTGGAGTGGTTTCTTTCATCTCCCGATTTTCCTGTCCCACCACCTCGTTCCATTCTTCATTTCCTTCCTCCTGTTGGTGTCTTTTAGGTCGGAAGTGTTGGAGATGGTGTTTCCGGGCATCCGAGCCCCCTTGAGGGGCATTGGATCCCTCTGTGTGGGTGGGGTCGATCTGCCTGGGGTATCTCTATCCAGAAACTTAGAGACCCTGTCATTGCTGTGCGCCCGGTTTCTCCTCTGGCTTCATCCCTCCTCCCGGGAACGTCCCCTCGTGGGGGGTAGGTGCAATGTCCATTCTGGATCTGTGCCGAGTCCCCTCCGCAGTCATTCCTATCCTACTATGCACGTGTGTACATTGTCTAAAAACTTCAGTTTGATATGTTACATAATTTCTGAGATAATGGATTCATAATTTATGAAATGTAGCATTGATGGTGTAGGGCTTTTGATCTCCCCTTAAGGTTTTCAGAGAATATGTGATACTATTAACCAGGAATTTCAGTCATGGAATAGTTACTACTCCCTTCCTTCAGATTCCTAGTAAAAGCCTCCTATCCTAAAGAGGTTATAATATACGAGAGTTTACCAAAGTGCAACTTTGACATTTTCCCACCATTGTGGTATAAGTCACTAGAATCTAGTGATATTTGCGTTGTTACATCCCATTCATAACCGACAACTCCCCCGCAAATAAGCACCTGTTATATGTATGTATTCGGAAGGTTAGTTATGTTGCATCTCTTACATTGGCGCCCTATTTGTTATATTCGTAGGTGTTCAAACTTTGCACGCCGACCATTTAGTCACCAACTGATTGTAATAGTTGCAGCGACTGGCTCAAGCTTATCGAGAGATCGGCGCCGAGCAGTCCGAGTAAACAACGATAACGTACTTGCCAGCTTAAACACGGGTGTGCTATCGGGAGATAACCAGGACTTTCTAGAAGTTTTATCTCTCCCCTCTTCCAGAAAGTGTGTGGAAATAGTTCTAGATCGTTCGAGAACCTTCTGTAGAAGATTCTTCTGCCTATATAAGCGAGCGCACTCGCGACCTCCCCACGTTTAGCTACCTCCAACGTAGGATAGACCGCACGAATAGCATCTCCTGTCGAGGTGTTAAGCTGGATAAGGGCTTAACGGACCTGTCGCATCGGGTCACGGGTGACACTACCTCCTTGTTCCCCATGTTAGGGTCCGGGATGCCGGTTCCTCTTAAGTCGCGCCTTTTCTGAGCGTTTGTAATCCAATGTCCTTCTTTACGCCTGCGAGATCTGGGGCATGAGCTATTCGGTACGTCACGCCTTCCCTGAGAGACTGCACCAAGAAGCCTCATTTCTTCTATACCTGGAGGATGAAATTAGGCGCCGGGTAGCAAAATTTTATGACTCCTTGCCATTACATCGGAGCACCTTGTTCAGTCTCTAGAGGACTGTAACTCCAGACTACGCCGTTTGAGGCGTCAGCTGGTTCTCCGCATGGCTTGCGGGCATCCCCGGTAACAATATAGCTAAAGCTGAGCTCCTATATTGTAGCGTGTATGTGTGTGCATTGTCGCGTAGGAGACATTATTGTTTGTAGCGATGACATTGTTGTGTATAATTATTTCGGTGGGGCTTTGAATTTTCGTTCGACCGACATCTGTCTCCCCACCTTCCGGCCAGGGGTGGTGAGAGGAAAGGGGGTGAAGGTAAGCAGCGTGACTAGCTTATTTTCTTTGTCAAGTGGCGTCAGTTTAGTAGCGTGTGTCCTCATGTGTATCTCTTCAGGGTGAGTGGTCTGTAAGGGTGCGTTGATAGTGTATGGTGGAACATCTCCCTCCAATGTTTGTCCTGTAATCTTGTGTATGATGTAGATGCACCAAGGTAAATATATAATAAACCAGAGTAAATGTGAAATTAAGTGTATTTTGTTATGAATATCTCACGCCTACTTTGAAATTTAATGTTAAGGTTCCTGGTCCTCTCGTTTCCACTGATGCTATGCTTCCCAATGATTATGCCGGGGTAACTAAATTTAATAACTAGCTGCAAAACCTTTTGGCCTCATCTCGGTATACGAGGGGCACTATTTATATTTTGAGCCTTGGCAACCGTGAATGTTGTAGGTGCCATCTGATGTTTCCAATGGAAAGTTTGACATTTTTTTACCATAATCTACAGCAAAGATTTTTTTAATAGAGCGTCATTTGTTTTGTTTTCATTAACTTGAAAATTGTGTCAACAAAGACATGGAATTAACTCGTAAAATGTTTGTGCAATGATTTATTACGACTTTCGACGTGGATTATCAAAACAAGAGTGCATGGATCAACTAACTTCCACATTTGGCGACAAAGCTCCATCCTTTGTCACTGTGAAACGCTGGTATAACGAATTTAATTGTGGCCGCCGTTCGCTCAATGATCAAGTTCGTGAAGGTCGTCCAAAATCAGTTGTTGTGCCAGAAAACATTGATGCTGAGCAAAAACTAATAATTAAAGATCGTCATGTGACATATTGTGAGATTGACCAACCCTTGGCATTAGTTTCACCAGCATATATAAAATATTGCATGATTAAATAGCCGTGATAACGGTTTGCTCTCGTTGGATCCCACATAATTTGACGCAATCTCAAAAAGATGCTCGTGTCGATTGGTGTACAAAAGTGCTCAAGAAATGCAATGGCGGTGCCTCAAAAGACGTATATAAGATTGTAACAGGTGACGAATCATGGATCTATGCGTATGAGCCGGAACGTAAACAGCAGTCGACTGTATGGATGTTTCAAGATGAAGCAAATCCAACAACAGTTGTTCGCACTCGAAGCACCTCGAAGCAAATGGTCGCCTGCTTTTTCAGCAAAATTGGCCATGTGGCAACAGTGCCTTTAGAGGAACGTAAAACGGCCAATACCGAATGGCACATAACCATTTGTTTGCCGAAAGTCTTCGGTGAAGTAAGGAAAACCAACAACAACCGTAGGATTGTTCTTCATCAAGACAATGCGAGCGTACACACATCTCGTCTAACAACAGAGTATTTGAAGGCTGAAAAAATCGAATTGATGGGTCATCCACCATATAGTCCTGATTTGACACCCAATGACTTCTTTTTGTTCCCGAACATCAAAAATAAATTGCATGGACAACGATTTTAATTGGCAGAAGAAGCCGTTGATGCCTTCAAAATCCATGTTTTGGACGTGTCTCAAAAAGACTGGAATAAATGCTTTGAAAAATGGTTCAAATGGATGAAAAAGTGTATTGATAATAAAGGAGAATATATTGAAAAACAATAAAGCAGTTTTCAATCAGAAATTACTTTGTTTTAATTATTAGGCTCAAAATATAAATAGTGCCCCTTGTATAACAGTATAGTCCTCTTAAGAGTTGTTTGGTAAATTCAAAATTAAATTACCAAAATAATACTTTTAGAAAACACCACACACCAGTGGTACATTAGCATCGTTGCACCCTTACCTACAGTCAGGAGAGCAATTCTGCTACCTGCTTTCATCCACCTACCTTATTTTCACTCGCCACCGTGTCCATTCTGTCAATAAGCGGTTTAGCCCTAACAAGGGTAGGGACACCTTCGGGCTGTCCTCAGCCTGGCAGCATCGATTGGATTGTTAGCCACTGCGCTTCTGCTGCGACATCAAGGGGATTCTGCGAGCTACCGTGGCATGCAACGAGTGCTACTGCGGAGGACTTGTGTTCCACTCCCAAGTGAACTTAACTGTCCGGCACGAGGTGGCTGCGTCACGAAGGAAGTGAAGTGACGGAGAACTGAAGTAGTTCACCTTAGTGAAGTGAAAGTGTGAACGAAGTGAACCCGATAAGAACTTAAACCAGCGACATTGAAAAATGAAACAGTGACCGTGAAAGCTAAGTGAAAGTTGATAAACTGGCCCAAGTTACAGGTATAATTATTTATAATTAAATTAAATTAGTTATAAATATATTAATCAGACTAATTACAAGAGCATATCATTTATTATTATTAGGTTAGTTTATTAAATATTAGGTCTTACCTTTGTATTAACTAGAAATATGAATTGTTTTTGCAATTTTTGTTGTAAGCATTCTCTTGTGGGGGTTTTATTTTTACTTTCTCTACTACGTATAGTAAGTAGGGGAAGTATTGTATTCCACCCAAAAATTCGATACCGAGATTTCACCGGAAATACATGTTTTGAGACCCCATGAATCCAAAAAAAGTAATTTTGGAAACATGTCTGTGTGTCTGTCACAGCATAACTCAGAATCAAACAGTCGGATAAACACCAAACTTGGTATTTAGGTTCAGTATCTTCCAGAGATGCGACAAGAAGGTTTTCAAGAAAATCCCTCCACCCCACATTACCCTTTACATGGAACATTTTTCGAAAATTTTTATTTTCTGAAAAATGGCTCTAACGATTTTGATTAAAATATCATATGTTTAAGATACTTTCATTACAAATAAAATGTATATCTCGAATTTTCTGGGAATGTCTCCAAAAGTATTCTTCATTGTGAACGACTTTTGCATAACTGGTAAACCATAAGATATAGACAAAATGTTGCGGTGGTCTCTTGTTAAGTTATTTAACATTATTGTAGCCCCACGTTGTGGTGGCCAATTTGCGATGGTAAATTTATAATGTTTGTGTATTTGTGTTTACTTCACGTGGTGAAGCCATTTTGTGACGTGATTCTTTATAATGTTTGTTAGCTCCATCTGGTGTTAGCAATTTGCGGCAGTATTAGTTTTTGTTTGAAAGAATGCTACTGTTATTTTATTTAATTTTGTTTAACTGTCCTCCGGCTAGCTATGATCTTTTTGGTCGAGCACATCTCTTTATACAGGTTGTGTAAACGGAAGGAATCTTTTATCCAAAGATAACACCGATGAAAGAATTTCTTTTATACTTTTATTGTCGAACACTTTCACTATCACATTTGCACATTGATCTTGACACTCGCCAAACTGAAACTGTTATAACAACTTATTTACTGATTATTCTTAAATTCACGTACTTCAACTTTTTGTATCATTAACTTTACAGTACTTGAGATTTTTCATAACTCTGATACGCGTAACTTGCGAATCGATAGCCGACGTATAATATTTCTGCTGGACTGAAGGCGACATGTAGCATACAAATATTTTCGACGAACTGACGGGGTCTATCTCTAACCTAGCCCTTTTTATACTCCCACACCTCGATATTCCTAAAGATTTTAACTGAGCTACTATTGGCTAATAAAACGCGCCAACATTACGTAACTTCCTTGTCTCTAATAATGATAAACAGCTCACCCCCTCGCTGCATTATTGCACGCTATTATTGTCAGTTTCAGTAAGGCAGTATAAACTTACTTCTCAACAATAATTACAATCAACAAACATCTCAAATCAATTTCACATAAAAATGCATATTCATACTGTAATCATTCTTTACATTTAAATAATTTGTGATACAAATTACTGCATCAATGTTACTACACAAATAATGTAGATCGGTTAAAATACACAGTTTATGTAATATACGTTGATTTTGTTGAGTGAGCCATTTTCGAGGTATTGCTTCTTATTCCCCTAAATTTTCCAATACTTATACTTTTTCTCAAATTCGTTATTCAGTTTTTTATGTCCTGGTAATGTAAAGAGAATGGAATACTCCACATAGCAACCAGCTCTTAAAATATTTGACTATCGCTTAAAGCCTACCATATTCCCTTTGCATCTACAAGAAAATTAGGAATAAGATTGACATCTCGATAAACATGAAGCATATGGAGAATAAGCGTTTTTAAATATAGTTTGTACAAGAGTAGAGAAAGTCATGTGAGTGTAACACATCAGATTTTTAGTGAAAGATTGCGTAGAAGGAAACCTAGAACTGCAATGGTTTGATTTATGCAAGTGCGGCGAAATCATATTACTTCTTCTTCATATAATTACAGTGATTTGTAACGTTTAGTAACATACGCGTGCTTTATAAATTAAGCCCACAGCACGGTTCAGTGCTTAACTTAACATCCAGGTTGTAGGTAATCAGCGATTATGACGGAGAAGGAAGCTCGTGACCAAACCTTTGCACCGAAGAAAAGAATATCATAAAGCAGTATACACCCCTTTCAGAAAATATTCGTCTGAACTTTATAAAAATCTTATGTGGTGCACTCACATGACTTTCTCTGCTCTTGTACAAGCTATCTTATTGCTAATTTTCTTGTAGTTGCAAGGGGAATATGATAGACTTTAAGTGGTAGTCAAATATTTTAACAGCTGTTTGCCTTGTGGAGCATTCCATTCTCTTTGTATGTCCAGGATATAAAAAACGAATAACAAATTCCCGTTGGAGAAAAAAGTATAAGTATTGTAAAATCCAAACAAATAACAAGGAATATCTCGGAAATGGTTCACTTCACAAAAAACTAGTATCTGACATAAATTGTGTGTCTTTACGAGATCTACATTTTTGTGCAGAAAAATGTTGTCTATCTCTTGCGGTTTACCAGTTATGGAAAAAACATTCAGAAAGAAGAGAACTTTTGGAGACATTCCCAGAAAATTCAAGATATACATTTTATGTCTCATGAAAATATCTTAAATATGTGATATTTTAATCAAAATCGTTAGAGCCTTTTTTAGATAAATCAAAAATTTTCTAAAAATGTTCCGTGTAAAGGTTAGTCTGGGGTGAGGGTATTTGCTTGAAAATCTTCGTGTCGCATCTTTCAGAGATACTGAACCTAAAATCAAGTTTGGTATTCATACGACTTTTCGTTTTTGAGCTATGCCGTCCACAGATACACACACAGACCTTTTTCTCAAAATGCTTTTTTTTTGGATTTAGGAGGTCTCAAAACATATATTTCCGATGAAATCTCGGTATCGAATTTTTGTGTGGAATACAATACTTCCCCTACTTATTATACGTAGTAGAGAAAGCAACAACTCTAGCAGCCAAATTAATGGAGGTGAAAATTTAATTTGTTTGGAAATAAGGAATAAATGGTAATGCAATTTACTTGTTTTGCCGGTTTTCAGATCTTTCATTTTATCAGTTTTATAAATGTTTGAACAATATGCTAAAATTGCAACCTTTTTGTAGGTGGTGTTTTTTGAAAATTATCTTTCATGCATTGTCAGAGCATCTTCTGTGCATACCTCCACACACTTCCAATGAGGAATTAGGGCAAAAACGATCAAAATTCTCAACTTTGACATTTTATTCCTTCGTCAAATAAACTCTAATTTGCTATAAAATTAAGTAATTATGAAAAAATTGCTCTACTCAATGCATTAAGATCATTTTGAAAACACCACATACAAAAAAGTTGTAATTTAGGCATATTTTAAAGAAGTTTAAAAGCTGATAAAATGAACGACCTGAAAAACCGCCAAAACACGTAAACTACTATCATTTGATCTTTATGTCCCAAAAATATCTTTCACCTCCATTAATTTGACTGCTAGAAATGTTTAAACTGCAGGCAATGCTTTCTTGGGGTGTTATATATAATGATATAACAATGTGCTATAATACTCGTACTAGCAGAAGACCAAACTGGTGTGTATTTTGTAAATAGTTTGTCTGGTGATTTCTCTGGTATTATATCAAGTTAGAATGTTGACCGCCCTGACATACCGCATCATTCATCCTTGTTTTTGAGTATCCTGAGTTACGTTGTGTCCCCTTCACACAGTTCTGTATCACAAAGACGTACTTGAAGATATTATTCCTTTTTTGGATAGCTGCTACGCGGGCTAATTAGCAATATGTTCCTTATATCATTATATAACGGTATGAAGTGTAGTGTAACATTCAGTTATAAATACATTTATGACCTTCACCATGAGCTGTCCAAATTAACAATGAACATACCTACATCAGAAGGTGGGGAATTTCTCAATTCTTCAATAGAGCTTTCAGGCGTTATTATCACCATTTTATTTCACTAAAGAATCAATTGACACTTCCTTATCATTCAAAACATTCTTTCCGCCTCCCAACCTTCTATTGAGCACTTTAATTTTTTACCAGCATTACATAACTGAGCACCTTTATCCTTCAATTCATACATACGTTTTTTCCTTCTTAAATTAGCTGTTGATTACCGTTGCTTATACAGGGTGTTCCTTTAAAACCTCCCACGTTTTAATTAATTATTTCTAAAAAAAGTATCGCAATTATGAAATTAGAGTAGTACAAACTCAAAGAGTTCTCCTTTCATTAGTTAGAAGTTAGCCGTTCAGCCAGTACGTTGCGTAACAATTGCATAACGCAGACAACGCGCACAAAGCTGTTTTCTGGTATGCAGAAACGAAATCAATAATTACAGTGCAGGGAAATCACCGCAGAGGTTATGAAAGAAACTCACTTGATGGGAAAACCATTAAGGCATTTTGTGAGAGCTTTCTGGCTGCTGGAAGTGATGAAAAAACAGGTGGATTGATGTTTGTGGACTTTTCTGAAATCCCGCTCTAATTTCTTCAACCTCCTCTTCTCAAACACGCCAAAAAGAACCCACGAATTATTTTACTGAGAGAACTACATATGTGAAATGTCCTAGATACTCTAGAGAGTAACATCTCACTAGTGGACATAACATTGAGACAACTATCTGATAGGTGCTGGAAACTACAGAGAGTAACATATCACTTGTGGATATGGCATTGAGACAACTATCTGATAGGTGCTGGAAACTACGGAGAGTAGCGTATCACTTGTGGATATGGCATTGAGACAACTATCTGATAGGTGCTGGAAACTACAGAGAGTAACATATCACTTGTGGATATGGCATTGAGACAACTATCTGATAGGTACTGGAAACTACAGAGAGTAACATAACACTTGTGGATATGGCATTGAGACAAGTATCTGATAGATGCTGGAAACTACAGAGAGTAACATCTCACTAGTGGACATGACATTGAGACAACTATCTGATAGATGCTGGAAACTACAGAGAGTAACATATCACTGTCGGACATGACATTGAGACAACAATCTGATAGGTGCTGGAAACTACAGAGAGTAACTTATCACTAGTGGAAATGACACTGAGAGAACTATCTGATAGGTGCTGGAAACTACAGAGAGTAACATATCGCTTGTGGACATGACATTGAGACAATTATCTGATAGGTGCTGGTAACTACACAGAGTAACGTATCACTTGTGGACATGACATTGAGACAACTATCTGATAGGTGCTGGTAACTACACAGAGTAACGTATCACTTGTGGACATGACATTGAGACAACTATCTGATAGGTAATGGAAACTACACAGAGTAACGTATCACTTGTGGACATGACATTGAGACAACTATCTCATAGGTGCTGGAAACTACACAGAGTAACGTATCACTTGTGGACATGACATTGAGACAACTATCTGATAGGTGCTGGAAACTACACAGAGCAACGTATCACTTGTGGACATGACATTGAGACAACTATCTGATAGGTGCTGGAAACTACACAGAGTAACATCTCACTTGTGGACATGACACTGAGAGAACTATCTGATAGGTGCTGGAAACTACAGAGAGTAACATCTCACAAGTGGACATGGCATTGAGACAACTATCTGATAGGTGCTGGAAACTACAGAGAGTAACATCTCACTTGTGGACATGACATTGAGACAACTATCTGATAGGTGCTGGAAACTACAGAGAGAAACGTATCACTTGTGGACATGACATTGAGACAACTATCTGATAGGTGCTGGAAACTACAGAGAGTAACATATCGATTGTGGACATTACATTGAGACATTATCTGATAGATGATGGAAACTACGGAGAGTAACGTATCACTTGTGGACATGATATTGAGACTACTATCTGATAGGTGATGGAAACTACAGAGAGTAACATCTCACTAGTGAACATGACATTGAGACAAGTATCTGATAGGTGCTGGAAACTACAGAGAGTAACATCTCACTAGTGGACATGACATTGAGACAACTATCTGATAGATGCTGGAAACTACAGAGAGTAACATATCACTTGTGGACATGACATTGAGACAACTATCTGATAGGTGCTGGAAACTACAGAGAGTAACATCTCACTAGTGGACATGACATTGAGACAACTATCTGATAGGTGCTGGAAACTACACAGAGGAACGTATCACTTGTGGACATGACATTGAGACAACTATCTGATAGGTGCTGGAAACTACACAGAGTAACGTATCACTTGCGGACATGACATTGAGACAACTATCCGATAGGTGCTGGAAACTACACAGAGTAACATCTCACTTGTGGACATGACACTGAGAGAACTATCTGATAGGTGCTGGAAACTACAGAGAGTAACATCTCACTAGTGGACATGGCATTGAGACAACTATCTGATAGGTGCTGGAAACTACAGAGAGTAACATCTCACTTGTGGACATGACATTGAGACAACTATCTGATAGGTGGTGGAAACTATACATAGTAACGTATCACTTGTGGACATGACATTGAGACAACTATCTGATAGATGTTGGAAACTACAGAGAGTAGCTTCTCACTAGTGGACATGACATTGAGACAACTATCTGATAGATCCTGGAAACTACAGAGAGTAACATCTCACTAGTGGACATGATATTCAGACAACTTTCTGATAGGTGCTGGAAACTACAGAGAGTAACATCTCACTAGTGGACATGATATTCAGACAACTTTCTGATAGGTGCTGGAAACTACAGAGAGTAACATCTCACTAGTGGACATGATATTCAGACAACTTTCTGATAGGTGCTGGAAACTACAGAGAGTAACATCTCACTAGTGGACATGACATTGAGACAACTATCTGATAGATGCTGGAAACTACAGAGAGTAACATCTCACTAGTGGACATGATATTCAGACAACTATCTGATAGATGCTGGAAACTACAGAGAGTAACATATCACTTGCGCGCATGACATTGAGACAACTATCTGATAGGTGCTGGAAACTACAGTGAGTAACTTATCACTATTGGAAATGACATTGAGACAACTATCTGATATGTGCTGGAAACTACAGAGAGTAACATCTCACTAGTGGACATGATATTGAGACAACTATCTGATAGATGCTGGAAACTACAGAGAGTAACATATCACTTGTGGACATGACATTGAGACAACTATCTGATAGATGCTGGAAACTACAGAGAGTAACATATCGCTTGTGGACATTACATTGAGACAATTATCTGATAGATGATGGAAACTACGGAGAGTAACGTATCACTTGTGGACATGATATTGAGACTACTATCTGATATGTGCTGGAAACTACAGAGAGTAACATATCACTTGCGGACATGACATTGAGACAACTATCTGATAGGTGCTGGAAACTACAGAGAGTAACATATCACTTGCGGACATGACATTGAGACAACTATCTGATAGGTGCTGGAAACTACAGAGAGTAACATATCACTTGCGGACATGACATTGAGACAACTATCTGATAGGTGCTGGAAACTACAGAGAGTAACGTATCACTTGCGGACATGACATTGAGACTACTATCTGATATGTGCTGGAAACTACAGAGAGTAACATATCACTTGCGGACATGACATTGAGACAACTATCTGATAGGTGCTGGAAACTACAGAGAGTAGCGTATCACTTGTGGACATGATATTGAGACTACTATCTGATATGTGCTGGAAACTACAGAGAGCAACATATCACTTGCGGACATGACATTGAGACAACTATCTGATAGGTGCTGGAAACTACAGAGAGTAACATCTCACTAGTGGACATGATATTGAGACAACTATCTGATAGATGCTGGAAAGTACAGAGAGTAACATCTCACTAACTGGACATGATATTGAGACAACTATCTGATAGATGCTGGAAACTACAGAGAGTAACATCTCACTAGTGGACATGACATTGAGACAACTATCTGATAGGTGCTGGTAACTACACAGAGTAACATCTCACTAGTGGACATGACATTGAGACAACTATCTGATAGATGCTGGAAAGTACAGAGAGTAACATCTCACTAGTGGACATGACATTGAGACAACTATCTGATAGGTGCTGGAAACTACAGAGAGTAACATCTCACTAGTGGACATGATATTGAGACAACTATCTGATAGGTGCTGGAAACTACAGAGAGTAACATCTCACTAGTGGACATGATATTGAGACAACTATCTGATATATGCTGGAAACTACAGAGAGTAACATATCACTAGTGGACATGACATTGAGACAACTATCTGATAGGTGCTGGAAACTACAGAGAGTAACATCTCACTAGTGGACATGATATTGAGACAACTATCTGATATATGCTGGAAACTACAGAGAGTAACATATCACTAGTGGACATGACATTGAGACAACTATCTGATAGGTGCTGGAAACTACAGAGAGTAACATATCACTTGCGGACATGACATTGAGACAACTATCTGATAGGTGCTGGAAACTACAGAGAGTAACATATCACTTGCGGACATGACATTGAGACAACCATCTGATAGGTGCTGGAAACTACAGAGAGTAACATATCACTTGCGGACATGACATTGAGACAACTATCTGATATATGCTGGAAACTACAGAGAGTAACATATCACTAGTGGACATGACATTGAGACAACTATCTGATAGGTGCTGGAAACTACAGAGAGTAACATATCACTAGTGGACATGATATTCAGACAACTATCTGATAGGTGCTGGAAACTACAGAGAGTAACATCTCACTAGTGGCATGATATTCAGACAACCATCTGATAGATGCTGGAAACTACAGAGAGTAACATATCACTTGCGGACATGACATTGAGACAACTATCTGATAGGTGCTGGAAACTACACAGAGTAACTTATCACTAGTGGAAATGACATTGAGACACCTATCTGATAGATGCTGGAAACTACAGAGAGTAACATATCACTTGCGGACATGACATTGAGACAACTATCTGATAGGTGCTGGAAACTACAGAGAGTAACATATCACTTGCGGACATGACATTGAGACAACTATCTGATAGGTGCTGGAAACTACAGAGAGTAACATATCACTTGCGGACATGACATTGAGACAACTATCTGATAGGTGCTGGAAACTACAGAGAGTAACATATCACTAGTGGAAATGACATTGAGACACCTATCTGATAGATGCTGGAAACTACAGAGAGTAACATATCACTTGCGGACATGACATTGAGACACCTATCTGATAGGTGCTGGAAACTACAGAGAGTAACATATCACTTGTGGACATGACATTGAGACAACTATCTGATAGGTGCTGGAAACTACAGAGAGTAACTTATCACTAGTGGAAATGACACTGAGAGAACTATCTGATAGGTGCTGGAAACTACAGAGAGTAACATCTCACTAGTGGACATGATATTGAGACAACTATCTGATAGATGCTGGAAACTACAGACAGTAACATATCACTTGTGGACATGACATTGAGACAACTATCTGATAGGTGCTGGAAACTACAGAGAGTAACATCTCACTAGTGGACATGACATTGAGACAACTATCTGATAGGTGCTGGTAACTACACAGAGTAACGTATCACTTGTGGACATGACATTGAGTCAACTATCTGATAGGTGCTGGAAACTACAGAGAGTAACGTATCACTTGCGGACATGACATTGAGACAACTATCTGATAGGTGCTGGAAACTACAGAGAGTAACATATCACTTGTGGACATAACATTGAGACAACTATCTGATGGGTGCTGGTAACTACAGAGAGTAACATATCACTTGTGGACATGACATTGAGACAACTATCTGATAGGTGCTGGAAACTACAGAGAGTAACATATCACTTGTGGACATGACATTGAGACAACTATCTGATAGGTGCTGGTAACTACAGAGAGTAACATATCACTTGTGGACATGACATTGAGACAACTATCTGATAGGTGCTGGAAACTACAGAGAGTAACATATCACTTGTGGACATGACATTGAGACAACTATCTGATAGGTGCTGGAAACTACAGAGAGTAACATCTCACTAGTGGACATGACATTGAGACAACTATCTGATAGGTGCTGGAAACTACAGAGAGTAACATCTCACTAGTGGACATGACATTGAGACAACTATCTGATAGGTGCTGGTAACTACACAGAGTAACGTATCACTTGTGTACATGACATTGAGACAACTATCTGATAGGTGCTGGTAACTACACAGAGTAACGTATCACTTGCGGACATGACATTGAGACAACTATCTGATAGGTGCTGGAAACTACAGAGAGTAACTTATCACTAGTGGAAATGACACTGAGAGAACTATCTGATAGATGCTGGAAACTACAGAGAGTAACATCTCACTAGTGGACATGATATTCAGACAACTATCTGATAGATGATGTGAATTGTTTGGTGCTCTCTGGTGGACATGGGGCACTCTTTTCTTTCCGATAGCAACTCGCTCTCTTCCAACGCCGTTGGATATCTGGAGAATTATGTCATTCCATTTGCGCATGCGCAAAAGCTGCTTATAATATGTACAAATCAAAGTGTGTTATCCAACCTGTTGTCACCTTTCATTGAGTTTAGAGGATCGAGCCAGATCGATGCAATATATTTTTATTTTCTCTACCACATATATAACAGGCCAGATGGTATTGCAATCCACTACAAAAATTCGACACCTAGATTTCAACGGAAATACAAGTTTTGAGTCCCCCTAAATAAAAAAGCATTTTTAGAAAAAGATCCGTTTGTGTGTGTGACTGTAAACAGAATAACTCAAAAACGAAAATTCGGATACATACTAAACTTGTTTCCGCACTTTCCAAAGGTGCTACACGAAGATTTTCGAGAAAATTTCCCCCACTCCAAGCTACCCTTTACATGGAACAATTTTTCGAAATTCTTGATTTTCTAAAACATGGCTCTAAAAATTGTGATTAAATTGCCATATATTAAAGATATTTACATGAAAAATAAAATGTATATCTTGTATTTTCTAGCAATAACCTGTGAAGTCCTCTTCATTCGGAAGGAACGTTGTATAATCTTGTATAATTGTAAACCCTCAGCGATAGAGGAAACCATACTACAGAAACGTATATCTCTTGAAAACATACAGTTTATTTCAAATAACTTTTCTGTGGCATTAGCCATTTCCGAGATATCCGTTATTAACGGTTCGAATTGTTCAATACTTGCCCATTCTTTTAAAGTCCTGTCGATTTTCAATTGTTTGTCGCGATGTTATGGAAGGAGCACGGAATTTTAAGAGCATCATATAGCGTCTAGTTCTAAAATAGTTGACTATCGTTATTCCCATTGTATCTATGAGGGACATTCAAATGAAACCTGGTCAGTGCGTCTAACTTTGCACTACACGTAAGGTGGCACCATGTAACTGCGTGTATGGTGGCACCATCTATTGGTAGAGCGACTACAGCGTGTGCAACGTTTGACGTTGCATAGAGACAGTGTGGTTTCACGCCGAAGAGAAGGTGGTCACACAAGTTATCGTCCACTACTGAACATGAAGGCGAGTAAGCAGGAACAGCGAGGAGTGAGTCAGAGCAAGCAGTGGAAACATGCGACTTCACCACCTCCAAAGAAATCAAAGGACGTGCACACCAGTTCTGGTAATGTCATGATGTCCTTCTTTTTTGACCACAAGGGCCCACTGCATGTCGAGTTCCTGGAACGGGGAACCACCATCAATGCCCAGCGTTATCAAACCAATTTACAAAACCTTAGACGAGTCATCAAGTCGAAACGCCCAGGCATGTTGTCCAATGGCGTTATTCTCCTGCATGATAATGCCCGCCCACACACTGCCAATGCGGTGAAGACGACATTGTAGCAGTTTCGATGGGAAACACTGGAACATCCACCGTACAGTCTAGACCCTTCACCGTGTTACTTTCATGTTTATGGACCTCTAAAACAAGCTATTCGCGGACATCGATTCACGAAGTGTGTGAATGGGTCCAGGCCTGGATCCGACAGCAGCCTACTAGCTTCTTCAAAGGTGGAATCGACCGGTTAGTGTCGCAATGGGATAAATGTGCCAACAGTTTTGGTGACTATTTTTGAGTTAATAAAATCGTTACCGTTACTTTACACAAGTTACCGGGTTGCATTTGAATGACCCTTATATAACGAAATGTGTAAGTCATGTGAATGTAACACGTCAGTTTTTTAATTACCGCATATATGTTACGTTTAATAGCGTGCAAAGAAAAACTAAGCAATATCTGGAGTCAAGGAGTCAAAAGTTATGGTGTTCACGTGCTCTTGTGTTTAATATGTAGTAGCTGCCACTGCTTTTATACCATTTCTACGCTTTATGCATTCTTAACCCAACATTTCCTCTTCTTTTGACTCCGTGTTTGTTGGTAAACGATAATATGACCATTATAGTTGCACTCTGTTCGTGTATTTTGTTTACAGGACGTTTATGCTGCACATTTATACAACAGCCTGGTGAACATGGTTTCTGAGAGTAATATCGTGGGTCGTCTCTAGTAAAAGGTACTCTCAGGTGGGTAAATACTGTGCGAGTCACTTTCGCACTCTGCTCTCAAACGAATATGTACCCTGAGGCTTTTCTTTCTTGGCTGCTCTTTGAATGGTGAATCCCACCGGCACGCAGATGTTTTATTTTTTCAACGGTGTAACTGCGGCAGACAAATCAAATCTGGGCCAATTATACCTGCTGGGAGAAAACAATTCTTTGCATTTTCCTGCATAGCAACTAAATCCTGTTCCTCGGTTGTTTTCCTTGGCTGACTGCTTATTCTAAATCTCGGACCAGCTTCCCACTCTTCTTCAAAGCAACTGAATCCAGGCGTCTGTGCAGTCTTCTCTGTGGATCCCAGTGGGTATTTCAGGAACAGGTCGAGCAGCCTCCCACATTCCAACAGATCTGTCTCCAGCTGCTCAATGTGGTACATTTCGGCATCTGCAGTGATAATTGCACTTTTATTGTCAGTCCACGTCACCTCCATGTTTTCGTAAGTATCTTTTTTATTTCCAACAATTTTAATGTCCCTACTATTTGCAAAATTCGATGCCGGGAATTCACCGGAAATACACGTTTTCGGCTCCCCAATAAAGAAATAAAAAGCAACAATTTTTAGACAAAATGCCTGTGTAGGGGAAGGTCGCACAAAACAGGGTACTTAATAAATAACTTCACATATCCTATAAAATCTGCATGAAACTTTGTTGGTCATTGAATGATTAATTACCTGATATGTCTATTTCAAATCGGTAGTGACAGAATAGTTTTATAATAAGCTTAACTACAGAAAATAATTTTATATATAAGGGCCATTCAAATGAAACCCGGTCACTTGTGTAAAGTAACGGTAACGATTTTATTAACTCAAAAATAGTCGCCAAAACTGTTGGCACATTTATCCCATTGCAACACTAGCCAGGTGATTCCATCTTTGAAGAAGCTGGTAGGCTGCTGTCGGATCCAGGCCTGGACCCATTCACACACTTCGTCATCCGTTGTGAATCAATGTCCACGAATATCTTGTTTTAGAGGTCCATAAACATGAAAGTCACTCGATGAAAGGTCTGGACTGTACGGTGGATGTTCCAGCGTTTCCCATCGAAACTGCTGCAATGTCGTCTTCACCGCATTGGCAGTGTGTGGGCGGGCATTATCATGCACGAGAATAACGCCATTGGACAACATGCCTGGGCGTTTCTACTTGATGGCTCGTCTAAGGTTCTGTAAAGTGGCTTGATAACGCTGAGCATTGATGGTGGTTCCCCGTTCCAGGAACTCGACAAGCAGTGGGCCCTTGTGGTCAAGAAAGCACATCATGACCTTACCAGAACTGGTGTGCACGGTCTTTGATTTCTTTGGTGGTGAAGTCGCATGTTTCCACTGCTTGCTCTGACGCTTGCTTTCCGGTCCAAAATGGTGACACCACGTTTCGTCACCACCGTCACTATGCGACAGAAAGCCGTATTCCTCCTCATGATAACGCTGCAGCTCAAAGATAGCGCCATTCGAGTATTGCGCTGTTCGGCGGTCAGTTGGTGGGGAACCCACTGCGCACAAACCTTTCGAAATTTCAAGTGTTGATGCATTATGGTGTGAATGGTGCCCACGCTAATACCCAGTAACCGATGGATCTCGTCCACGGCGATTCTGTGGTTGCCCAAGACTAAAGCATTCACTTTCGCAACCATTTCAGGGACACGATGAGCCTGTCCAGGACGAACATCGTCTTCCAGTAACTCGCGCCCTTCAAGGAATCTTTTGCACCATTCCACCACACTTGAACGACACAGAATGTACCCACCGTACACAGCCTTCATCCGTCGATACATTTCACGGCCTCCAACTCCCTCCGCCGCCAAAAATCGAATCACTGCTCGTTGTTCCTGCTTACTCGCCTTCATGTTCAGTAGTGGACGATAACTTGTGTGACCACCTTCTCTTCGGCGTGAAACCACACTGTTACTATGCACGTCAAACGTTGCGCACGCTGCAGTCGCTCTACCAATAGATGGTGCCACCATACACGCAGTTACGTGGTGCCACCTTGCGTGTAATGCAAAGTTAGACGCACTGGCCAGGTTTCATTTGAATGCCTCTTATATATATATATATATATATATATATATATATATATATGTCCTTTGCCTCTAGCTGTTAAGTTATCCAATGAGGTGTCTTAAAGAGGAAGTGGGCTGATACGCGGGAAATAAGCGTCACGTCATTGTTATAAACACAGCAATTTTATAGTGTAGAAAAATTTAATAGGATCTTATTTACATCGTGATAACTCAAAAACTAAAATCCTTATTCCAGTTCTGTAGCAGGTATGTTAAAGAGCACAGTTTTGAAATCAGGATGATATGTGATTGGTCTCCCTGTAAAAAATTAAAGCCGCTAGTTTTTCTTGTAAAATTCAATTGAAGTAATTTGTATTATGAAAATCAATCAGCGAGGAAAATTGTTTGTTGAAGAGATAGATGGGGGAGTGAAGACAAAGAAGTACCCTAAAGTGTGAATTTTCTTTTCGAAGATATTCCATGATAATACCGCATGTATGTGAAACTCTATCGCTAGTTATGTGCAAACACTTGCTTTCACACCCGCTTAACCTTGCTCTTTGCATGGCCTGTCACAGAAATCTACAAACAACCGTTTTGTTGCAATGCTCTTGTGTCTTTAGTCCTGCCTCTACAGTTGGATATTTAACAGTGATGTTATAAACAATTTTGTGAGAGTAAAATAAAATAAAACACGGGCTAGGCGAAATTATGGCGAACGCTGTTTAAGCAGCAGAGGTATGTCTGCCCAAGGCAGTTAAAGAGGGGGAATACATGACCAGGTGAATTATCCCTCCCAAGAGTTTTTTTTAAGTTTCTGAACTATAGATTATAATGTAAGTTTCAAAACACAAATTTGTTTTAGAAATGTTCAAATTCAATTTATGTGCACAAAATCACAAATATAAGGTTTCTCATCCTCGTCATCAAGCCCAGCACATGTTAATGAGCCCATTCACTGTACTTAAGCTGTGTTATCATCCTTTGTTTCCTCTTCTGATGAGGTTTTACAAGCCTCTACTATGCCAGTTTTCTTTTGATAATTCTTTCACCTACCATTTTTTCCTTCTTCATCCTTCTTTGTTTGTTTGATTTTTCTTTTTCTTTTATTTCTTTCTTCAGTAGATTTTGTAGCATTTGGCTCGATTTGAAGTTTCGTTTATTGAGTCTGCATGGAGAAAATTATTTCGCATCTCCTTGAGCCAGCCTTCCATGCATAGGGCGTCATAATAATAGTGTGACGTAAGGGTAGCGGCCCGGTGCTTCACCGGATGTGACGTAAAGCCGATGACGACGCCATCAGCCGTCACGTAATAGGAGAACGTAGCATAGATTGGCTAGAGAGGGTTACAAGTGGTGAAAAGATGGCATTATAAGACCTGTAATTTCTGTTCCCAATCTTTCTAATCCTTAATTTGACTAACGTAAACTAAACTACATTTCAAAAAGTAAGAACTAAACAGCCTTGTGGATTTACCTGCGTGGCAGAGGAAGTACCGCGCTGCACCTTCGTCGGGCCTAGCGCCTACGTCGAGATTACAAATTAACACTAAATAAATTTAAAGAACTCACCAGCTGAAAGTCCAGCTACACACGTGTTGGTTCGACAGAGAGCTGTCAAAAATCGGTAAGATTAAATAACCGACAAAATGCTGCTTCGTGCCTAGCTGGTAACTGACGTAAGCGTATGTCAGCAGAAAGTACGTAGGTAAGTCACCCGCGTGTCGGACAGGAAGTGATCTTTTACCCTAAACCGCGTGCCACCTAATCTCTGCTTACTTCAACATCCGGGAAATGACTGGCAAGAAATCTAAAGATAATTTTGTAGCGGTAAATCGATTATCTTTGGGTTTTTGTTGCCTGTTGCAGTGTTCTTCTTCCTCGGCTATTGGTGCTCGTTGATAGTTGCGTATTCCATTCCTAACTATATCTAATAATTAACTCTCAGGTTCTAGTGGGTGAGGCCAGTTAAAAATACACTGCAAGTTTCCCTTAATAAATGAAGTTTATTTCACAGTTTGAATATTTATGGGCGGCTGGCTTTTCCCATTATTATAATAATCCCACCACTTTAAGTTAATCAGGAGCCTAGCTATCTTCACACGCACCCCACCCTTGTGCACCCACGTGCATCTGTAGCACCTCGTGTCGACGTGACTTCTCGATGAGATATATTTAGAGTAAGAGCGGGCTCTGAGGCTTTGCCTCCCCTTATATACGGGAGCCTGCGTTTGAAAATGTAACGACGTTTCCTATTGGTCCTCAGGCCGCGTTACCCTGACATGTATGAGAATGTGTGGCTCCAGATCCGTGCGCTTAGCGCCATCATGTAGCGTTGTACCGCTCGGTGACAGGTACGGTCTTTATTATTTCTTGGAATTCTTGCTAGCTCGCCCGTGTCTTACAATCAGCTCTGTACAAATGTTAGGTGTTGATTATTTTAACATGTTAATGAATTAAATTATTACTGTACAATTCTTATATGTTTGGTTCCCCTTTCATATGTACAATTCCTTTATATATGTATAATATATCCCCTTTCATTTTCCTGGCGGTATTTAAACAAAGCTTGTCCTGAATATCTCAAACTGTATGTTACCGAAGATAATCATATTTATCTAAATCTGTTAAAATAAAATTATAACCGTCGCAATACAGTTGTGAGGTCATATGAATTGCTATGTTATAATAATAATGTTCTCAAAGTAAATAAACATTTCTAAGAATGCTAAATGTGACTTTATCCAACAACCCTATGTTATGAACAATTACACAACATTAAAAATTAGCGGATATACATTCTGAAACACATATGATTATGTAGTGTAGACAGGGCTTAATGTATGCAACACCTAACTTCATGCTCTTCAAAATAGTGTCTTCCAGATAAACGCACACACCTTTCAAAGTAGAAACTTACAACACAACAGTGTAAAACCTGTTTTTTTATGCACAGAACATACGCTTGCCACAACAGATTACTGCTACCCTCAAAATGGCAATAAAGAAAAGTTCAGCGCCTTCCAAGGATTCGACAGAAAGACTTTCAAGAAAATTTCCCCACCCCAAATTTCCCTATACATGAAACACATTTACAAATAACGATATTGATTAAAATACCAAACTTTAAGATATACAGGTTGGACCATTTAAGTTGAGACCGTACAATATCTCCAAAACTAAGCGTTGTAGAAAGAAATGTCACTTATAAAAGCTTTTTGATATTATGAAGGAAATTAAATGAGGGAAAGTTGAATAAGCTTGTTTTCACATGTAGCACGTAGGCAACGAAGTTATCGTAACATTTAAACAACACATTTATCATGATTGTGTGCCACCTTAAGAGGAAAGTTTTGTTTACATACATACTGTGAATCTCCCAATATTTTGCATTTTTTCCAACAATGATAGAGGACCCATCAAATAATATTGTCTACTTGTATCAATAAACAGGAGGTCTTCATGAATGTCCACATCACTTTTTCTACTTCTGTACAAGCTATTTTTACAAACGCTCAATCTCCATATGCTTCATGTTAATCGAGATGTTAATCTTATTGCTAATTTTCTTGTAGATGCAAGGGGAATATGGTAGGCTTTAAGTGACAGTCAAATGTTTTAAGAGTTGGTTGCTATGTGGAGTATTCCATTCTCTTTGTATGTACAGGACATAAAAAATTAATAACGAATCCCCATTTGAGAAAAAGTATTAAGTATTGGAAAATTCAAACAAATAACGAGGAATATCTCGGAAATGGTTCACTCGAAAAAAATGTATATGACATAAATTGTGTGTTATAACGAGCTCTACATGTTTTGTGTAGAAAAATTTTGTCTATCTCTTACGGTTTACCAGTTATACAAAAGTCATTCAGAATGAAGAGGGCTTTTGGGGGACATTCCGAGAAAACTCGTGATGTACATATCATTTGCCATGAAAGTATCTTAAACATATGATATTTTAATCAAAATCGTTAGACCCATTTACAGAAAATAAAAAATTTTGAAAAATGTTCTATGTAAAGGGTAGTCTGGGGTGGAGGGAATTTTCTTTAAAATCTTCGTGTCGCATCTTTGAAAGATACTGAACACATACACACACACACACACGAATGTTCCTCTAAAAGTGCTCTTTTTATTCAGGGGCCTCAAAACATGTATTTCCGGTGGAATCTTGATATCGAATTCTTTGGCGGAATGCAATATTTCCGCTACTTACTATACGTGGTAGAGAAAGTAATAATACAAAGGTAAGTTTGTCATCTTTCACAAATATAGCCACATCACACATAGCAACCAATAAGTGAAGCGAATCCTTGCTTACGGAATGGCACGGATGTACCTAGGGGAAAGTTTGCAACACCTTTCCCTAAGACATGCATTAATTCAGAAAGTGCTACCACCTATGGATGAACAAGTCCCCTTTGAGCATTTAGTATATTATCTATTAGTACAGTGCCTTCGTTTTATGCCAAGGCCGCGGATCGCGCGAATGCGTGCTCCGCACACAGCCTACCACACTGTGGGGTTTTCCCTTCCGTAACTCCCGCGTTACTTACTCACCAGTGTTAGTAACATATATGTAATGAGTACTAACATTGTTATAAGCGTTGTTGAAAGTGGTGTCCATCTGCGCGGGACATTGTCGGAAAAAACTACCATATGCATAAGCTTTTCTTGCGAATTGTTCATAATTTCTGTTTTTAAATTTTCCTTAAGTTCGTCTATGGTGTGGGGATTATTCCTGTAAACTTTATTGTTTAGCGTTTAGCGATTCCGTTGTTCTAAATTTATTGACCAAACATCTCACGGTGTCTCTACCCGGAACTGGTTAACCAGAAAATAGCTGCTGAAATTGTTTACACACCTGTCTACATGACTGAGTTTTTACGTATGTATCACACATAATAATACACTGTTCAAGCGTGAATTTGTTGGCAGGCATTTCCGTGTACTAATAAGAGAATAACGTTCCTAAGGAAATCACACACTACATATTGTCAAAACACTTCACAACACGAAGACAAAGCAACGACTGGGACAGCTCACAGCTGATAAACGTACCCTTACATGCCGTGCGCCGCTTCACTACCGCCGATTGACAAATAAGGCGGTTGTGGCCCTTTGGCATAGATAAAACAAAGGCACTGTATTTCAAAATTATGAAATAAGCTTTCCATGACAGTGTTTAATCTAAGTAAATGATCACTAACTCCATGTTTATCTGTAGATCATCGAGGACACCAGCTTTTGTTTAGGAAGTCGTGAATTCTAACTGAATTTTCTTCCAAAACTATTTCATTGAAAGCTAAATTAATGAATGAGTGAAGCATTCAATAAGCATAGAGGATCTTTTACTACAGATACTTGTTCCTTCAACAAATTAGTAATGTCCTTTTCGTTTTCCTCCACATGCAAAATTTGTTGATTATAACATTCTGCGTCGTCATTATATTACGTGTCAAACAATAATTTTAAAAGTGGTCCTCCTACATCAAGGACACCTCGCTTTATGCTTGACGACCTGAAATTTCTGTCAGTAGCCCTTCATTTCTTCTTACCTTGCCTAATATATAATGAACCTTATTCTTAAAGTTCTCTGTACCTTGATCATTTTTGCAATGAGACGTGCTCCCATAAATTCATAGACGTTTTATGTAGTTTTCTGTAGCATCTGTCTGATACTCTAAATTACCTGAATGTACTCGTACATACACAATTATTTTTCATACACTGTTATACAGCTGGACAGTTCCCTTACTCTTATAGTACAGACCGGGCGGAGTTTCGAATTTCACTTCAGATTGTGCTTCTGTCGATCCTAGGCCCAAGTTCACCACCCCAAAAGCAGGGTCAACATCTGAAAATATCTCCATCTACTTTATGTTAATCGAGATAAACATTTGTAGAAACGATCTTATTGCTAATTCTCTTGTAGTTGCAAGGAGAATATGATAGGCTTTAAGCGATAGTCAAAAGCTGTTGCTATGTGGAGCATCCATTCTCTTTGCATGCCCTCCCCCCAAAAGAAAATAATTAGGATTTCCCATTTGAGGCAAAGTATAAGTATTGGAAAATTGAAACAAATAACAAGGAATATCTCGGAAACGGTTCATTCCACAAAAAATGTATATAGACATAAATTGTGTGTTTTAACGAGACCTACATTTTTTGTGTAGTAAACTTTTGTCTGTCTTACAGTTTACCAGTTATGCAAAAGTCATTCAGAATTAAGGGGACTTCTGGGGACTTTCCCAGAAAATACATGATATACGTTTCGTTTGTCATGAAAATATCTGAAACATGATATTTTAATCAAAATCGTTAGTCATTTTTGAGAAAATCAAAATTTTAGAAACATTTTCCAGGTAAAGGGTAGTCTGGGAGGGGGGTATTTTCTTAAAAATCTTCGTGTCGCTTCTTTGAAAGACACCGAAGCTAAATACCAAGTTTAGTATTTATTCGACCATTCGTTTTTGAGTTATGCTGTTCACAGACACACAGGGAGCATTTCCTAAAAAAAAATTATTCGGGATCTCAAAACATGCATTTCCGGTGAAATCTTGGTATCAAATTTTTTGGGTGGAATGCAATAACTTCTCTACCTACTATGTACGTGGTAGAGAAAGTAATAAAAAGGTTTAATCCTGTCCACATGCAATTTTGCAACGCTTTCCTTCATTTAAGTGTTACATTTATCCCGCTCACGGCCACCACTAGATGGCCTACCCACTGGCTAGAAATGTTACCTGATCTGCCTCTACGGACCGTCTCATCTCCTACAAGGAACCCCTTGAGTGCGAGGTCGCAAGTTCAATCTGTAGTTAGACTCATTTGAAAATATTATGTCAAGAATTAAGACAGGAAAACTAATAGCTGTCTATGACGTATCATGTGCATCAGGAGGGCAGCAGTACATTGCTGACTAGGAGGTGCGGAGATAAACATTTTATGGGATGTGTGTATTACACTTCACAAAATGGACACCGTCGACATTCAAGAAATGTTCAAAGCAACCCATTATCTTGCTCCATGAACACCGAATGAAACATGACGCGCTACAATGATCACAAAAGTTCGCGCCATCAAGATGGAATGCGAACTCCGGGAGTAATAAACTGCTCAAGACGTTCAGCTAGGTAACCACTCTTAAAGAATGCATATATAGATTGTGTCTCATAAGTAATGTCGGTTTTTAAGCGAAACTTTATTTGGAACATTTTCTGACAAGAAATTAAACTACGCTTAGAAGTAGAGATCATCAGATTCTATGGTCTTTCAGCGAGGTTTATTATCCCGCGACCGTACCAGTCTGATTTTGGTGCGAAGAATTCGGTGAGACCCCACTTCCACAGCTTCAATGTTTTCGAAATTTCTTCCACGCAAGAAATGGTCCATGGATTGAAACAGATGGTAATCTGAAGGCGCAATATCAGGGCTGTATACTGGATGTGATACCAGTTCAACTCCTTCCAATTCCTGAATTTTTGTCATGGCTGTTCGTGCAGTATGGGGTGTATGGGGTGTCTCAAAATTGCATGAACTCGTTCCAGTTGTTGAGAATAAATATCCGCATTGACTGCACGCCCGTTTGGAACAAACTCCCAGTGAATCAGTCCTTCAAAATCCCACCAGACACACAACATTACTTTGGAGCAGAACTGATTTCTTTTAACGATGACTTTAGTAGGCTGACGGGGACTAAGCCACCGTTTCGAGGCGTTAGGGTTACGGTAATAGACCTATTTTTCATCACATGTGACAATTCTCTGATAAATCTATCATCCATGGGATTACCGATAAGCTGACGGCAGATATTCACTCTACGTTGAGCCTGTTGAGGTGTCAATTCATGAGGTAAAGATCTACAGCTTCTGTGTACTTTCTTTAGTGTTTTCTTCTCCAGTGTTGAAACGTTGGAACCATCGTTGTGTCACACGCTCACTAATGACACCTTCTCCTGCCATTTCACATATTTTTGGAGCTGCGGCAGCAGTTTTATAATCTTGTTTCCAGTAGTGCTTTAGAAGGACTCTAATCGCAAACTTTGTAACTTCCATTTTGTGGTTGTGTATTAACAACTGACGACTGACACATTCTCGCAATACCAGCGATTGCGTCCTGTAAATAGCATTGGCGAAACAAAGAAAACAAATTCTATCTTATAAACCACCAAACTGAAAAACTGGCATTGCTTATGAGACAACCTATATAATCATATTGGTAAAACACGATTACGAAAACTGTTGGAATCTGCTGGCATGCAACCGAATACGAAACAGTCTGTCGTGGAGTTTATCGTGGAATTTCTATCCTTTAAGGCGTAGCTGCAGATGGTGCGATAATATGTTTTATATGCACGGAAAAAACAAACATCCAGAGGCTGAATTCGTCCAGTGGTTCATGGTGGTATGAACTGCAATGTTGCACATTTTTCAGGGGGTATAATCTGCTCTAAAGGAGAACAATTTTTACATGCAGACCAGGAATCAAGCACAGGCAAGTTATTTTCACCAGCTATTAGCCAAAAGCATTGCCCATACCATAGCTGTAGTTCTACTAATCCCATTTTCCCACTTTTACTTGCTGTGACGTAAATACTTCCTACTGTCCTAGCAAGATCATTGATACAAGAAAGAATCGTAGGGGGACCTTTGGATATCTACAGTTCCGCCCTCTCTTGCTATTAACAGCTAATATTGTGGTACGTGGTAGACATATAAGGGGTTTCGAATGCCGTACATACCATTGGCCCATTGCGACCTCGCACTCAAGGTGTTCCTTGTTAGTAAAACCTTTTGCCCTACCTCATATTTCACTTCCTCACTTTGTTGGTCATAGCATTGCTTGCTCTCCTGTTTCTTAGTGAGAAGCTTATCTCTCGCGATATCATGAACACTTTGTAGCTTATTTCTCAGTTTGCTAACATAGCCGTCATAAAAGTAATTAATTTCCTGTCCTTTCCTAAGCGTTAGGGGTGTCCGACATTCGTACCCAAACAACAACCAAAATGGAGTATATCTGGTGGATGAATGCACAGTAGCATTGTACACGAACACAGCTAACTTTACCCATTCGTCCCAATTTCTTTGATCCTTCCCCACGTAATGCCTTAAGGACACGGCGACTTTTCTCCAGTCTACCATTTGGCCGTGGCTGAAAAGCTGTAGTCTGCAACTTGGTTATCCTCATAGGCTTGCAAACATTTTTGAATAACTCACCTATAAATTTGTAACCCTGGTCAGTTAACACTTTTAATGGACTCCCGTGTCGCAAAATAATGTTTCCGACAAACTCTTTAGCAACCATCGCAGCATCATGCTTTCTTATCAGCACAGCTATCATATACTTGGTAGGCTCATCTTGGCAGGCCAAGATTTACTTATTTCCCTTCCTGGTCACCGTTAATAGTTCTACTATATCGAGGGATAATTTTTCAAAAGGAGATTTTGCCGTGGTACTGGTGCCCGTTTCTTTCGTAGCAAAAGCTTGTCTTGACAGCTATCATATTTCTTTATGTGGTCCTATATGACCTTTTCATGTCCGGCCAATGATAATTTTTTTCTGACCGCCCAGTATGTGGTTTTTATGACACCCCTGTGACCACCTATAGAACTGTCGCGTGCCTCATGCAGTATCTCTCTTTTTTGTGCCTCTGTTATCTCCCTTCTCCTGCTATTCCCACAACTCTGAAACGAGAAAGCACATGTGTTACGGTTCAGGGACGGTTTCTTGTAAACAATCGGATAAATGCATTCCTCTAATTTAATTCGCCACATGGGCAGCCTTGAACCCGGTTCTATGACACTCATCATCCATTTCAATGACCTATGACCAGTTGCAGTGGTGAACCTTTTACCTAGTAAATAGGGTCTATTGCCAACAGTTCCTTTTCTACAGTACTGTAATGCTTTTCTGTCTTATTAAGAGCTCTACTTGCAAACTCAACGGGCAAGTCCTGACATATTTCTCCTTGAGACAATATTGCCCCCAGGCCTTCCTGACTGGCATCTATAGTCAGAATAAATTCCCTTGAAAAATCAGGATATTGCAGTATAGGTTTTGACAACAACTTTTGCTTCAGGGTGTCAAATGCCATGTGTTGATCCTCTCCCCAGCCGAATTTTGCGCCATCTTTTAGCAACTGATGCAAAGGTGCTACTATTTTGCTGAAATGAGGAATGAATCTGAGATAGCAGCCAACTAAACCCAGAAATGTTCTTAAATCAGTTAGCCCCTTAGGTATAGGGAATTAGCTACTACTTATATCTTCTTTGGATCGAGCTGTACCCCATTCTCCGAAGTTGCATGGTCAAGAAAGTTAACCTCTATCCTGAAAAATTCACATTTCTCCGGCTGAAGTTTTAAGTTATACCTCCTCCTCTGAAATACGTCTCTCAATTTTTGATCATGATCCCTAAGCGACCCTGCATAGATAAGTACGTCAACCAGGAAAACAAAGCACCTGGATGGTGATAACTCCACCAACACGTATTCATCATCCTTTGAAATGTGGCTGATATTGTTTTCAAGCATCCTAATATATTGCCTGTGGCCACTTTTTGTCTCAAAAATGCAGTTTTCTCTTTATCTTCTGCTCTCATGGGTATCTGGTGATATCCCATTGCCAAGTCTATCCAAGAAAAATATTTGGAATTCCCTAACCGATCCAAGATCTCCGCAATATCTGGAAGCGGGTAAGCATTTCGTATTGTCTTTTCATTTATTTTCTTGAAATCGACTACAAGCCTAAATTTATGGATGCCGCCTGCATCCATCTTCTTTTTTACTACAGTGCCTTCGTTTTATGCCAAGACCTCGGTATTATGCCACCGCGCAGCAGCGGAACAGGACGTGTCAAGGGTGCATTTATCAGCTTGAGCTGTCTCAGTCGTTACTTTGTCCTCGTGTTGTGAAGTGTTTGGACAATATGTGTGTTGTGTGTGATTTCAATGGGAGTGTTATCCTCTTATTATTCCATGGAAACGGCTGTCAACAAATTCACGCTTGAACAGCGTATTATTACGTATGATACATGCGTGAAAAGTCAATCATGTACACAGGTGTGTAGACAATTTTAACAGCAAATTCCTGGTTATCCAGTTCTGGGCAGAGACACTGTGAGATGTTTGGTCAATAAGTTTAGAACATCGGGGTCGCTAAACGCTATAAAATAAAGTTTATAGGAACAATCCCCACACAAAGACGAACTTAAGGACAATATAAAAGCAGAAATTATGAATATTACCCAAGAAAAACTTGTGCGTGGGAATGTCTTCATGGACATCACTTTTAACAACACTTATACTAAGATTAGCACTCATTATATTAATGTTATTAACACTGAGGCAGTATTTTTAACACTTGAATAATTTCAATTAAATTATATAATATGTAAATACAATAACAGCCCGCCTTGAAGCAATATGTATGTAATAATTTGTAAAAATGTATGAAACAGTCATTGCATATGCTTATATTATTGTAAACATGTTTAATAATGTTATGTGAATACATTACGTACTTTAATAATGTAGGAGCTGTGAGAATAATAAGTTTAAAGTTGCTAACAATGAGGTAACAATGAGGTAACCTTGAGGCAATAATGAGTTTGAGAGTTTAAATCCTACTAATCATGATTAGGGCAGCAATAATGTAAATTTTGTGACAGTTTAAAAATAGCCAATCAACCTCTAGAAAAAGCTTTAGTATAATGCAGATATTCTATTGGACCAGGATTAGCCAATCAGAGACTTGAAATACAGAAGTTTACGGGTTTGGACGGTTGAAATATGTTCAGTTGCCAGCAGACCTTGGTAGTGACCGGATGGAAGAATCTCACAGCTCTTGATATCTTGTAGTGCTATTTAATTTGTGTCAAGGATTAATAAAAAGAAGTGAATTTAAACTTAAAAATCTGTGTAGGCCTACATTCTTGTCGCACCACGCCCTGATTAAGAGAAACGTGTCTCTAAAGTAATACTGACGCAGCCGAGGGCAAAAACAAACATAAATAATATCAATAGAAGCAGTCTAATAACAAAGTAAATATAATATTTTTTAAACCTGGAGCGTAACAACAAAAATACATGTTCAAAATCGGCTTTACATACATAGCAGCATATTACGTAATAAACAATCCACTTCAAAATTGACGTCCATACGTGGAGCTAAATAAATAAGTAAACTCCAAGACATTAACTACTTCAAATTGGCCATCCAAGCGTGTGGCTAACATCAAAACAATAAATAAGTAAACAATTCAACTTCAATATCCACTTCAAGTTTGGTTCCCATACGTGGGGCACATATCTACCAACACTCGTAAGTAACGCGGGAGTTACGGAACGAAAAATCCCGCAGTGTATTAGACTGTGTGCGGAGCACGCATTCATGCGATCCGCGGCCTTGGCATAAAACTAAAAAAATTAAATTGAGTTTTATTTATGGACGCTCTTTAACTGCTGTGGTCCTTAGCGTCCCGTTCTATATTGAGCGTGAAAGAAGCATCATTTTGCTCAGAGGCCTCTTTATCAGGTTTGAGGTTCTTTTAGGTGCCGTAAATCTACGACACGGGCTTTACTTCCCTTCCAAAGCAACCCATGCTAAAGATATTTACGCCCGAAAAAAATCCATCGACCTCCGTCGGGTTTGAACCCCCGACCTCGAGAACTAGAGGCTGGCCTGGTAACCACTTCACCACGGAGGACGACTTTGCCATAAAACGAAGGCACTGTACTAATAAAGGACTACTCCAAGGGGAATTACTCTCCTCAATTATCCCTCCCGGCAATATTTTCGTACTTGCTTTCCTACTTGTTTGTGAGCCTCTGGCAATCAATAAGGCTTCACGTGGATAGGTTCAGTAGCAGCTTCCATAAAAAAATAGCATGCTCGACTGCTGAAACTTAACTGAAACTTAAGCTATGTCCCGGCAGATAAAATATATCCTGATAAAACCTGCAGGTTTCCCTTACCACCCCCTTTCTGCCTCATTGAGGTACTCAAGTCTCAGTTGATTCTCTATCAGCTTCATCTGGAGTGTTATTCGTGGAACACAATTTTTCGCAATTATCTCCATGAACAACAGCTTCCAACTTTACCGGAATACCCTAACCTCACTTCCTCATCATTAAAATTTAGCATGCTAATGACAGCACACACATTTCTAGCAGTTGCAAATGAATCTGCAAGATAAACGCCTGACTGAACTACGTGTTTTTCTATCACGTCTTCCTTCAACTCAACATTCCCTATAGGGACTTCAAGAATGCCTTCTGACCTCCTTGGTAGTTTGTCCTAACTGACTCAGCAGCCTTTGGTTAATAATTTTATTCGCTCTCGATCAACGTTCAATCCTCAATCTCTATAATTAACAGTAGCTTTTGTTGCCTGTAAGAAATCTCTCCCAAGAAGTCCATCGCATGAAGTATCTACGTCATCTTTCACTAGCTGAAAGCCGTACTACACAGCCTTATTCCCTACATAAATTTCTGTATTCATAGCTCCAAAAGCTTCTATCAACAACCCGCTAGCGGTTTTTCCAGCCGCTTTCTTTTCCGGGGCAAGAATAAGGCTTGCGATCACGGAAGAAGTTTTAAGCAAGGACATAACTGACCCTGAATCCACTAACATTACAAATTCGCCTAGCATGGTACCCAATCCTTACAAACTAAAATTCTGTTTTGGAAACTACTCAATGTGAGCAAAAGGCTCTACAGTATTAGTGCTTTCTGACTTCCTAGTCATTTCTCCCTTTTCCTTCTGATTTTTACTTTCTCTACTACGTATAGTAAGTAGGAGAAGTATTGTATTCCACCCAAAAATTCGATACCGAGATTTCACCGGAAATACATGTTTTGAGACCCCCTGAATCCAAAAAAAAGCATTTTTGGAAACATGTCCGTGTGTATGTCTGTGAACAGCATAACTCGGAAACGAACAGTCGAATAAACACCAAACTTGGTATTTAGGTTCAGTATCTTCCAGAGATGCAACACGAAGGTTTTCAAGAAAATCCCCTCACCCCAGATTACCCTTTACAAGGAAGATTTTTCGAAAACTTTAATTTTCTCAAAAATGCCTTTAACAATTTTGATTAAAATATCATATGTTTAAGATATTTTCATGACAAATAAAATGTATATCTTGAATTTTCTGGGAATGTCTCCAAAAGTATTCTTCATTGTGAACGACTTGCATAACTGGTAAACCATAAGAGATAGACAAAATGTTACTACACAAGAAATGTATATCGCGTTAAAATACACAATTTATGTCGTATACATTTTTTTGGTTGAGTGAACCATTTTCGAGATATTGCTTGTTATTCCCTTAAGTTTTCCAATACTTATAATTTTTCTCAAATGGGAATTCGTTATTCATTTTTTATGCCCTGTACATACAAAGAGGATGGAATGCTCCAAATAGCAACCAGTTCTTAAAACATTTGACTATCGCTTAAAGCCTAGCAATTCCCCTTGCATCTACAAGAAAATTAGCAATAACATTAACATCTCGATTAACATGAAGCATATGGAGAATAAGCGTTTGTAAAAATAGTTTGTACAAGAGTAGAGAAAGTCATGTGAGTGTAACACATCAGATTTTGTTTTGTAAGTAACAACTTAAAGAATATATTGGATCTCTCAGGACTTATCATCTCACACGCGGTATCCACATCTGCGATAAACTGTCTGATCTCACTCTTTTCACAGCTGAAAGAAGACACTGGATTAAGAGTTTCTTGGGGTGACATATAATCACCACTTCTACTATTCAATGCCATGTAAGAGTAGCAAGGACTCGTTTTAAATTTTGTTGACGAGTTGTGCCGTCAGTTGCGCACTGCAACCTTGCCCTGTCTCAATTACCATGCTCAGACGCGTTGCCACCTGTATCTCAATTCCTGGTCCTTCAGATATCACGCCATTAGCGCGTGACTTCCTCGCCTTGCTAAATTAAATTAAATTGAGTTTTATTTATGGACGCTCTTTAACTGCTGTGGTCCTTAGCGTCCCATTCTATTTTGGGCGTGAAAGACCGGGAATTTTGCTCAGAGGCCTCTTTATCGCGCTTGAAGTTCTTTTAGTGCCGTAAATCTACGACACGGGGCTTTACTTCCCTTCCGAAGGAAGCCATGTTAAGGATTTTTACGCCCTCCAGGTTTAAACCCGCGACCTCGGGAACTAGAGACTAGCATGGTAACCACTACACCACGGAGGACTCTCGCCTTGCTGCCGGATCACTCACGGAAGTACCACCTTGGCACTCGGTAGACTGTCGTACGCTGCTGCTGCCTTCTTCTTGATCCTTGGTGAAGCGCGATGACGATGGGGCTTCTGAGCAGTATCTGGACTTGATCACAGGAAACCCCACACCTGACACCAGAATTCATGTTGTATCCGTCTCGCACCTAGCATCCTTCTGTAGGTGAGGCGCGATATTCCAGTAAATCACGTAACAGTAATGTTCCTGAGTTTATTGAGAGTAAACCAATGTGCAGACTTCAGGAGTAATGGGCAAGGAGGTGGATAATTTGGTGCGCCGTCCGACATGGACTCCGTTGGCAACTATCGGACAGAAGATAACGCCTCTTTGGCGTTTGGGGTTTATATACACTCTCTCACATTTTCTAGAAGGTTCCCTGGGTAAAGTTAAATATCTAGCAGTAACCACAAGAAATGCTTACATAGCCTGTTTCTGGAGCGTTCCACCCTACCATGTTATCGCTCAAGAGTTTAAAAGTGAACTTACAGACAGTCACGTACACCACTGTCAAAGGTAAGGATGACTGTTTCTATATCCGAATGCTCACAAACTAAACCGGATACATTACACTTTATTACAATATTACAATCTTACAACAACACTTCAAAAGCATTATAGTTTTACGATTATAACTTCCCATGATCCTACTGCAGCAGTTAATAGTTTACATTCCATTATGAGAACAGTGGAATATAGTAAATTCAATATTATGCATATTTCAATGCCTATCATTACTGATAAATTATATTAATGCCTATTTAGAACTTGTTGTAGTGCCTATTTGCCTGCCTAGTTTAAATTGCTAGCTCCTTTTCCGCCGAGCTCTAGTCATCAGTGAAGCAAGTTTGTACATCACTCTCTGTACCCGAGGCACGCTTTATTTACTCGGTCGCCTCCTATTCTGCTATGCGGTATCCCGTAGGTTTATAATTACTCGCAGTCTGTTGCTTCTGGATTGGATTGGCTACGCAGGGGACTGGGCACCATAAGGGGGCGTCCCCGGGAGCAAGGATGAGGCGAGAGGAGACACCGGGCGGCCGGAACCAGGAGCGACGACACAGGTATGACAGAGTCCCTGATTTTCCAGAGACTCCCGGAAGACCAGGGAACCCAACGCCCCTCAAGGAGGTTCGGATACCGCCGGTAGCCAGACGAAAGCCGAGGGACGGAGAGAGTCACAAATAGCATCCTATTTGCCACACTCCGCCGACACACCATCGCCGACACTTGCAACCCTGAAAGAGACCAACGGATGAAAGATGAATGGAGATGAAATGGTGGGACAGGAAATTTGGGGGATATGAGAATCCTTAACCAGCATTCGCCTAGCGACCCGGGAAAACCCCGAAAAAACACATGGGTCAGAAAGGTCGGCCAAAGAATCGAACCTACAACCTCCCGAATGCGGGACACAGAGGAAGCCGCCTCAGCCATCCCGCTCGGTCTGTTGCTTCTATATCACACGAGAAAACTTGGACAGACGGATGAAGATTTTTTTATTTTATTAATTTTTTTAGGCAGAAATACTACAATGTGTTCGCAGTATAATTTAAAGCGAGAAACAATTAGTTAAGGTTTCTAAGTTTGTTCACCTAAAACAAAATAAAAAATAAAGATGTTCTTTATACAACCGGTCGTTTTATGGCCCGGTCCGGATCGCGTGCAGCGTACTCCGCGCTGTCTACTACACCAGGGGATTTTCCTTCTAAAACTCCCGCGTTACATATTCATGAGTAATAACATGCACTATAATGAGTACTAACCTGTTATAAGTGGTGTTGAAAGTGCTATCCATATGCATTGAGACATTACTGGCATTACTGTTGTCACGAAGCTGTAATTCATTAGCAATAGTCACTCTGTAGAGTTTCGGTTTTAAAAGTTTAGTTCTCGCCTTCTTTGGAGCCGATTCTTCCCTTTCAATCCACTGTTTTTACTGTTCCTTCGTCTCAGATGTGAAGGGATGGACCCGTGCTTCAACCATGGCTATGGATTGGCGCAAAAACTCAGCATTATTGCAGCGAAGCATTGCCCAGCACTCGACTAAAACATTCTCACGACGCTGTTTTTGACCCATTGTGAGTAAATGCGGCACCCACCTTGTGCACATCTTTCTCATGTCCAAATTTTCAGTTAGTGTGCAATGTACGGCACTTTTTGAAATGTCTACGATGTCTGCTAGCTCGCACACTTTCAGTCGACGGTCATCCAATACCATTTTGTGGATTTTCTTCACAATTTCTGGCGTGGTCATCTCATTTAGTCGACCACTGCGATCTTCGTCTTAGCAGCTCGTACGGCTTAAACTCTACCACCCAATATTTTACTGTTGTAAACGAAGGAGCAGACTCCCCCAGAGTAGAATCTAGTTCAGCTTTAATATTAGTTGGACTAAGACCTTTCAAATGAAAGTATTGTATCACATAACGATGGACAGTTTTATCCATGTTTACAAATTCGCTGAGAGAGTTCACTATTGATAGCCGCCAAACAGTTACTATACAACGTAGCATCGTTAAACTTCAAAGATAAGCTTTATAAGATTTGTACTTTCTACCATAGTCATTTGTTTGAAACAACCGCTATCTATATGTCAGGTCGTGTACTTCTGGGACTGCCCTCGTATATATCTTACACAGAAATCCTTTGTTCAAGCGTGAATTTTTCGTAGGCATTTCAATAGAGTAACAAGACAAGAACAGCAACAATAGAGATGCACAATAAACAAACGCTAGTCCTTATAGCACAAACAGAAGGCAGAAACTGGCAGTTGACATTCACAGGCGATAAAGAGTAGCCTTGGCATTCATTCACTGCTAGTTAGCTAGCCGAACAACACTGAGGTCATTTCAGTACAAGCGAATAACGCATAAATGCGAACGTGGATTCACTTCTAGCTTAGTCGTGATTTCAATCGGTTGTACTGGTTTCGATGGTCCAGAATTTTCTAGACTTTCTGGTAAGAAGCATCTAACCAAAGACTCCTTGAATGTGTCCGATGCCACCTCTAAAGAATGAATTTTACCAACGTTATGCAGCAATTTAATGTTTAAAAGTTTAAAATAAAAAGTCTGAGGAAACATAATTTGGAATTTATATTAAAAAAAAAGGAGTAAATAAATTACATGCTTAGTTTTTTGCTAAGTCGTTATTTGCCCACCTTTTAAAAATTTCAAATTATACGGACAGAAGTAAATGAATATATGACATTACAACATAGTGCAGTTTTAAACAATGAAAAATAATTTTAAAATTATTCATAAGTTTGTGAGTTTCTGCTACACACGTCATTAGTATACAAAATTTACTTCAGATATTACATTTACCTTCTCCTTTCTCTTTCAATTTATACTTACTTCACTGTTTCTTAATGTTACTGCGATTCATAACCACTGATTAGTGGGGCAAGGCATTCTTTTCGTAAAGTCATAATGAGTATGACTCATTATGAGTCATTAGTTCAGAGTCATGACTCGCTGTGAATATGTGTAGGTGTATATATTAGGAACTTCAATACACGAAATAAATGTCGGGTCTCGTATGTGGTGATTCATTCGTCAGTCACCAGAGAAAAAAAATTCTCATGTGATACACAGTGGGTATACAAACTAATCTTACTCAAGCTTATTTTTCTATCTACTTCATTTTAATCCAAATAAACCTTTGTAGAAACAGCTACATTACACATTTCGTTACAGATACAAAGAGAACAGCGATAGTCAAATGTTTAATAACTGGCCTTAAAATACCATACTGTTTCCATGACATCGCGAGAAACAACTGAATGTTAACAGGACTTAAAATAACCAAGTAATGAACAATTCGAATCAATGATAACGAATATCTCAGAAATGGTTTATGCCACACAAAAGTTTATTTGAAGTATATTGTGTGTTTTATGGAGATCTACTTTTTTATGCAAGGTAATAAAGTCTTTACAGGCTATCCCCAGAAAATTCAAGATATACATTTTATTTCTCGTGTAAATATTTTCAATATATCGTATTTTAATCAAACTCGTTACTGCCATTGTTTAGAAACCCAAAGTTTTCGAAAAATGTTCCATGTAAAGGGATACCAAGTTTGTTGTTGATCCGATTTTTCGTTTTCGAAATATACTGTTCATAAGTACACACGCGGACGTTTTTTCTAAAAATGCTTTTGTGTATTCAGGGGACCTCAAAACATGTATTTGCAGTGAAGTCTCGGTATCGGATTTTTTGGGTGATAAAAAAATTAAAAATAGGATGCGTTACATTCGCATGACTTTCTCTACCCACTATTGTACAAACTATTCTTAAAAAGGCTGGTTCTGCTATTTGCTTCATGTTAATCGAAGTACAAGTTTGCAGAAACAATTTTATTATGCATTTCGTTGTAGATAAAAGGGGGAGTTATGGTACGCTTAAACGTTAGTCAAATGTTTAAAAGCAAGTCCCTATATGCTAGACTTGAAATTTCTCACTCTTAGCATGACATCGCTAAAAACAACTGAATGTGACAGCACTTCAATACTGCATCAATGGAGACACTCTATAGACTGCAACACGCTAATCAACTGAGAATTCCTGAAATACACTCAGGTTTGTTAAGAATTGGGAAATACGTAGGAGATGCATCTTTAGAAATCCTGTCAGAGTATATAATTCCAATTAAACACTTTATAAAGAACTTCAGGGTCATTATTGATCCGAATGTGGACCCTAGAAACTCCTGAGAAAACTTTGATGTGGTTTACAGACGGTCCAAAGGATGCCTCAGGAACAGGATCCGGAGTATATGGCATAAGACCAAGGTGCAAGAATTTTTTTTCCCTTGGGTGAATATGCTACTGTTTTTAAACATAAATTTAAGCTATTATTGAATGCATACATAAAAACACAAAGAGAGCCTTCACTGGTAAACAGATCCAGGCTGCACTTAAGGCTCATCAACTCATCTGGGTGCCGGGTCATAGTGGCATTGAGGGAAATGAAAAAGCTGATGAACTTGCAAGACAAGGAGCAGCTTCACCATTTATTGGGCCAGAGCCGGTTCTAGGAACATCTCATGTTTAGTAAGAGAGGCTATTAAGAACTGGTCCAAAGTAGAACATCATAAAATCTGACTTAAAACTCCAGGAAACAAACATGGTAAACTATTTATTAGAAAACCATGTAAAGAAAAGCGCTGAACGCCTACTTAAATGTAACAGACTTCAGTTGAGAACAATTATTGCATTTCCCACAGGACACGCCGCTGTGAAAAAGCATCTTAACGCGATGGGAGTGCTTCGTGGTAACTTAGATTGCAGACTGTGCAAGAAAGAAACTGAAACAGCCCAGCACATTATATGCTCCTGTGAGACTTTGCCTTACAGGATATACACTGCCGTCTGTGAAAATTGCAACACCAAGATAATTTCCCGAATAACTCCAAACTTGGTGGAAGTGTAGAAGAGTGATTAGGTTTGCAGAGAGATGGGGTACACGCAGGCCAAGCAGAGCCTTCTCGTGTCGGTCCAACTAGGTCAGTGTTGCGTCCAGTGTAGCCAGTGTAGAACTGTCAAACAAGGTGGAAACAATAAAGTAAGTGCCAGTATGGCTCGTCGACGTCAAAGGGAGCCATATCGGCATGTGAGTGAGTTCGAACGGGACAGAATGATCGGTCTCCGAGAAAGCGGGTTTGTCATATAGTGACATTTCGGCTCGTACAGGCATGCTGCTACGACAGTGATGCGTATGTGGAAGCAGTGGATAGATGACGGTCGTACGCAGCGAAGAGCGGGTACTGTACCACGGAACATGACCACAGCACGGGGTGACCGTCATCTTGTGCGCATGGCTATAACGGACCATACAGCTTCATCCACAGTGTTGAGCACTGCAGCAGATGTGAACTTGTCTGCATCAACGGTTCGTCGCCGTCTGCTGCAGGTTGAACTGGTTGCGTGCATGCCATTACGTCGGCCTCCATTGTCCAGAAACCACAAGCTCCCCCCGACTGCAATGGCCACGTGAACAACGTCACTGGGGTTCTGAGTGGCAAAATGTACTCTTTTCGACGAGTTCCGCTTCAACGTGTCCTACAGTGATGGCCGCATAAGTGTCCGGCGGTACCGTGGTGAGCGCAACCTGGAGGGCTGCATTGTTGAGCGGCATAGCGGACAAACACTCGGTGTAATGGTTTGGCGCACCATTGGTTACAACAACCAATCTCGCCTCCTAAGAATTGAGGGCACTTTGAACAGTAACTGGTACCTAACGGTGGCTGTAGAGCCTGAGGTACTCCCCCTGTTTCAGGCATCTCCACAGGCCACATTTCAACAGGTCACGGTCCTCCAGTAACCAGTGTCACGGATTTGTGTGCTCGAATACAAACTGCGTGGAGGGAAATCCCTCAGGAACTTATTCAGAACCTTTTTGATTCAATGTCACGGCGTATAACAGCTCTAATTGCAGCGCATGGAGGCCACACCAAATACTGAATATTAACTCTCAAAGGTCATGTATAAGTTTATCATTTGTTACTTGTCATGTACCTAACCTGTGCTATTAAATTCATGCGTTTCCTTCTTGGTGTTGCAATTTTCACAAAGGGCAGTGTATATTGCTTTTGGGAAAATGTTTTTAGAACCAGAAGAACTTGAAACCATATTTGTTATCAGACTGTATTCCTTGGTAAAGGGTGCAGGCATAATGAATTGGCTTTAAAACGATACAGGTAGTACAATAAGCCCAGGGCTGAAGTGCGTTTGGAACAATGACCTAAATCTGTATCGAATAAGACATGACAAGAGCACTTCAAAATATCTGATGTGCTACATTCACATGACCTTCTACAAATTATACTTACAAAAGCTTAGGTATTACTCTATTTGCTTTTAATAATAGAGATAAATCTTTATTTTACATTTTCCGTTTAGGTTTAAGGATACAGTAGGCTAAAGCAGTACTCAGGTTTTTAAAATCCAGGTGGTTGTGTGATGCCTTTATAATGGCACTCTTTGCATGACCACGAGAAAATACAAATACGGTCTAACTACTTGAAAAAAATAAAATATTTGAAAATTTAAACCAATGACAAAGAATATCTTGGAAATGGCTAACACCACACAAAGTTGTATTATATATAAATTGTGTGCTTTAACCAGATCTAATTTTTTTGTGTAGCAAAGTTTGTGTGTCATGGTTTACCAAACTTAATTCAGAATCAAGAGGATTTCACAGGCTTTCCCAGAAAATTCAAGCATTGTATTTGTCATGAAAATATCTTCAAAATATAGTATTTTAATCATAATCATTACAGAAAATTTTGAGAAAATCAAAATCATCAAAAATTATTCCATGTAAAGGGTTGTTTGGGGTGAAGGATTTTCTTGGAAATCTTCGAGTCGTATCTCTGAAAGATACTGAACTTAAATGCCAAATCTGGTATTTATGCGAGTTTTCGTTTTTGAGTTATACTGTTGAAACACACATACACTTTTCTCAAAATGTGTTTTTTTATTCAGGGGGCCTCAAAACACGTATTTTCGGTGAAATCTCGGTATCGAATTTTTGGGTGGAATGCAATACTTCCTCTACCCACCAAGTGCATGGTAGAGAAAGTAAACAATAAGTGTAATTCTGAATAATTAATGACGGTGAATGCATATGCGGCAATGCAAAGTGCGCTGGCATCACACCAGAGCTACTATTAAGTTTCCTTGTCTCTGGAACGCTTACATGTTAAATCAATTCAGATAATGCCAGGAAGTGGTAGTGCTTAAATATAAAATTAATAGCATTCTATTTAGGACAAGGAGCAGGGAGGGACTTGACACATCAACCTAAGGAGAGCTTTGAGAGGAAACAGAGGGCGGCCGGATCAGGAGTCATGACAGAACAGGGCAAGGCCCCTACATTTTCCAGTTTAAAACTCCCTGGTGGCAGCTGGTACAGCCGGCTGCCCTACTCCCTGCAGACTTGCACATCCCACTGGGAGGCCCGGGACTCGGAGACCGCCCCCATTCCGGGGGACGAAGTTTTACAGAGAGCATCCTTTTCTCCTGCGATGCAAGGCCGACACTCCCGCCGATACCTGCAACCCTGAAACAACCAAGCAGATGAAAAGTGAAGTGAAATGAGAAATGCGGTGAACTGGAGGGAGGGGAAATTCGGGGGATGTAATTATCCTTTCCAGCATCCATCTAGCGACCCGGGGAAACCACCGGAAGGTCGGCCGCGGGAATCGAACCTATGGCCTCACAAATGTGAAGTTTCATTGTTGAAATTTGAAGAAATTTTCGAAAAATTTAAAAATTAGTTTTCATATCCAAAAAGTACTTTGAACCATTAGCTTCAAATACACACCTGGATTTTGCTCTCAGAGCCCTTTAAGGCTTCAACACGTGACCATTTAAATGCCCAAGAGCACACGGCCTATTGGGCTGTATTTACCCACGTCCAATGTCATTTACTCGACTATGTTTTTTCTTGCACTTCTGCGCGTTAAAAACATTCCACACCATGTAGTTTGTAAACAATCTTGTTCAAATTTTTAAAGAAAATTAACTCAAAAAAATAGTATCTGGTTTCTACTACAGTTTTAAATTACCCAAGATATGGCATAATTAATTCGACCACTGAGGATAAATTGTTAAAAAGTTATATTTTAAGTTTAATTTTTTTTCTCAGACAACCAGAGGAGAGACTAAAATTCTATAAGGGGCATTCAAATGAAACCTGGTCACTGCGTCTAACTTTGCATTACACGTAAGGTGGCACCACGTAACTATTGGTAGTGCGTCTTCAGCGTGCGCAACGTTTAACGTTGCAATGCGACAGTGTGGGTTTCAACGCCGAAGAGAAGGTGGTCACACAAGTTATCGTCCACTACTGAACATGAAGGCGAGTAAGCAGGAACAACGAGGAGTGATTCAATTTTTAACGGCGGAGGGAGTTGGAGGCCGTGAAATGTATCGACGGATGAAGGTTGTGAGTACAGTCTGTGTCGTTCAAGTGTGGTCGAATGGCGCAAAAGATTCCTTGAGGGGCGCGAGTTACTGGAAGACGATGCCCGTTCTGGACAGGCTCATCGTGTCATCACACCAGAAATGATTGCGGAAGTGAATGCTTTAGTCTTGGGCAACCACAGAATCACCGTGGACGAGATCCATCTGTTACTGGATATTAGCGTGGGCACCATTCACACCACAATGCATCAACACTTGAAATTTCGAAAAGCTTGTGCGCAGTTGGTTCCCCACCAACTGACCGCCGAACAGTGCAATAGTCGAATGGCGCTGTCTTTAGTCATCTGCAACGTTATCATGAGGAGGAATACGGCTTTCTGTCGCATATTGTCGCTGGTGACGAAACATGGTGTCACCATTTTGAACCGGAAACCAAGCATCAGAGCAAGCAGTGGAAACATGCGACTTCACCACCTCCAAAGAAATCAAAGGCCGTGCACACCAGTTCTGGTAAGGTCATGATGTCCTTTTTTGACCACAAGGGCCCACTGCTTGTCGAGTTCCTGGAACGGGGAACCACCATCAATGCCCAGCGTTATCAAGCCACTTTACAGAACCTTAGACGAGTCATCAAGTCGAAACGCCCAGGCATGTTGTCCAATGGCGTTATTCTCCTGCATGATAATGCCCGCCCACACACTCCCAATGCGGTGAAGACGACATTGTAGCAGTTTCGATCGGAAACACTAGAACATCCACCGTACAGTCTAGACCCTTCACCGTGTTGCATTCATGTTTATGGACCTCTAAAACAAGCTATTCGCGGACATCGATTGACAACGGACGACGAAGTGTGTGAATGGGCCCAGGTCTGGATCCGACAGCAGCCTACTAGCTTCTTCAAAGATGAAATCACCTGGCTAGTGTTGCAATGGGATAAATGTGCCAACAGTTTTGGCGACTATTTTTGAGTTAATAAAATCGTTACCGTTACTTTACACAAGTGACCGGGTTTCATTTGAATGACCCTTATAAATGCCGCTGACAACTGATTATAATTAAAAATATATAATTTATCTAAAAAAATATTAAAGATATCTGCATGAAATTTAAAACCGCTTATAATTAATTGAGGTAGAGCGGTATTTGACAAACCATTTGAAAGCATTTGCCGCCCCCCAAAAAACTGCAAGATTTAGAAAGTTCACCTATGAAAATTTCACCCTTAACTGAATAATTATACCAGGTGGACCGCACAAACCGTCCTTAGTTAAAGTTAGTTTATACCGGATAGCGCGGATGCCAAAAGGTTTGCCTAAGCAGAAGTACAAAGGGGACACCACACTGACAGAGAGGAGACCGCTAAATGAAAGACGTATGCTTGAAAACGAACACTTTAACTGCCGTTACTGGTCCCAGAGTCCATTCGGTAGAAAAACTACCTACTGTATGAAGTGTTCCGGGTTCGATTCCCGGATGGGCTACGGAAGATTATCTTTAAACAAAAACATTTCACAGTATGCCAGTCTGGTGATTGAATGTGAGACTACTTATGTATGTTCTGTATGTATGTGTGTCTGGGAGGATGTTATCACTTATTTAATAAGCAATTCGTTCACTGGCAGGAATCCAGATTGTCGCTTCATGGGAACCTGAGCACACGTGTTAAGTCATTTAGTTCCATGACAGTTAATCTAAAATCAGTACAACTGTATGGAACCACATAGATTCACGCACGTAAAAGTACCTCAAGCCTGATAAAGAGGCCTTTGAGCAAAATTACAGGTCTTTCACGCCCAATATAGAATGGGACGCTAAGGACCATAGCAGTTAAACAGCGCCCATAAATACAAAAACCTCTGTACGGAAAAAAATTGCGCAAAAGACAGATCCCGCGTCTGAAAATATTCAGATCACGCCCTTCGAGCCTCAGCCACATTTTGGCCAGTCTCCGCACAGAACATAACCATATCCGTGAGTTCGTTATGGTGTATGTTACCCTTTTATCTGAATGACCTGGCTCGAACTGCATGCAGACGACCACGCGACGCTTATCAGTACGAAACTACCGAGTAAACACATACAGATAGAAACACCACCTCAGTGACCATTTTACTTTCTCTACTATTTACCTATAGTAGGTAAGTAGAAGAATTTTGTATTCCACACAAAAATTCGATATAGAGATTGCATCGGAAATTCACACTTTGACACTACCTCAATAATTTTTTTTTAGAAAAAGGTCCCCTGTATGTCTGTGAACGGCACAAGCCAAAAGCGAAAAATGGTTTAATATCAAACTTGGTACCACTTTAGTTCAGATCTTTCAAGTATTCTGTGACACAAAGATTATATCTCTTTTAAACACAAAATTTATTTCAAATAAATTTTTATTGGGATCAGTCATTTCCAAGAGATCGGTTATTATTGTTTTGAATTTTTCAATACTTATCATTATATTAAGTGCTGTCGCCATTCAATTGTTTCTCGCGATGTCATGGAAATAGTTTGTAATTTTAAAGCCAGTATATAGAAATCCGCTTTTAAACATCTGACTAACTGTTCGGTTTCCTGCATCCCCCTTGTACCTTCAAAAGAATGGCTAATGAAACGATTTCTGCAAAGGTTTATCTCGATTAACATGAATTAGATGGGGAGATATCTTTTTTAAGAACAGTGTTTAGAAGCTATATAAAAATATAAGTGATAGTGGGTAGAGAAAGTCATGTGAATGTAACACATCCTGCATTGTTTGTTGCTGTGGGAAACGCCGTGTCGCATTTTGAAAAGTTTCTCGAAGTTTTTCCGTCACTGCAACTAAACTCAAAATCATATGCCTCGTGGTTATCTATAAGCAGACAGAAACAGCCAAATAACGAGAACTGCTGCAAAGAAAAAGCGAAAGTGCGAAGTCACCTCTTAGAGCCAGCTGTATCCCTATCCCCTATTGTTGTGTCAGGAAGCCGCCGCCTGTGACGTGTGTTACAATCTAGCGGACAGTCATGTAACTATATGTGAAAGGACAGAGATTTATTACTTTCCATACTGCTTACATACAGTAAGATATTCACCCAAAAATTTAATATCGGTACTTCCCCGGGACAGAGCGCTATGACTCAGGCAAGCGTCTGTGACTGCATTCTGACGGTTTCGTGCTTTCTCGCAAGGCAAATGCTAGGTTGAGTAATTTGATCTGCGAATTTTCCTATAAGCCCTTTTATCACTGCATTTTATTTCCTTGTTGTTCACTGACATACGAGGGCAGTACCAAAAATCCCCGACCTGACGTTTATATAGCGGTTGTTGTTTCAAACAAATGACTATGGTAGAAAGTACCGCCCTTATAAAGCTTAAGTTTGAAGCTTGACGATGCTACGTTGTTTAGTAATTGTTTGGCAACCATTAATACTGAACACTCTCAGCGAATTTGTAAACATGGATAAAACTGGTCATCGTTATGTGATACAATACTTTCATTTGAAAGGTTTTAGTCCAACTAATATTAAAGCTGAGCTAGATTCTACTCTGGGGGAGTCTGCTCCTTCGTTTTCAACAGTAAAATATTGGGTGGCAGAGTTTAAGCGAGGCTGTACGAGCTGCCAAAACGAACATCGCAGTGGTCGACCAAATGAGGTGACCACGCCAGAAATTGAAGAAAATCCACAAAATGGTATTGGATGACCGTCTACTGAAAGTGCGCGAGCTAGCAGACATTCTAGGCATTTCAAAAAGTGCTGTACATACTAACTGAAAATTTAGAAATGAGAAAGCTGTGCGCAAGATGAGTACCGCGTTTACTCACAACGGAACAAAAGCGGCGTCGCCAGGATGTTTCAGTCGAGTGTTTGGTGATGTTTCGCTGCAATAAGGCCGACTTTTTGCGCCGATTCATAACCATGGATCAAGCATGAGTCCACCACTTCACACCTGAGGAACAGTCAAAACACTGGACTGAAAGGGGAGAATCGGCTCCAAAGAAGGCCAAGGCAGTTCCATCTGCAGGCAGGGTTATGGCGTCAGTTTTTTGGGATGCGCGTGGGATAATTTTCATTGATTATCTTCAAAAAGAAAAAGCACTCAATGGCGAGTATTATGCAAACTTTGAATGATGAAATATTGCAAAAACGGCAAAAAGAAAGTTCTGTTTCATCAAGACAATGCACCAGTTCACACATCCACTATCTCCATGGCCAAAACCAATGAGTTAAAGTTCGAATTGCTTCCTCATGCACCCTATTCGCCAGACTTAGCCCCCTCTGATTATTTTCTGTTTCCAAAGTTGAAGAAATGGCTTGGTGGTAAAAGATTTGCCAACAATGAAGAGGTGGAGTTTGCAGTTGATGGCTATTTTGCAGAACTCGACGGTTCCCACTATAAACAGGATATCGAAGCTTTGAACATCGCTGGGAAAAGTGTATGGAGCTGAAAGGAGACTATGTAGAGAAATAAAGATGCTTTTTCCCAAAATTGTTGTGTTTTCTTTATTAGGTCTGGTACTTCTGGGACAGCCCTTGTACCAGGCATTGGGCTGATCTCCCATCCTGGATTTACTATGATCCAGAGTTTGCTTGCTCCTCGACAGGCTACGCACCCTAGGCATTAGCTTTTAAGCCCTTGGGGGTATAAGTCCTACAACAAAGAAGAATACTTAACCGGAAATACAAGCTTTGAGATTCCCTGTATAAAAAAATACAATTAGGTCCTAGTGCAACCTACTGTCTGGTTGTGAACAGCATTAATTCAAAAATATGCGACACGAAGATTTCCAAGAAAATCCCCCCAATCAAACTACCATTAACATAGAAAAATGTTGGATTTTTTTTTTATTTTCTGAAAAATGGCAAAAACGGGCTTGATTAAAATACCAAATGTACAAGATGAGGCAGTATTTTATATCACAACACTGTGAATGCCAGAGTGATTGTAGTGTAAATTAACATTATTGTATGACAATGATTTTAGACGTTTGTTAATTATAAGCATTGTTAGGAAATAAGTTTACACGACCTCACTGAAACTGACAATAGGAGCGGATAACAATGAGCGAGGGGGTGAGTTGTTTATCAATTATAAGAGACAAACAAATGACGTCAGAGTAGCGCGCTTTTCTGTAGAAATGGAGGGAATATCTTCCCTAGAGCATATGTTTTCGTAATTTTGATTGGATAAAAAAATAGACGCTAATGTTGGCGCGCTTTATTAACCAATATCAGCTCGATTATAATGTTTAGGCATATCGGGGTGAGGGAGTATAAATTATGAAGCTAGAGACAAGTATCGCACAGTTTAATAGAATCATTCACGGGTTATACGTCGCGCAATTCTACAGAATCTCTCGCGTCGAAAAGTTAGTTACAAAATGTGAAATACTCGAATTAATAATGTACGGAAAATAAGTGACCATAGTTACATTCGAAAATATAACAGTTTCAGTCGGGCGTGTATCAAGAGTAAATATGTGAAATTAATGAAGTGTGACGGCAATAAAAGTGTAAAAACAAATTCTTTTATCAGTGTTATCTTTTAGTAACAACTCCTTTCCGTTTACACACCCTGTTTAAGAGATTTTCTCGACTGAGTAATAATAGCTAGCCGGAGGCCAAAGAACCCAGAATTCAAAACAGTAAAACAATAACAGGCGCTCAGTAAATAAGATAACACGAACGATACTGCGACAAAGATATATCCATCACAAATGACATGTGTATCTTGATTTTTCTGGGAATACCCTGTGAAGTCCTCTACATTCTGAATACTTTTGTATAACATGTTAAAAATGCTTGCCACTTTAGCCATTTCCGAGATACGAGGGCAAAATTGAAAATGTTACAAAATCAAACAAGGGTTAGTTTTAAAAATTTTAATGATTTTATTGTTTTTCAAAATTTTCCCTTTAACATCAATACATTCTTGCATTCGATGAAAGCAGCCCTTGAAGCAATGATGCCACTCTTCCCGAGGCACTTCAGAAACCAAGTTTTTATAATGTTCCACTGCTTCGTCTGATGACGAAAAAGTGATTCCACGCATTTTATCTTTAATTTTTGGAAATAAAAATAATTCACAAGGTGCTAGATGAAGGCTGTATGGTGGAGTGTACATAGTGCTGACCTTTAGGGCATCCAGATACTTAGTGGTTAGTTTTGTTGTATGTTACAATGAGTTGTCATTATGTAACATTATTTTTACTTTTGGGTGTTTCTTCACGAACTTTTTCAATCTTTTGCGTAAACAGACATTTGTACACGATCGGCAGTAACGGTACGTCTATCTTATAATGGTATAGTATCAATACGCCTGTTTTAGAAAAAATCTGAAGTGTTACACTCACATGACTTTCTCTACTTCGTACAAACTATTCTTACAAACTCTTATTCTCCATCTATTTCATATTAATCGAGATAAACATTTGCAGAAACGATCTTTTGACATGCAAAGAGAATTACATTTTACACATAGCGACCAGTTCTAAAAATATTTGACCATCGCTTAAGGCGTGCTATGTTCCCCTTGTTTTGTATTCGCAAGGGAAATATAGAAATACAGTAGCCTTTAAGCATATACATATCTCTTAATAGCTGGTTGCTAGGTGCAGCACCATTCTATTTGCCTCATATTAATACTCTTTGCATATACAAGACAAAAAAATGAATAACGAATTCCCATTTAAGCAAATATTGAAAACTTTAAGGGAATAACAAACAATATCTCGAAAATGGTTCACTCAACAACAACAAAAAATGTATATGACAAATTGTGTATTTTAACGCGATTTACATTTTTTGTGCAGTAAAATTTTGTCTATCTCTTATGGTTTACCAGTTATGCAAAAGTCGTTCACAATGAAGAATACTTTTGGAGACATTCCAAGGAAATTCAAGATATACATTTCATCTGTCATGAAAATATCTTGAACGTATGATATTTTAATCAAAATCGTTAGAGCCATTTTTGAGAAAATTAAAATTTTCGAAAAATGTTCCATGTAAAGGGTAGTCTGGGGTGGGGGGATTTTCTTGAATCCTTCGTGTCGCATCTCTGGAAGATACTGAACCTAAATACCAAGTTTGGTGTTTATCCGACTGTTCGTTTCGGAGTTATGCTGTTCACAGACACACACACACACACACGGACATGTTTCCAAAAATGCTTTTTTTGGATTCAGGGGGTCTCAAAACATATATTTCCGGTGAAATCTCGGTATCGAATTTTTGGGTGGAATACAATACTTCCCCTACTTAGTATACTAGTAGAGAAAGTAAAAAACTAGCAACCATCTTCTTACCAGCACTGCGAACTCGTCGGACTTTTGTAGGCTTAGGTTCTGATCAAAGAGCCCATTGAGCCGACTGGCTTTTGTTTTCAGGATCTTAACAATAAATCCAAGATTCATCACCAGTAACGATATTCCAAACCAAATTTGAAGGGCCGCGTTGGAATTTTTCCAGAATTTTTCTGCGTCAATCAATGCGTTGTTTTTGATCGGGAGTCAGTTTACGTTGAATATATCGGCAACAAAGTTTTCTCGCGACTAACTGTTGATGTAAAATATTTTGGATTTGACTCATACCAATGTCCAGTGTCGTCAGAATAAACTTATAAGATGTCTATCGAACTTCTTCAAGCACTGCTCCAATACTTTCATCAGTAACAGCAGTTCTTGTGCGTCCTTCACGAAATTCATCACTAAGAAGAAACCCATCTCTTTTGAATTCGCTGTACCAATTATAAATTATTGCCTTAGACAACAAAATGCACTTTTCCGCCGATCTTCACATTGTTTAGGCGTTAATGACGATTTAAAATTCTAAAAAAATCATAGCCCTGAAATGTTTTAGTCAAGCTCATTTTTGGTGGAACTCGAAAGCTTTAAATGATTATAATTAACAAACTATTAGAGAAAATCGAACAAACTACACGGTAATGATCTCGAAAAACATAAGAAAGTACCTGTCAAATATAAAGAAATTTCATTTGTTTTTAGAAACTTGGCACTCTAAAAATTTTCAGTATCGTCCACGTATTCCTTACTATTAGTTTGAATGTTCAAATACTTATACATTTTTACTTTTTATATCATGTACCATATATTTCATGCCACCCAAAAATTTGATATCGAGATTTCACTGGAATTACATATTTTGAGACTCCCTGAATAAAAAAAAGCATTTTTATAGAGAAAGGTCTCCATGTGTGTGAACAGCATAACTCAAAAAGGGTAAAATCGATAAACGCCAAAATTGGTATTTAGGTTTTGTATCTTCCAAAGATGGGACAAAGATGGGAACCCCAACTAACCTTTACATGGAAACATAAACATTTTTTATTTTCCATGAAAATGATTCTAAATGTGCCTCTAAGTTTGATTAAAATGCCATATATTAAAGATATTTACAAGGCAAATAAAATTGTTATCTTGTATATTCCGGGAATAGCCTGTGAAGATCTCTTCATTTGTATAATCTTGTATAACTGGTATAGTTAAACACTTCACGAAAACGTACCACAGAAAAAAATGTAGATATCTTTAAAACACACAATTTATTTAAAACAACTTTTTTGTAGCATAAGCCATTTCTGAGATATCCGTTATTAATGGTTCCAACACTTATTCTTTTAACGTCCTGTCGATTTTCAGTTGTTTCTCGCGATGTCATGGAAAGAGTGTGGAATTTTAAGGCCAACGTACAGCGTTCGGTTCTTAAACATCTGACTGTCGCTATTCAAAATTACATTAAATTGAGTTTTATTTATGGACGCTCTTTAACTGCTGTGGTCTTTAGCATCACATTCTATACTGGGCGTGAAAGACCGGTAATTTTGTTCAGAGGCCTCTTTATCAGGCTTGAGGTTTTTTTACGACACGGGACCACCGGCTTTACTTCCCGAAGAAAATCCATCGCCCTCCGCCGGTTTTGAACCCGTAACCTCGGGAACTAGAGACTAGCATGGTAACCACTACACCACGGAGGACGACTGACGCTATTCCCTTTGCATCTATAACGAAATGTGTAATGTAGCTATTTCCGGAAATGCTTATCTGGATTAAAATTAAGTAGATAGGAAAACAAAATTTCGTAAGAATAATTTGTATACCCACCAATAAGCGATAGAGAGTAGAGAAAGTCATGTGAATGTCACACATAACTGTTTTTCTTATACCTACAAGAAATGTGTAAACGTGAAATGAAAGTTCTTCTCTAAGCATACCTTGTAGAAGAGGGAGTGGAGAAAATCATGTAAATGCAACGTGTCTTATTCTTTTCAATTACAAGGAACTGGGAAAATGTCAGCACATAAAGATACTGTTTAGTCGGCATCTAGCTTTAAATATCTCTTGATATGGTCATACAATGTTGTATTAATTAGTGCTATTAGTTGCCTAGAAATCCCATATAAATACATCAAGCATGCATGTGAATCGTCATTTGCAAATATAACGATAAATCTTCCATTAACGGCCTTGTCTCCGACTTTGCAACAGACGGAACAATAAAATGTTTCATTAAGAGCTCGAAGTTTCCGGGTGACATTATTAGCTGCGAATTTCAGCCCGTTATCCCTGCTGGCAAGATCATAAATGCTACGTACGCCGTACTTCGCTTTATCAATGTACAGTGGCCCCAAAATGTAAAGCGGAAAAATGGGGTGTTCAATAGCCAGGAACTTATTCCTATTTTGCCTGATGTAGACATAACTGAACTGCTTCAATGCGACTTTTTTTTTTTACTGACCTTCGCCAAAGACAAATACTCTCCCTCCTCCTTCCTACCCTTCCCCATCTTATCAAAACTGGTTCTGAGATGTCGACGAGCAACATAGGCATAAGCAATTACTGAACACCGCATTTTTCCGCATTAATTTTTGGGGCCACTGTACACAGATTATTCAAACAAATTCTGCCCCGTTGTCGGTGCAAACAGCATAGAGAAGACCGAATCGACAGTCACGTGTTTAAAAGCGGCTGAAATATGCGACACCGCGAGAAACATCTGAATGGCGACAGCTCTTTGAAAATAACGTCAAAGTATTGAAAATTTCAAACCAATAACAACGGATATCTCGAAAATGGCTAATGCCACATAAAAATTTTTGGAAATAAATCGCGTGCTTTAAAGAATTCTGCGTTTTTGTGGAGTTAGATTTTTGCCTATCTGCTATGGTTTACCAGTTATATGAAATCATATAAAATTCTTTCCAAATGAAAAGCACATCAAATGCTACTCTCAGAAAATTCAAGATGTACATTTTGTTTGTCATGCAAATATTTTAAACATGTTACTTTAATAAAAATCACTAAGTGCAATTTTTGGAGGAAAAATTCTCTAAAAATGTCCCATGTAAAGGGTAGTTTCGGATGGGGGAGTTTTCTTGAAAATCTTCCTATCGAATCTGAACTTAAATATCAAGTTTCATATTCATCCGAAATCAGACGCATTTGCCTTTTTTCTAGAAATGCCCTTTCTTAGTTCGGGGCTTCAAAACGTGCAATTCCGGTGAAACCTCGACGTAGAAGAAAGTAAAAGGTTTAAGTATTTGAAAATTAAAACTATTAACAAAGAATTTCTAAGAAATGGTTAACATTCAAAAATAGTTGACAAGTCCTGCGTTTTAACGAGATTCACAGCTTTTGTGCGTATCTTACGTTATATATTGTATTACGACCTCCATGAGCCTCACAGCTCTTCTTAACGAGGAAATAAAAAATTACAGATTTACAAAACGCAGGTTTCTTTTTCACTTAATTTGCATATTATAAATATAGAAAATAATAACAACAATAATAACCATGCTAATTACAATAAATCAATAATAAAGCATTAATCACAATAAATTATAAACAAGCCTTTTCAAAAAGGTATAATCACAATAATAATTTATATACTTGCATCCTAATTTTTATTCCTCTACCAGCATATAGTAGGTAGATAAGGCAATGCAGTCCAAAAAAATTCTATATCGAGATTTCAAGATACATGTGTGTGTCTATGAACAGCATAACTCAAAAACGAATAGTCAGATCCACGTCAAACTTGGTATTTAAGTTCAGTACCCTCCAAAGATGCGGCATCAAACTATTTTTACTACAGCCTATTTTTCCATCTACTACATTTAATCCAAATAAGTCTTTGCAGAAATAGCTACATTACACATTTCGTTATAGATACAAAGAGAACAGGGATGGTCAAATGTTTAAGAACTGGACGCTATATGCTGGCCTTAAAATTCCATACTGTCTCCATGACATCGCGAGAAACAACTGAAAATCGATGAGACGTTAAAAGAATAAGTAGTGAAAATGCTTTGGATTTAAATTGTGTGTTTTAAACAGATCTACATTTTTTGTGTGGCACGTTTACGTCTATCGCTTAACATTTACACGGTACACAAGATTACACAAAATTCTTTCCAAATGAAGAGGACTTCAAAGGTTATTCCCAGAAAATTCAAGATATACATTTTATTTGTCATGTATCTTTCATATATGGTATTTTGATTAAAAATTTTAGAGCCATTTTTTAGGAAATTAAAATTTTCGAGAAATTTCCCATGTAAGGTCGTAGTTGGCGTGGGGAGGATTTTCTTGAAAATCTGCGTGTCGGATCCTTGGAAGATACTAAACTCAAATATCAAGTTTGGTATTTATCCGAATATTCTTTTTTGAGTCATGCTGTTCATATGCAGGCACACAGACGCGAACATGTTCCCAAAACTGATTCATTTGGATTCAGGGAGTCTCAAAACATGTATTTCCGGTGAAATCTCGGTATCGAATTTTTTAGTGGAATGCAGTACTTCCCCAACTTACTATACGTAGTAGAGGAAGTAAAGACATAAATTTGAGGCGGTGGACACACGTGAAACATGAAACGAAATGATAATTGGGGAAAGAAATTTGAAAAGGAAACGGGTTATGAGGTCTGAGGAAGACCTGGAAAAACCCTTAGTCAGGCAGGACGTCCTGGCGGAATTTGAAAATGTGGGCCTGCCGTTCACCAGTCCACGTCTTAACGACCTCGACTACCCGTATCAGTAATTTACATATCTGTAAGAACCAGTAATGGTTCATTACAAAGTGGCACACTTCTAGCAGAACTGAGTTATGTTACTTCAAACACTATTGAAAACTAGTTAACTGTAATTCAAGGTGAAAGAACATTTCATCTCGCAATCTAGAATTTTCAGGGATCTATGACGCGCACCCAATTTTCCATACCTCCGCGTCTTCATAATTCACTTCTCCGAGCTCAAGTTTCCACTTGAAATGCTGAATATGTACGTATTATCGTGCATGTTATTATTTTTAAACAACTGAGTTACGGCATCAACAAAGCCTCCTAAATCATAGAACCTTACTAAGGCGTTCGTATTAATTGTAGCTGTTGAATTGGCGTTATCGGAAACCGGAGGTGGTGATGGGTAGTTCATTAAGATTGCGTGTTCTTGATTAATAATTCATTTAAAGTAATGATCGCACCAAAAACTGTGTGCAATATAATTGTGTAAGAAATGCATAACAGAATCTCGGAAATAGAAAAGATTCGATTTCGTCTCATTTTTACTTTCTCTACCACGTACATAGTAGGCAGAAAAGGTACGTAAATACACGTTTTGAGATCCCATGAATCTAGATAAACCACTTTTGGAAACATGTTCGTGTGTGTCTGTAAACAGCATAACTCGAAAACGAAACGTCGAAAAAAATCTCAAACTTGTATTTAGATTCAATACCTAATAAAGATGTGACACAAAGATTTTCAAGAAAATCCCCTTACTCTAGACTACACCTTACATGGAAGATTTTTCGAATTTTTTTATTTTCTCAAAAAGGACTCTAACGATTTTGATTAAAATACCATGTATTAAAGATATTTACATGACAAATAAAATGTACATCTTTAATTTTCTGGGAATAGTCTGTGACGTCCACTTCATTTGGAAGACATTTTGTATAATTTTGTATAACTGGTGAACGTTAAGCGATAAAAATTAAATTGAGTTTTATATATGGACGCTCTTTAACTACTATGGTCATTGGCGTCCCATTCTATATTGGGCGTGAAAGACCGGTAAATTTGCTCAGAGGCCTCTTTTATCAGGATTGAGGTTCTTTTACGTGCCGTAAATCTACGACACGGGACCACCGGCTTTACTTCCCTTCCGAAAGAAGCCATGCTAAGGATTTTGCGCCCACGGAGGGCAACGTTAACCGATAGACGGAAACGTACTAAAAATACAATGTATTTCAAATAAGTGTTTTTGTGACACAAGTCATTTTTGAGGTGTCCGTTTTTAAAGGTTGAAATTGTTCAACCTTTAGTTGTTTCTCGTGATTGCATCCAAACAGTATGGTATTTTAACGTCAGCATACATTTGACTATCGCTGTTCCCTTTGTATCTATGAGGAAATGGTAATGTAGCTAATTCTGTAAATGTTTATTTGGATTAAAATGGAACGGGATGGCTCAGGCGGTAAAGTCTGTGGCTCGCATTCGGGAGCTCCCGAGATCAAATCCCGTGGGCCCACCAATCTGTCTCAGTTTTTTTCGTGGTTTTCCTCAGTTGCCAAGGTAAATACCGTATTGGATATTTAATACCACGATCTAAGTGGTAATAGTGAATGCTATGCCATCTATCTACAGACAATGTAAGCAGTTAGACTGGACGACACCCTAATACCATCTGCGCAGCATGAAGCAGGGGTTACAGGGATGAGACCTAGAAGGCTAACTGTCCATCACATATCGTTCTAAGAGATATCCACCAACAGTAGTTCAAGTTAAAAATCTGATGTGTTACACTCACATGACTTTCTCTACTCTTGTACAAACTATTTTTACAAACGCTTATTCTCCATACGCTTCATGTTAATCGAGATATCGAGATGTTAATCTTATTGCTAATTTTCTTGTAGATGCAAGGGGAGTTGGTAGGCTTTAAGCGATAGTCAAATGTTTTAAGAGCTGGTTGCTATGTGGAGTATTCCATTCTCTTTGCATTACCAGGATAAAAAAAAATGAATAACGAATTCCCATTTGAGAAAAAGTGTAAGTATTGGAAAATTTAAGGGAATAACAAGCAATATCTCCAAAATGGTTCACTCAACAAAAAAGTATGACATAAATTGTGTATTTTAACGCGATCTACATTTTTTGTGTAGTAAAATTTTGTCTATCTCTTGTGGTTTACCAGTTATGCAAAAGTCGTTCACAACGAAGAATACTTTTGGAGACATTCCCAGAAAATTCAAAATATACATTTTATTTGTCATAAAATACCTTAAACGTATGATATTTTAATCAAAATCGTTAGAGCCATTTTTGAGAAAATTAAAATTTTCGAAAAATCTTCCATGTAAAGCGTAATCTGGGGTGGGGGGATTTTCTTGAAAACCTTCGTGTCGCATCTCTGGAAGATACTGAACCTCAATACCAAGTTTGGTGTTTATCTGACTGTTCGTTTCTGAGTTATGCTGTTCACATACACACAGACATGTTTCCAAAAATGCTTTATTTGGATTCAGGGGGCCTCAAAACATGTATTTCCTGTGAAATCTCGGTATAGAATTTTTGGGTGGAATACAATACTTCCCTACTTACTATACGTAGTAGAGAAAGTAAAAAGCTGAAAGTAGTAATAGACTTCAGCTGAGAACAATTATTAAATTTATTCTGTGAAAAAGCATCCTAGTGTTGATGGGAGTGGGACTGTTTCAGAGTAACTTAGATTGTAGATTGTGCAAGAAAGCAACTGAAACAGCCCAGCACATTATATGCTCCTGTGAAGCCTTGGATATATTGCAGGATATATTGCTTTTGGGAAAATGTTTTTAGAAACAGACGAGTTTGAAACCATATCAGTTATGAGACTGTATTCCTTGGTAAAGGATGCAGGCGTAATGAATTCGCTTTAAACGATACGGCAGTACAATAAGCCCAAGGCTGAATTGCGTCCGGAGCAATGACGGAAATGTGTATCGAACAGGAACAGAATTCTGCAACAATGCACTTCCCACACTCACATCGCGATATAGTTTGGTTAGATGGCCGTGTAAAGAAGTAATTCCGGTATCGTGACCTACCACAACAATGATACGTGTAGCATGCAGCAACATAGCTTTCAATACTCAAGTTTGAACGGAAGTGTAACAATTACTAACCTTGCATCCATTGCTATATTTTGCGCAGACCACCAAAAACGTACCATCAACTGACCAGGCACTAATGTCACCAAAATCTTATGTCACTTTGTATACGATATTATTGTTAAAATAAATATATAATAATTTCAAGAACTGTTGTTACTGAAATGGAATCAGGAAGATAACGGTGGAGATGGGGGAGCCGATGGCCATGTCCAGGGTTAGAAGGAGAAGGAGGTGGAGGAGAAGGTGGGGGTAAGGAGGAGTGAGACAATGTAACTTGGAGGGCGTGCCCCTTCTTCCTATCGATAAAAAGAGTTCACAACTCTGTGAAAATAGACAGTAAAGCTCAGTTGTTAAGAGAAGCCGGAATAATTCAGGTAAGTACCTACATTTACACATTTTATTTACACCAATGCGTCCTTTGGAGTTAGTAAAGTCGGCATTTCCTGAAAAAAAATGTAAATGTTACACGTACTTTTCAATCATAATACAGATTTTCTCACGTGTATAAAATGTGAGAAATTGCGAAATGGATCAGCTGATTTTATTAGCTGTCTTCAGCGTTCCCCATTGAAGAAATTGCTGGCATTTAACAGATTTATAGTCAATGGCGTATCCTCTTAAAATCTCATTGGACACTTTTTCATCCCCTTTAATATATTTAGCAGTTTTATTTTATTCTCGACACCACTGCATACTTCAAAATTTTTATTTTCTATTCTGCTTACCAAAAATAAGTACTGTATTCCAAGCAAAAGTCTATTTCCGATATTTCACCGTTTTGAGGTCCCCTAAGGTCTGTGTTAGTGAACGAAATAACTCCCAAACGAAAATTTACTTATATACCGAACTTGATATTTAAGTTCAGGGCCCTTCAATGATACTCCACGAAGATTTACAAGAATATCCCCCTCCCCCATTCCAAACTACATTTACATCTAAACTTTTTCGTAACAGTTTTGATTAAAATACATGTTTAAGATATTTGCATGAAAAATAAAAGGTTTTGAAAAAATTATGATGTGTTACACTCACATGACTTTCTCTACTCTTGTACAAATTATTTTTACAAACGCTAATTCTCCATATGCTTCATTTTAATCGAGATGTTGATCTTATTGCTAGTTTTCTTGTAGATGCAAGGGGAATATGGTAGGCTTTAAGCGATAGTCAAATATTTTAAGAGTTGGTTGCTATGTGGAGTATTCCATTCTGTTTGTATGTCCAGGACAAAAACATAAAAAAATGAATAACGAATTTCCTTTTGAGAAAAAGTATAAGAATTGGAAAATTTAAGGGAATAACAAGCAATATCTCGAAAATGGTTCACTCAACAACAAAAATGTATATGACATAAATTGTGTATTTTAACGCGATCTACATTTTTTATGTAGTAAAATTTTGTCTATCTCTTATGGTTTACCAGTTATGCAAAAGTCGTTCACAATGAAGAATACTATTGGAGACATTCCCAGAAAATTCGAGATATACATTTTATTTGTCATGAAAATATGTTAAAGATATGATATTTTAATCAAAATCGTTAGAGCCATTTTTGAGAAACTTAAAATTTTCGAAAAATCTTCCATGTAAAGGGTCATCTGGGGTGGGGGGATTTTCTTGAAAACCTTCGTATCACATCTCTGGAAGATATTGAACCTAAATACCAAGTTTGGTGTTTATCTGACTGTTCGTTTCTGAGTTATGCTGTTCACAGACAGACACACATACGGACATGTTTCTAAAAATGCTTTTTTTGGATTCAGGGGGTCTCAAAACATATATTTCCGGTGAAATCTCGGTATCGAATTTTTGGGTGGAATACAATACTTCCCCTACTTACTATATGTAGTAGAGAAAGTAAAAACAAAAACGTAGACCAAACCAAAGATTTTTATTAAAATATCACATATCCGCTGAAGTTTCTGGAGATATTCTCTGAAGTCCTCTTCATTCGGGATGAATTTCTATATAGGTCATTTATATATCTTGTAAACCTTGAAAGATATACAAAAACTTACTACCATGTCTTTAAAACTAGCAACTTATTTTAAAAGATTTTTCATTTTTGTGCCATCAACCTTTTCCAAAATTTACGTCGCTATTGGTTTGACAATTTCAATACTTCCACATTTTTTTAAGTTATGTCACCATTTCAAAATTTCTCGCGATGTCATGAAAAGAATATGGAATTTCAAAGCCAGCATAATGCGACCCGTTTTTGAACATTCGAACATTCCAGTCTCTTATGTCCCCTATAGCTAAATATGTAATGAAACTATTTCTGCAAACCTTTATCTGTATTAACAAGAAGTGGATAAGCTCTTTTAAGAATAGTTTGTAGACGAGTGATAGAGAAGATCATGTGAATGCAGTACATCAGATTTTATTTCTTTTGGTTGGTTTAAAAAACATTAAGGAGATTTCGTACACGATTAAGAGCATTTCGTAGGTTGTTTACATACGAATATGTTTCCATGTAAAGGGTAGCTTAAGTGGGGTTTACTCTAGGTTCTTTCACTGCGTTTGCGCAGGACTAAACGAGTAGGAAGCGACATAAGCCGTCAGTCCCTAGCGAGCCCCAGTGAAACTACACGGGCTTGTAGTTTCGAGATTTAACCCTACGTTTGGTTAGTGTGTGTGTGTGTGTGTGTGTGTGTGTGTGTGTGTGTGTGTGTGAACCGGATTCAAACGTCGGGTGTGACATGCACATGCGCACTAAACGAGAGGAGAGCGAACTTTCAAACGCCTTGGTGACAGACTAATATATGAAATTATGTATTTACTCTATTTTGATATACCACAAAATATCCACTGGTCATACACATACTCACATGTTTTTAAATATCTCACAACAATCTAAAAAGAATTTGAAAAATTTACCTCAAGTTCTTATAAAAAGTTTTTCCATATGTGCGGCGACGATCCTGAAAACTGTAAATGTATAATATGATCTCCGATTTAAATCGAATTTGAAACGTATCGACAAATTTCAGTTCCAATTCTTACATATAACTCCTCAACTACGTACATAGGTGTAATAATTCATCCAAATGCGCATACTGGTTTTTTTAAGAGGCACTGTTGCTATACCGGATTAGTCAGACTGTTATTTATATCGCAAAATAAGGCATTAACATTTTCGAAGCGGCAAAAATATTAATAATGAAACCAATGTCAACTTTCATTTGAGCTTGATTTGATCTGTCAGCATAACCGAAATCGGTGTACCATTAGAGAGAGCTCTTAAAAACAAATTACTCTCGTAGGAAACGTTTTTATTAATTCATACTCTCTCAAGGAGAAAACATACGAAAAGACAGCTCAACCGAACCCCAGATATGCAGATAGCAATGTCATTCATATTGAGAAAAGTTACACAAAGCAGAATAATAATTAATGTAGGCAAAGGAATACCAGATGGCCTTGCAAAGCGCAATAACAATCGTGTGTTTTGCTTTCTTTAGCTTTGTGGCAATGAAATAAGTATACAAATCTCATATATAACTTTCTCTACCCTTTATCTTTATTAGTGGGTATGCAAACTATTCTTACTAAAGCTTAATTTTCTATCTACGACATTTTAACCCAAACCTTTGCAGAAATTGCTACATTACACATTTCATTATAGATAGAAAGAAAACAGCGATAGTCAAATGTTTAAGAACTGGACGCTACATGCTGGCCTTAAAATTCCATACTATTTCCATACAATCGCGAGAAGCAACTGAAAATCCATGGGACTTTAAAAGAATAAGTATTGAACAATTCGAAACTTTAATAACGGATATCTCAGAAACGGCTTATGCCACAGGAAAACTTATTTGAAGTAAATTGTGTGTTTTAAAAAGATATACATTTTGTGTAGGTTACGTTTTCGTCTATCGCTTAACGGTTACCAGTTATACAAGATTATACAAAACCACTTTCGAATGAAGAGGACTTCACAGGCTATTCCCAGAAAATTCAACATATACGTTTTATTTGTCATATTTATATCTTAAAATGTGATACTTTAATCAAAACTGTGAGAGCCATTTTTGAGAAAATAAAAAGCTGCGAAAAATGTTCCATGCAAAGGGTAGTGTGGGATTGGGGGATACTTTCTTGAAAATCTTCATTTTGCATCCTTGGAAGGGACTTAGCTTAAATAACAAGTTTGGTATTTATACGACTTTTCGTTTATGAGTTATGCTGTTCACAGACACACACACACGGACCTTTTTCAAAATGTTGCTTTTGGATTCAGGGCGACTCAAAGCATGTATTTCCGGTGACGAATTTTTGGGTGGAATGCAATACCTTCTCTACCTACTATGTACGTGGTAGAGACAGTAAAATTAAGACAGACACCCTACTTCTACTACAATCAGACAACTGAAAAACTGCAGCCTATCCACAGTCACGTGTTTTTTCTCCTTGAAAGAGTATGAATTAAGGGGACAAGGTAGTCTGAACACATGGAAATTACACCTTAAGTGTGTTAAATTACCACTGTTCTTAAAGTTCTCAATGGTTTTCCCTGAAATTTTTATAAATTACTCTATAAATCATGAAAATTATTTCAAGTGGTTGTTTGCACTGATAGCTTATGTAGTTGAGTCCATAAAAATTATTTCATTCAGCAGAAAAATAATACAATTTACTCTTAAAATGTGTGAATTCATGTACCTTTTTCTCTGATACTACTTGCAATACAGAATCACACTTTTGCATGCTTGTTCTTAGAATAATCAGCTATCTTATGAACCTGAATGATTTAGTTATGTATATCATTTCATTAGAAATTAAAAAAAATTAATTGCAAAGTAAAAAATGTGGAAAATTTGCAATGTTGTTGCTTTCTTAATATCACTAATATACATTGTAAAATCATGATTGTGGTTTAGAAAGTTTTGTATACATGTACTGAAAATTTCAGTTCTCTGTCTTTAAAACTTTATGAGAAAAAGGCACATAAGTATCCAAAAATGTTGTTTTGAGAAAACTGAATTTAAAGTTTGAACATTAAAATTCTGACACACTTCAGTACATTCCAGAGTCATAATCATCTGCATCTTCATTCCTGGATTGCTTCAGCTTTTCTGATTGCCTTCTCTTGATCCTGACCTCTTTTGTTTATTGCTGAACTGGGTGTGATATAGTCGTTCGTTGTTGAAAGATACAAAAATGTTCTAAAAAGGGGGGTTCCATGACAGCTTTAAAGGAATGTAGACTAGCATTAATGGTATTTAAATGTCTTAAAAATCTTTTAACCCCCCCAAAAGTATACATTTTCTGAAACTGGAAATAATAGAGATTTTATTAGTGCCTAAAACAAAAAAATGTGATTTTTGACCATTTCAGAATACCTTGTCCCCTTAATAAAAGCAGCTTCCTTTGAAAGTTGTTTGTTTTGAAGAGGTCTATCTAGTGGTATCCTATTTGACTCATTTGGAATTTTAACCACTGACTTCACTTCCAATTACGGTCGACTGATAACAGCAGTAAAATTTCATATGTGTTTTAGTTATAAAAATGTTGTCCCGAGAAGTTTAAAGGAAAATATTCTAAACAAATGACTATTACGAGTGGTCTGGTTCAGCGTGTATATTTTCCGACTTCAGACTGCCAGCTGTTATTTGGATAGCTATGAAGTAGCACAGTTTTACTATCTCCCCTACGTATAGTAAGTAGGGGAAATATTGTATTCCACCCAAAAATTCGATACCAAGATTTCACCGGAAATATACACCCGCTATAAAGTATCCGTCTGCACTTTAAAACATTCTAGCAATCGAGGGAAAAATCTAATATTTTTGGACATAAATATCAAATGGTAAACCAGTTTACAGTTTTTGACGATTTTTCAGATCGTCAATTTTATCAGTTTTTATAACTTTTTGAAAAATATGACAAAATATAAACTTTTTTGTACGTAGTGTTTTCAAAATTATCTTTCATGCATTGGTCAGAGCATTTATTTGTGCATACTTTCATCGACGTGTGACAAACTGGTGGAGAGATAAATTCATGAAGTCGTAAAAGATTAGCCGAAAAAGATGAATTAAGGCAAAAACGTTGACGATTCCCAAATTTGACATTTCATACCTCCGTCAAATAAAATCCTATTTTCACCACAAAATAAAGTAATGCACAAAAAAAATTGCTCTACTCAATACAAGAAAAAGTTCCCTGTGTGTGTCTGTAAACAGCTAACTCAAAAGCGAAAAGTCGGATAAACACCAAACTTGGTATTTAAGTCAGCATCTTCCAAAGATGCGAAAAGAAAATTTTCAGGAAAATCCCCTAAGTTAAATTAAATTGAGTTTTATTTATGGACGCTCTTTAACTGCTATGGTCCTTAGCGTCCCATTGTATATTGGGCGTGAAAGACAGGTAATTTTGCTCAGAGGCCTCTTTATCAGGCTTGAGGTTCCTTTACGTGCCGTAAATCTACGACACGGGACCACCGACTTTACTTCCTTTCCGAAGGAAGCCTTGCTAAGAATTTTAACATCTGAAAAAAATCCATCGCCCTCTGCCGGGTTTGAACCCGCGATTTCGGGAACTAGAGGTTAGCATGGTAACCATTACACCACGGAGAACGACGTAAGAAAATCCCCCACCCCTACTACCCTTTATATGGAAAATTTTTCCAAACTGTTTACTTTCTCAAAAATGGCTCTAGCGGTTTTGATTAAAATACCGCATATTAAAAATATTCTGTGGTGAAGTGACGTCCTCTGCATTCGGAATAAATTTTGTATAATCTTGTATAAATAGTAAACGTTAAGCGATAAACGAAATGCTACTACACGAAAAATTAAATATCTTTAAAAAACACACAATTTATTTGAAATAACTTTTTTTTGTAGCATAAGCCATTTCCAAGATATTCGTTACTGATGTTCGAATTCTTCAACACTGTCATTCTTTTAAAGTCCTATCGATTTTCAGTTGTTTCTGGTGTTGCATGGAAAGAGTATGGAATATTAAGGCCAGTATATAGCGTCCAGTTCTTTAACATTTGACTATCGCTGTTTCCTTGGTAACTATAACGAAATATGTAATGTAGCTATTTCTGCAAAGGTAAATTTGGATTTAAATGAAGTAGACAGATAAGCTTTAATAAGAATAGTTTTGTATACTCACTGATAAACGATGGATGGTAGTGAAAGTCCTGTGAATGTAGCACCTCAGATTCCTACCTAGAACCAGTGACGGAATGATAATCCCGATTCGTGGTTATCCCGCCAAGTAGGTACATTAGGAAAGTACGTTGCTCTTTTATTGGAATCTGACGTCAAGGCAGCTAGAGAAAGTGTTTTGTTTTGACTCTTGCAGTGGTAGGGTCAGTACCAAGTTCACCTCTACTCCTTGTCCTAGGTCACAGCAGCAGAACGTCCGTGCCGTCTTTTGGCAGCGGACACGTCCTTGTAACAGTGAGCAAGGCAGAAGTTGCATGTTGCCTCTATCTTTGGAGTTTATGCAAGGATATCTTGCCATTTCTTGCTCCACTTCCGTCGGATATTTAGGTTCATTATTGGCACCCTTAAAGTAGGCTTTTTACTTGGTCTACTACATACAGTAAGTAGGTCTCCTGAGGCCCCCTAAACCCCCCAATAAAGCATTTTTAGAAAAATGCCCGCACGTCTATAAACAGCATGTCAAACTTGGTACAAGGCGATTTATGCAGAACTGACACATTCATTTCTTTAATTGTTTCAAAACGAGTTATGTTAGCGACAACTTATTATACTGAAATGCAGAGGAATTTTGGGAGATTATTTACTTCTATAGCAAATGTTGAAAATGTCCTCCATCCTGCATAAGGCACAGCTCAAAACGTCGTTCCATGTTACTAGCCACTCGTTGGAGGACTCTGTTGTCAATAGCTTGAATCTCCTGTATAATGTTGTGCTTCAGATCGTCCAATGTCTGGGGACGTGTGGCATAAACCATGTCGTTTAAGTAACCCCATAGAAAGAAGTTCGGCGATGTCAAATCCGGAGATCTCGGTGGCCACAGGTTCTTGGAAATTATCCGGTGTCAAAGAAACTTGCAATTAGTGCCATGGATTCATTTGATGTATGGCAGGTAGCGCCGTCCTGCGGAAAATCTCCTTGACTCAGCTCTACATCGTCTAATTGTTCAGCAAACTCCATGAAAATCCGTCGGTACTCTGCAGTGTTCACAATGTTATAAAAAAAATTGGTCCCACTATTCTTTGTGCGGATAATGGAACCATGCTTCATCTGTGAACCATGTGATGGACAATGTGGCAGAATTTGGCACAATGAACGCCTGAAACCAACCTCTGCCGGGCTTGAACCTGCCATCTCGAGAACTAGAGGCTAGCATGGTAACCATTACAATGTGGAGGACGAGAGTCCTTAAACATTTGACTATCGTTGTTCTCTTTGCATCTACGAGTTTTAGGTTTTCCTTGTGGATCATTATTACTAACTAGTACTAACATGTTCATGTTTTAAACCACACACCTATGATTTACCAAAAACTATTCAAAAGAAAACACATAATCGATTTAGTTTCACTCTTTTTCCTGCTGTTCTTTTTTCCATTCCAGTGGATAAGTACATACATGCCCAAATTTTCTTGCATGAAAGATTTCCTACTATCACGTAGCACATTTTTGTTTGAAGAAACGATTCTCTTCACAGAACATGACACACTGGAGCAGGTCAGCGATCTTAATGCTGCAGGTGCTAGTGTTAATCTTCCTAAACATTATTCTCCCTGCAGTACTGAACAAATCAGCTTGATGTCTTCAAAGCCAGGATTGCGTTTAATTCTCTGCAGTTTTGAAGAACATGGAACTCCCAGTGAGCCGGGTGCTTGTTTTCTAGAAACATTGTCAACGATGTACAAAGCCTCTTCGAATGACAGGGCTGAGCTTTTCAAGCAGAGAATAACTTGGGGATAGGGTAACCTCGGGTGAATCTGGACAGTTTTGGGAAGTCTTTTCTCAACTTAAAGCTAACCGTGAATGAGGAAGTTGTGGAAATTTTATGGATAGTATCAGCAGATCGTCAAGCCGTCCTCCTGTGTAGGTTCGTTTTCTGCAGATCACAAGATAAGGCGCAGCAGTTAAAGGTAAGAGGGCGATTAATTTATAATATTTTATTTTGGTGTGAAGAGAGTAATTAGTTAACTCTTGCTCTGATTATGGATTAGATTGTGTTGAATGATACATTATTCGTCAGAGAAGAGGCTAAGATAGGCTCTTGTTTGTTGACACTAGATAAAGTGTCACCAACCTATGAAAAATCAGACGCTGCATTTCGGGTGTGTAGGGGCACTAAATTATGGCTGAATACGACAACACATTGGGCTCATTTATTGATTTCTCGCAGATATTTGGACAGAACATAATATGCGGCAGAGCTATTTGGAGTCCGGCTTTTGTATCCGTCGACATCTGCAATGTGATAGCGGCGCTCCATTGAAGAAAAAGAGTGGGAAAACTGCGTATTCGTGCGCAGCGCACAAGGGCGAGACGAAAATTAATATACTCTCATTTGGAAGGATCGAAGGAAAGATATTCAAAGCCACTTGTTTGAAATCAGCGTCCCCTGCCAATGCTGTGAGTGGATTGAGGTCAATGTTGCGTATCCATTCAATGAAAATGCAATCTCTGAACATGACTTTTATACATATATGCATGATCTCTCACTTTTTTGACGACAGAGGGAGATTCAGAACATGTTCCTGTTCTCAGCCAATCTCCTGTACCGTCAACTTCCAAGACCGGAAGTGAAAATGAGACAGAATCCTCATCATGGACTTCGGTGTCTTTCCATGACCTGCTTCCGTCTTAAAAAAATCTGTATTGCACTCACATGACTTCCTCTACTCTGTACAAAGTATTTCTACAAACGATTATTCTCCATCTACTTCATGTTAATCGAGATAAATATTTGCAGAAACTTTAAGCGATAGTCAAATGTTTTAAGAGCTGGTTGCTATGTGGCGCATTCCATTCTCTTTGCATGTCCAGGACATTAAAAAACTAATAACGGATTCCCATTTGAGAAAAAGTATAACTATTGGAAAATTCAAACAAATAACAACGAATAACTCGGAAATGGTTCATTCCACAAACAAATGTATAGGACATAAATTGTGTGTTTTAACGAGATCTACATTGTTTGTGTGGTAAATTTTGTCTATCACTTACAGTTATGCAAAAGTCATTCAGAATGAAGACGACTTTTGGAGACCTTCCCAGAAACATTCATGATATACATATCATTTTCCATGAAAGTATCTTAAACATGATATTTTAATCAAAATCGTTGGAGCCAGTTTTTAGAAAATCAAAATTGTCGAAAAATCTTCCATGTAAAGGGCAGTCTGGGGTGGGGGATTTTCTTGAAAACCTTCGTGTCACATCTTTGAAAGACTGAACCTAAATACCAAGTTTGGTATTTATCCGCTTTTTTTTATTCAGGGGGCATCAAAACATATATTTCCGGGAAATAACGATATCAAGTTTTGTGTGGAATGCAATACTTCCTCTACTTACTATACGAGGTAGAGAAAGCAAAAACAAACAAACTAGTCAGAAGTTATCCTCGAAAAGAAGAGAAAAGGGGAATAAAAAACGGTAGATGCAGAACAAGCGTGCAAGAAATTTTCTTCCTGAATTAACGTCATCCGAATCAGAGGTAGAAAGTGATGCAAGTGTGTGTGTATGCTTTCTTTTTTATGAAGTACAGTGATTCCGTATCATCAGAACTGGGAGATTGGATTCAACGCTAAGCGAAAGGAAGGGAGTGGTACCACGAAAAGTGTGTTGGGCCGAGGAAAGAATAAGCTTTCTATGTAGTAGTTTGAAGATCCCATTTTAAGTAAAATGTATATAAGACTATGTAAAATAAGTATGTATAACACTAAACAGATAGTATCACAAAATAAAGTTACTCGAATGCTGTCCCGATTCATCAAAGTGACTGACGATTCAACCTCATAATAAATAGGGACATTCAGTACTGCAACAAAAATCTCACTACACTTTTCATGTGTCGTTTTCCAAAAAAAAAAAACAAACAGCAATGTAATTTGTTGCTAAGGGATTGTGTAAAACCGTGAAATCTAAAAAAGTTAAGTTATACTGAAACTGGAACCAACCTTTTTAACTTTATATTTTTCGGCCCCAGTTCACCAGAGTTAATCCTACATTGTTATCAAAAAGTTTCTAGCTAAAATATTAAATTTGGTTACCCCGGCATAAACATTAGGGGACGAAGCTGCAGAGGCAAGTGAAAGATACCAAGAACTTGCTGCACAACATGAAAACGGGCGTGGAATATTTATTACATTTGAATTCACATTTTGCCCAGGTTTATTACAAACTAGGGGTCTCTACATGGTACACAAAAAGGTTACAAACAAAACGCTGGGAGATATGCCCCACGCACACACATGGCAACAGGCACTCCTACACACACATGCTAACCCATGGAAGACTCACGCACGAATGACGCGCATACAGGACGCTACTGCTAGACCCACGCTATCACACACACAGAGAGCTATTCCCACAATTGCTTTCACCCCGCAACTAGGAAATGGAATTGCCGCGCCAGACAATAAACAACAATTACTCAACAGTATTATACACAGCAATCATGCGTCTGACGGAACAATACACACACACACATTACAATATTTATAATGTGCCTTGATATATGCAAGGGGAGCCCCGACAGTGTAAGCCTCAGGTAAATACGTATTTACCATCTGAAGAACTGAAACAGCGATGCAGGACATTTTAGGTCATAACCTTTCATTTAGGCAGTTTTAGGTCCTATGGAGTGCATATTTTTAGCCCCAGAAAGGTTTCGTTAAATGACAAGGAAAAAGAATTGGTTAAGCCTACGAATCCAGGCCATAGTCATCATATACTATCGGCTACGAACAGAATTCTGGTCTACTAATCGATTTCATCCAAGTTTCTGTACACGCTCTCTAGAAAAATACCTGATCTGGTAAACTTGCAGAACCAGAAACATCTATTTTATATTCACAACACTGTAAACATACGCATAAAACGAAAAATACACTGAATCACACGTACACTCACATATAAATGCTCAAATACCGCATATGTTTAAACAGAATTTATACAAACACCTTATCTCTTAGTACACGTACTTTCATTAAATATGTGCCCAAGCTTGGCCAGTTTTGGCTGTTTAGAATCAAGTCCCAGCATACTGTCCTCCGTCTTTTGGAAGCCAAAAATGCTTCCGGTAATAACTTTTTCCCAACATCCTCTGTCTAGACGCATGCTACCAAAATATGCGTACAGTCTTCCTGTTCCACGCCTAATGAGCAAATCCTCCTACCAGCATCGTCAACAATCTTACGAGCTTTCCACCCTTTCAACCCAAACCATGCTATTCCCGTCTCTGTTTCATATACAATTCTAAAATATATCTTTCCTTACCCTACCCAGTTTTTACTTCTTTTTGTAGCTCCAATGCTGGTCTTTGTCTACACTCAGATTCTATTTCCTGCCTGTTTATATCACATAGTCGCCTTTTGACTTTTTTCACGGCACTGTATCTATTTTCATTACCCCTTTGCAAGATATACAGAGAGAGCCAAAAACTATGAACAGGCTGCGCGGTGTTTCTCCACTAGGCGTGTGGAAACATGATAACGCACCGCTGCTATAAATAAGGTCACGCTGTTGACATGGTTTTGCTCTGCAGTGTGAAGTGCAGTATTGAGTTGACGGTGATGTGATGTAGTTCAGTTATTACGAGTTATTTATTATGATGTCCTGTACTTAGTCACAAAGTATATTATGGCTCAGTATATATTTTCTACTGCACATCGTGTATTTATTTATGATTCATGTGTGTTAACTCGGTCAGCTCGCCAAGTGAAAGTACGATTTGAAGATTTCCAGGCGTAAAAGTTCCAGGCCGTACAGCAATTCAAGAACTTAACAATAAATTTCAGGCCACATGAACTATTCAGGCTAAGAAATTTAAAAGACGTCGAAAGAGTTATACGCCCAATTTTTTTCCAGCCAATAGTTGAAGCCCGTGCATACGTGAATACAATTTTGCCCCCTACTTTTAGATAATTAAGAGACAGGGAGCGTGATTTTGCTTTTTTTCAACAAGACTCTGCAACAGCTCATACGGCCAATATTTGGAAGAGAACAATTGAAAGTGTGTTCGAGGAAAGAATTATTAGTAGAGATTTGTGATCCCCCTCGGTCTCCCGACCTAACCCCCTGCGATTTCTATCTCTGGGGTATCTTAAAACATAAAGTGTACCAGACAAACCTACACACCCTGGAAGAATTCAAATAAAATATCCGCCAGAAAATTGCCAGCATTTCTCAACGTGAACTGCGGTAAGTGATGGATAGTTTACTAAAGAGGTGCTAAAAATGTATGGACAACGACGGTGGCCAGTTTCAGCATCTCCTTTCATAAAGTTGGTAAGCAAATCCTTTAAAAGTAGTTTTAAAAATGTTGTATGGTTTCATCCGCGCCTTTCCATGATAGCGGCAGACGGCAACGACGCGGACAGGAAAAACACCGCGCAGCCGGTTTGTAGCCTTTTGGCTCTCTCTGTAGTACAGTATACACTAGAGCGGGAAGTAAAAACAATTTAAGCCTTAATTTACATCTTTCTAATAGTCAGTAATAATGCGGCGCCGTGCACGAGTGGTTAGATCGCTCGCCTCTCACCGAGGCGGCCCGGGTTCAATCCCAGGGACCTGCATGTGGGATTTGTGGTAGACGAAGCGGCGTCTGGGCGGGTTTTCTCCGGGTTCTCCCGCCATTCATTCCACCAACTGCTCCATCATCACCTTTCCTTTCATCCAGTTCACCGGCATTTCGTTTCATCTACTTCCTTCATCCCATACCAGGCATCGGGCTGATCACCCATCCTGGATGTTCTGTCTGATCCATGAGTGTCTGATCCTCGAAGGGCCTCTGACCCCAGGCACCCGCCTGTAAGTCCTGGGGGTGTAAGTCCTACATAAGGGGAGGGTAAACAGATAATGAATGAATAATAGTCAGTAATAACACATTATAGTGAATGGCATGCTTCGAACAGAATAACTTCAAACACTATTGAAAACTAATTAACTGTAATTAAAGGTGAATGAACATTTCATACCTCATCCTAGGTTTTTTAGGAATCAATGACGCGCACCTAATTTTCCATACCTCTTCAATAGCTACGTCTTTATAATCTACGACTCTGATTTCAAATTCTTCTTGAAATACTGAATTACTGTTACCGTCCATATTTACAACCTATTTGAGTGACGGCATCAACAACTGACTCAAAGTTGTTATAGTTACTAAACCATCATATTGTTACATGTTGGGTAGAGGCCTAAAGGTTCACATGAAAAACTAAAGTAATTTCTAATACCCAGCACGTACATTGAGGGGACGTATACTCATTTGGCCGCGGAGGACCGAAACATGCTGCAGAGGTTAAGAGGAAGGCGTGGTTTTTTCACTGTACAAAATCCATAACACAAATACACTTACATATTCCTAGATTTATTTCCCAACCGTTTGGAGTTCCTACATTATTAAATATGAAAGGTAAGGGGAGATGTCCACAGATCCAAACTCGGGCTTGCACGCGCGATCCGCTTCTCTCGGATTGCTCAGCAAGACAGATGCTATATCCCCGCCACTCGTGGCTAGCAAAAACGTCCAGCCAGGAGTGACGTCAGGAAAACAACAATATGTCTGGTAATGACAATGAACCCCCCCCAAATTATTAATACGCCACAATATTAGTTATAGACATTGAATTGACAGCATTGCGTTACCGAGGTGGTCATACACTAGAAATTCTTTTCTTTATTAATATTTCACTCAAAATAATGAAACACGTGCAATGCATGTGTACAATATTCGCCAGCCCTGTAATAATGCACTCGCCACACTCATATCGCAATATACGAGACATGTTTTTAAAGTAAGCACTGTTTTAATATTATGCCGCTACACTCTCAATGTTGAGCATGCACGACCCCTTCACCCAATCATTAGGAAGCCAGCTGTGAGCGACCGTCTAGTTCTAGTTTAAAGAGGGGTGGGTTTTATGCCCAAGCACTGCGACCTTAAAGATCTATTGCGCATCCCCCCTTTCATCAGTTAAGTAGTCTGTTGCTCGTTATGAACTTTACCAGACTGCTAACTGAGGCTTTCGATAGTTCATCTATCTTTGGAAAGTGATTGCCAGAAATACTTATTCTTTGATTCGCAAGAGCAGGGCAATCACATAGTAACAGTCTCATCTCCTTCTAGACATCTACTACAGATAGGGTTGTTAAACAATCCCATTCTGTATAGATTAAACTTTAGGGCACAGTGTCCTGTAATGAATCCTGTTGCCCATGCAAGCCTTCTTTTACTTAGACCCCGCAAGTACTTTGTCCTGCTGTTGTCCACGTCTGTAATAAACAACTTGTAATATCTGCAACCCTCAATGGAGTTCCAGTAGTTCTTGTGTTCTGCTTGAGCCCAACACTTGACAGCCTGTTTCACTGATTTGTAGGATACCCCAGTACAGGCTCCAGACCCCAAAATGGGAATTCGCTACCAGTCTTGGCTGCTTCATCTGCTTTCTCATTGTCTGGTATACCTGTGTGCCCTGGCACCCACATAAGTTGAACCTTATTGTGTTCAGCCAGTGTCATTAAGGATTCCTGGCATTCTGAGACGAGCTTTGATTTTATTGATGGTGATTCAAGTGCTTTAAGAGCAGCTTGACTGTCTGAAAGCATAAGAACACTTCTATTCTTATATCTCCTTTTAATGCTTTCCATGACACTGGCTAGGATTGCATAAACCTCAGCCTGGAAAACTATAGCTAAGGTAACCAGACTATAAGAAATCTTGGTGCCATTACCGTAAAGCCCAGCCCCCGTTCCTGATTTGGTTCTAGAACCGTCAGTATACCAGATTGGGCCTTTGAGCGACCGTCGCTTTATGTTTTCTTGTTGTTAGAGCGTTTCGAAATGTTCAGCACAATTGAACGACCCGCCGACTGTGAAGTCAGATCAGTGATTCGTTTTTTGAATGCGAGAAATGTGATGCCAGCAAACATTCATCACCAATTGTGTGAGGTTTATGGGGAAACAATGAGTGACAATTCCCGGCCAAACAAACTCAAGATCTGATCGCCCCCTCCCAACAGTCCAGATTTGGCACCATGGGATTTTCATCTGAAGAACTTCCTTGGTGGAAAACATTTCAACGACAATGGTGTTGTGAAATAAGAAATGCAGAGTTGGCTTACATCATTCTTTGACGAAGACATACAAAAACTGGTTTCCCGTTACAAGTGGTTGAATAACGGCGGTGACTATGTGGAGAGGCAATGAAGGTAATGAATGATAAAAGTATTTGGAAAATATTGTTCTCTTATTACTTTCTCTACTACGTATAGTAAGTAGGGGAAGTATTGTGTTCCACCCAAAAATTCGATACCGAGATTTCACCGGAAATATATGTTTTGAGACACCCTGAATCCAAAAAAAGTGTGTGTGTCTGTGTGTGTCTGTGAACAGCATAACTCAGAAACGAACAGTCGGATAAACACCAAACTTGGTATTTAGGTTCAGTATCTTCCAGAGATGCAACACAAAGGTTTTCAAGAAAATTCCCCCACCCCAGATTACCCTTTATATGAAACATTTTTCGAAAATTTTAATTTTCTCAAAAATGGCTGTAACGATTTTGATTAAAATAGGATATGTTTAAGATATTTATATGACAAATGTAATGTATATCTTGAATTTTCTGGGAATGTCTGCAAAAGTATTCTTCATTGTGAACGAGTTTTGCATAACTGGTAAACCATAAGAGATAGACAAAATTTTACTGCACAAAAAATGTAGATCGCGTTAAAATACACAATTTATGTCATATACATTTTTTTGTTGTTGAGTGAACCATTTTCGAGATATTGCTTGTTAGTCCCTTAAATTTTCCAATACTTATACTTTTTCTCAAATTCGTTATTCATTTTTTTTATGTCCTGGACATGCAAAGAGAATGGAATGCGCCACATAGCAACCAGCTCTTAAAATATTTGACTATCGCTTAAAACCTAGCAATTCCCCTTGCATCTACAAGAAAATTAGCAATAAGATTAACATCTCGATATCTCGATTAACATGAAGCATATGGAGAATAAGCGTTTGTAAAAATAGTTTGTACAAGAGTAGAGAAAATTATGTGAGTGTAACACATCCGATTTTTTTTAAAAAAAATTATCCGTACTTACTTTAAAATCACGCCTCGTATTATCAAAATCGTTGGAGACATTTTTGAGAATGCATAAAGTTTAATAAGACAACTCCGGTAATTCAGAACAACTTTTACTATCGATAGAGTATACTGCATGTGAAAATTGCTGGAGAATGAATTTTTTTTATGTACTTCTGAAGGTATTCTAGTGTTGTTAAACTCGGTAATTGATGGAAGTAATTAATCGGCGTAGAGCAACGCTGAGAGAGCGGGAGGAACGATGTAAAGCTGACAATAAAAGCTTTGCGGAGTGGAGGGAGATCATAATGAAGCAAGGTCACCGCGCACCCAACACCCCACTCCTTTCGTGACCGCAGCAAAAACTCACCCTTGCCACCTGCTGATTAAATCAACATTCACTAAGTACCGAGAAACTTCCATGAAAACGCTCAACAGGAACTAAGAAATCAATTATATATTCTTGACTGGAGTCGCGTAAAATGCATGAGTTTCCTAGAACACATTCAGGAATTTCCTAGATTGTGCGCATTCCTCCTACAGACATTCTGTAGGCATGGAAACATACAAAGTGAGGATGAAGAGGTCAGAATTCTATCAAATCTCTGTGTCGTCGCCAAGGGAAAATATCTTATGGGTTACATTCACGTGACTTCCTCTAGTGCCAGTTAAATCCTCAAAAGCGGGTCGCTGTGTGCTGGCTTTGAAATTCCGTTCTCTTTGAATCACCAACAATCTGATGTGATGCATTCACATGACCTTCTCTACCCTCTATCTTTATTAGTGGGTATACAAATTATTCTTCCTAAAGCTTATTTTAGTATCTACTACATTTTAACCCAAATAAGTATTTTCACAAACAGCTACATTACACATTTCGCTATACATACAAAGAGAACAGCGATAGTCAAATTTTTAACAACTGGACGTTATATGCTGGTCTTAAAATTCCATACTGTTTCTATGACATCGCAAGAAACAACTGAAAATCGACGGGACTTTAAAAGAATGACAATATTGAACCTTTAATGACGGATTTCGAATACATATAAAGTCTAGAGCAACAGCTGTCACAAAAGCCATGTTTGACATCAAGGCGCTATCCCAACTCTCAATATTATGGACTTATTCGACGCATCTCCATCGTCACATATGCAATAGACATCGTATGGGAAAAACTAAGCGTAGGAGACCTAAGATCATTGGAACCTGTCAAATCACGCTTCCTGAAAGCTGCCCCAGAAATATCAAAACATACAAACTCCACACTAGTCTACGTACTTACCAAAGAGCCTTTCTTTATGGAGGACCTACGTATGAAGTTGGCCCTACCATCCACGGACAGCTGGGAGAGGTGTTGCAAGAAAGACAAAGGACGAGAGACGAGACCTGGCCCAGCTTCTACAAGACGAAGGCCATGACGAACAGAACATGGACAGGAACCAACCAAGAACTCCGACGTCTGGTGAACTCGTTAGCATTGCATGGATACCACCAGAGATAATATAAAACGAAATGCTATCACGACCCTGACAGCAACTGTGTGCCAGCTTTGAGAACGATCCATGTCATTCCCGTGCAGGCAAAGACATAAGATCCTAGTGGAGTTTTATAAAATGTGAAATCTGGCACAATATCTATTTAATAATAACGGATATTTCAGAAACGGCTTATGCCACAAAAAACTTATTTGAAGCAAATTGTGTTTTAAAGAGATCTACATTTTTTGTGTGGTACGATTTCGTCTACTGCCTAAGGTTTAAAAGTTATACAAGATTATATCTTTCATATATGGTATTTTAATCAAAACCGTTAGAGCCACTTTTGGAAAATCAAAATTTTAGAAAAATGATCTACGTAAAGGGTAGTTGGGGTGGGTGGATTCTCTTGAAAATCCTTGGAAAATACTAAACTCAAATACCAAGTTTGGTATTTATCCAACTTTTCGTTTTTGAGTTGTACTTTTCACGGACTCACACATACGGAGCTTTTTCTAAAAATGCTCTTTTTTATTTAAGGGACCTCAAAACATGTGTTTCCGGTGAAATCTCGGTATCGATTTTTTGGTGGAATGTAATACCTTCTCTTTCTACTATGTACGTGGTAGAAAAAGTAAAAATATAAGGTACTTAAAAATTCAAGCCAATAACAAAGAATATCTCGGAAATGGGTAACATAAAAAAAATTGTTTTCATAAACAACTTATTGTGTGCTTTAACAAGAGCGAAAATTCAAGAATTTAGCTATCTTTAGAAATAATTTTTAAAAAACGAAAATGTTTACATTTAAAGGGTAGTTAATCCTTGTGTCGCATCCTTGGAAGACGCTGAATTTAAATACCAAGTTTGGTGTTTAACCGACTTTTCGTTTTTGAGTTAAACTGTTCACAGACACACATACAGATCTTTTTTCTAAAAATGCTTGGTATCAAGTTTTTCGGTGGAATGCAATACTTCATCTACCTCCTCTAAGTAGTAGAGAAAGGAAAAATCTTTCTCAGATCCAGAACTGGTCTGTGTTGAGTTATAGTGTTCTGTTTCAGATTTACTTCAAGCACAAAGAGACACATGTCTGAGCTAAAATTATGGCGTTCATGAAAATCTGTAAGAATGGAAACACACAAAGTGAGGCTGAAGCAGTCAGTATCTTGACGTTGCCAAGGGAGAAAACCTTTTTGAGATTCAAAACTGGTCCACAATGACGTAATGGGTTATTTTCCTATTCGCAGTGAAATCCTCTTTGAGTTCTGCTTAGATTTAACCAAGAAAGACATGTCCCCGTTGTTTCTTTTTCTGATTACTGGGCTGATAATTCATCAGGATCTATAGGCATAAAAACAATAAAGTGAGGATGAATCGGTCAACATTCTGACGTTTCCAAGGGTTTCTAAAATCTTTCTGAGATGCAAAACTGGTCCACAATGATGTTGTAGGTATTCCCTTATTCACAGTGAAACTCTCCTGAGTTATGCTTCACATTTACAACAAACACATTGGAAAAACACATGTCTCATCCAAACATGCAGTTTTATTGGTTTAATTTCGGATTACTTGACGTACTATCACATGGGAAAATGCAGGCGCGGAAACATATTATAAAGTGTGGACAAAGCAGTCAACATTCTGACGTTGCTAAGGATCCAAAATTCTTCCGTAGTGACGTTATAGGTTATTTCCCCATTCACAGTAAAATTCTCTCCAGTTTTGCTTTACGTTTACTTCAAGCAGGCTGGAGAAACACACGCCTCACTTAAAATTATACTTTTTTTTTTCGGATTACTGGACAGATAAGTCATTAGCAGGAATACCCGCACAGCTGTTTAATACAGACGGAACCGGTTTGCCCTTGCTGATTTGTATGCCAGTGCTAACTGAACCAAGTAACCAGCCCTGCCGCAGGATATGTTTTCTTCAATGACGATGTCCAGGATATACGCATAATGTATCTAATAATGGAACTATTCTCAAAATTGAGTAACAGCTCTGGGTAGTGCCAGAGTATATTTGAAACTGTTCGTCACATTTTGAGATCTTGTTCACATAGGGAACAATTAACAAATGCGCGATACTATAACAGCACGACGTAGATATAAAATAAATAAATAAATAAATAAAATACGAATATGCTATTCCGTCACCTTGGTTACTACACCGGGACATAATTCAAACTTTACATTTATTCTCACTAACACGTTTACATTTTAGATTACATCAACTTTTTCAGATAAAATAACTACAAACTACACAATGACTACAAAATAATAATAATAATATAAATAAAAATAAAACAAACTTAATTACAATTCTAAGTTCTATATTTATCTACACTTGCTGGAAGACAGCAAACTTAGCAACTGGTAGCCAGCACAAAACCTTCTACTAAACTCTAATCATTTTAAAAAGTTTATTTATATTTTACTTCAAATTTTCCTTAGTTAATTTTTTGTATAAAGTTGAAGTTATCTATTTATAACATTCCATTGTTCTCATAGTAATTATTTATTATTTAGTTTATAGCAGTTCAATATTTTATTTAATTTATTTATATATATTTTTACACATTTGTGTTTATTTGTTTATATATTTGCCTATAACATTTTATTTAATCTCAATATTAACTTTCTATTATCTTCCTTTTAATTTTTATATATTAATTTTTAAATGCTATCACTGTATATTAAATCTTTGCCTCTTTTAACCAAACACTAAACCTTCTTTCTTCTATCACTAAATATCTACCCACAACATTTCAATAACATCACCATAACTTCATTCACTATACCTCCCAAGCCATTTTAACTACTCCTCCATTGGCAAACCTGCTAGCTCCTCCTCCAATAATGGTAAACCTGCCCCCAAAACTACCGTCGTCTTCTCTCCTTTCCTCTTCTTCCTGCATCCTCGTTCTATAATCACATTTCTCATTCTCGTCCTCTATCTTCTCCCGATCTAAATTTTGATTTATTATTCTAACGACGTAGTTATAGTAAGTTGAAGGGTGACTGTTTAGGAGAAAGTCCATAGAATCGTAGAAAATGTTAGCATCCGTATAATCGTCATTAATTTAACCTCCACTACAGTGGCGATAGTTGAGTCAACCTCCTCACTGGGTTCTCGTGATGTCCATACGCTGTAAGTGAGAACATCAAATCCGTCATGTTAAAGTATCCGTTTGGGAAACCTGTTTGTGGCGTGTCAGATGTAAACAAAACATACTCTTGAACAGTACTAGTCAGTGTCACTAGCCGTGTCTGATGTGATGGTACGATAATACCGTCTTGTTCAGTACAGTACTCGCATGTAATGGTTGGTTTCTCATTGTGTGCCAACGTACACGAAGAGCCAAAGCAAATCTTCGGCGGATTTTGTATCGTTTTCTGGGGTCTTTTGAGGCGCGTCCTTCACCTAACCTTTCGCAGAGCGTGATGGCTTGATAACACAGCAATAAGGGGGAAAAGAGGGGAGGTTGATGCCTTTGATTTTTCTGGTGTTGCTGAAACCAAAACATGTTTATTGTCTCAGAACCAGTCATGCCGTATACTAGCGACATTGCTCGCTGACGTATCGTGGGTATGTGGTCGCACTTTTACAGCAATTGCAACGGTAGTGTTTTTATAGTAAATTACTGGACAAAAATATTGCAGAAAAGTGGAGAAGACAGTCTGCATGCTCGTTAGAAAGTGGGCACTCCCCGTAAAACATCCACAGATGATGATATTCGTTTACTAAATGCAAATTACTCTTTTGTTATAATTGACTGATCGTGTTTAGAAACTAAATATGTATATGGTTTACTGAATATGACATACATATTATGAAAATAAAATTGGGTTATTACTTTCTCTACTACGTATAGTAAGTAGAGGAAGTATTGTATTCCACCCAAAAATTTGATACCGAGATTTCACCGGAAATACATGTTTTGAGACCCCCTGAATCCAAATAAAGCATTTTTGGAAACATGTCTGTGTGTATGTGAACAGCATAACTCAGAAACGAACAGTCGGGTAAACACCAAACTTGGTATTTAGGTTCCGTATCTTCCAGAGATGCGACACGAAGGTTTTCAAGAAAATCCCCCACCCCAGATTACCCTTTACATGGAACATTTTTCGAAATTTTTAATTTTCTCAAAAACGGCTCTAACGATTTTGATTAAAATATCATATGTTTAAGATATTTTCATGACAAATGAAATGTATATCTCGAATTTTCTGGGAATGTCTCCAAAAGTCTTCATTGTGAACGACTTTTGCATAACTGGTAAACCATAAGAGATAGACAAATTTTACTACACAAAAAATGTAGATCGCGTTAAAATACACAATTTATGTCATATACATTTGTTTTGTTGAGTGAACCATTTTCGAGATATTGCTTGTTATTCCTTTAAATTTTCCAATACTTGTACTTTTTCCCAAATTTGTTATTCATTTTTTTGTCCTGGTAATGCAAAGAGAATGGAATACTCCACATAGCAACCAGCGTTAAAATATTTGACTATCGCTTAAAAGCTACCATATTCCCCTTGCATCTACAAGAAAATTAGCAATAAGATTAACATCTCGATTAACATGTAGCATATGGAGAATAAGCGTTTGCAAAAATAGTTTGTACAAGAGTAGAGAAAGTCATGTGAGTGTAACACATCAGATTTTTTAAATTTACTATAACAACAATAGAAACTTATAATCACCTCATTCTTCAACGTAGTCCCCTTGCTTCTCAATGCATATGGTCCATCGTTGCACAAGCTTTCTGATGCCCTCAGGAAAAACAGTTTTTCGGTTGAGCAGCAAGCGGATTCCTTCAGTTCTTGGTCTGTGGTGAAGCGATGGCCCCTTAAGGCAGTTTTAAGTGGGCCAAAAAAGATATGGTTAGCCACTTCATCGACCGTCAATCTTCGGTTCTCTGAATCAGGATACGGACTTGCTCATTGTTGGCGTCACTAGTGGATATGACTGGGCGTCCTGCTCTTTCCTCGTCCTTCACAGTTGTCCGACCATTTTTGAACTTTTCAATACATTCGTACACATTTCGTCGGGGTAAACGTTGCCCCCATATTGTGCGAAAAGTCTTCGATGTATTTCGTCACCTAGTGCACCTTCAGTCGACAAAAAACGTATAACCGCGAGGAGTGCAGCCATGCTTATTATGCAAAAATGCAACACTCACTGGAGTGACAACGGTCAAACATTCCACAAGCGGAGACAAAGGAACAACATGTGGATGTGTGCGCGCACAAACCGATACAACCAACCTTAAAAGAATTAAAAATTGTGTGCGGATACTTGTTGACTTACTCTCGTAGTTCAGAATGACCAGAACATTAAAGGTATACATTTTATTTCTCACGTAAATATGTTAACGTATGGTATTTTAGTCAAAATCGTTTGAGCCATTTTTGACAAACTAAAACGTTAACAAAAATGTTTCCATATCAAGGGTAGTTTGGGGTAGGAAAAGTTTATCGAACAACCTACCAGCCTGACTGCGGCCTCACGCACACTTCGGCACGGCAGAGGTGGGTGATCATTCAACCAATAAGGGAAGATGTAGTGACCAGCATCACGCTTCCCCAGCCCAAGAACTGCTGCCTTCGTAGCTCCTCACGATGCTGAGTGGTCTTATACCTGGGACTCAAAATCCGCAACCCTATGAATGGAATACAATCCGGGCGCATTCCGTAGCCGGAAGCTAGAGCTCCACGCGCAGGACATCCTTAGAAGATACTGAGCTGCGTTGTTCATAGACACATACACACGGACCTGTTTTTTTACCTTCTCTACTACGTATAGTAAGTTACATTCCACCAAAAATTCGATACCGAGATTTAATCGGAAATACATGTTTTGAGGTCCTCTGGATAAAAAAAGCATTTTTAGAAAATGTACGTGTGTGTGAGTGTCTTTGAACAGCAAATTCAAAAACGAAAAGTCGGATAAATACCAAACTAGCTATTTAGGTTCATTAGCTTTCAAAGATGAGATACGAACATTTTCAAGAAAGTCCCCCACTCCAGACTAACTTTTACGTGGAACACCTTTTGAAATTTTTGATTTTTTCAAAAATGACTAACAATTTTGACTTATATATTTAAGATATTTTCATGGCAAATGAAATGTATGTTTTGAATTTTCTGGGAACGTACCTAAAAGTCCTTTTCATTCTGAATGGCTTTGGCATAACTGGTAAACCATACGAGATATACAAAAGTTCTCTACACAAAAAAGTGTAGAGCTCGTTAAAACATACAATTTATGTCCTATACTTTTTTGTGTGGAGTGAATCATTTCCGAGATATTCCTTGTTATTTGTTTGAATTTTCCGATACTTATACTTTTTTCAAATGGGAATTCGTTATTCGTTTTTTATGTCCTGGACACGCAAAGAGAATGGAATACGCCGCATAGCAACCGGCTCTTAAAAGATTTGACTATAGCTTAAAGCCTACCATATTCCTCGTGCACCTACAAGAAAATTAGCAATAAGATTGTACAAGAATAGAAAAAGTCATGTGAGTGCAACACATCAGATTTTTTTTAATGTGCTCTTCTTGAATCAGGGAGGCTCAAAGGTACTTCCGGTGAAAAATATCTGTATCGAATTTTTGGGTGGAAAATACTTTGTCTACTTACTTTAGAGTAGTACAGGAGGTAAAAGTGAAGTAACTTGACTATAGAACTTCCTTGAGTTCTACCCTTGCACCCTGAGTTACAGAAATTTTAAGGGTATACTTCACATAATAATGTACGGAGAATAGGCGGTTATTTGCTGGTCAAATAAAAAGAAATAACGTATACAATGCCGCTTGTTTCATATGCAAAGTTATGCATTTTCTGTTGGGATCTGTTAGTGTTACATTACCACACAAGTAGCAGACAAGCATGAATTACGTTAATAACCTGTAGTGTATAAAACATATAATTGGCAAATTGCCGCGCATAATGTTAGGAATTAAGGTTTGGATCTGTGATAATGAGAGGTTCCCTGACAAATGAAACACAGCAATCTATCTTCTTACTCTACCATCTCTGCTGTCTCGGTATCTTGTATGTAAGCAAGCATGTATCGTTTATTTTGAAGATATAACCCGATTTATAAAAAAAATGATGTGATACATTAAAATGACTTTCTCTACCCTCTATAGTTTATTAGTAGGTATACAGACTACTCTTACAAAAGCTTATTTTACTATCTATTACATTTTAATCCAGATAAACGTTTGCAGAAATACCTGCATTACACATTTCGTTATAAATACAAAGAGAACAGTGTGAGTCAAATGTTTAAGAACTGGACGCTATATGCTGGTCTTAAAATTCCATACTGTTTTCATGACATCGCGAGAAACAACTGAATGTTGACAGCACTTTAAGAGAATGACCAAGTAATGAACAATTTGAACCATTAATAACGAATATCTCGGAAATGGCTGGTTATTTTAAAGAGATCTGCATTTTATTTTATTTTTTGTGTAGTATGTTTTCATCCATCGTTTACCATTTATACAAAATTATATAAAATGCCTTTCGAATGAAAAGGACTTCACAGGCTATTCCCAGAAAATTCAAAATATACATTTTATTTGTCATATATTTAGATTGCTTAGATAATAATCAAAATTTTCGAAAAATGTTCCATGTAAAGGGTAGTTAGGGTGGGGAATCTCTTCAAAATCTTCGTGTCACATCTTTGGAAGATGCTGAAATTAAATACCGAGTTTGGTACTTATCCGACTATTCGTTTTCGAGTTTATGCTGTTCACAGACAGACAGATAAACACAGCACAAGGACCTTTGTCTATAAATGCGTTTTAAATTGAATAACTATTCACCAGTTGTTAATAATAAGAAAATACCAGGATTATTGTTTGCAGATGATCTAGTGGAAGGTCCCATCTCAGTTGTAGGGCTAAGTAAAGCTATTAAAGTTGAGAATAAACAAAAATAAATCGAAAACCATGATTTTTAAGGAAGGATATAACCTAAGAAAGACCGAAAAGTGATATTGGGAAGGAAAGGAGCTGGAAGTAGTGAGGACAATCGGCTATCTAGGAGTAAGGCTCAATAGTGCAGGGGATTGGGGAAAACAGAAGAAAAAATCACTAGCAAAGGGAGAACAAGCAATACAGGTAATCAGAATGTGTGAACAAAATACCAGAAATGCAAATTACGTAGCCTAGAAAGTATATATAGCACAGTGGTGGAAGCAAGGGTGTTATACGCAGCAGAGATATGGGGGCTGGAAAAAGGTAGATGCTATACATAGGAATTTTTGTAAAATAAGCCTGGGATTATCAAGAAGTTCAACGAATGGAGTAGCACAAGCACAACTAGGGAGGGCGAGAGCTAAAGACAAAATGGTAGAAAAGACAATAAAATACTGGTTCATAATAAACCTACTGGAGGAAAATGAGAAACTTGGATGCACAACATACACACAACATTGGAAGATATAGGAATGGGGGAAACATGGGCGGAAAGAAACAACAAAAGTAAGGTTTCTGGAAAGAAATTAGAACAAGAGTGTAGGATATTGAAAAGCAAAAAATTATAAATAGTTTCAAGGAGAAAAGTCATTAATGGATTATATATATTTAAAAACGGAATGGGGAAAAGATCGAGGTATGTCACAACGAGGCCAGAATGGGGTATGCATGGGCGAGGACAGGTGTAATGAATTTAAGTGGTCTAACAGGGAAAAGAAGGGTGGGAGAGATGTACTAAATGTAACGTATTACATGAAAATTTGCATTATATTCTGTAATGCGAGGATACGGATAAAGGAAGAGAGATTTTAATACTAAGAAATGGAAAAAATTACCAATAGAGCAAAAAGTTAGATAGATCTTTAACACAAGATCGAATGAATATATGGAGAAAACAGGAAAATATTTAGGAAAAGTTAGGTTAAGTGGTTAAAAGAGACAGAGCAAATTGGAGAAGATACGGAAAAATCTCATGTGTTACACTCACGTGACTTTCTCTACTCTTGTACAAACTATTTTTACAAACGCTTATTCTCCATATGCTTCATGTTAATCGAATGTTAATCTTATTGCTAATTTTCTTGTAGATGCAAGGGGAATATGGTAGGCTTTAAGCGATAGTCAAATATTTTAAGAGCTGTTTGCTATGTGGAGTATTCCATTCTCTTTGCATTACTAGGACAAAAAAAATGAATAACGAATTTGAGAAAAAGTATAAGTATTGGAAAATTTAAGGGAATAACAAGCAATATCACGAAAATGATTCACTCAACAACAAAAAATGTATATGACATAAATTGTGTATTTTAACGCGATCTACATTTTTTGTGTAGTAAAATTTTGTCTATCTCTTATGGTTTACCAGTTATGCAAAAGTCGTTCACAATGAAGAATACTTTTGGAGACATTCCCAGAAAATTCGAGATATACATTTCATTTGTCATGAAAATATCTTAAACATATGATATTTTAATCAACATCATTAGAGCCGTTTTTGAGAAAATTAACATTTTCGAAAAATGTTCCATGTAAAGAGTAATCTGGGGTGGGGGGATTTTCTTGAAAACCTTCGTGTCGCATCTCTGGAAGATACTGAACCCAAATACCAAGTTTGGTGTTTATCCGACTGTTCGTTTCTGAGCTATGCTGTTCACACACACACACGGACATGTTTCCAAAAATGCTTTTTTTGGATTCAGGGGGTCTCAAAACATATATTTCTGGTGAAATCTCGGTATCGAATTTTTGGGTGGAATACAATACTTCCCCTTCTTACTATACGTAGTAAAGAAAGTAATTATAATTCCAACACATGAATTCGTTTCCAAGGAAACGGGCATAAACATTCTTAGCTGGGCTTCCTTCGTAAGAGAAGTAAAGCCGGTGGTCCCGCGTCGTAGATTTACGGCATGTAAAAGAACCTCAAGCCTGATTTCTCTGAGGAAATTGTCCAGTCTTTCAAGCCCAATATAGAATGGGAAGCTAAGGAACACAGCAGTTAAAGAGCGTCCATAAATGAAAACTCAATTTACCTTAATTTTAGTTTCCAAGGAAAACACCTTAACATAAATTGCTGGCTGTAATAACATACAATACACGTACACTAGGACGGGAAGTAAAATACACTTGAAGTCTTAATTTACGTCTTTTTAATAACTAGTAATGATAAATTGCAGTGAATGGCGCACTTCTAATAGAACAAACTGTATTACTTCAAAACCTAATTAATTGTAACTCAAGGTGAATGGACATTTCATGCCTCATTCTAGTTGTTTGAGGTCTCAATGACGCGCATCCAGTTTTACATGCATCTTCATAATCCACGAGTGCGACTTCAAACCCTTCTTGAAGCACCGAATCTCTGTTATGGTCCAAAGAACCCGCTTTGAGTCATGGCATCAACTATCAAACAGTTGACTCAAAACCTCCTAAATTATAGCGGCTTACTAAGCCATCATATTAGTTACAGCGTTCAACAGGCAGCATTGCGTTACAGGAAATCTGAGAAGAGGATGGGCAGGTTCATTAGAAATTGTTTTTGTTAATTACTGATGGGGCGATACCACTACTTCTCGAAACTCGATCTCGATACTCAGTCTATAAAAAGCTGTGAAGGCGATAACTTGAGCACTGAATTATGTTAGTAGTTTTGTGTGTGTGTGTGTGTGTATGTGTGTGTGTGTGTGTGTGTGTGTGTGTATAAACGTATGTAACCAGTTTTGTATTGTAGCTAATTCCGAAAGTGTTCTTGTTTAACATTCTCCAATTGGCAGCAACTTTTTATCTTGATAATACCATAGATTATATATCCCATGTTGTTAGTCAAGGCTAATAATAATAATGATGATGATGATGATAATAATAATAATAATAATCTGCATGATATCGGATGACGGAAAACTAATAAGTGATTATGGCTCACTTTTTTATTCTGCTTTTAGTTTTTTATCTATCACGTACGGTTTTTTCACAATTTCACTTAAAAAATCTGATGTGTTACACTCACATGACTTTCTCTACTCTTGTACAAACTATTTTTACAAACGCTTATTCTCCATCCACTTCATGTTAATCGAGGCTTTAAGCGATAGTCAAATCTTTTAAGAGCTGGTTGCTATGTGGAGCATTCCATTCTGTTTAACGAATTTCCATTTGAGAAAAATTACAAGTTTTGGAATATTTAAAGGAATAATAAGCAAAACCTCGAAAACGGTTCACTCAACAAAAAATGTATATGACATAAATTGTGTATTTTAACGCGATCTACATTTTTTGTGTAGTAAACTGTAGTATATCTCTTATGGTTTACCAGTTATGCAAAAGTCGTTCACAATGAAGAATACTTTTGGAGACATTCCCAGAAAATTCGAGATATACATTTCATTTCTCATGAAAATATGTAAACATATGATATTTTAATCAAAATCGTTAGAGCCGTTTTTGAGAAAATTAAAATTTTCGAAAAATGTTCCATGTAAAGGGTAATCTGGGGTGGGGGGATTTTTTTGAAAACCTTCGTGTCGCATCTCTGGAAGATACTGAACCTAAATACCAAGTTTGGTGTTTATCCGACTGTTCGTTTCTGAGTTATGCTGTTCACAGACACACACACACACACACATAGGGACATGTTTCCAAAAATCCTTTTTTTGGATTCAGGGGGTCTCAAAACATGTATTTCCGGTGAAATCTCGGTATCGAATTTTTGGGTGGAATACAATACTTCCCCTACTTACTACACATAGTAGAGAAAGTAAAAATGCAAAACTTAAAAATTTAAAAGTATCGAAGACCCTATTGTTAGTAATTCATTCAACATAAAAACACACGATCGTGCAAAAATAGTGTGCAAAACATGTGTGTGAAATGCATAACAGAATCTCGGAAATACAAAAGAAACAAGTCGAAGTTAGATTATTTCTCGCTTCTGTAATAATGCACTTCCCACACTTGTATCACAATATATTATTGTTACAATTGAAAATCTAATACACGGACGTCGTCCTCCGTGGTGTAGTAGTTACGATGGTAGCCTCTAGTTCTAGAGGTCGCGGTTTCAAACCCGGCGAAGGGCGATGATTTTTTCGGACGTAAAACTCCTTAGCATGGCTTCCTTCGGCAGGGAAGTAGAGCCGGTGATCCCGTATCGTAGGTTTACGGCACGTAAAAGAACCTCCAGCCTGCTAAAGAGGCCTCTAAGCAAATTTACCGTTCTGAATGGGACGCTAAGGACCACAGCAGTTAAAGAGCGTCCATAATTACGAGGGCTGCCCCAGAAGTACACGACCTAACAAAGAAAACGCACGTTTTGAGAAAAAAATCTTTACTTCTCTACATAGTCTCCTTTCAGCTCGATTCACTTTTCCCAGCGATGTTCAAAGCTTCGATACCCTGTTTATAGTGAGAACCGTCGAGTTCTGCAAAATAGCCATCAACTGCAAACTCCACCTCTTCATTGTTGGCAAATCTTTTACCTCCAAGCCATTTCTTCAACTTTGGAAACAGAAAATAATCACAGGGGGCTAAGTCTGGCGAATAGGGTGCATGAGGAAGCAATTCGAACTTTAACTATTGATTTTAGCCATGGCGATAATGGATGTGTAAACTGGTATATTGTCTTGATGAAACAGATCTTTCTTTTTCGCTAAATGCGACCATTTTTGCTTGATTTCATCATTCAAACGCTGCAATAAGTTTGTTTAATACTCATCATTGATTACTTTTCCTTTTTGAAGATAATCAATGAAAATTAATTCACGCGCATCCCAAAAAACTGATGCCATGACCTTGCCTGTACATGGAACTGTCTTCGCCTTCTTTGGAGCTGATTCTCCCCTTTCAATCCACTGTTTTGACTGTTCCTTCGTCTCAGATGTGAAGTGATGGACCCATGTTTCAACCATGGTTATGAATCTACACAAAAACATGGCTTTATTGCAGCGAAACATCACCAAACACTCGACTGAAACATCCTCACGATGCTGCTTTTGTTCCATTGTGAGTAAACGTGGCACCCATCTTGCGCACAGCTTTCTCATGTCTAAATTTTCAATTAGTATGCGATGTACATCACTTTTTGAAATGCCTCCGATGTGTGCTAGCTCGCGCACTTTCAGTCGACGGTCATCCAATACCATTTTGTGGATTTTCTTCACAGTTTCTGGCGTGGTCACCTCATTTGATCGACCACTGCGATGTTCGGCCTCGCTTAAACTCTGCCACCCAATATTTTACTGTTGTAAACGAAGGAGCAGACTCCCCCAGAGTAGAATCTAGCTCAGCTTTAATATTAGTTGGACTAAGACCTTTCAAATGAAAGTATTGTATCACATAAGGATGACCAGTTTTATCCATGTTTACAAATTCGCTGAGAGCGTTCACTATTGATGGGTGCCAAACAATTACTAAACAACGTGGCGTTGTCAAACTTCAAACTTAAGCTTTATAAGGTTGTTACTTTCTACCATAGTCATTTGTTCGAAACAACAAGCACTATCTATACGTCAGGTCGGGTACTTTTGGAACTTCCCCCGTAAAAAAAATTAATTTCTAGCATACGGACACGGAAAACAAGAAGAAATACTTGTTTCAACCAGTGGTGTTGCGTCAGACAGTGTCCAATCCTAAATTTTGAGACAAGCAGCTGATTTTAGCTGACTTTGGTCACATTTAAACATAATAAGTGCTTTTATTGTTCATAAAATAAATAACCTAGTATAATTATTATATACGCTCTTTGCACAAACCTCTCTCTTTCGGATAGACATTTCCTTGTCTGTCTACTCTGCCCCTGTTAATGAAAAATAGTGTATGGTTGCACTGCTACCTCCTGCAGCCGGCTTCTAGCGCCGCTTGGGTAGACAGTTTGCCATATGTCTGTCCTCAGCAGTACTCAGAATACTGCTGCGCATGCTTAATACGCATATGCGTTTTAAACTACCGTTCACTGTCTAGGCTGCATTAAGCAAAATCTGACGTGTACACTCATATGACATTCTCTACCCACTATCATTTATTTTATATAGTTTCTACACATTTCATTGTAGGCACAACAGTGATGGAGGAAAGCGAAACGATGATCAAGTGTTTAAAAGCGGCCCGCTATGGTCTTAAAATTCCATACTCCTTCCATGACATCGTGAGAAACAACTGAACAGCGACAGTTACAAAGTACTGAACATTTGAAACCAATATTAAAGCGTATCTAAGAAGTGGCTGATACCGCCAGAAAAGATAAATTGTGTGTTTTAAAAACATCTACATTTTTTTGTACCGTACGGTACTGTCTTCTGTCACGGTCCACCAGTCATACAAAATTCCTGCCGAATGAAATGGACTTCACCGGTTATTCCCAGAAAACTCAACATATAGGTGAATTTTATTTGTCTTATAAATATCTGTAAATGTATGGTATTTTTATCAATATCGTTAGAAGCATTAATTAGAACATCAAAATGCATGTAAAGGGCAGTTTAGGGTTTTTGAAAAATGCTTTATTTGGATTCAAGAGGCGTCAAAACATGTATTCACGGTAAAATGTTGACATCGAAATTTTGGGTGGTAGAATACTTCCTCTACTTAGTATATGTATAGAGGTTACAATATACTAGAGGTTATTAAAGTGCAATTTTGACATTTTTCCACCATTATGGAATAAGCCACTAGAATCTGGTGATATTCGGGTTGTTAGGTTCCATTCATACCCGGCAAGTACTCCGCAAATACACACCTGTTATATGTATTGCGAAGGTTAGTTATATTATAACTCTTACATTGACAACCTGTTCCTATACTTGCAAGTGTTCAAACTTTGCACGAGACCATTTAGTAACCAACAGACGCACTGATTATATTAACTTAATTATATTTTTCGAGTCGCATACATTTTCGAGATATTCCTTGAATTTTACAACACATACTTTTTCTCAATGGGAATTCGTTATTCGTTTTTTTATGTCCTGGACATACAAAGTGAATGGAATGCGCCACATAGCAACCAGCTCTTAAAACATTTAAGTATCGCTTAAAGCCTACCATATTCCCTTTGCATCTACAAGAAAATTAGCAATAAGATTAACATCTCGATTAACATGAAGCATATGGAGAATAAGCGTTTGTAAAAATAGTTAATACAAGAGTATAGAAAGTCACGTGAGCGCAACATATAGAATTTTTTACTTTCTCTACGTAGGGGAAGTATTGTATTGCACCCAAAAATTCAATACCGAGATTTCACTGGAAATACACGTTTTGAGGCCCTCTGAATCCAAAAAAGCGCTTTTAGGAAAAAGTCCGTGGTGTGTATGTGTGTGTCTGTGAAGAGCATAACTCAAAAACGAAAAGTCGGATGAACACCAAACTTGGTATTTAGGTTCAGCATCTTTCAAAAATGCCACCCGAAGGTTTTCAAGAAAATGCCCCACCCCAGACTACCCTTTAGATGGAACATTTTTCGAAAAATTTTATTTTCTCAAAAATGGCTCGAAGGATTTTGATTAAAATATCATATATTTACGACATTTTCATGCCAAATAAAATATATATCTTGAATTCTCTGGGAAAAAGCTCTCTTTCTTCTGAATGACTTTTTACATAACTGGTAAACCGTAACAGATACACAAAGTTTTTGAACACAAAAATGTAGAACTCGTTAAAATACAATTTCTGTCATTTACATGTTTGTGTGGTGTGAACCATTTCCGAGATATTCCTTGTTATTTGCTTGAATTTTCCAATAATTATACTTTTTCTCAAATGGGAATTCGTTATTCGTCTTTTTTATATCCTGGACATACAAAGAGAATGGAATGCTCCACATAGCAACCAGCTCTTAAAAGATTTGACTATCGCTTAAAGCCTACCATATACCCCTGAGGAAGGTTAATTTTATTATATTTTAGGAGGAAAGTTGTATTGTATTTCGACTGTTGGGGAGCCGAGCTTGAAGTAGTTGCAACCGCACGTATGGTAAAAAGTTTCCGGTAGCCTTCACCCCAAGTTTAAAAATGTTAACTTTGTAATTTGACTGTTTCTTTAAATATTATATATTTATGTTGCCTCGGCTGCGTCAGCATTATTGTTAGAGACATGAATTTCTTTGTAGAGAGTGGTGCGGCTAAGAATGTAGAATTATACAGATTATAATTTTTACTTCACTCCTTTTATTAATTCTTGACACCATTTAAATAACACTTCACTTATATAGAGAGTTGTGAGATTATTAATTAATTACTTGCACTTTTTAACACGTAAACTATTTTTTTCTCACACTGAATACGTATTAAACTTCTCGAGGACGTGTCCCGCGTCCGGTTAGAAACACTGTCTGTTAGCAACTAACTTCTGAATTTGTAAATTTTGGTCCATTTCAATTTCTGATTGGATAATCCTACTCCAATAGAATACTTTTATTTAACTTAATCTTTTTTCTGGTTGTTGATTGGCTATTTAATAAACTGTTTCAAAAATTACATTACTGTTGCTCCAAGAATCACAAGTAACATTTAAAGTTTCTAATTCATTATTGCCTCAAGGTTACCTCATTGTTAGCAACTTTTAACCTATTATTCTCACAGCTCCTGCATTATTAAATTATGTAATACATTCACATAACATTATTGAACATCTACATAATAATATAAACATTAATAAAATGTTACATGCATTTTATATATTATTTATACACACATTGCTGCTTTAAGGTGGGTTTATATTTTATATTATACAATTTGAAATCATTAAGTGTTAAAAATACTGCCTCTCCTCTTGCACCTACAAGAAAACTAGCTGGAGAATAAGCGTTTGTAAAAATAGTTTGTACAAGAGTAGAGAAAGTCACGTGAGTGCAACATACCAGAGTTTTAGTGTAAGCGTTGTCTGTTTGTGTGGAGTTTTATTTTTAGAGGAAGAAGATCTGAGCAGAAGAAAACTAAGAAATTTAATTGTTTGTTTTAAGTAAATATGTTGTCTGGTGATTTCTCTGGTTATATATCTAGTGACTCGAGTTAGAACGTTGACCGCCCTGACATCATTCATCTTTGTTTTTCAGTAACTTGAGTTAGACTGCGTAACCTTTAGTAGAGAAAGGAAACTACTGTCTCTTCTCTTTCAGGGCCATAGGGTCATTGCCATTTTGAAGTAAACTTTATGAAGATAGAGACAGAGTTAAGTAACTAATGTTTTGTCTATCAATGATCTTAGATTATTGCAGAATTCATTTGTTAACTCTACATACCTAAGTCCTTAATGGAATCGAACATGGCATGTAACTCAATCGATAACACTTTAGTGTGATGTAATGTAATCTGTTGATCGATCCATTAAGTAAAGAACTGAGCAAGTCTCACTCACATGCCAGTTATGCTAAATGAAAAGGAGCAGGAGAACCTCGAGATCAAACTAATTCAAGGACCCTAACAACCTGTTCCACACCAGCAGACAGTTTTAAACAGTTGCAGCGAACGGGAAGTGTCACATTGTAAAACCTGTTTGCGCATAAGTGCATTTCGAATACATCCCACGCGCGATATACGCGTACTTTATAAATAAAACATAAAGCAGATATTATAAACAAGGCCTTGAAACACTTCTCTGTTGTTTATGCGGTGACGGAAGGGTACCAATGAGGGTATGTGACCATAGCGAATGGAACTCTTTGAGATTAAAAATAGACTCTTACATTTGGGATAGTTTTAACTTGTTATTAGGTATGAATAACACAGATGCGTAAAATACAATGTGCAGAAAACTATAGAGTAGAAAGAGGTTAACAGCTTGCCCAACGTTTCTCAAATTTTTTAACCCTTCCCAAAAATATAATTTTTCGAAGTCTGCAAAATATGAGGTTTTTCTACCATGAATTTCTTCGCAGGAAGCCAATTTTTCCGGTTTGAGAAGAGGAAGAAGTCGCTCGGAGCCAAATCTGGAGAATATGGTGGGTGAGGTAGCAGTTTCTAGCCCAATTCAACAAACTTTGCGATGGCAATGGCTGACGTGTGAGGGTGCATTATCCTGGTGAAAGAGAACCTTTCTCGTGCCCAAAAATTCGTGCAGAATGTTATACACCCGTTCACTCGAGATGTTTACGGTCTTGACTATCTCACGGATTTTCACTCGGCGGTCTTCCAACACAATATCGTGAACTGCTCACCATTTCTTCTGTTGTGACCTCCGCCGGCCATCCTGTGCGCACGGCATCTCTTGTGCTCGAACGGCCACATCGAAATTCTGTGAACCATGCCATGTGATGGAGCAGAGTCCCCATAATACTTGTTCAGATTTTCTTCCGTTTCCTTCACCGTCTTACCACACAAAAATTAGTGCTTTATCAGAACACGAAATTCACTTTTCTTCATTTTCTACGCAGCAACACACATCTGCTTATTTTAGACGCTCTCAACAATGTTCTAAGAAACAAATGACGACGAATTTCTGCGATTATACCCAGAATAGACGTAAGACTTGGGTGCAAACAAGAAACCTGGTCATATCTTCCCGCCTTGAGCGGGCATGCCTCAGAGTCGCTGCTTAAGCATCACACACCATAATTTCGCCTAGTCCGTGTTTTATTTCATTTTATTCTCACAAAATCATTTATCACACCACTGTTGTAACTATCCAATTAGAGTAAAGACACAAGAGCGTTGCAACGAAAATGCTGTGTTTGTAGATTGCTGTGACAGCGGGTGTGAAAACAAATGTTTGCATATAACTAGCGATAGCACTTCACATACATGCCGTATTATCATGGGATATCTTCCAAAAGTTAATTCACACGTTTTATTTATTTATTTAAATTGAAGTTTTACAAAAAAACTAGCGGCTTTAATGTTTTTACCCGGAGACCAATCACACATCATCATCATCTCGAAACTATGAATATACAGAACTGGAATAAGGAATTTAGTTTTGGGGCTATTACGATGTAAAGAAGATACTATTAAATTTTTGTACACTATAAAATTGCTGTGTTCACAACAGTGACGTCACAGTTATTTCCCGCGTATCAGCCCACTTCCTCTTTAAGACACCTCATTAGATAACTCAACAGCTAAAGGCAAAGGACAAGTAGAGTGGAGGAGAATTTATCCTTCCTGAATACTCGGATTTTTTTTCGGGCGTAAAAATCCTTAGCATGGCTTCCTTCGGAAGAGAAATAAAGCCGAAGGTCCCGTGTCGTAGATATACGGCACGTAAAAGTAGCTCAAGCCTGATAAAGAGGCCTCTGAGTAAAATTATCGATCTTTCACGCCCAATATAGAATGGAACGCTAAGGACCACAGCACTCCATAAATAAAACTCAATTTTTTACTTTCTCTACTACGTATAGTAAGTAGGGGAAGTATTGTATTCCACCCAAAAATTCGATACCGAGATTTCACCGGAAATACATGTTTTGAGACCCCCTGAATCCAAAAAAAGGATTTTTGGAAACATGTCCGTGTGTGTGTCTGTCTGTGTGTGTCTGTGAACAGCATAACTCAGAAACGAACAGTCGGATAAACACCAAACTTGGTATTTAGGTTCAGTATCTTCCAAGGATGCGACACAAAGGTTTTCAAGAAAATCCCCCCACCCCAGAGTACCCTTTACATGGAAGATTTTTCGAAAACTTTAATTTTCTCAAAAATGGCTCTAACGATTTTGATTAAAATATCATATGTTTAAGATATTGCCATGAGAAATGAAATGTATATCTCGAATTTTCTGGGAATGTCTCCAAAACTAATCTTCATTGTGAACGACTTTTGCATAACTGGTAAACCATAAGAGATAGACAAACTTTTACTACACAAAAAATGTAGATCGCGTTAAAATACACAATTTATGTCATATACATTTTTGTTGTTGAGTGAACCGTTTTCGAGATATTGCTTGTTATTCTCTTAAATTTTTCAATACTTATTTTCTTAAAAGGGTATTCGTTATTCATTTTTTTTGTCTTTGATATGCAAAGAGTATTAATCTGTGGCAAAGGGAATGGTGCTGCACCTAGCAACCAGCTATTAAGAGATATGTATATGCTTAAAGGCTACTGTATTTCTATATTGCCCTTGTAAATATATATTCTCCTTACATCTACAAGAAAATTAGCAATAAGATAGACTCTGCAAATGTTTATCTTGATTAACATGAAGTAGATGGAGAATAAGCGTTTGTAAAAATAGTTTGTACAAGAGTAGAGAAAGTCGTGTGAGTGTAACACATCGGATTTTTTATTTTAGGACGGGTGTTTAAGGATGGCTTTTCCGTTTTGGAGTGGATAGATCAGATAAGAGCTAGCATGTTGCTCCACGACGACTGTCAGGGTGTAGTGGCACTTCTGCGCCATGGTGGGTGCTTTTGAAAATGCTTAATTTTATTGGCTGAAGGAATGAATTTTGAAGCCAATCTGCTCTTGGCTGGATTATGAATGGAGCTCAGCCTTACCTGCTGATTGAGATGCTCCAGTGTTATATGGTTTACCCGCAAGCCATGCGGGGAACCCGCCTAAGGCGGCGAATCCTGGGATTATAATACCGCAGAGACTTAGATAAGCGGTTCCTGTTCTGCGCCTGTTGTAGCCATAACAGCTAGCTGCCTGTGGTCATGCCCCAGGTCTCGCAGGCGTAAGCATGAAGGGGAATATCAGGGCTCGGAAAAGGTTTAATTCAGGGGAACAGACATCCCGGGCCTTAGCATGGGGTACAAGACGCTATAGCAACCTGCACCGTGCGGACATTAGGGCCTATGTGGGCCTGTTTATGCACGTCCCGATGCCACATTGTGAGCGAGACAGTCGGGTCAGTGCTATCAAGTTGGGGAACCCAGAGCTGCAGTTTCCACTTTTCAGCGTTGTTTATGTTATTACGTGTTGCGGGAGTGATCTGATTCTCGTCGTTCAGACTGTCATCAAGTATGGATACGGAACATTTGGCATATCTAAGTAATTCGAGTTACTAACACTCATTTTACTTGAATAATCTAGTTCATTCATTATTATTTTGGTTTCTTTTTAGTTTACCAAATTTAATCTCTTCCTACTTTCTCCCTCCATAAGTATAAATATTTACGTAAAATTTTAAATAATTTATCTACATAACAGTTCACAGTGTTCCACACGCTATAAACGTACACACTTCTTTGCAACTGACGCTACCCTTTACTACCTTCTACCTCTCTCCTGGCACCTGCTACTGATTTGATGGATGACTTGTTTGTTCCGGCTATTTTTGAAAACTGTCCCCAACCCTCCTCAACATTTTCTCTGCTTGGTCCCCGTTGTAAACCCAAAAACAAAAAAGTTTCTCGCTGGCTAACTTTTCTATTGCATAGGATAGAATTTTCCGAAGTTTACTGTAGCTAAGCCAAAACAAATTGCGTTCTATGTTTATTACTTACTGCATAACAAGCATAGAAATAACAAATATCGAGCTTTTGCTGGAAAACTGTTTTCTTTAGAAATCTGGGCCCACAGAAATCTATAAAAGATCAAAATTGACACAATCTGATAGAGAAAAAAATTTTGCATTCGATACTGTGTTCAAAGCTGAAATGTATAACAACTAAATATTTACACCATGTTATTAGCAACTTGGCGACAGCCGAGAGTAGAAAAAAACTAAACTAATGACAACATGTTTGCGTTAGATAGAGACAACGATATCTCATTTACCTCCATACTGTCTTTTCAGTTGAAACAAGCTATAGTAGAGGAGTGCGTTTTGTTTACATCTGCACCCCACAAACGGGTTTCACAATCGGAGACTCTGATTTAATGTTGACGCATGCACCACTTTTGATGCATATCCTCAAAATGCTTACTTTGGTACTGCCTTTCTACTCTACAATTGTTTTACCTGTATATGAGCTCGATGTAGGTAATTCTTACTGTGTCTGCTCGCGATACAAGGAAACATTACTGTAGGATGTATGCATTTATCGGAGGGGGACACCTTGCCACTCCGACCAGCTTTAACTAGTGTGACTACATCCCCGGTAGGCAGGGATGAGGTGAAGGAGCCATAGTAGGTCGCAGGTCAGCAGGCAGGCCCACAGACACGCGAAGAAGTCCCTAATATTTCCAGCTTAAGTATCCGCGCACCAGTAGAGGCGAATATCCTGAGAGAGGGCGACGAAACTACCCTAACGACACACCCTGGAGTTCACGAGGAGAAATCTTTACAATGCGCAAGTAACTATGCCATCTGCTCGACACCGCCAGCACCGCAGGACTCGAAGACACGCCTGAAACGTGAAAAGGAGAGATAAAATGTGAGGAAATGGAAGAAAGGATAAATCGTGATAGAATACACCATCCCGGCATTCGCCTAGGGGACTAGGGGAAGGCCATGAAAAATCCCATGGTCAGTGCGGGCGGTCACCGGGAAACGAACCCCCAAATGCGGGAGGTCCTGCTCGGCAAACATTACTGTAAATGCAGAATTATGTTGGCACAAACTCTAACGTATGTCCCTGTGGCGTGGCCGTCTACTACTGACATACAGAACGAGGTTTAGATTCCTGGCAGGGATGGGGATCCTTGGCCATGGAAAAACCTTTCGTCTTGGTTTCATGATCGGGCACAGATAACGACGTCTCATTCCCATATTGCCAAAGACAATGACAAACCAGCGCAATATCACCTTGTCCAGCACGCCCTTGGGCGAGTCGTGACTCCCACCCGCGGCTAATAAGGGAAGTATCCTAACTGGACAGGCCTCATTTCTTTCTAAATCCGTATATACGTAGATTTCTGATCGATAAAAACATGGTAAAAGGCATTTCGCATAACCATGCATTATACAGGGTGGACCATTTAAGTTCAGACTATACAATATCTCCAAAACTAAGCGTTGTTTGATATTATGGGGGAAAGTAAATGCTATTAGCTCTTATTTTGTTTGGAGGACTTATAGCTACTTTACGGTCAATTTAATTTTTACTTTCTCTACTACGTATAGTAAGTAGGGGAAGTATTGTATTCCACCCAAAAATTCATATCGGGATTTCATCTCCCCACCCTATACATAGAACATTTTTCGAAAATGTTAATTTCCCGAATAACTCCAAACTTAGTGGAAGTCTAGAAGAGTGTGCAAGCAATAAGTGATTAGGTTTGCAGAGAGATGGGGTACACGTAGGCCGAGCAAAGCCCTCTCGTGTCAGTGCTGCGCCCAGTGTAGTCAGTGCAGAGCTGTCAAACAAGGTGGAAACAATAAAGTGTGTGCCAGTATGCCTCGTCGACGTCAAAGGGAGCCATATCGGCATATGAGTGAGTTCGAACGGGGCAGTGGGTTTGTCATACCGTGACATTTCGGCTCGTACAGGGCATGCTGCAACGACAGTGATGCGGGTGTGGAAGCAGTGGATAGATGAAGGTCGTACGCAGCGAAGAGCGGTTACTGGACCACAGCACGGGATGACCGTCATCTTGTCCGCATGGCCATAACGGACCGCACAGCTTCATCCACAGTGTTGGCTCGACGCCGGAGCACTGCAACAGGTGTGAACTTGTCTGCATCAACGGTTCGTCGCCGTATGCTGCAAGTTGGACTGGTTGCATGCATGCCATTACGTCGGGTTTCATTGTCCAGAACCCACAAGCTCCTCCGACTGCAATGGGCACGTGAACAACGTCACTGGAGTGCTAAGTGGCAAAATGTAGTCTTTTTGGACGAGTCCCGCTTCAACGTGTCCTACAGTGATGGCCGCATATGTTTCCGGCGGTACCGTGTTGAGCGCAACCTGAAGGGCTGCATTGTTGGCGCGCTATTGCTTACAACAACCGATCTCGCCTCCTACGAATTGAGGGAACTTTGAACAGCAACCGGTACCTAACAGTGGCTGTAGAGCCTGAGGTGCTCCCCCTGCTTCAGGCATCTCATTTCAACAGGACAATGTCCGGCCACATGTTGCGAGGAATGTACAAGCCTTCTTCAAAGATCGACGGGTACCATTACTTCCCTGGCCTGCACGTTCGCCTGACACGTTGCCCATCGAACATGTCTGGGATATGGTTGGTCACGTTCCTCCAGTAATCAGTGTCACGGATTTGTGGGCTCGAATACAAACTGCATGAAGGGAAATCCCTCAGGAACTTATTCAGAACATTTTAGACTGAATGTCACGGCGTATAGCAGCCCTAATTGCAGCGCATGGAGGCCACACTAAATACTGAATATTAGGGCTCTAAAGTCATGTATAGGTTTGAAATGTTTATCATTTGTTTCTTGTCACGTAACTAACCTGTGCTATTAAATTCATGCGTTTCCTCCTTGGTGTTGCAATTTTTACAAACGGCAGTGTAGTATGGTATTTTATTTACTATTTAATACATTTTAAGACTTATATGTAGACTTCTGAAATTACCTTCAAATTGATGTTAAAATAAATAGGTACAGATCTTATCCTTAAGTTGCTGTAATGGCGTCCTTGCTGTTGCAGTCAATGTTACCGCATGATCATTAAGGGGCAGGTGACCTCTGCTGCTGGATCAGTAACCTACTGCAGCTGAACGTGCTCGAAAGCTTCATTAGGATGAAGTTGTGCTAGCCCCACACACATATCGTGATCAGGTCAACATTTTCTTTCCTACAGGCTTCCTAATGAGCTGCAGGATGGACTGTCCTTGAGGAACTGCAATACCATAACTTCCTATGCTGTCACATTATACAGATCGTATTCAAGGTTTAGAAAGCCGGACACGCATCTATCTGATGTGATCGGGCTGGCATGACTGGCCTACTTACACAAGCACTGCGGCTTTATCAACTAATAATTATATCGAATAACTCGTGATTTGGTTCAGCGTCCTTCTGTTTTATATACGCATTTTCTGGAATGCATAATTTCATAAAAATGCCCTGCCACATACACAAGAAAGGCTGCGCTACATTCTAAATCACCGTCTCAAATCTGAGGATTAGGGGAAATAATTTACAGGCGTACAGCCTTTCAGCCAAAGTACGGTCTCATTGAGAACCTTATTCACCAATCAAAATCGAATTTAACGGATAATTTTGAAGCACGGTGCTCAAAAACCAATCCTGCGCCCGGATTCTTAGGTTTCAACCAATTTTTACTTTCTCTAACAAGTAAAAACTATGAACCGACTGCGCGATGTTTTTCTTGTCCGCGCCTTCGGCGCTCGTTGACCTCTGCCGCTATCATAGAAAGGCGCGGATGAAACCATACAACTACCTTTAAAGGCTTTACTTACCAACTTAATGAAAGGAGATGCTGAACATACATTTTTGGCACCTCTTTAGGATACTATCCATCACTCGCCGTAGAGAAACACTGGCCAATTCCTGGCGGATATTTTGTTTTAATTATTCCAGAATTTGTGGGTTTGTCTTGTACAATTTGTTTTAAGTTACCCCAGAGATAGAAATCGTCGGGGGGTTAGATCGGGGGACTGAGGGGGCCACAAATCTCTACTAATAATTCTGTACTCAAACACACTTTCATAAGGCTGTTAAGTAAAGTCTTTAAAAGTAGTTTTAAAAATGGTGTATGGTTTCATCCGCGCCTATCTATGATAGCGGCAGACGGCAACGAGCGCCGAGGACGGAGACAGGAAAAACACCGCGCAGCCAGTTCGTAGTTTTTTGGCTCTCTCTGTAGTAGGTAGAGAAGGTATTGCATTCCACCCTAAAGATCAATATGGATTTCACCAGAAATACATGTTTTGAGGCCCCTGAATCCCCAAAAAGCACTCTTAAAAAAACGTCCGTGTGTGTATGTGAACAGCTCAAAAACGAAAAGTCGGATAAACAGCAAACTTGGTATTTAGGTTCAGTACCTTCTAAAGAGGCGACACGAAGTTTTTCAAGAAAATCCCACCCCATACTACCCTTTATATGGAAAATTTTGCGACATGTTTTATTTTCTAAAAATGGCTCTAAAGATTTTTATTAAAGTACCATGTATTAAAGATATTTACACAACAAATAAAATGTATATTTTTAATTCTCTCGGAATAGACTGTGAGGTACTCTTTTTTCGGAAGGAATTTTATACAATCTTGTATAACTGGTAAACGTTAAGCGATAGACGAACACGTACTATACAAAAAAATGTATATCAGATATATCGTGGCTGTCTCAGGAGTACCCGACCTAACAAAGAAAACGGAAAAATTTCGAAAAAAAACATCTTTATTTCTCTACATAGTCTCCTTTCAGCTCGATACACTTTTCTCAGCAATGTTCAATAGCTTCGATACCCTGTTTATAGCGAGAACCATCGAGTTCTGCAAAATAGTCATGAACTGCAGACTCCACCTCTTCACTGTCGGCAAATCTTTTATCACCAAGCCATTTCTTCAACTTTGAAAACAGAAAATAATCAGAGGAGGTTAAGTCTGGCGAATAGGGTGCCTGAGAAAGCAATTCGAACTTTAACTCATTGATTTTGGGCATGGCGATAATGGATGTGTGAACTGGTGCATTGTCTTGATGAAACAGAACATTCTTTTTCGCTAAATGCGGCCGTTTTTTTCTTGATTTCATCATTCAAATGCTGCAATAAGTTTGCATAATAGTCGCCATTGATTTTTTTTCCTTTTTGAAGCTAATCAATGAAAATTATCCCACGCGCATCCCAAAAAACTGACACCATGACCTTGCCTGCAGATGAAACTGTCTTCTTTGGAGCCGAATCTCCCCTTTCAGTCCACTGTTTTGACTCTTTCTTCGTCTCAGTTGCGAAGTGATGGACCCATGTTTCATCCATGGTTATAAATCGATGCAAAAGCTCGGCTTTGTTGCAGCAACACATCGCCAAACTCTCGTTTGAAACATCCTTACAACGCTACTTTTGTTCCATTGTGAGTAACCGCGGCACCCATCTTGCGCACAGCTTTCTCATGTCCGAATTTCCAGTTAGTGTGCGATGTACATCACTTTTTGAAATGCCTCGCGCACTTTCAGTCGACGGTCATCCAATACCATTTTGTGGATTTTCTTCACAATTTCTGGCGTGGTCACCTCATTTGGGCGACCACTGCGATGTTCATTTTGGCAGTTCGTACGGCCTCGCTTAAACTCTGCCACCCAATATTTTACCGTTGTAAACGAAGGAGCAGACTCCCCCAGAGTAGGATCTAGCTCAGCTTTAATGTTAGTTGGACTAAGACCTTTCAAATGCAAGTATTGTATCACATAACGATGGTCAGTTTTATCCATGTTTACAAATTCACTGAGAGATTTGACTATTAATGGCTGCCAAACAATTACTAAACAACGTAGCATCGTCAAACTTCAAACTTAAACTTTATAAGGGTGGTACTTTCTATCGTAGTCATTTGTTTGAAACAACAAGCGCTATATATACGTCAGGTCGGGTACTTCTGGGACTGCCCTCGTGTATGTATATATATTCTCATAAGTGTGGTACGCGGCTAAATCGGGTGGTTTGCTAACCCTAAACGAAGCACTAAGACAATAAGCGAGTGTGGCCACTCTTATTGTCCACTAGACATGCAGCAGTGGTGACAAGATAAACTACGTACATTTCAAACCGGTTCATCGCCTAGCTAACAAGGAAAGAGAAGTCATTTTCAATTCTGTCACTTGCTATAAAACAGCAGTCATTGTGTGCAACACATTTGGGGAGTGCTGACCTTCATCTTGAAAAACCACAACAATCAGATCTACTGGCCTTAACATAAAAAGCGGTGAAAGGGTACATTAAGGATCCTAGGTTCAAGCAGTATTTCATGCGCAAGGTCTGTATCCTTGACATTTCATGCTTTATCCAAGTGATATAATGCTGCAATTTGCGTTCCACCCGTAAAAATGCTTTTTCCTTTCTCTAGTGTTCGCCTATAGCACGTAGAAGTATTGTATTGCACCTAAACATTTGATACCAAGATTACACCGGAAATACATGTTTTGATCTTCTGTGGATCCAGAAAAGAGCATATTTAGAAAAAGGCCCGTTTATAGGCGTCTCGTTACAACATAACTGAAAAACGAAAAGTCGGTTAAACATATTTAATTTGAAACTGTTTATACAGGGAGATTTATGAAGAATGGACACATTTATTTCTTTAAGTGTTTCAAAACGAGCTATGCTAGCAACAACTTATTATACCTGAAATGCAGGGGAATTTTGGGAGATCATTGACCTCCATAACAAATGTTGAAAATGTCCTCCATCCTGCATAAGGCACAATTCAACACGTCGTTCCATGTTACCGGCCACTCGTTGGAGGACTCTGTTGTCAATAGCTTGAATCTCCTGTGTAACGTTGTGTTTCAGATCGTTCAATGTCTGGGGACGTGTGGCATAAACCCTGTCTTTTAACTAACACCATAGAAAGAAGTCCGGCGATGACAAATCCGGAGATCTCGGTGGCCACAGGTTCTTGGAAATTATCCTGCTTGCAATTAGTGCCATGGATTCATTTGATGTATGGTATTTAGTGCCATCCTGCTGAAAATATCCTTCATCAGGTCTACATCGTCTAGTTGCTCAGCAAACTCCATAAAAAATCCGTCGATACTCTGCAGTGTTCACATTGTTTTAAAAAAAAAATTGGTTCCACTATTCTCTGTGCGGATATTGCGCACCAAACTACGATTTTAACCGGGTGCATAGGTGCTTCATGAATAACATGTGGATTTCCGCTGGCCAATAGCGTGAGTTATTTGAGTTCACATAGCCGGACAAATGGACCATGCTTCATCTGCAAACCATGTGATGGACAATATGGTAGGATTTTGCACAATGAACACCTGAAACTATCGACAATAATTCAGTCGTCTATCCTTATCTGGTTCCTGTAACTGATGCACAACCGTAATTCTATACGGTTTTAGGCCTGCACTTTTCACAGCTCTGACGCATTGAGTAGCTGTACCCTGTCTCCTGCGACAAACCTCTTAATATTTTGGGTCACTGATCCAGTCGTGCTCTTACGTCAACAACCGTGGGAAGCCTAGATGAACGAGTTTTACCTTTTTTCACTCACCAGAGATCCAGTTCTTTCCAATTTGTTTATCAGTCCCAGTATTGTATTTCTTTGTGGAGGATTCCGAACATCAAATTCTCTCAGGTATGCCCTTTGAGTGCTGTAATTGAATTCGTAATCCAGTATTGCTTTACAAGGAAGAGCCGTTCATTTAATGTGTACTCCATTTTCACGTTGACTAGAACAAAATCTCTAAAACAGTTGCCGACAATAAAACTAATAATTACGAATAAAACATGAACATCTGCGGATCTAGTGATAGGCAATCGAATCTCCAGAACATTCTGCTTAATTTGATGCTAAAATTGGGGCATTGAGTGAATTTCGAACAGAACAATTAAAGAAAGAAATGTGTCAGTTCTTCATAAATCACCCTGTAGAATGGTGCTTGTGGCGTTTGGGAAATGTTGTTTATTCTCAGGGTTCTAAAGATTAATGAATTTTTCGTTCCAATCTTTTATTGTTGTTGTGGTGGGACACTCATATTTTTACAATTTTTTTGCTTTCCAAATTTTGGATATGAAAATATTTGACATCGAATTTATTATATTATATTGAATTTTCACAAATTAATTGGAAATACTTTCTTACTAGTCAACAAAATCTCATGACCTGTATTGTTGGTTCTCGATCTATTTTACTGTTTTATTAGTTTCTTGGATTCGCGTATTATTGCAAGTAGTTAATTATTTTTCTTAATACAAATAATTAAGATTAGTCAGGAGCTATAGATTCCTATCTCTGTCTCGCGATAGATCTAATCCAGGTACCTATCTGCACGGAATTAAATTTTTCTCTACGCGTACACGTGGAGCTGTATTTCTACAAGGGACATTCATAAAGTAAACTCCATTTATTTTTTTTAAAATGTTATTTATGTTACAGAATTTATTTTACAACACTTTGAAAGTACACACTCTAATTTATTTTTCCACATAGTTTCCAGCCACATTCAGACACTTGTCGTAGCGTTTGACGAGCTTTGAAATTCCGCATGCCGCATGTGACAAGCCAACCTACGTCGCTGGTTTGCAACTCTTCGTCATCGCCAAAGCGCTCCCAGTCAAGCCACTCCCCAACATGCCACGACGTTTGTTTTGAGTGGCCCTTCACAAGTTTGTTGGTGTGTTACAATATCTTTCAGCGCTCATTGTGGCATTTCTCTCCATTAGCAAACTTCCTGTTGTCCCAGAAGACACCATGAATTTCTTGTTGGAAAGTGTTTGACGACACTTTGTGGGTTTTTTCGTTGACCAAGTATGGCCCCACTGCATTGGCTGAAGTTTTGTTTGACGAAGAATTGAAAACCAGGTCGTAGGTTGGCTTCAGTCACAGGCAGTAGAATTCTACGATTGCGGAATTTCAAAGCTCGTCAAACGCTACGACAATTGCCTATGGGACTGCAAACTATGTGGAAAAATACATTAGAGTGTGTACTTTCAAAGTACTATAAAACAAATGCTGTAACTTCATTCAATTTGTTTTTAATAAACGGAAGTTACTTTATGGATAGCTCTCGTACTTCACGGATATTTCTCACACGATTAATAACTATCTTGCCCAACCTCAGTAAAAACACATTCACTTCTTCTTCTTCTTCTTCTTGACATTTTCTCTTCTTCGATGTTACGCGTCTGGTGCATACAAATACACAAAGGCATGTCTTTTTAGCTTGTTGATTTTCTCAGCTGTAACAACGGTCTTCGCTTTGTTGCGTGCTTGCGTTGCTAGCGTTCTTCACTTCTTTCTGCTACTACTTACGACATATCTGTATCTAAATATTTAATTAAATGTTTTCTGTTACTGTCTTTTCGTTTTGTTTTACCGTACAATACTTTATATATATATATATATATATATAAATGAATTTTAAAATTTTAACAATAAATCTTACATAGCTTCATGGCATTCTTCTTATTCTTGTTCTCTTGATGTGATCCTACATTAATTTCAGTTTTTTTTATTTATTTCGCATTCTCATAACTTCTTTTATACTTTTGTTACCTTCTTTCTTATAAATAATGTATTTATTTATTTATTTCATTTCTATCACACTTCTAAATTTAATGTATATAAGTAATTCCCATTACAAAGTTAATGTTTCAAGAAAACCCCCAACCAAACTACCCTTTACGTGGAATAAATTTTGTTATTTTTTTCTCAAAAATGGCCGAAAGATTTTGAGTTAAATACCATACTTTTACGATATTTGCATGAAAAATAAAATGCATAACTTGAACTTTCTGCGAATAGCTGGTGAAGTTCCCCTCATTATATGTAACTGATAAATCGTAAGAGATACAAAAAAACCTTTCCACACAGAAAAAAAGTAGATCTCGTTAAAGAACACAGTTTATGCCAAATGAAATTTTTTGTGACGTTAATCATTTCCAAGTTAGCTTTGTTATTGATTTTAATTTTCAAGTACTAATACCTTTTACTTTCTCTATAGTATTTTACCCAAAAATTAAGTACCGAGATTTCACGGCATTTTTAGAAAAACATCCGTGTGTGTGTTAACAGCATAACTCAGAAACGAAAAATCGGTTAAATACGAAACTTGGTATTTAAGATCCTCTTCCAAGAATGCGGCACGATGATTTTTAAGAATATATCCCGGCCCTAAATTACTCTTAACATGGAAAAATGTTCGACGTTTTTTTGATTTTCTCAAAATGGCTTTAACGAATTAAAATACCATAAATTTAAAATATTTACGTGGCACGAATTTTCTTAGAATAGCACGTGAATTCCTCTTCATTCCGAAGGAATTTTGATTATTTTGTATAGTGGGTAAAACATAAGAGACTAAAAAATGAACTTCACAAAAAATGTGGATCTTTTAAAAAACATCCAACTTATTAGGAATAGTTTTTCTGGAATCAGTCATTTCCACACACGCACGTAGCTTTTTCTAAAAATAATTTTTTTTGTAGATTCAGGGCGTCTCAAAACATGTATTTCCGTGAAGTCTCGGTATCGAATGATTGATTAAATGCGATTGTCTTCTCTACCTGCTAGGTACGTGGTAGAGAAAGTAAAACAATAAATAGCGACTTACCACTTATTCTTCTAATAGGGAGCGGATGGTGTATCAATAAAATTAACTTGCGGTAGGTTTTTTTTCAGTTAAATCGTGATGGAACGGAAGTTGCCCTTGCCCCTCCACCTGTAGTGTTCTAGGAAGGTCGGCAGAAGCTAGGTTTTCCCTGACCGCATGACGGTACAGGGTAGCAACTAGACCTTCGTGGTCAGGGCACCTTAATGAGTGCCTTGCCTTAAATATTCCACTGTGAAACGTGTTTCACGTTTGATTGGTCTAAAGCGGAGCAGCCACATACTTTGGTCTTTATCTCTCAGAGTTCCCTAAGGCTTCAATCTGCGACCATTTAAATGCTCAAGAGCACACGGCCTATATTTACTTCCAATGCCCTTTATTCGACATTGATTTTGCTTACACTTTTGCACATTAAACTACCATTTAGTTTGTAACCAATCTCGTTCAAATTTTCAGCAGAAACTCGGAGAGAATGAAATTTAAAAACAAATTGATGATACATTCACATGACTTTCTCTACACTGTATCGTTTATTAGTGGGTATACAAATAGCTGCATTACACGTTTCGTTATAGATACAAAGGGAATAGTGATAGTCAAATGTTCTAGAACTTGAAGCTATAGACTCCATTAGTGATGACGTCAGCCGTTGCTAGGGGACTATCTTTCTTTCCAAACAACTGGTTGCTATGCAGTCTGTGCTGTATATTTGTCTACTGCTTTGGGAGAAAGTTATTTTGAAAAGTCTACATTAATTATGTATCAATCTTAGATAAATACAATTGCTAGGAATACACTTATACTTACATTGTGTAGAGGTTATTAGTGTTAATAGTTATTAAATAATTATAGTGGTAAATATAGCCGCCTTAAGTGAGCATTATACTATAACATGGTTGTGAAACTGAGTGAAATAATATATTTTGAAGACGAATAATTGAGACTGGTAAAGAAATGTGAAGATTCTGTTGAGTCTATTCACGTCTTAGCCGTGGCATATGATGGAGAAATTTTCTATTTACGAGGCCAGGTTCAAGCCAGCATGAAAAATAAATCTTACAATGTCCAGCTAAACATAATTAAGGAATTCTTTTATATATTTTGTCCTACAAATGAAAATGAGTAATATTATGTAAATATAGACAACATAAAAGCGTAGAGCCCATAGCGAACTAACCTCACATTTCATATATTTGGAATAAATGTCCATAGGGTAAAACTTTATTTTATGGCCAGGTGAGGAATTTCGCTTAACGTAATTAAATATATTAAAAACGTAACAATTTAAGCTGTTTTTTGTAGAGTAAATGTCAAATTTAGACGAAAATAATAGAAATACTTTTCTTGTGTGCATATGTACTGTTTGCCTAAGCTGTAATGAACACAACAAAGGGTGTTAGATGACATAATAAAGTATAATGTGTAATGTAATACAATTAAGGATGCTACATAATGTAACAAAGTATAAAGAGGGTATCTGTGAAACCAGGTGGTTCTTCACAAGTGATTATTTTCGTTATATTATTACTAAAGCATGCCTAACTTAACCTCAATAAATGAAATGTAATTTCAGCAATACATGCTTAAAATATAATTACTGAATATAAATAATTGTAGCTGTAAGCAAATGTGGTGTAAATAAATTCTATTGGAGGTATAAACACTTAAGTCGGGTTAAATTATCAGCTTATTTAAAAAAAGGGGGGACTCATCTAGGGAGTGTTTAGACTGGAGCTCATTATAGTGTTTGCAGTCAGGAACAAAACACATTACCAATGCGAGAGAAACGCCCTTGACCCTGCTTCAGCTATTCGAAACATCTGCCTCTGCCCAAAGTAATTGAAGCTAATATGTTACAGCGCAATTACACTAAATATTATTAGTAAGACTTCCAAAGCTCGCTATAGGAATCAATGTTGTTTGGAAAGCAAGATGGCGATCTCCATAGCAACGGCTAGCTCTAACGTCAGAGTAACGGAGTCTATGTCCTGTCCTTAAAATTCCATACTATTTCCATGCAATCGCGAGAAACAACTGAATGCTGACAGGACTTTTAAAAGACGACCTAGAAATAAACAATTCGAGCGCTTAGTAACGGATATCTCAGAAATGGCTTATGCCACGCAAAAATATTATTTGAAATAAATTATGTGTTTTAAAGTGTTTTACACTTTTTAGCAGTACCTTTTGTCTATCTCTGTGGTATACCAACTACACAAAAGTCATTCAGAATAACGAGGACTTTACAGGCTATTTCCCCCAAAATATTTAACATATACACTTTATTTGTAACGTAAATATATTAAAGGTATGCTATTTTAATGAAGGATCGTTATAACCATTTTTGAGAAAATAAAAAATTGCTTACGAAACATTTCCCATGCAATGGGTAGCTTGGGATAGGGGCCTTTTCCTGAAAATCTTCGTGTAGCATCTTTGAAAGATACTGAACCTAAACACAAAGTTTGGTATTTATCCGGCTTTTCGTTTTTGAGTTATGTTGTTCGCAGACACATATCCAGACAGTCACACACGCGGATCTTTTTCTAAAAATGCCCTAATTGGATTCAGGACACCTCAAAACATGTATTTCCGGCAAAATCTCGGTATCGAACTTTTGGGTGGAACGCAATACTTTCACTACGTAGTTAAACAGAAATTGCTTTACGGCTTTAGATTACGCTCAGCCTTACTTCAATTGAATTGCGAGGGTGTGGTATGACTGTGGCTGATGCTTTGAAAGTTGGAAGGGATTACGTCATAGACGCCACCCTAGAAAGGTGCACTGCAGTGAACAACAGCATTCCTCTGAAACTGTGGCTTGAGATTACCATATCTGGAGCTCTGCAAGACTGCACTGTAACGAGATCAATGCTTGAGCACAGTACGCAGAACATCAGCACAGTGGGCATAGGTAGGGGGCTATAGTCCGAAATGCTCATAAAGACGTGTACCCTTGTATTTTCATTTTTAACGATCTGTAAATCGCCGTTTAAGGGTACACATACCTGAAATTTGGCCAACATTTTCAGAAACTTAAAAAAATTGTTTTTATGTCCAAAAGATACTTTAAACCTTCATCTTCGATTACATGCTCTCAAAACGCTTTAAAGCCTAAACACATGACCGCTTAAATGTCCAAAAGCACTTGGCCTGATGGCCTGTATTTACTTTCGATATTTTTTACCCGATTTCCATTTTTACTTCCTCTACCGGGTAGCTACTAGATAGACAAGGTATTGCATTCCACCCAAAAATTCGATACCGAGATTTCGCCGGAAATACATGGTTTGAAGCCCATGAATCCAAAAAAAAGCATTTTTATAAAAAGGCCCGTGTGAGAGAGAGAGAGAGAGAGAGAGAGAAAACAACATAACTCAAAAACGAAAAGTCGGATCAACACCATACTTTTTAACAAAATCCCCCACCACAAACTATACTTTAAGTGGAACATTTTTCGAAAATTTTTATTTCCTAAAAATGTCTAACGATCTTGATTAAAATGCCATGTATTAAAGATATTTACATGCAAATAAAACATATATCTTGAATTTTCTGGGAATAACCTATGAAGTCTTCAATTCGGAAGGAATTTTGTATAATCTTGTATAACTTGTAAACGTTAAGCGATAGACGAAAACATACTACAGGAAATGTAGATCTCCTTAAAACACACAATTTATTTGAAATAAGCTTTTTTGTGGCATAAGCCATTTCCGAGATATCCATTATTAATGGTTTGAATTGTTCATTTCTTGGTTTTTCTCTTAAAGTCCTGTCAACATTCAATTTTTTATCGCGATGTCATGGAAACAGTATGGAATTTTAAGGCCAGCATATAGCGTCCAGTTGTTAAACATTTGACTGTCGCTGTTCTCTTTGTATCTATAACGAAATATGTAATGTAGCTATTTCTGCAAAGGTTTGTTTGGGTTAAAATGTAGTAGACAGAAAAATAAGCTTTAGTAAGACTAGTTGGTATACCCACTAGTAAACGATAGAGGGTAGAGAAAGTCATGTTAGTGTATCACATCAGATTTTTTAAAACTTTAGTACCACTTTGCCTACTGTATTCTTCATATACCTACAACGAAATATGTAAGTCGCTAACGAAAGTTTATGGGGACAAGGTAGTCTGAACACGTGGAAATTACACCTTAAGTGTGTTAAATTGCCACTGCTCTTAAAGTTCTCAATGGTTATTACTGAAATTTTTATGAATTATTCTATAAATCATGATAATTATTTAAAGTGTTTGTTTGCATTGATACGTTATGTAGTTGAGTCTATAAAAATAATTTCATTCAGCAGAAAAATAATAAAATTTACTCTTAAAACATGTGAATTCATGTACCTTTTTCTCTGATACTACTTGCAATACAGAATCACACCCTTTGCATGCTTGTTCTTAGTATAATCGGCTATCTTATGAACCTCAATTACTTAGTTATGTGTGCCAATTCATTAGGAATTGAAAAAAAAAGTTATTAGCAAAGTCAAAAAAGTAAAAATGCGGAAAATTTGTAATGTTATTGCTTTCTTACTATCACTAATATACATTATAAAATTACGACTGTGGTTAAGAAAGTTTAACTATGTGTTGTATACATGTACTGAAAATTTCAGCTCTCTACCTCTCATACTTTCTGAGAAAAAGGCACATAAGTATCCAAAAATGTTGTTTTGAGAAAACTGAATTGAAAGTTTGAACATTAAAATTCTAACACACTTCAGTACATTCCAGAGTCATAATCATCTGCACCTTCATTCCTGGATTGCTTCAGCTTTTCTGATTGCCTTCTCTTGGTCCTGTCCTCTTGTTGATTGGTGAACTGCTCGCTGGGCATGATATAGTCGTTCGTTGTTGAAAAATACAAAAATGTTCTAAAAAGGGGCGTTGCATGATGGTTTTAAAGGAATACAGACTAGCATTTAAATGGTATTTAAATGTCTTAAAAACCTCTTAAACCCCCATAAGTGTATATTTTTTGAAGCTGGAAATAATAGACTTTTATTAGTGCCTAAAACAAAAAATCTTATGTGTTACACTCACATGACTTTCTCTACTCTTGTACAAACTATTTTTACAAACGCTTATTCTTCATATGCTTCATGTTAATCGAGATATCGAGATGTTAATCTTATTGCTAATTTTCTTGTAGATGCAAGGGGAAATTGGTAGGCTTTAAGCGATAGTCAAATATTTTAAGAGCTGGTTACTATGTGGAGTATTCCATTCTCTTTGTATGTCCAGGACAAAAAAAAATTAATAACGAATTTCCATTTGAGAAAAAGTATAGTTTTGGAAAATTTAAGGGAATAACAAGCAATATCTTGAAAATGGTTCACTCAACAACAAAAATGTATATGATATAAATTCTGTATTTTAACGCGATCTACATCTTTGTGTAGTACAATTTTGTCTATCTCTTATGGTTTACCAGTTATTCAAAAGTCGTTCACAATGAAGAATACTTTTGAAGACATTCCCAGAAAATTAGAGATATACATTTCATTTGTCATGAAAATATCTTAAACATATGATATTTTAATCAAAATCGTTAGAGCCATTTTTGAGAAAATTAAAATTTTCGTAAAATGTTCCATGTAAAGCGTAATCTGAGGTGGTGAGGTTTTCTTGAAAAGCTTCATGTCGCATCTCTGGAAGATACTGAACCTAAATACCTTGTTTGGTGTTTATTCGACTGTTCGTTTCTGAGTTATGATAGAGGGATAAGTTTTTGTAAGAAGAGTGAGTAGATAATGTAATGTAAATGTAACACATAAGATGTTTTTGTTAGACAGCCTAAGAAAAGGTAGCAGCTAAGTGACTTTGATATTCCTGAGGACCGGAAACCTGACCCTTACCGTTCTTACAAGCACTTTATTATCCATACTAATTATGTAGTTCAATCTGAAGGCTTGAATCCCATGAGGTAGCTGTACAGGCCGCGTCCTTCGCCACACGTGTTTCATTTCTCTAAGGACATGATGCGATGCTCACGGTTCCGTTTACGTCACCAGTTAATTTCTTGCTGTTATATTTCGTGTTTTTTGCCCTCGTTTTTAGTCAGATTTTTGTCCTGATCTGTTCTACATGAGTAAGACCTGAGCGGACAAAGGCGGTGTGTCCACTCGTTTAAAACCGTCAAGGTTGACATGAATACAACAGGTTCTCGGATCAAGGTCTCATCGCACTGCACTTCAGCTAGCCATTGCGCCACCTCGCTTGTTGAGGAGCACAACAGAACAAGCCGCCCCGAAAATGTCTTGAGAAGGCAGTGACTTCAAACTATCCTCCAGGTCATTCTGATAGCAAAAACACTTGCTTTCTCAGAAGTACCTACGTATTTTCATGCATTTGTCCGATTTTCCCAGAAAACACTCCATTAGGTTTGTATAAGTAGTCAAGCCACAGCGTCAAACGTGTGGATTCCCAACCATGATGAGCACTCAGGTAGGTGCTGTGTAATAATGGTTTTGTGGTTAACTCCTCAAACATTTTATTTCAGATCTATTGTGAGATTTTACAAGGTCTATATTTTGTCTATCTCTTACGGTTTACCAGTTATACAAAAGCCATTCAGAATGAAGACGACATCACAGACTATTCCTATGGTGTCTTAATCAAAATCGTTCTCAAAAAAATTTTGAGAGTATAAACATTATCCATGTAAAAGTAGTTTGGGGTGGAAAGATTGTTTCACCCAAAAACTCGATAACGAGATTTCAACGGAAATACATATTTTGAGGTGCCCTGTGTTAAAATAAAGCATTTTTGGAAACATATTCGTGTGTGTGTCTGTGTTAACAGCATAACTCAAAAATGAAAAGTCGAATAAATACCAAACTTGATATTTGATTTTAGTATCTTCCAAGGATACGACACGAAGACTTTCAATAAAATTCCCCAACCCCAGACTACCCTTTACATGGAAAATCTTGATTTTCTCATAATTTTACTACACAAAAAATGTCTATCTGGTTAAAACACACAATCTGTCACACATATTCTTTTTTTTTTGGTGGAGTGAACCTTTTCCGAGATATTCCTTTCTTATTTGTTTGAATTTTCCAATACTTATATTTTTCTCAAATAGAAATTCGTTATTCGTTTTTTATGTCCTGGACATACAAAGAGAATGGAATGCTCCACATAGCAACTAGCTCTTAAAACATTTGACTGTCGGTTAAAGTCTACCATATTTCCCTTGCACCTTCAGAAAATTAGCAATAATATAGTTTCTGCAAATGTTTACCTCGATTTTTTCGGGCGTAAAAAATCCTTAGCATGGCTGCCTTCGGATGGGAAGTAAAGCCGGTAGTCCCGTGTTGTAGATTTACGGCTCGTAAAAGAACCTCAAGCCTGATAAAGAGGCCTCTGAGCAAAATTACCGGTCTTTCACGCCCAATATAGAATGGGACGCCAAGTACAGCAGTAGTTAAAGACCGTCCATAAATAAAACTCAATTTAATTTAATTTTTAAACAAGACAATTAAATTTCTTGGTTTTTTTTTACACAGAACTTCCTCTAAAAATAAAACCTCACACAAATATGTAACGCTTACACCAAAAATTGTAAAAACAATTCAAATTTCTAGTTAAGTGCAAAGGTAAGACCTAATAATTTAATAATAACCTAACATAATAATGATTACTAATTACATGTTCGCATAATTAGCTTAATTAATATAATTATAACTAATGTAATATAAATAATAATATAATTAATATTATATTCAGTACGTCAGTTAGTGACTAAATGATCGGCGTGCAAAGTTTGAACACCTGCGAATATAAGAACAGGGGGTCAGCATAACAGATACAATATAGCTAACCTTCCCAACATATGTAACAGGTGCGTATTTACGGAGGAGTTGAGGGTTATGAATACAACCTAACAACCCAAATATCACCAGATTCCAGCGACTTATCCCATAACGGTGGAAAAATGTCAAAGTTGCATTTAAGTAACCTCTGTAAGTGGTAGAAAAAGTAAAACTAATGTATACTAATACTATAAAAAGAGAAAATTAATTCTATGTACATATGTATATACGAGGGCTGTCCCAGAAGTACCTGACCTAACAAAGAAAACACAAACATTTTGGGAAAAAACATCTTTATTTCTCTACATGGTCTCCTTTCAGCTCGATACACTTTTCCCAGCGATGTTCAATAGCTTCGATACCCTGTTTATAGTGAGAACCATCGAGTTCCGCAATATAGCCGTCAACTGCACACTCCACCTCTTCATTGGTAGCAAATATTTTACCACCAAGCCATTTCTTCAACTTTAGGAGTAGAAAATAATCAGAGGAGGCTAAATCTGGCGAATAGGGTGCATGAGGAAGCAATTTGAGCTTTAACTCATTGATTTTGGCCATGGCGATAATGGATGTGTGAACTGGTACATTATCTTGATAAACAGAACTTTCTTTTTCGCTAAATGCGGCCATTTTTGCTTTATTTCATCATTCAAACACTGCAATAACTTTGCATAATACTCGCCATTGATTGCTTTTCCTTTTTGAAGATAATCAATGACAATTATCCCACGCGCATCCCCAAAAAACTGACGCCATGACTTTGCCTGCAGTTGGAACTGTCTCACCTTCTTTGGAGCCGATTCTCCCCTTTCAATCCACTGTTTTGGCTGTTACTTCGTCTCAGGTGTGAAGTGCTGAACCCATGTTTCATCCGTGGTTATGAATCGACGCAAAAACTCGGCTTTATTGCAGCGAAACGTCGCCAAACACTCGACTGAAACATCCTCACGACGCTGCTTTTGTTCCACTGTGAGTAAACGCGGCACCCATCTTGTGCACAGCTTTCTCATGTCTAAATTTTCAGTTGAAATGCCTACGATGTCTGCTAGATGTGTGATCTAATACTTGACCTACTAAAGTGAGTTGGGAACCGTTTGAAGATAAAGAATGAAACTCATTATGAATCCTAACACTCGAAACTATAACAGTTGTATTATTATACCTGCTAACTTCTGCAGTATCAATGTTACGGTTTGAAGTAACTGTTTCCGCAATAAAAGAAACTAGAAGCGTAAACTTCCGTGAGTCATTAAAATGCTTATCGGCAAGATCCCTCGCGATAGCCGCTAAATACTTCTCTCACAGGCGCGTCACTGAGCGCTTAAAATAACACGCGAGTAGGCACAAGTATCCAGGGTTACGACTCGACTTTGAAATTTAGTTTTTATTTATGGACGCTCTTTAATGCTATGGTTCTTAGCGTCCCATTCTAAATTGGACGTGTCGAGATCAGTAACTAGCAGTGACGTTACCTGAGCAACTCTCTGATTTAGATTACACGCTTTCTTATTACTTAAGCTCCGCCTACTTTAGAACTACCCCTCCCAACTTTCTTTCATACGCGGGGCCAATCTTCTTATTCTTATGTGTGCGTCTCCTACCTTGTTACTATGCGGGCCTAGCTGAACTCTCAGAAATACATTTCACTTCTCTTTTTCAGAATTTCAGCCCACGTGACTGTTCCTACGTACTAAACTTAACTCCAAACTGCCCTCCAAGAATCTTTATGCTAACGCGTTCGCTACTTCAGCAAATCTTTTCAACTCAAGCTTATTATATATACCTTGATTTAACACACCTAAATTATTGTAACTATCTCTTTATCTATCATTTATTTATTTAAATCTTCACGTCAATAGTTACGGTATCAGCTGTATGAAACTACAGTTGTAAGGGCCAAAGGGCAGATTTCAACATAAAAGTCTTCTAGATCATTGTACAATAATTTGATAAAAAAACGGGGGGAGGCAATTCAAATTAACATGCAACTTGTACAAACCAGCTGTTAAGTTACATTTGTTAATCGATATAAAACTTGCTGATAAATATTTGGGAAGTTTTCGTCCTTCTTATTAATGCATTTCCTTGGAGGGGTAGTGTTTTCCGGGTATGAACAACCTCTATTGATGTCACACACAAATTGACATGGAAGTAGGTTATCCAGAAATTAATCAACATTTGTCAACGCGTAATTAAAGAATTATAAACTTTAATTAGAAAAGTCTATATTGCATGATTTCACCATGAAACCTGTGCATAGTGTTCATCCATCACTGAGAAGTACAATTAAGTGAAAAGGTCAGAGGAATGCACTGAAAAATACAGGACGAAGGAGTACAGTGTCAAGTAGGTATGCTTATAAAACATATCTGATGAAGGAGCAAGCCAATTAAGCAGAATTACTAGAAGTTATGCACAACCTTGATTGTTATTTGACCTTGGTACACGCCTATCTGCTCCACGTGTCAGATATAATTATTAAATCAAGTCCTGGATTAATATAATAACCGTTGTGACCATATGGAGATATTTCCCAAATGCAACACAAAACATTCAACGTGTGCTTGAACCCCTTTTAAAGTGACATTTTACACAGGATATAACAGTAAGGTACGGGCCAAACTTTCGGGATACATTCCTCAAATGTAGAAGAAGAAAATAAGTCATACGGACCCGCCTCTGGGAGGTCGCTTGTTCGATTCCTGGTAGCCGCACACTTTGACCATGGGGTTTTTCGTGGTTTTCAACTAGGCGAAAGCTGTGGTGGTGCGTTTTACCACGATTTTCTGTCATTTCATCTTTGAGGCAGCGTCTCCGGGTTCCATATTGCGTCTGGTGATGGACAGATGGCATGGTTGATGCGCTTTGGAAAGATTTCTCCCTGCTTCGTCGCCCTCACGCCGGACTTTTGCCTCTACTGGCGAGAGTGGGTGTTTTATATTGGAAATGAGAGGTATATCCGTGCGTCTCTGTGATCCCGTCTGCCTGCGAACCTGCGACCCGTTCACTTCATCACTGCCTCCTGGGGGGGGGGGTGTAGCCACAACCTACATCCTAAGTGATACGGATATGGGTTCGAAACGCTTTATTTGTGTTAGAACTCATTTTCTACAACGCTTCATAGCAGATTAAGGGGACCGATCTGTGAATATTCCAAAGTCCAAACGTACAGTGCTTTTCCTTCATACTGTGGACGGCCGCCACAGGTAGGACTCCTACCGAAACAGTTATAATATCGCCGCAACCGCCTCACGTTCTCATAGTTACAATTACAATAATAATAAGCACATACCTTATCATAAGAGATGTTGTGCTCTCTCCACACATTTCTGACACCTTCTCAGGAGAATTTCGTTCACACTCGATAGATCAATATCGTTAGTGAATTTCTCGCCTGATGTTTTCTTCTAGTTATTACAATGTTTCGGGGTTTGTACACACACCTTATTCTTCAAGTTCCCCATACATACAAATCACATACAGTTAAATCAGGGGACCGTGAGGGCCACAATTCCTTGCTAATTGCCCTTATTAAATTTAATGACTCATCAGTTGTATGCGGGGTAGCACAGTCTTGTTTGGAAAAATCCAGACTTACATCCAACATCGGTCAGCTGTGAAAAAACCTGATGTGTTACACTCACATGACTTTCTCTACTCTTGTACAAACTATTTTACAAACGCTTATTCTCCATATGCTTCATGTTAATCGAGATGTTAATCTTATTGCTAATTTTCTTGTAGATGCAAGGGGAATATGGTAGGCTTTAAGCGACAGTCAAATATTTTAAGAGCTGGTTGCTATGTGGAGCATTCCATTCTCTTTGCATTACTAGGACAAAAAAAATGAATAACGAATTTGAGAAAAAGTATAAGCATTGGAAAATTAAAGGGAATAACAAGCAATATCTGGAAAATGGTTCACTCAACAAAAAAAATGTGTATGACATAAATTGTGTATTTTAACGCGATCTACATTTTTTGTGTAGTACAATTTTGTCTATCTCTTATGGTTTACCAGTTATGCAAAAGTCGTTCACAATGAAGAATACTTTTGGAGACATTCCCAGAAAATTCGAGATATACATTTCATTTCTCATGAAAATATCTTAAACATATGATATTTTAATAAAAATCGTTAGAGCCACTTTTGAGAAAATTAAAATTTTCGAAAAATCTTCCATGTAAAGGGTAATCTGGGGTGGGGGGGATTTTCTTGAAAACCTTCGTGTCGCATCTCTGGAAGATACTGAAACTAAATACCAAGTTTGGTGTTTAGCCGACTGTTCGTTTTTGAGTTACACACACATACAGACTTTTTCTAAAAATGCTTTTTTGGATTCAGAGTGCCTCAAAATATGTATTTCCGGTGAAATATCGGTATCGAGATTTTGGGTGGAATGCAATCCCTCCCCTACTTACTATACATGGTAGAGAAAGTAAAAAATATAGGTCATATTATTCTACATGCGTTTACTGCAAATCAATTTTTGCGTCATGCAAGGGAGTCTCATGTATAAACTCGGGTTTCTCTGTACTCCAATATCTGTTGTTTTACAACGAAACATAGCCGTATAAATGGAACCATGCTTCGTCAAAGAAGAATATTAAGCGTGGATCAGTGACATTTCGCAAAATCCACTTACAGAAATTTAGCCCACTCTGATGATCACGTGGAACCTAAAGTCTATACAACAAAACCCATACATTGGAAGAAATAAAAGAAAATAAAATCACACAATTTCAGATATTGAACTCTCGAGTGTAAATGAAAATTTTCTGAAAAGATGCCAGAAACGTGTGAACAGAGGGCATTTCCAACATCTCTTACGATAAGGTACGTGTTTATTAAAATTGTAATAGTAACTGCAACTATGAAAAATTGAGGCAGTTGCGCGGATATTATGACGGTTTCGGTGGGAGTCCGAGCTTTAGCGAGCCGCATACGGTGGCCACAGTGTGAAACAAAAGCATTGATTTTATTTTTCTAATTCTTCTGAAAGCATTCTGAAAATAATTCGAAAGCATTTTTCTAATTCTTCTCGAGTTGCTAATCATTTTTAAAGTAAGGAATGTTAGCGTTCCTCAAAACAGTTAAGTTACGGACGAAAGCAGGAGGCCCCAAATCCGGGGCAGCGTACCCGTACGCAGGCAAATCGGTCCCTTGTGCTTCTACCGTGAACGGCGGAAGGGAGGGGCAATCCGGATGACGACGGGCGCAAGCACAGACGGGGTCCCTGATGTTCCCAGATTGAATGCCTCCAACGCCGTCCGAGTTCACTATATTGAGCCCCGAGCCTCCACCGAAAGAGCTCCCGCCAGAAGGCACCCAGGCGGGTTCCAACCGAGAAGTCCCTGGACGACGACAGGCTGAAACTTCCAAAGAGCGTCCAGCCGCAACCCGCCAAACACAGTCGCCTGTTCCTACCTACAACCCTGAAAAAGATGGCAAGGAACATGATGGGTACAGGAAATGAAGGGCAGGAGAGTCGTGGTAGAAGACGAATCACTGCAGCAGCTTGCCGACACGGGGAAACCACGAAAAAAACATGGGTCAGAGTAGGCGGTCGCCGGGGATCGAACCAGAAACCTCCCGAATGCGAGACGCACACGTTACCATGGCAGTAACTCGCTCGGTTTCCTCAAAATGTATTGCAAAGCAGATTTTTCAGAAATATCCCTTGGACGCAGGACAGAAGGTAAAGAGGTAAGACATGTCCGGGATTTCTGGACTCCCTTGCTCAACACTCTCTTTTTCAAAATGTTGCTTGTTGACTGCCGCAATCTGGCGAGGTGTACGTACAGACAGCTTTTTGTTGTGCTGTCAAGGTAATTTTCAGGCTGCGTAGTAACTACCGTTACTGTGGTAATTATGTTAACATGCCTGGGGTAGAATGTACCAGGATATTAATACACTTTTTATTACTCGACCTTCCTGGCTCACTTGGTACAGGTGGAGGGTGACACAACACGTGCTTCGTCAACCAATCGGCCAGTGCCAGTTAGCCTATGACAAGTTCGGGAAGTGGGTGCAGACTTAACCAACTCGAGGTGGGGGATAAGTCAATCAAGCACTGCGTGTTAGTCTGCAATTGCTGTATATACATATCTGTAGAGAGTGAATGAAACTAGATGAGAAATATGTTTACAAACTGACAGGACTGAGAAAAACTCTACGAGCCGTCTTGTCATGAGTTGATTATTATATTATTGTTTTTGACGTTACATGCAGCATTTTCCCCAATTATTTTATTTTCTAAACAACGGCTCTCTAACGATTTTGTTTAAAATGCCATATATTAAAGATATTTACATGACAAATAAAATGTATATCTTGAATTTTCTGGGAGTAGCCTATGAAGCCCTCTTCATTCGGAAGGAATTTTGTATAATCTTATATAACTGGTAAACCTTAAACGATAGACGAAAACGCACTACACAAAAATGTAGATCTCTTTAAAGCACACAATTTATTTCAAATAACTTTTTTCGTGGCATCAGTCATTTCCGAGATATCCGTTATTAACGGGTCGAATTGTTCAATAATTTTGTCTTCTTTAAAAGTCCTGTGGATTCCCAGCCCGCCCTGGAGAGCCGGTAGACGGCATGCTAGATTGCTGTTGGCCCCACCGAGGTTATCGGTAGTCGCTCTTCGGGGTTGACGCGCGTATCCACTTCCATCTGTTTTTAGACTCTAGGTATTGGCCTCCTGGGAAACCCCACGGATGGAGAGCCACTCGGATGGCGCTGTCTCTGGAATTTTAAGGGGGGTTTAGGCTCTGGCTCTTACCCTGGTAGACCTTAGCTGAGCATGTTTCTCGCGATGTCATGGAAACAGTATGGAATTTTAAGACCAGCATACAGCGTCCAGTTGTTAAACATCTGACTATCGCCGTTCTCTTTGTATCTATAACGAAATGAGTAATGCAGCTATTTCTGTAAAGGTTTATCTCGATTAAAATGAAGCAAATAGGAAAACAAAATGTGTAAGAATAAACTGTACACCCACTAATAAGTGACAGAGGGTAGAGAAAGTTATATGATTGTAACACGCCAGCTTTTTTTAAAGTCACTTAACTGCTCGGTCTTATAGCTACTTCAGAAGCATTTAGCACATACAATGTGATCCACTTACACCTCAACTACTTTAATGGGTCATTATTTCCCTTTGAGAGCAAGTAGAAATGTGAAGTTTGTTTTAATGATTTAAATGTCTCGAGGAGAATCCTACCACTGCCATTTGTTGACTATTTCTTTTATTTCTATGGCAATTACGAGCATTGTTGACAGTCTTGAGTTTGCAGTTCTAACAGAAACATTCAGTACTCACTTCGAGAGCGTGTTTTTATTGTGAAAACGTATTGGAAGACAAATTCATTGATAACAACACAACCGGAATTTCGAAGAGAACTCAATGTGCGGGATGTTCCAAGAAAGGTAACAATTTTATCACTATTAAGAAAGCTGGGGACAACTGGTGTTAGTGAGAGTGGAAAACATAGACCATCATTGAGTGCGGAGTCTGTTGATAATGTTCGAAGAGTTTAGTGAACTCTCCAAAGAAATCGTTGTGTCAATTGAGGCAAGAGACAAGCTATTCATGTGGCACATATCAAAGAGCTGCGAAGAATTCGGGATTGCGACCATACAGAGTGCACATGGTCCATCAATTAAAAGAAGTAGATCATGAAAAACGAATACGTTATTGTCGACGATTTCAGGGTTTTCTTATTCACGTCCAAACATTTTCTCCATAACGTGGTTTACAGATGAGGCATGGTTTCATATGTCAGGTTACATCAACAGCAGATACTGGGCTGCTGTAAACTCTCATATCATCCACGAAACCACTGCATGATGAAAAGGTTAGAGTATGTTGCGAGGTGTCAGCTTCCAGGATTGTTGGCCCCATTTCTTTGATACACTGTAGACACTGCAGTTTATATGGGCATCTTCAGTACATTTGTGGAGCAGTTGGATGATACTGAATTGACAGAAGGTTATTTCCAACAAGATGGAGCAACGTGTCATACATCTAACTCCTCCATGCAACTTGCAACCAGTTTCTTTGATAATCGAATAATCTCAAAAGGTCTGTGGCCCTCCAGATTACCTGACCTAACCTCGCCGGAGATTTTCTTATGGGAGTATCTTAAAAATAGAGTGTATAAGAATATACCTCGGACAACTGCTGAGCCGTGAATCCATTAGTAACGAAGTAAACAACATTGGCGAGGAGACTCTTCGTAGAACGTGACAGAATATGGTGAAACGAGTGCAGAAATGTATGGATGGCGGTGGAGGACACTTCCAATATTTGCTCTGAGGAACAATGTAATCCCCCAAAGTTACACGTGTATCTCATTATTGGTTCAAGAGTTATAGCCCATTAAAGTGGTTCACGTTTATATGGTTCACAATGTACAATATAACGTCATGTTATAATATGCACAGTTGTACACAAAATACTTTGATATCTGTTTCAACTCGATTCGGGAGATCCCGAGTTCGATTCCCGTAGATCCCCTGCTCTGACCTTGGGTTTTTAGTGGTTTTCCATCATTGGTAGGGGAATGTTAGGGTGGTTACTCATCTACCACGATTTCCTTTCCATCATTTGCGTTTCATCGTTTGCTTCTCAATCTTTCAGGCGTGCTTCTAGGTTTTGTGCGTTTGGCGGTGCCGGACAGATGGCGTGGATGCTTGCTCAAAGGAAAGTGTACTCCACGTGGACACTAGGGGGCTGCTTGGTCGAAGGATCGTTCATCTCCCTCCCTAGGCAGTGGGACGGGTCTTCGAGGCTGGGACTGTTAGGGACTTCGCGCGTCTCTGTGGCATGTGTGCCTGCGGTCTGTAGCCTCCTGTGTTCCCTTCACTTCATCACTTCCTCCTGGGAGGTGTTGGACACAATAGATCTGTGTAGATCTCAGTGCGCAAGGTGTCTCCCTTGTATAACCTATACGTGATCTATAATTCTATTAGCTTTTACCTATGGCGTTGTGCACTGGATGTTCGTGTCTCTTCTGATTGGTTTAAATCTGTTCTTGTCGTACAGATATATAGAGGCAAAGTTGATCACGGTCATAAATTATTTTCAAATTGTAGTTGAAGGATACAACTGCGAGGAAGAAAGACGTGTGAGCTAGGTTATGTAGATCACTGTTGTTTGGGTTTGGTGTATGTGGTATTGCATGTTAATCGTACTAGCAATAATCAACTCTAAATCAGATAGGTACTTTGTAACATTCCTTCAAATATTACTCTTATTATCGGAGGGCAATCGGCACCGATCCAGTGAGGACATTATACCTATGTCCCATAAGGGGGCGCCCCCGGCCAGGGGGGAGCCTATCCCTATGCTGCGCTATGTTAACGCTACGTCTTCATTGTGAATGATCTTACCTCACGCCTGTCATACGTCTTCATTGTGAATGATCTTACCTCACGCCTGTCCTTATACGTCTTCATTGTGAATGATCTTACCTCACGCCTGTCCTTATACGTCTTCATTGTGAATGGGACGTTACAAGGCTCTTTTTATGTTGGATAACGTATGGCAGACATGGGGAAAAGTAACACAATATGTTCCTTTCCCCTCCAACGTAGATAAACCCCTTCAACCACTAGACAACAACATACTCGCCCTCTACATGCCTACACCTGTTTCCTTCCGCATTTAAATCACTCTTTCACAACAAATTTGAAGCAACGCATATCAGTGGCGGAATAATGCCCCACAGCAAAGTAAAGAGGTACATCTGTAAAGACCAATGGGAATATAAATAATTTTGCGTTCCTCAAAATAATAAAGCTTTGTGTCTGTTTTGCCGATGTGACTTGTACTGTTCCTGATTTAGTGTGTCTCGGCATTTTAAAGCGTTCCAAGAACAGGGCTGTAGCAAGAAGGTTTTGGCAGGTAACTACTTGAATTTGTATTTATATATCTTTGCAATATTGTTATAACAGTAATTCTGATATTACAGCAAAATATTGTAGTAGATTGACCGATTAAACACTAATTTACTTCCTTATTCGTTTTGAATAGTGCCATCCCGAGTTAGCCTCCAGCTTTCCCAACTCAAAAAACGCTATTGCGTCTCTGGAAAATGTGCAAAATGCAACGATATTTTAAGCATTCTATACAGGAATTTCAAAGGCAGTTTTTTGTAATATAAGTTCTGTGAATTTGGAATGGCGATCGTTCAATGATATTTTCTTCACTCAAGCAATGAAGGCAGCTCTCTCGTTGCAGTTAGAAACAATGGATTTGAAAACAACACATATATACGATGTTCACAGAAGTTCAGCGTCGAATTCTTTAAAGGACTACCCGAAAACATATTTCCTAACCTTCGCAAGTTTGCTGATCGATTCTTAGCTCTTTACGGGTCTACTTATATATGTGAACAGAGTTTTCGAAAATGAACCTTGTGAAATCAAAGAAGAGATCAAGAAGAACAGAAATGCATCTGGTATCTCCGTTACGATTAAGTTAAAGAAACTTCACACTTGACATAGGCAAATTAATGTCAGAAAAAGCTCACACAGGTACATGGACATCTTGTGAAGATATATTGCTGTGTCTTTTATGAAGAATGGATCAGTATTTCTGAAGTATTCACGTTATATATAAATTCCTCTGATGCAATAAAAGTATTCGCGTTCAATTGACCTTGTTCATTACTCATTCGACCTGTTTAACGAGTGAAGTAAGTGTTATTTTCGTCGCATTGCTGTAAATACATTTGAGTTGCTACAATGCAGGCGCCTGTTTTGTTCTATAAGTATTTGTCAGCACCCTATTGGGTTAGGAGCACACACCTAATAGATTCAGCCTGAACATAAACAACCCCCAAAGAAGTATGCCTGACGTTTCTCCGGCTGTAAGTTGCACATTGCGTTTGTTCTAGCCCTTTTCCTCATCACTAATACGAAGTGTGATCAAAAAGTAACGGAAATGTTTGTTTTTCTTAAATAATTTTTATTTAATCATCAACATCAACTTTTCCCCCTTCAAAGTAATCCCCCTCAGATATAATACACTTGTGACAGCGCTTTTGCCAATCTTGGAAGCACTTCTGGAACTCACTTTTCGTTATGGTGTTTAGCTCCTTCAGCGATTCTGTTTTTATCTCATCTATGGTGGCAAAACATCGTCCTTTCATTGTTCTCTTCAGCCTCGAGAATAGAAAAGTCGCAAGGGGCCATGTCCGGCGAATACGGTGGCTGAGGCAACATAACGGTTTTGTTTTTCGCCAAAAAGTCACGAACAAGCATTCAGGTGTGAGCGGGTGCATTATCGTGATGCAATTTCCACAAGTGGTTTTGCCACAATTCTGGTCGTTTTCTTTGGATTGCTTCATGCAAACGGCACATAAATTCCAGGTAGTATTGCTTATGGACCGTACAACCATAAGGCAGGAACTCCCGATGCACTGTCCCATTGTAATCGAAGAAAACAGCGAGAAGAACCTTCACATGTGATCGAGCTTGTCAAATGTTTTTCGACCTTGGCTCTTCAGGTAGTTTCTATTGGGACGATTTGGCCTTAGTTTCGACGTCCTACCCGTATACCCATGTTTTTTCACCTGTTATAACCTTCTTTAGAAGTTCTGGATCGTTTTCGACCTGATTCAGCAATTCTTGAGCGATGTCGTTTTTGGTCGAAATTCAACAATTTCAGAACAAACTTTACTGCTACACGTTTCATGCCCAAAACATCCGAAAAAGTTGTTTGGCATGACCCAAAGGATATGCCGACATCATCAGCAACCTCTATAGTGGTGATTCGGCGATTTTCCAGAACCATTTTCTTTACTTCTTCCACATTGTCGTTAGTAACTGATGTGCTAGGGCGTCCGGGGCGGTCGTCGTCTTCAACGTCTTCTCGACCCTCTTTGAAACGTCTATACCACTCATAAACTCTTTTCTTATTCCTAGTAGATTCCCCAAAAGCCACAGTCAACATTTCAAATGCAGTGCTGTACTTTATTCCGTTTTTCAAGCAAAGTTTAATGCAAATTCTTTGATCCATCTTTTTCGAAAGCAAAAATTCGCCGAGCACTCGAAAACACGTATAACATTTTTGACTTTCAACAATAAACTATTTGTTCAAAAGAGCTGAATATGCAAACATACATAGGGAATATGCGTACCAACAAGATAAAACAAAAGTTCTGAACATCGGATGTATAAATCTTCCTTAAATTAAAAAATTCCCGTTATTTTTTTTATCATACCTCGTATATGGTCTTGGCATGTTTTTAGTATATTCTACGAATTCGAGGCCATGTGCATCCTTTCGTTAAAACTGCGTTTGTTTTTCTTGATGGGCAGGAATGCCAACAGTCCATTTAGAAGAACCGGACTGGAACACATTCATCATGTTTATCATAGTGTACCTGTTATGTAAATATCTCCAGCTGTCAATTTAGATTATTTTGGGCGTTACATAGACTGGATTCTAATAAGAGCTAATACGCGCTTATACACGTTTTAAAGGGAAGTTACGAAACATATTCTGTATACAATGAGACATTCCTTGTCTATGATTAGGAAAACATTAGTTGGATTAGAAAGCCTATCGAATTAACTCATTAGCGGGTGAATGCTCGAGGACTGCGTGACGCCCGATGATTGCCATAGCTCCATCTCATTATGCTATTATCACGCTAACAGCACTCGCTGTGTAAAAGGCATTATCTAACCAAAAAGAAAGAAAACTTCACGAAGGCCAGACACCGGTTGCCATGACAACAACTTGAACTTGATGGCCAGGCAAGGCCACAAATGGTAATGACATCTACTTCACAAGGCCCCGCCACCACGTGCGCCAAATCAAGTAAACTTATTTTGATATACAAAAGGAGCCTATTACTTATATCAATTTAAGGCAAACTTTGAAATTTCCAAAATCCATTATTCTTAACTAATTGTTTTGAAACTTTAACCACATGCTCCGAAGCTTATCTTATAACCGAGTACGAAATTTCATATAGCTAGTGCAAACAGTTTAGCAATTACTAATTATTGTTTATATAAATATTATTAGTTACATAAAGTGTCCTACGCGTCAAATTATTTAAGTTGGTGCCTTATTACACTTTAAGTTCCTGGCGTAGGCTAAAGATATTACTAAGATACTCAAATCGGATTTTTTTCCAAACTTGTATAACGTTAGTCAATTTTTGTTCTATTCTACAGAGAAATCCCCTAAACATTAACTAATTTCACAATTTATACAATATTATATGGGAACGATTCACATATTTAAAAAAAGGGCTTTTCAAAGTTCTTTGTTTCTATTTTGTATGGCTTACTTGCAAATTTCGTAAAGATTGGTGAAAAAAAACATGGCAACCACTACACCATGGGATTCTAGCCTCTAGTTCCCGAGGTCGCGGGTTCAAATCCGGCGAGGGAGATGGATTTTTTTTCGCTCGTAAAAATTCTTAGCATGGCTTCCTTCGGAAGGGAAGTAAAGTCGGTGGTCTCGTGTCGTAGACTTACGGCACGTAAAAGAACCTCAAGCCTGATAAAGAGGCCTCTGAGCAAAATTACCGATCTTCCACGTCCAATATAGAGTGGGACGCTAAGGACCATAGTAGTTAAAGAGCGTCCATAAATAAAACTCAATTTAACTACACCATGGGGGACGACTTTTACATACGGTATGGTATGTTTCTAGATAGTGAAAAAAATGCGGAAAATGTTATTTTGTATTGTATTTTCAACTTCTCTTATACTAATTATACATTTTTAAAATAAAGCACACGCCAAAGTGACCCGAGCGTGGTAAACGTTTGCACAAATCACATTAAATAATATGACATGTGTAAGTTCCCACTTGTACGAAGTAACATTGGCAATTCAAAGATGATTATTTTGATTATTTTTACTTTCTCTACTACGTATAGTAAGTAGGGGAAGTATTGTATTCCACCCAAAAATTCGATACCGAGATTTCACCGGAAATACATGTTTTGAGACCCCCTGAATCCAAAAAAAGCATTTTTGGAAACATGTCCGTGTGTGTGTCTGTGTGTGTGTGTGTCTGTAAACAGCATAACTCAAAAACGAACAGTCGGATAAACACCAAACTTGGTATTTAGGTTCAGTATCTTCCAGAGATGCGACACGAAGGTTTTCAAGAAAATCCCCCACCCCAGACTACCCTTTACATGGAACATTTTTCGAAAATTTTAATTTTCTCAAAAACGGCTCTAACGATTTTGATTAAAATATCATATGTTTAAGATATTGTCATGACAAATAAAATGTATATCTCGAATTTTCTGGGAATGTCTCCAAAAGTATTCTTCATTGTGAACGACTTTTGCATAACTGGTAAACCATAAGAGAGACAAAATTTTACTACACAAAAAATGTAGATCGCGTTAAAATACACAATTTATTTCAAATAATCTTTTTTGTAACATCAGCAATTTCCAAGATACGAGTGGTTGGAATTGTTCTATACTTAATCATTCTTTCTAAGTCCTATCGATTTTTACTTTCTCTACTACGTATAGTAAGTAGGGGAAGTATTGCATTCCACCCAAAAATTCGATACCGAGATTTCACCGGAAATACATGTTTTGAGAATCACTGAATCCAAAAAAAGCATTTTTGGAAACATGTCCGTGTGTGTGTCTGTCTGTGTGTCTGTGTGTCTGTGTGTCTGTGTGTCTGTGTGTCTGTGAACAGCATAACTCAAAAACGAACAGTCGGATAAACACCAAACTTGGTATTTAGGTTCAGTATCTTCCAGAGATGCGACACGAAGGTTTTCAAGAAAATCCCCCCACCCCAGACTACCCTTTACATGGAACATTTTTCGAAAATTTTAATTTTCTCAAAAACGGCTCTAACGATTTTGATTAAAATATCATATGTTTAAGATATTGTCATGACAAATAAAATGTATATCTCGAATTTTCTGGGAATGTCTCCAAAAGTATTCTTCATTGTGAACGACTTTTGCATAACTGGTAAACCATAAGAGAGACAAAATTTTACTACACAAAAAATGTAGATCGCGTTAAAATACACAATTTATTTCAAATAATCTTTTTTGTAACATCAGCAATTTCCAAGATACGAGTGGTTGGAATTGTTCTATACTTAATCATTCTTTCTAAGTCCTATCGATTTTTACTTTCTCTACTACGTATAGTAAGTAGGGGAAGTATTGCATTCCACCCAAAAATTCGATACCGAGATTTCACCGGAAATACATGTTTTGAGACCTCCTGAATCCAAAAAAAGCATTTTTGGAAACATGTCCGTGTGTGTGTCTGTGTGTCTGTGTGTGTGTGTGTCTGTGTGTGTGTCTGTGTGTGTGTCTGTGTGTCTGTGAACAGCATAACTCAAAAACGAACAGTCGGATAAGCACCAAACTTGGTATTTAGGCTCAGTATCCTCCAGAGATGCGACACGAAGGTTTTCAAGAAAATCCCCCCACCCTAGACTACCCTTTACATGGAAGATTTTTCGAAAATTTTAATTTTCTCAAAAATGGCTCTAACGATTTTGATGAAAATATCATATGTTTAAGATAATGTCATGATAAATGAAATGTATATCTCGAATTTTCTGGGAATGTCTCCAAAAGTATTCTTCATTGTGAACGACTTTTGCATAACTGGTAAACCATAAGAGATAGACAAAGTTTTACTGCACAAAAAATGTAGATCGCGTTAAAATACACAACTTATGTCATATACATTTCTTTTGTTGAGTGAACCGTTTTCGAGATATTGCTTGTTATTCCCTTAAATTTTCCAATACTTGTACTTTTTCTCAAATTCGTTATTCATTTTTTTATGTCCTGGACTTGCAAAGAGAATGGAATGCGCCGCATAGCAACCAGCGTTAAAATATTTGACTATCGCTTAAAAGCTACCATATTTCCCTTGCATCTACAAGAAAATTACCAATAAGATTGACATCTCGATATCTCGTTTAACATGAAGCATATGGAGAAAAGGCGTTTGTAAAATTAGATTGTACAAGAGTAGAGAAAGTCATGTGAGTGTAACACATCAGATTTTTTAGTTGTTTCTCGTGATGTCATGGAAACAGTATGGAATTTTAAGGCCAGCATATAGCGTCCAGTTGTTAAAACATTTGACTATCGCTGTTCTCTTTGTATCTATAATGAAATGTGTAATATAGGTATTTCTACAAATGTTTATCTGGATTAAAATTAAGTAGACAGAAAATTAAACTCTCGTAAGAATAATTTGTATAACCACTGATAGAAGGTAGAGAAGGTCATGTAAAGTAGCACATAAATTTATGTAGGTTAGTCATCTTCAGGTTCTGCGCCGTGGCGCAGTAGGCTGGAGTGTGGTGCTCTGGTTCGATCCCAACCGGGGGATGCGGATTTTAAGTCCCGGGATCGTGAGGAGCTGCGATAGGTAGCGACCCCGATTGATGATCGTCCACCTCTGCCGTGCGTATGTGGGCGTGAGGCCGGCAGTCGAGTCGGGTTGGCAGGACATGGGATTTAGTTTTATTATTTTCAACTCCTCGAAATAAAATTATATAAATGGCCCTGACTTCCTCTACCTACTAGGGAAAGTAAAAATGTAAAACGCCGCTAATGTTCCCAATTTTACGGCAGTATTTTCCATTCTTTTTTTTTATAAAACCACTGGAATTAGCTTTCAAATGATACAGCTGAGAAAATCCTTTTTCTCAATTTACAAAAAAGGAAAATTGCCCCAAGCGCAGGTGGGTGTGTATTCTAAGTTACCTAACTGATATAATTATACCTCGTTAACAGGCAAACAACATGAACAAGAACACAGACGGCTACCACATAGTGCGGGCCAGTTCCAAGGACAACCCGAGGATTCTCGACTTCATGAGACGCAACTTCTTTAAGGACGAGCCCCTCAACGTCGCCGTAGGACTCATGGAAGACGTCGACACCTGTCCCGAGCTGGAGGACTTCTGTCTGGAGACGCTGAAAGACGGTAATGATTTCAGCTTCTCTCCTTGGCCACAGTGAATGTCATTGTCAGCAACGGAACCAGCTATGGCTGCGGAGAAACTGGTTGGTCGGTTGATTGGCGACCCTGACACACCCCACCTGCCACACCTGCCCTACTTCATAAATTCTTTACTGACACTTATTGTTGTTTAGAAGGTGTGGGTGTGGTAGTTGTGATTGCGTTTCCTATACCACACATCCTGCTACCCGATTTGGAAGCATTTCTGGATAGATATCGTGATTAACGTGAGGATAGGAGAGAGGCTTTTTATTCATCACTTGTTTGCATGCTTTACTTCTTATTCGAATGACGATTAATATATTCATTTTTAGACGGCAAGGTCTAAAAGTGGAACTTTTAACACAGTACACACGAGCCATTGTGGTCCACTTTGGTTACAAATCCAATCACACGGCAATTACCACTTGAATCAGAAGTCGGATCCTGTGCTCGTAACCAGCCGTTCACTTCTGATTGATCTTCGTCACGATGTTAAAGTGCTTACCTCCATGATGACCTTTGAATCAGGGGAACATAAGAAAATCACTTGGGAAAAGATCTGGTGAATATGGAGGATGCGAGAAAACTTCCCAGTTGAATCTTCTGAGCTCCGCCTGGGTCAAGATTCAACTTGTAAGTTTTCTCGTATCCTCTGTATTCATCGGAGCTTGCCTCAAGTGATTTTCACATGTTCCTCCAACTTAAAGGTAAGCACTTTTAACACCGATGATGAAGTAAAATCAATTAACAACTGGTTGCGAGCACAACCCTGTCTTGGAAAAACTTGTGTCACATCCCCAAAATGTTTGGAAAAACATTTTCACTGAGCAGAAAAGTAACAGAAGGATTGTACAATATAAATACAATTAATTCAACATGATCAATTGTGTGTAATTTTTTTTATAAAATAGGGAAACTTACTCATTGGACGCCCCTTGTAAATTTAATGACTCATCAGCTGAATGCGCGGTAGTAAAATCTTGTTGGAAAAATCTAGACTGACATTCAGCTGTACAAAAAACGGTGTAAGCCATTCCCGTACCTCTCTGCATTTATTGTTTGCCCACAAAATATAGGTCCTATGATTCTATATGCATATACTGCACACCAATTTTCGCGTCATGCAAGGGAAGCTCGTGTGTAGTGTAAAATCGGGTTTCTCTCTACTCCAATATATGTTATTTTACGACGAAACATATCCATATAAATGGAACCATGCTTCGTTAGACAAGAGTATTAAGTGTGGGTCAATTATTCTATGACTTCGCAAAATCCAATTACAGAAATTTAACAATTATGATGATCACATGAAAAGTAAGATGTATGTAACAAACCCTTACTTTGGAAGAACTAGAAAAAGGCATCAGGCAGGAAATTCACTCAAGTTTGTATAATGAACTCTCGAGTGTGAATGAAAATTTCCTGAGAAGATGCCATTGTGCGGATAGAGAAGGGCAACATTTCCAACATCTCTTATGATAAGGTATATGATTATTATTATAATCGCAATTGTAACTGTAACTATGAGAACGTTGAGCAGTTGAGGGGATATTATAACTGTTTCGGCAGGAGTCCGAGCAGCGGCGGCGAGCGCGCTAACAGCTGTGCGAAGGCCACAGTGTGGAAGAAAAGCACTATACCTAAGGCATATGAACTCTTAAGTATTTGGCTTCAAGTCATCTATGCTCAAAGCATTATGTCAATACAAAAAAATGTAGGAGGGGCGTATTGATGAGTCCATGACTTTGATGAGAGATAGCGTTCTAATCATAGGTTTATTGTTTGCATTCAAGTCTTACATGTATTCTGGGTATAATCGCAGAAATTCGTCATTTGTTTCTTATAACATTGTTGAGAGCGTCTAAAAGAAGCAGATGCATGTGGTTTCGTAGAAAATAGAGAAAAATGAATTTCGTGTTCTGATAAAGCACTACTTTTTGTGTGGTAAGACGGTGAAAGAAACGAAAGGAATGCTGAACAAGTGTTACAGGGATTCTGCACTCACATGGCATGGTTCGCAAGTGGTTCACACAGAGTTTCGATTTGGCCGTTCGAGCACAAGAGACGCGTGCGCACAGGACGGCCGGTTGAGGTCACAACACAAGAAATTGAACAGAGTTCACGATATTGTGTTGGAGGACCGCCAAGTGAAAATCCGTGAGATAGCCAAAACCATAAACATATCGATTGAATGGGTGTATAACATTCTGCACGAACTTTTGGGTATGATAAAACTGTCAGCAAAATGGGTGCCGCGACTGCTCACAGTTGAGAACAAGCGGAATCTTGCGACCATTTTCACAGGGATGTTTGAACATGTTCCAGCGCAACCACAAATGAGTTTTTGCGGCGTTGTATCACAGTTTATGGAACTTGGATCTATTACTATCAACCTGAAACCAAACAACAATCAAAGCAGTGGATTTCCTTCGGCGAACCTGCTCCAAAGAAAGCGAAAACCATTCCGTCGGCAGGAAAAATCATGGCAGCTGTCTTTTGGGATTCACAAGGGGTGATAGACATCCACTACCTGGAGAAGGGTAAAACGATCACACGTTCATATTATGCCGCAATGCTGGATCAGTTTCACAAGGAATTGTTAAAGAAACGACTTCATTTGGTGAAGAAAAACGTTCTCTTTCACCAGGAGAATGCAACCGCACACAAGTCAGCCATTGCCATCGCAAAATTAGTGGAATTGGGCTACGAACTGCTACCTCACCCATCATATTCTGCAGATTTGGCTCCGAACGACTTCTTCCTCTTTGCAAGCCTGAACAATTGGCTCGCTGGGAAGAAATTCACGTCCAGTGAACACATCATAGCAGAAACGATCTCATATTTTGCACACTTCAAAAAATCATATTTTTTGGAAGGATTAAAACATTGGAGGAACGTTGGACAACGTGTATTGAATTGAAAGGAGACTGTTGAGAAATAAAATTGATTTATTGGAATAATTGTTATTTTCTGTAAAAAGTCACTGACTTGTCAATCCGGTCTCGTAAACAACGGCGTCCAACGTTCACAGACGACGATAGGTCTAGGGAACGCAAACTGTTGGAGTTCACCGAAAGGCAAACTCTGACATATTTCCTCCATTATAGTGCTCTCTGGTTACTTTAGTGACATTCTGTTTGTTCATTTGACATCAGTACCAGCAAGTGCCCCTAAAATATACGCAGGGTAAAAACATGACCTTAGTTGTGTTAATTGCAGCTGTTACGTTGGCGGTACAAACATTATCTTCCAGGACGTCAACTGTTGAGTTTAAAGCAAATAATCCTTGACTGTGTAGAGGCCACTGTGTTCCACGTGTGCGCTTATTTGGAACAATTTTAGTGCTTACACAAGTGTTCCACACTTTTTGCTTAGTCTACTACGTGCACTATTGCACTCCACCTAAAAATTCAATGTCGTGATTTTTACCGGAAATATATGTTTTGAGGCCCCCTGAACCCCCTCCAGAAAGCATTTTTAGAAAAAGGTTCGTATGTGTGTGTCTGTGAACAGCATAACTCAAAAACGAAAAGTCGGATAAATACTAAACATGATATTTAAGTATTAATCGTTGTTTGAGTGGCGCAAAACTACCGTGGTCATTAGGGCCACTATAATCTTTACTTCAAATAGCTTTCTTTTGGCATAAGCCATTTCTGAGATATCCGTTACTAATGGGCCAAATTGTTCATTACTTGGTCGTTCTCTTAAAGTCCTGTCAACATCCACTTGATTCTCGCGATTTCATAGAAAGAGTATGGAATTTTAAGGGCAACATATACCAGGTCAGTCCCAGAAGTACCTGACCTGACGTCTATATAGCGGTTGTTGTTTCAAACAAATGACTACGGTATAAAGTACCACCCTTATAAAACTTAAGTTTGAAGTTTGACGATGCTACGTTGTTTAGTAATTGTTTGGCAGCCATCAATAGTGAACTCTATCAGCGAATTTGTAAACATGGATAAAACTGGTCATCGTTATGTGATACAATACTTTCATTTGAAAGGTCTTAGTCCAACTAATATTAAAGCTGAGCTAGATTCTACTCTGGGGGAGTCTGCTCCTTCCTTTACAACAGTAAAATATTGGGTGGCAGAGTGTTTAAGCGAGGCCGTACGAGCTGCCAAGACGAACATCGCAGTGGTCGACAAAATGAGATGACCACGCCAGAAACTGAAGAAAATCCACAAAATGGTATTGGATGACCGTCGACTGAAAGTGCGCGAGCTAGCAGACATCGGAGGCATTTCAAAAAGTGCTGTACATCGCATACTGACTGAAAATTTAGACGTGAGAAAGCTGTGCGCAAGATAGGTGCCGTGTTTACTCATAATGGAACAAAAGCAGCATCGTGTGGATGTTTCAGTCGAGGGTTTGGTGATGTTTGGCTGCAATAAAGTTTTTGTGTCGATTTATAACCATGGATGAAACATGGGTCCATCACTTCACACCTGAGACGAAGGAACAGTCAAAACAGTGGATTGAAAGGGGAGAATCGGCCCCAAAGAAGGCAAAGACAGTTCCATCTGCAGGCAAGGTCATGCCGTCAGTTTTTTGGGATGCGCGTGGGATAATTGTCATTGATTATCTTCAAAAAGGAAAAGCAATCAATGGCGATATTATGCAAACTTATTGCAGCGTTTGAATGATGAAATCAAGCAAACAAAACGGCCGCATTTAGCGAAAAAGGAAGTTCGGGTTCATCAAGAAAATGCACCAGCTTACATATACATTATGGCAATGGCCAAAATCAATGAGTTAAAGTTCGAATTGCTTCCTCATGCACCCTATTCGCCAGACTTAGCCCCCTCTGATTATTTTCTGTTTAGAAAGTTGAAGAAATCTTGGTGCTAAAAGATGTGCCAACAGTGAAGAGGTGGAGTTTGCAGTTAATGTCTATTTTGTAGAACTCGACGGTTGTCACTATAAACAGGGTATCGAAGCTATTGAACATCACTGGGAAAGGTGCATCGAGCTGAAAGGAGACTATGTAGAGAAATGAAGATGTATTTCCCAAAATGTTTGTGTTTTCTTTGTTAGGTCGGGTATTCTGGGACAGCCCTCCTAGCCTCTCGTTCTCAATCATTTGATTATTGGTGTTGAATAATAATAATAATAATAATAATAATAATAATGTCATTGTATATATAACCAAATGTGTAATGCAGTTATTTCTGCAAATGTTTATTTAGATTAAAATGAAGTAGATAGAAAAACAAACTTTAGTAAAAATAGTTTGCGTATCCACTAATAAAGTACAAGTCACGTGAATGTATCACATCAGATTTTTAACTGTTAGTTTTACAATACAATACAATGCAATATTTAGCCGTAGGAAGTGATTTAATCAACTTGTGTTGTTCCAAAACAAGGTTTGGTTTACTGCCTAGCTTGAAACTAGTAATTCCCATCGTTTGGGAGTACATTAAGTTTGTTTAAAGTCGGCCTTTATGAATTCTTGGGAACTGCCACAAAATTGTTTCCCCTATAAACACAGTCTGGTGAGTGCTTTCTGCGAACGCCAGTAGACTGTATGAAGAATGCGGAGCGGTTGTTACCTGCGACATCTCGGAGTTCAGTGACTGTAACTTTATTTCCTTTCGTCCTGGCTTTAATGTTTAGACATTAATAGGATAGGATTAGTTAATAGGACACCAAACACCTTGATTCGCAATGGATGTTTTGTGCGTACACCTCCGGAAGGAATGGATGAGGTGAGGGAACCCCAGGAGAATATGGGTTGCAGGGCGAGGCCGGCGCAAGTTGACAGAGACGCGCAGAGTTCCCTAACACTTCCCGGCTTGACCGCCCGGCACGGGAGAGCCGCTAGGATACATCTGTCTGAGGCTCGAAAGGCTTCCCTCTAGCATGGCAGAAAACAAGTTCCAAAATGCAAGCCACTGTGCCATCTTCCCGACACCAACCTAACCACAACCCCGGAGTCAACGTGAAATGGAAGTGAAACGAGAGGAAATGGGGAGGGGGAAATCATGGTAGAGTATACCACTCCAGCATCATCTTTGTCAACCAGGGAAACCCACGAAAAACAGTCAGAGTAGACGGCTACCGGGAATAGAACCCGGGACCTCCGAATGTGAGCCTCACACGCTACCATGGAGCCATCTGTCTCAATAATGTTTAGACATTCATGAGGCTGCAGTTATTATAATATTACTCACTCATCGTTGCACTCATATCAGTTTCAGTGACTGATGATTTGTCAGTGCCAAAACCGAGTCTGGAGTAATTGCTTCTCGCATGTGTATCGCAAGAGCTCAATAAAGTAATTACATTTGATTGACTGGAAGATGTTTAGTGGGCGATACCCTCTTTTGGAACCTGGAAGCAGGGGCGGCTTCAAGGTCACGCATATACAAACTTGTAACTGTTGTATTGTAACCTACGTGTACACTTGGTCAAAGTAAAACTGGTCATTCTCATGATGAGCTAAATTTTTACTTTTTCTACTACGTATTGTAAGTAGTTACTCGTTTTTTTTGTCCTTGATATGCAAAGAGTATTAATCTGTGGCAAAGAGAATGGGCCTGCACCTAGCAACCAGTTATTAAGATATATGTCTATGCTTAAAGGCTACTGTATTTCTATATTGCCCTTGCAATTGCAGAACTAGGGGAACATAGTAGGCCTTAAGCGATAGTCAAATATTTTTAGAACTGGTCGTTATGTGTAAAATGTAATTCTCTTTGCATGTCAAAACATCGTTTCTGCAAATGTTTATCTCGATTAATATGAAATAGACGGAGAATAAGAGTTTGTAAAAATAGTTTGTACAAGAGTAGAGAAAGTCATGTGAGTGTAACACATTAGATTTTTTAAAAATGCTTTTTCTGCATTCGGAGGTCTCAAAACATGTACGAGGGCTGATCAATAAAGACTGAGACTGATTTTTTTCACATATATTTATTACTCCATTTCAATGTTGTCCCGCTGTTTTTCAAAGTAGTCCCCTCCTAGTTGAATGCACTTTTTATAGCGTCTCTGCCAGTCCTCGAACACATAGTGCAGGCCATTCTTTGTCAGGTCTTTGAGAACCGCCTCACTTTTCTTCAGCACTGCTTCAGTGCTCTCAAATCGAATGCCCCGGAGCTTTGCCTTTAGTGAGGGGAATAAAAAGAAATCACAGGTGACAAGATCTGGGCTATAAGGCGGATGCGCACACAGGTAATGTTGAATTTGGCCAAAAATGCCTGGATTTGATTGGCGACGTGAGGTCGCGCGTTGTTGTGATGAAGTCGCCACCCACTCCGATGAAGTTCTGGACATTTCCTTGCAATGTGCTTCCTCAGTGTAGCCAATACTGACGTGTAATCCGCTGCTGTAATAGTAGGAGGGACAACAATCACAGCAGCTGTGTTGATGTTGACTTCAGTCATAACGGAAGCCGAAACACCAGGCCCACCATGTTTAGCCCAGAAGACTCGCCCTTCTTTGTAGTCCTTGAACCACCTAAACACTGTTGCACGAGATAGTGCATCTTCACCGTATGCATGCTTCAGCTTTTCGAAAGTTTCAGAGGCTGTATGATTTAAACGAAAGCAGGATTTTATTGCGCTGTATTGCTCCTCTCGTGTCACCTCCATTTTGTGGTATGCGAAATTCAAGTAGGGTCAACAATATACAGCATTACTACCAACCTACCGATACGAGAGTGCTGCCGCCTATGGACATTATACATGAAACCCCGTTCTTTTCAAATATTTATAGTAGAGACAGGAAACTATCAAGAAGGCTTCAAGAAAAAATCCGTCTGTCTTTATTGATCAGCCCTCGTATTTCCGTGAAATCTCGATATAGAATTTTTGGGTGGAGTGCAGTGCCTTCTATACCTACTATGTACGTGGTAGAGAAAGTAAAAAGTGTCCTTTTCTATTTGCACAGCGCTCAAAAACTGTTGCGCATTGTCTTCTCACTGTTGGTGGTATTTTATAGGTCTGTCTCTCATCGCCGAGACGACTGGCCCGGACAAGAGAGTGGTCGGAGCATGTCTCAATGGTCTGCATGAACCAGGAGACCTGCAACACATGGAAGCCGAGGCAGATGAGTGCCCCAACCCAAAGTTCCGCAAGATCCTTCAGCTACTTGCGGCTGTGGAGAGACGTGCAGATGTCTTCGGGAAGAATCCTGACGTGAAGCAGTGTCTGGAGATTCGCATTGTGGCCGTGGACAACGCTTGGAGGGGACGCGGAATAGCCACCACGATCCTAAAGTCCACTAGGTATACAACAACACTCCGTTTAAGGATACCCATTTATGACATTTCAGAAGTCCACAATTTCATGCCGATGTATTTCAAATTTGAATACAGCAACCAGGGCTTAATGTATAACACGTAAACGAAATTTCACGAATATTTTTAAATTAGCGCCAGAGATAATGTGGCAGCTATAATTACAAGAATTCATAAACATAATTTTATTAAATTCGAGATATTCAGGACAGGGGTAGATCGTATGATTTTTAGGCCAAATGATCACCTCAGGTTCATGGAAAGTTCGACACGTGGGTAGATCATGCTAAATCATGACACCTGCTTACATTAGTGCTGTCTAGGGCACTTGATCAGCACACTCCTCGGGTATTTATACTTAATAGTTTTTATACGCCTCGGACTCTGCTTTTAATATTTAGCCTAATCTTCAACTACGCCGCAAGACCGTCGGGACGTGGAAAGCTCAACTTCTTCGTGCCCCAAGTAAACTTGTATCCTGTAGCCTTATCATTGGTAGTCGTGTTTGTAGTATTGTAGAATAGGACTTCAGCCAACTAAAACTTTCCGACATGTTTATAGTAGTGTAGAGTAGTACCATAGATAATTAAACTAGATTTAGAACCAGAATTACACGTGAATAATTTGCCACCCTTCACCACTGTTGCCTCTCGGCCACTCCTCTACCAAGATTTACTTTCCCGTCTAGAAACCTGTACCCGTCCTTGTCCCACCCAGTGAAGACACCGTGGTGTCGTCACATCTGATGAGGCGCTGATATGGCAAAATGACGTTTCGTCACATCTGGTGCTAGCCTCTAGTTCCCGAGGTCGCGAGTTCAAACCCGGCGGAGGGTGATGGATTTTTTCGGGCATAAAAATCCTTAGCATGGCTTCCTTCGGAAGGGAAGTAAAGCTGGTGGTCCCGTGTCGTAGATTTACGGCACGTAAAAGAACCTCAAGCCTGATAAAGAAGCCTCTGAGCAAACTTACAGATATTTCACACCCAATATAGAACGGGACGCTAAGGACCTTAGTAGTTACACCTTTCATAAATAAATCTAAAAGTCACATCTGGGGTCTTGCACGTAGCTGAAGATTGGGTTAACAATTAAAAGACTGGGTGTCACATATTCCTGTTAGCACGCATCTAGCAGAGCCCGAACCGTTAAAATATCCCAGGAGTATGCTGACGAAATGCCTTAGACGGTACTGACGTAAGCGCGTGTTAGCATGATTTAGCATAATCCACCGACGTGTCGAACTTTCCATAAACCTGAAGTGATCATTTGGCCTAAAAGATCAAACGAATTAAGTCCTGCTTACATAAGCATCCGGGAAATCGCTCGCAAGAATTCTAAAGTCAATTTCATGGAGTTACGTAAACAAATTTTGTCCTGAATATCTCAAGCTTAATAAAATTATATTTATCATATTCTTGTAAAATAAAACTATAACCATCACAATATTGATTTTTTTTACTGCTTTGAAAAAAATGCTCCACACGATACAATTATTATTTTAAAAATTAATGTTCCATAATTACACTCTTTAAAACTATATTAATACATCGTAGATATTAATTTTTCATTATCTTAATGTTAAGTTTGAGGCTTCAAATGTTTGTTTAAAAATTTACACAGTTTGTATATTATTTAATGACGCCACAACTAAGCATGCCAACAAAAATTAATCTCATTTTTTATCCTGTTATTTACAAGGAGTTATACAAAATTTCATTGATTTATTCTGAAAACTACACCATATGTAACAATTTGAAAATGAGATTGTGTCCACAAATGAAAACTCGAGAAAGGACAGTTTAAAATTATAACACTAAAATAACACTGTTTCTGAGTTTATGCTGTGCAAAAAGCATTTATTGCATACACACGCCCTCGTTCGTTATTTCCTGCTCCTCTGCAGTTACTTTAGCGTTTAAGGATTCCCGAGGTCATCTCTTGAGTGGTTTGTTCACTTTAAAGGTGGACAAAACTTATTGGATTTTACTACAATTTTATAGGAAGCCCCGCCTACATGCACACATTTAAATCGCTATATGATGAGCTTTAAAAGGGCGTACAGCTATAAAAGATCCTTAAAAAGAATGTACTATAGTTTTTCGAGGATTTTAGCAGGTGTGCCTTCAACACTCCTTTTCGAGCCACAGTTATGAGTCGTGGAAATTAAAGGCATGAGAGTCCTTGTAATTCTCTTACTTGGCTTATACACAAATTTACTTAATCAACCTACTAAAGGTCCCAATTAAATCCAACACAGGATAAACATGAACCATTAAGATACGTGAGTGGGGTCGAATAAAGTTATTGAGACAGTGGTTCCCAAACTGGTAGGTGTGCATTACTTTCGTAAGACTCCCTATACTCAATCTTTCACAAGCTACTCTTAAAAAGCTTATTATTCTATCTACTTCTTATTAATCGAGATAAACTTTCATTATACATTTACACACTTTTTCGTAGGCACAAGAAGAATACAGTAGGCTAAAGCGATTGTCAGATTTTTAAAAACCGAGTGTTTATGTGGTGACTGATATACTTCTTTGCATGAACACAAGAAAGAAAAAAAATGAATAGCATATTCCCACTTGAAAGAAAATGTGTATTTGAAAATTCAAACCAATAACAACGCCACAAAAAAACATTGTCATTTTTGTGTAGCAAGATTTCCTCTCTCTTACGTTTTACCAAAAGATACAAAAAGTAATTCTGAATGATGTCTTCACCGGTTCTTCGTAGAAAACTCCAGAAACAAATTTTATTTGTCATGCAAACACCTTAGATACATGGTGTTTTAACCAAAATCGTTTATGCCATTTTACAATATCAATGAAGGTACCAAGTACCAGCGTTTTTCTGAGCTATATTTTCCAGTTTAATGGCAACCTGAAAAAGGTCAGTTTCAGCTGATCTGCCTGTACGATAGGCATGCTGATTCTGGTGCAAAGGATATACCTCCAAAGCACCTCCTCTTATATGTATATCTATTAATTTCTCAAGGGTTTTGATAATTACTGACATTAAACTGAGATCTTAGCGAGGGTCAAGGGTTTCCCTGGCTTTGGTATAAATACCACACTAAGATGCCTCCAGTTCATTGGTATGTATCCTAAGTCAAAACTTGTTCTTAGGACTTGTATCAAACTTCTTGATAATTCATCAAAACCTCTGATGCATAATGGGCATTATTCCAGCGCTTCCTGGAGATTTATAGCGTTGAAATGAGAACATTGCCCATTTTAATTTTTCATATTTGATGACCTCCCTGGCGATTTTCAGTCTGCCCTGGAAGCTCTCTTCCCAGACTGTCACATCCTTCCTCAGGTTCAAGTATAATCGATCCAGGGACGTGAACTCGAAGTTCTTCCATTGTGTGCTTCTCTGTTTTAGTGTATTCTCCATTTTCTAATTGGAGATTGCTAATAAAGCTTTGTGGATCTTTTCTAAGAGGCTTCTGAAGTCTAGCACATCCTGGGGCTGTATATCTCCTCGCAGTGCTTCCTTTTTACTTTCTCTACAACGTATAGTAAGTAGGGGAAGTATTATATTCCACCCAAAAATTCGATACCGAGATTTCACCGGAAATATATATTTTGAGACCCCATTTTTGGAAACATGTCCGTGTGTGTGTGTGTCTGTGAACAGCATAACTCAGAAACGAACAGTCGGATAAACACCAAACTTGGTATTTAGGTTCAGCATCTTCCAGAGATGCGACACGAAGGTTTTCAAGAAAATCCCCCCACCCCAGATTACACTTTACATGGAACATTTTTCGAAAATTTTAATTTTCTCAAAAATGGCTTTAAGATATTTTCATGACAAATGAAATGTATAACTCGAATTTTCAGGGAATGTCTCCAAAAGTATTCTTCATTGTGAACGACTTTTGCATAACCGGTAAACCATAAGAGAGAGACAAAATTTTACTACAAAAAAAATGTAGATCGCGTTAAAATACACAATTTATGTCATATACATTTTTTGTTGTTGAGTGAACCATTTTCGAGATATTGCTTGTTATTCCCTTAAATTTTCCAATACTTATACTTTTTCTCAAATTCGTTATTCATTTTTTTTGTCCTGGTGATGCAAAGTGAATGCAATGCGCCACATAGCAACCAGCTCTTAAAACATTTGACTATCGCTTAAAGCCTACCAATTCCACTTGCATCTACAAGAAAATTAGTAATAAGATTAACATCTCGATTAACATGAAGCATATGGAGAATATGCGTTTGTAAAAATAGTTTGTACAAGAGTAGAGGAAGTCATGTGAGTGTAACACACCAGATTTATAGATAAAGTAAAAACCTTATAATTTGGATAATGGTACACTTGAGAGGTGAACTTTTAAAGCAATCGTCTCTATGTTGGTGGTAAAAAGCGAAGCACGTGGTGGAAATGTTAAATGCCTTGTTGTCTGCTTGCAGGAAGTTGGCGGCCGAGATGGGTTTTCCGCTCATTAAGGTGGACTGCACCAGTCACTTCTCCGCCCTCGCCATGAACAAACTTGGTGGTCAGTGCGTGTTTTCCATGAAGTATGATGACTACGTGTCTCGAGACAGCGGAGAACCAGTGTTCCGACCTGAGCCACCTCATCTTGGTGTAAAGACCTTCGTCATCAAAGTAGCTCCAGGTGACTATCCCAAATACACTCAAATGGCAATGCAGGACACTCCGGTTGGGAGCAAAACCACTAGCGACACCTCTCGTACTGGTGCGATACAACTGCTTTGGACAATTGCGACGAAGATACACATTGTATCTTCAGATGAGAAAACTATACGTAATGAACGTCGAAATAGGATACACTGTGTGACATTTTAAAAATTATAGTCGTCTTTAAATGGAAGAATTCCAACAAATTGTATGGACTACCAGCTTTGCCACTTGCACATCTTTTCGCATTTATCACACTATTAATTTCGTTACTAATCATTAGCTTGACACTTTTCTTTTTATCAAACCATCGTTATTGGTCTTTATTTTGATAGTTCTGTGAGAGTTTTAAAGAGTTTAGGAAACACAAAAGCTTTCTCGGAGTTAAGCCTATTCTGTTTATTAGCCCTTAAATCTTTTTTACTCTTTGGGTTGTTGATTCTTTCATTTTCTTTTGACAGAAACATTAAATGAGGATCCAGTCCATGAAATGTTGGTAATATACCGTTATATCTTGTACCTGTACATATAAAGAGGTCCTCTCTTCTTAACAGCTGCATCCAGGTCATTTCTCCTGCTGGAGTGGACCCATTCATCGCAAATGCAAAACATATCCCAGTATTAATCAAGTAACAATAAAAAACGTAAAATCAGCAATTAAAGTTGTATGAATTGGCATCAATACATATGTACCCAAAAATCCTTCCCCTTCGGAAATCTTCTTCTTTTTACTTTCTCTACTACATATAGTAAGTAGGGGAAGTATTGTATTCCACCCAAAAATCCCATACCGAGTTTTCACCAGAAATACATGTTTTGAGACCCACTGAATCCAAAGAAAGCATTTTTGGAAACTTGTCCGTGTGTGTGTGTCTGTGAACAGCATAACTCAGAAACGAACAGTCGGATAAACACCAAACTTGGTATTTAGGTTCAGTATCTTCCAGAGATGCGACACAAAGGTTTTCAAGAAAATCCTCCCACTCCAGACTACCCTTTACATGGAACATTTTTCGAAAATTTTAATTTTCTCAAAAATGGCTCTAACGATTTTGATTAAAATATCATATGTTTAAGATATTTTCATGACAAATAAAATGTATATCTCGAATTTTCTGGGAATGTCTCCAAAAGTATTCTTCATTGTGAACGACTTTTGCATAACTGGTAAACCATAAGAGATAAACAACATTTTACTACACAAAAAATGTAGATCGCGTTAAAATACACAATTTATGTCATATACATTTTTGTTGTTGAGTGAACCATTTTCGAGAGATTGCTTGTTATTCCCTTAAATTTTCCAATACTTATACTTTTTCTCAAATTCGTAACCAGCGCTTAAAATATTTGACTATCACTTAAAGCCTACCATATTCCCCTTGCATCTACAAGAAAATTAGCAATAAGATTAACATCTCGATTAACATGAAACATATGGAGAATAAGCGTTTGTAAAAATAGTTTGTACAAGAGTAGAGAAAGTCATGTGAGTGTAACACATCACATTATTTTTTTAAACTGTAATGCTTACAATAATATGATGCACAAACTTTACCCAAATACATTTACTCTTCCTGCTTCACTCAACATAATACCTCGAATGGTATTTAACAGGTGTTAAACTTTGTTGCTTCGGGGCCAAACCGATAGGAGCGGTGGCGTTGTCGTTCCTCCCCTCAAAGCATGGGTGTCTAGTATTGTAGCTATTTGGTTACCCCTACTTCTCACTCTCTCCGTTCTTCTACATATCCTAACACTTTGAATAATATGAATAAAAGGTAAATATCATCTCAAGCTTCATATTACCCGGATGGGATGGTGGTAATTTTTCTCTAGCCAAGATAATTCCCTACCCTCCCTAGAGTCTGGAAGTATGAGAGTGTAAATGTGTGTGAGCCAATGTGTACAACCCAAAGACAAAAATCTGATGTGTTACACTCACATGACTTGGCTTTAAGCGATAGTCAAATCTTTTAAGACCTAGTTGCTATTCTCTTTGCATGTCCAGTACATTAAAAAAATGAATAACGAATTCCCATTTGAAGAAAAGTATAAGTATTGGAAAATTTAAGGGAATAACAAGCAATCTCTCGAAAATGGTTCACTGAATAAAAAAATGTATATGACATAAATTGTGTATTTTAACGCGATCTACATTTTTTATGTGATAAAATTTTGTCTGTTTCTTATGCTTTACCAGTTATGCAAAGTCGTTCACAATGAAGAATACTTTTGAAGACATTCCCAGAAAATTCGAGATATACATTTCATTTGTCACAAAAATATCTTAAACATATGATATTTTAATCAAAATCGTTAGAGCCATTTTTGAGAAAATTAAAATTTTCGAAAAATGTTCCATGTAAAGGGTAATCTGGGGTGGGGGATTTTCTTGAAAACCTTCGTGTCGCATCTCTGGAAGATACTGAATCTAAACACCAAGTTTGGTGTTTATCCGACTGTTCTTTTCTGAGTTATGCTGTTCACAGACACACACACGGACATGTTTCTAAAAATGCTTTTTTTTATTCAGTGGGTCTCAAAACATCTATTTCCGGCTTGTAAAAATAGTTTTACAAGAGTAGAGAAAGTCATGTGAGTGTAACACATCAGACAATCAAACGGGCAGTGCTGAACATTAAAAATATAGAAGACCAACATTTCATTATCGACTCCCTCAGTTCCATACAAGCAAATAGTGACCCATGGGCAACAGATGACTAATACAGGACGTTCAGATCTTGATCAATCCATTGAAAATAAAAGAGAGAAGAAATTATAATTTCATTGATACCTTCACATTTTGACATAACTGATAATGAACTGGCAAATCTTGCAGCAAAGCAAAGTATACAAAACTCTTCAATCCAAAATATCCATATTCCTCATAGAGATTTACTGCCATTCATAAATAAGAAGCTTGGGACCATGTACTACAACGGAAGCGGCAATGGACTTTAATATGAATGCAAAGGCGCATCCAGAAAGTAAGTTTCCCTGTTTTTTTTAACAAAGAAAACGTAGTTACATGAAAAAATTTATTGGCAAAAGGTACAGCAATGTTCGAGTTATTTTTTCACATAGTAACCACAAGAATTGAGACGCTTGTCATATCGTGGGATCAACTTTAGTATTCCTGTGTTGTAGAAGTCTGCCGCCTGTGAATGGAACCAGCGTGTGGCAGTCGTCTTCAGCTGTTCGTCGTTATCAAAAGGCTGACCGGAAGACAGGAATTCCTTGAGGTGCAAGAAAAGATGTAAAGCGTTGGGAGCAATATCACGATTGTATGGTGGACGAGCATTGTCATTGCACGCCTCTTGTTTTGAATGGCATGTCGCAATTTCCGCAGTGTTTCACAGTAACGGTCAGTGTTCACTGTTTCACTTCTGGGCAGGAATTCAATGAGCAGAATGCCCTTCCTGTCCCAGAGCACCGTGCACATTACTTTCTGCACCGACACAGTCTGTTTGAATTTCGTCTTGACCGGAGAACCACTGTGACTGCTGCTTGGTTTCCGCGGTAAAGTACGAAATCTACGTCTCATCGCCTGTAGCGATCCTGTCGAGGAACTCGTCGCCGTCATCATAACACTGCTGCAGAAATGTCATTGTTGCTCCTAAGCGTTTCGTTTTGTGCTTGGGTGTCAGGTTTTTCGACATCCACCTGGCACACAATTTCATAAACAACAGGTGCTTAGTGACAATTTCGTGCAACAAGGATCCCGAAATCTGCGGGAAATGACTGCTGAACTCCGTGAAGCGACAGTTCTCCACGAAGCGGTGCCGCACCAGCTCAACAAATCAACTTTGATGAGTGACAGTCGCCCATTGCGCACATCATGGACACTGACGACCTTCGGGAAACTGCCTACACCAGCGACGCACCACCTGTTTACTCATGATGTTCGGCCCGTAGACCTGACATAGCTGACGATGAATTTCGATCGGCGCTATGTTTTGCGCAGTAAGGAACCTGATCACTGGCCGAACCTCGCAGGCGGCGGGAGTAGGAATAAGAACCGCCACTACTGCCACGCTACTGGCACCTGTCCGGCTGGCATATGATTGATGTCATAGATCTTTTACTCCGGGCTAAATACGTTTACTTTAAAGGAAACAAAATCGGGAAGCTTACTTTCTGGATGCGCCTCGTATGTATAAGCTACAAAGAAGAGATCAAGCTTTATTGACACGATTAAGAATTGGACACACCAAACTAACTCATTCCTATCTGATATTCAAAGATGATCCACCAATATGCAGCTCCTGTATAACACTCCTAACAGTAAACCACATCCTTACAGAATGCACCACATACAGTATACTTCTAAGAAGAAACACACAATATCAGAAATTACTACAGCTCTGAGTATTCCAAAGTTCTTTCATAATACTATGTGATTTTAAAAATATTTCTAAGTGCAAATCAATTTAAATTGTAACACTTTACTATGTATGCCTTAATGATTTGTCATGCTACTAGTAATTACATATGTAACATTCCATATATGTCCTATACTCGGCGCCAATCAAGCTCTATTGATGTGGATTTTTAAACCAACAGTTTACATAGCAAGATTAATCAATACGGCTGACTTTCATTGTTACTTCCAGGTTAAGTCTTTGTGAAGCTATAGAAGATTTTGAAACTTCTTCAAGGCCAATGGCTTTCAGATGTAATTTTATGTAAAAATAAATCAAGATATGCTTAGAGTATGCATCTCACCATTCTCAAGTTGAGAAGAAAGTGAACTTATAAAACTGAGAATGTACTAGCTTTTATTGACATAAAATGAGTACATGCTCTTTGTAAGATGGATGCTCGAGTATTTTCACGCATGTTTCCATTACTTGAGTGTGTACTCAAAATGGAGTACGTACTCGAAAGGTTTTATTCTTATCAGGGTACTTGCTTGAAGAAGGTGAAGTATGTAATATATATGCTTATTTTTATTCTTATGGCCCGATGTCTTATGTTTCAGAGAAGCCGATCATTCTCCGGAGGGAAGGTGAAATTCTCGACAGGTGAAGCGAGCATCTCAACCCTACATCAGCTGTTTCATTATCTTTACCCCGTTATAAATATCTCATAAGTCATCACAGTCTATGTAACATAATTATTTTTCTCTAATTATTAATTATTTGTATTATTATGCGAGTGGTTACATACAAAAGGAGCAGACTCTTTCTCTTCATGTCGAACTTAAGGAGAGAGTTTAAAGAATGGTGTGAAAGTGGACATTTCCTGTCGAAACAATGCTACCACCTGTTTCTTGTTCATAACTGTAGTATGGAAACTCACACAAATCAATTATGTACCTTTATATTATAGTTTTAAGTAAATACAGTATGTAAAACTTCGAAAAATAAATATTTTATACTTTTTCTCTTGAGTATCTACTAATTTCAGATATTTAAACCTTTAAGCCTTAAACTTTTGCCTTGTGCCATCAGCAGCTAGTATGATGCGATGTAGTTGGCCTCTCAACTGCCTTCGAATTATTTAATTAAAAAAATAACTTTTGTTTTCTCTACTACTTACCTATAGTAAGTAGAGGAAATACAGGGTTATTCAAAAATAAGGAACAGACTTTATATGTGTATTTCTAATGAACGACAATAGATAGCGACACATCATTAAATAGAGGAAAGTTCAAAGTTTTAAGCCCAACCTATTAACTCCTTTCAGTGCCTAAAGTGGCGCTGTACTCCAGCAGAAAATGGCGACGCCACAGGAAAAGTCGTTTTGTGTGCTGCATTATGCAAAGAGTGAATCCATTGCTTCATTGCAGCGTGCATTTCGTTGTACGTTCAACAACGAGCCACCTCGTCATAAAAAATTTACAATGGACACAATAAATTCGTAGAAGATGGTTGCGTATGCAAACGGAGAAGCACTGGTCGTCCTCGCATAACAAATGGTGCTCATTTTGGACACATTAGATAAACTTTGAACTTTTCTCCATTCAGTGATGTATCACATGTGTCGCCATCTATTGTCGTTCATTAGAAATAAACATGTAAAGTCTGTTCCTTCTTTTTGATAAACCTGTAGGTATTGTATACCAGCCAAAAATTCGAGTGTGCGATTTCACCGGAAATACATGTTTTGAGTTTTCCTGAATAATAATATAAATAATAATAATAATAATAATAATAATAATAATAATAATAATAATAATAATAATAATAATAAACTTTACTTTCTCTACTAATTACTAATTTATTTCAAATAACCGTTTTATTGCATCAACCATTTCCGAGATATCCGTCACTATGGTTAGAATGTCTGATTACTTCATAATTGTTTTAAATTGCTGTAGCTCTCCGCTTGTTTACCTGGGTGTCAGAAACAGTGTGTAACTTAAAGACTAGCGTAGAGCGACCCGCTTTTAAAATCTGATCATCGATTCAGTTTCGTATATCCCCCGTGCACCTGTAACGGTGTGTAATGAAACTAATTTTACAAATGTTTATCTCGATTAATATGACTATTTTTTACTTTTTCCACTACGCACCTAGTAGGTAGAGGTAATGCATACCTCCCAAAAATTCGATACCGAGATTTCACTCGAAATACATATTTTGAGGCTCCTGAATAAAAAGAAAACATTTTTAGAAAAAGGTGTGTGAATAGTATAACTCAAAAACAAAACGTCACATCAACACCAAACTTGATATTTAAGTTCAGTACCTTCCAAAGGTGCCACACAAAGATTTTCAAGAAAATCCGCCTACCCCAAACTACCCTTTGTATGAAACATTTTCTATTTTTTTATTGTCCCAAAAATAGCTCTAACGATTAAAATACCATATATTAAAAATATTTACTTGAGAAATAAAATGCATATCTTGAATTTTCTGGGAGTAGCCTATGAAATTCCCTTCATTTGAAAGTAGTTTTGTATAACTGGTAAACTTAAGCGATAGACAAAATCGTACTACACAAAAAATGCAGACCTGTTTAAAACATACAGCTTATTTTAAGTAATTTTTGTGACATCAACCATTTCAAAGATATCAGTTATTAATGGTTCGAATTGTTCAATACTTAGCTAATTCTACATTCAGTTGTTTCGCATGATTCCATTGAAACAGTGTGGAATTTTAAGGCCAGCGTATACCGTCTAGTCTATATTTGACTACGGCTGTCCGCTTTGTATGATGATTTTTGTTTAAGGGTACTCAACTATTAGGTCATTAGCGCCCTTGTAAAACACATCATGGCAAAGGCCAGAGATAAAGATCAGTACAAAAAATCATGACAAAAGTCAGAGGTAAACATCAACATAAAATCATGGCAAAAGCCACAAATAAATACAATATATGAAAAATAAACCAAAAAAATACGAAACACCTGACACAAATATGACTAAATGCGCGATTTGAAAAGTTACCCGACACAAACCTGAAGACCCCCTCAACCGCTTGCTTATCGTCCTCTAAGACCTCTGCAAAACTGGCCGGCAGCTGCAGAGAGTCCCGAAGATATGCTTGAGGAACATACTCTAGCAACACATGACGAACCGAAAGAGTTTCGCTACACAACGGGCAAAGTGGAGCAGAGTCTCCCTTAAAAACGTGACTGTGCGTAAAATTGCAGTGGTCAATACGCAACCGAGCCAAAATGACCTCCTCACGACGAGATACACGAGAGGAAGTAACCCAGTTTATCGGAATGTGCTTCACTACTCTAAGCTTATTTCCGCGGAGACCTAACATACCTTATGATAGCACCGCTCTCGACACAACAAGCCTAAAGTCTTCCGACGTTACCCGAGGTATTGTAACACTGGGTTCTGTAGTTGCCGCCTTAGCTGCCAAATCCGCAAGTTCATTCCCCGGCAAGCCAAAGTGACCAGGTATTCAAGCAAACTCCACATTAACACCAGAAACGTATAAACATGGAAGGCATCTGGATTTGCTGAACAATGGGGTGGTAGTTGTACAACTCTGACCATTATCAGCGGATACGAATATAGTCATACATAATACTCAGGGACTGGGAGTTACGCATTATCCAGTCACTCCTTGTGACTCCTCTCCCCCGCCCTGCGCAGTGGTATCCTTCAGATTGTGTTTAGGAAGGTAACTGATAGTTGGACAAACACACCTGTGGACCAACGTTGATTGGGCGTTTGGTATAAGCCTCTCACCTCTTAGAGGAACCCAATGAGAGTGTGGCTCGGGACCCCGGGAGCGCCAATCCCGTATCTACCGTAGTAGGCCCCTGGGGCGTTTCTCTTTGTAGCTATAATAAAATGTGTAATGTAGCTATTTCTGCAAAACTTCATTTGGAGTAAAATGAAGTATATTTAAAAAAAATCTGATGTGTTACACTCACATGACTTTCTCTACTCTTGTACAAACTATTTTTACAAACGCTTATTCTCCATAAGCTTTTTGTGTAGTAAAATTTTGTCTATCTCTTATGGTTTACCAGTTATGCAAAAGTCGTTCACAATGAAGAATACTTTTGCAGACATTCCCAGAAAATTCAAGATATACATTACATTTGTCATATTGTGGCATGTGCACAGATTGTAGTAATAGCCGTGCCCTCTGGTTACTCAAGCTGAAGGTTGGCAGGTTATCCGAGGAGGGGCGTTTGAGGGGAAATAGTCTCATTGGAGGGGGATATGGCGTTAGGACGCCAAGCTTAACGAGTTTTTATAAAGAGTCAGTGTCTAGTCTTCGCGGTGTTGAGATGTACGGATAGTTGTGCAATGATAGGGCGTCCTCGTCCCGGCAGACACATGGGTAAGCATATTTAATAAACCTTCTACTTATTCTTCTCCCTTGACTTTTTAATTATGGTAGTATAGAATCCTTGCCTTTCCCTTCAGCCAGGAATTATGTTAGTGTAAGAATATTTGTGAATTTAACTTTAGCTGCGTCCCTTTTGTCGGTGCCTCTTAAATTAGTTTCCTTTGTCTGAATAACGATCCCTCTCGCAGCGAGTAGCTCTCCCCTGAAAGTTAAATAATAAATTACAGATTATTGAGGCACGCGACAAATTGGCGGAGGTGCCGAGCAATTAGTTTGATTTGTTTTGAGATTTTAAGTGCAAAATTTTTTTTTCCCTCCAAATGTAACGGTTTGTCCTCCACGTGGTCGTGAAAAATGTAAAGTTCTTTCTGGCTAAAGGGTGAGGATTTTTATACTTTTATTTGTGGTTCTCTTCTTCTAAATTTTGTTTCCATCATTTCTGAAAGTTTGGTATCGAAATTTCAATTTTGAGTTCATTTTTGCATTTTTTTTCATTGTCTGCCGGGTGACGCTAAAACTTCTGACTCCATTTTCCCCTTGTTTTGGCTTCATTTCCTTTAAATTATATCACTGTGTTCCGTTCTTTGTGCTGGTTATTTTCAAGAAAAAATGTTTTTGTGAAAATTTGAGAAGAAACGAGCGAGATAGTTGTTTCAAAATGTGCTCGTCACGTGTTGGCTATCCGTTTGCAAATCTTGTTTTCTGTGCTTATTAGCAGTGGTTTGGAAATGTATAACTTTATATTCCAGTGCTTGTGATTTCTAGCTATTTACTGCACTTTTCTGAGTTATTTTTCGTGTAACTTTTATGTACGCACGTGTGTTGTGTAATTCCCGCGTGGTCGTGCATTTCAGCAACAATTTTTAGCTTGTGAAACCAGTCTTCCTCAGCACGTGTTTTGGCGCGTTTCTTTGCGTGTGCATATCAGATTATATACATTTGATTTTAGAAAAAAAAAAAGAGAAGTTTTGTGTGCTAGTTTAGAATTACAAGTCTGTATTCTGCTCCTTTTGAGAATCTTCGCGGTGGTCACAGTAAGTGTGACGTAGTTTTTTTAAGTTCCAGTTCGAGGTTTCTCACTGCAGCTATCATTTTGGTTCTCTTCCATATGTTTATTCTGCTTAAAAATCTTGGTATTGTGTCCAAGTGGCTTGTGTAGCCGTGTGTTAGTTTAATTTTCTGATATTTCGCCGCGGGCGCTTAATTGTGTTCTTTCTGCAACTGTTTTATTTGGCTATTTTCTTCTCTTGCTACTTACTTTCATGTGTTGCTATAAGTGTTTAGTGTGGTGTAATCTGAATTGCTTGGTCCTACGGTTTGTTTATTGGTTGTGTTATCTTTTGTGCTGCAATCATGCATAAGCGACGTCCTGCACAGAAAGTTGATATAGTAATTGCTCCAGTTGGCGAGCACAGTGTGGTGGAATCTGTCCAGTGTTGGTACGACTGTTACTCAGTTATCAGCTGGCTGCCGCCGGTCATTGACCCCTCTCACATGGAGCATTCCAACGAGTTGTCGCCGTATAAGTTATTTTAGAATGTCGCAATGTTGGCTACTACTGCTATTGGCCGCTCTGAGAATGATGATAATTTTGCTTTACCGTTGCCAAGTTTGGTTTAATTCCGTAATGTATATTTTTAAGGGAAGATCTTTCGCAGTTACTCATGTAAGTAAAAGTTTCAGGAGCTACCAATCTTGCCAGTATCTGCACCTAATTAGGTTTGATGTGCTTCTAATATGGACCAGTACGATGTGGATGCTGATGAACCAGATGTACGTGTGTTACCAGATTTTGGACAATTTGCACGGGAATTTTGTGGTAAACGAGTAAGAGAAAAGAAAAGAATCACCTGTAAGTATGTAATCATTGTGAGTGCTAAAGTTTGGACGAATGAAACAGTTTTACGACTCACACAGGTATGCTAAATTTATTGTTTCAGTGACTGATGCTTAATTAAGCTTTGTTTTTCAGGAATAATGTGATATGAATGTCTCTGCTAAATTATAAGTATATTGTTATTTTGGGTGTAACTTAAATTTTGAATTATGTTTTGGTAACTGCAAATCATTTGTTTTGTTGTTGTGTTATACTGCAGGAATGTGTTTTAGGTGTACAATATGCTTAATTAAGCTTTCATTTTCAGGAATGTTATGTGACAATATTGTTTTGAATAATGATGTGATGTTGTTTTGTTGCATTCGATTTGATTGGATATGATTTGATTTGATTTTGACTCTATTTGATTTCCATAATGATGCTGTGATCTTTATTTGCAGAAAATTTGTTGCATGAATAGTGTTTGTATGTATGTGGGTATGTGAGGTTATGTGAGAGATAAGAGTTGAGATTTGCCTCGGTGGATGTGCGTAAGAGTAACCCCGACGGTGTTGATGAGGAGAGATGAGAAGAGATGAGATGTCAGCTTCGGTGGAGGTGCCACAGTGTAACCCCGATAGTTGAAGTGTATGAATGTGTTGATTTTTCAGGAGGGCTACATGTACCTGGAAAGTTGATGTGATGATTGTACTGATTTTGCTTATTGGTGTTGCTGTAACGTGCCCAGTATAGCGTGTGTGATGAATTCACACGAGAGATTAAATAGATGGAAGTGAATGTAATGAAAATAATTTTTTTTTTCTCTGTTTATGCAACAAGTTTATTACCATCTTAGATAGCAAATGTTAATACCACCTGTTTTTCCAGCTTAAATTTCTTGATTTTGAGGATGTAGATGCAACATTATAATGTCATGTTATTTGTGTAATTCCTGAATTACTGTGATTTCTTGAAGGTTATGCCTATGTCAAATGTTTTGAATTTGCAGCATGCTAAATGAGAGACGTAAGTGCAGATGTTTTGTTTTGGAGAGAAAATTGAAAGATGATGATGATTGAAGTAATGATTGAGATTGCACTATTACTGCTACTGATGATGATGATGATTATGGAAGATGATAGTTAAACTGCGATGAGAACAATAATGATGTGGATAAGAAGTTGTATTCATGACAAGAGTAGGACACTAGTAGTTGAAAGCATGTCACGTGGCGTAGTTTAGAAATGTATTGTGGATGTAGCTTGTAGTGATGTATACACTAGTTTGAGTAGATAGTTAAGTTAGTGTTGTGTGTAATTTGGGGCCATGGTCAGTGTGAATGAGTTCATTTCATCGTCATGTGTGACTGTCTTGTAAGTGCACTTACTTTCTTTTGTTACTGATACCAGCTGGTTATTGAGTTGTAATATTGGGATCCCAAGATAAGGTTATGTTTCATTTCTGTCATGTTTATGTGCTTTGAGTCTGTTTTACTGTTATTTGGATTATGAAGCATTGTAAGTTCAATTTTGGATGGCAACTCTGTAAAATTTCTTTTTATGCCAAGTTGTTCTAATTTTCTTTTCTCTTTACTTGCCCATGTCAAAAGAATTTTTTTGTGTACACTTTTCATACTTTAAAATCTTTATTTGTAAAGGACATACCCTTCTTTTCTGTGTGATTCTTTGTGGGAGCATCCTGTTTATTGTGTCGTGGTTTTGTTTTAGAATTATGCTGTGGTAGAGAGCGAGAAAATCCAAGAGCATCCCCGGGGCACACCAGAAGTCAAGAAACACCACAGGGAAGCTGTCGGGCAGCCACTACACTGCCGTGGCATAAGGAGCCACCATGTCGGGGGGCAGTCCAAGCCAGCGACTGCCCACCCTGTTGTCATCACCAGAGACCTGCGGTGCTAATCCTACACCAGGACAAATCGTCGTTGTGGGCACTGTCTCAACCACCCACAAACAGTTACGGCAGTTCATCACCCTTTTGCGCAGTGTAGTGTGTCTGTGAACTAAGGCAGCGTGGTGTGTGCGTGTGCGGGATGCCAAAGCTAGTGCATTAACAATATTACGTCGACTGCACTTACATCGCTCTCGCTTCTCGTTATCGCCCAGCACCATTGTCGTCGGCTGGGTGTAACCACACATATGTATTGCTCTTTTATTTTACATCACACATTTCTATGTCATTTTTTTTTGGGTATGTCTTTCTTTTGTTTTTCCTGTATTTTGTACTTATGTTCTTTCTGTCGACGAGGACGTCGACTTGGGTGGCCAGGGGGAGATGTGGCATGTGCACAGATTGTAGTAATAGCCGTGCCCTCTGGTTACTCAAGCTGAAGGTTGGCAGGTTATCCGAGGAGGGGCGTTTGAGGGGAAATAGTCTCATTGGAGGGGATATGGCGTTAGGACGCCAAGCTTAACGAGTTTTTTAAAAGAGTCAGTGTCTAGTCTTCGCGGTGTTGAGATGTACGGATAGTTGTGCAATGATAGGGCGTCCTCGTCCCGGCAGACACATGGGTAAGCATATTTAATAAACCTTCTACTTATTCTTCTCCCTTGACTTTTTAATTATGGTAGTATAGAATCCTTGCCTTTCCCTTCAGCCAGGAATTATGTTAGTGTAAGAATATTTGTGAATTTAACTTTAGCTGCGTCCCTTTTGTCGGTGCCTCTTAAATTAGTTTCCTTTGTCTGAATAACGATCCCTCTCGCAGCGAGTAGCTCTCCCCTGAAAGTTAAATAATAAATTACAAATTATTAAGGTACGCGACAATATAAATATCTTAAACATATGCTATTTTAAACAAAATCGTTACAGCCATTTTTGAGAAAATTAAAATTTTCAAAAAATGTTTCATATAAAGGGTAATCTGGGGTGGGGGAATTTTCTTGAAAACCTTTGTGTTGCATCTCTGGAAGATACTAAACCTAAATACCAAGTTTGGTGTTTATCCGACTGTTCGTTTCGAGTTATGCTGTTCACAGACACACACACACGGACATATTTCCAAAAATGCTTTTTTTGGATTCAGGGGGTCTCAAAACATGTATTTCCGGTGAAATCTCGGTATCGAATTTTTGGGTGGAATACAATACTTCCCCTACTTACTATACGTAGTAGAGAAAGTAAAAAAACATTCTGACATTGTCTAACCACTATGCAGCCGCCTCAGATGGGTCGAGAGTTCTCCCCGGATTCAGCAGAGGGAATCCTTCTCTGAGCAATCTACCAGTGTGACCGGGTCATCAAGCTTGGATTCGTTAGGGATCTCTGGGCGTCTCTGTCGGCCGACCTATAGCCTCCTGTAGTTCCTTCATCTTATCTGTTTCTTTTGGGGATGGTAGCACAAAAGATATTGGGTCGGGGTGAGAGGTGTCGCCTCCATTCTCCGTAAGCGGGGTTTGGAGCCCTTCAGCTTCCGTGGTGCGATTGCTCGGAACCCTGAGCACTTGTGGTACTTCTGATGCTACTAGAAGTACGCCGGACCGAACATTCGGGCCCCTCCCGGTATGGAGTTGTTCGAATTGGGTTGTACTCGGCGGGCAGTGGTTCCCAATAGCCATGGGAGATTGGGTACGTCTGGGTGGTTTCCCGTCCAGGCGGGTTTGTGAGACGCCTCAAGTTCCTCCGGTACCTCTGGATAGCCGATAGACAGGTGCTAGGTCATGTCGGCCCCACCGAGGTATTCGGTAGTTTTCCCTTTCGGGGGTTCACGCGCATAAGCGGCATATCCACTTCCACCCTGTAATGGGGGGTCAGATTAGGCAACCAGGTGCCGGCCCGTGGAAAAGCTCGCGGGAGTGGGAGTGTCACTCGGCTGATGCTCGCTTCCCTGGGTCACGTGAGGGCGCAGTCCCCTTGTGCTTATGTCCCCTCTGTTCCCCGAAAGAGGGGTTTCGACCCCTTCAGCTGCCGTGCTGCGGGGATGCTCCGAATCATGAGCACTAGAAGTACGTCGGGCTAGACCTCCGAGCCCCACCCGTAAGGGTGTCGTTTAGACTTGGCGGGCGGTGGTTCCCGATACCAATGTGAGATTGGGTACGTCTGGGCGGTTTTCCGTCCCGGCGGGGTTGTGAGACGCCTCAAGGTCCTGTAGTACTGCCCTGGATAGACGGTAGACAATATGTTACATTGCTGTCGGGCCTACCGAGGTTATTCGGTAGTCTTCCCTTTCGGAGGTTGACGCGCGTAAGTGGCGCATCCACTTCCACCCTGTAATGGTGGGGTCGGTTTAGGCAACCAGGTGCCGGCCCATGGAAAAGCTGTCGAGAGTGGGAGTATCAGCTGACGTCCGCTTCCCTGGGTCACGTGGCGGCATAGTCCCCTTGTGTCTGATGTTCCCTCCGTCCCCTAGTGATACACATACTACGATTAAATACAGCTTGTTTTAGTAATTGCACCCGACTTTATTGCACAATTCTGCTTCCCCCAAACGCATATCAAGTCAGCGCTATGCTCCCATTACATGTTAATATTTCGATACGTGCGGAACTCTTCTGGTGTCCTTATCGAAGATTATATGAAGCAGCACTTCTGCTACGTGGTGGTAACTGCTTGTGATGCATCTCAATGACGTTTACCACGTGATCTCTGCGCTTTACAGTAATTCTTGTACCTCAACACCTTATCGATCTCCTCCATGTGTTTGGTGAGTTCTTTCCATTCCTTGGTCGTCAGCACGATCCCTGCAAACAAGATGAAACGACACCTACTCAGTAGAACTTGCATGATCGCAAGACATCCTTAAATTTTCATATTTTGCATTACCATACACGAAGATGATAATTTCATAGCAGAAGACTGGGGCAAAAATATAATGTGTCTTTAAGGTGACCCAATACGAAGGACATTTGAAAAGTTCTCGAAATTAACCTCAAAATAATGCCACACATTTCTATAATTCTTCTTATTACTTTCTCTACTACGTATTAACAGGCCGAGCGAGATGGCTCAGGCGCCAAAGTCTGTGACCCGCGTTCGGAAGGCCCCGAGTTCGATTCCCGCTGATCGCCCACTTTCACCACAGAATTTTTCCTGGTTTTCCTCTGGTCGCCAAGGCGAATGCCGGGGTGGTGTATTCTACCACGATTTCTCCTTTCTCCCGTTTCCTCACGTTTCAGGTGTGTCTTTGGGTCCTGCAGAACGGTGTCAGGAGATGGCGTAGTTGCTTGCGTATTGGAAAGACTTCTCCCCGTGAACGTCAGGGTGCGTTGTCTCGCCCATTAGGGTCGTTTCGTCACCCTCACTCACAATTTTTCGCCTCTACTGGTGCGCGGGTGTTCAAATTGGAAATATTAGGGACTTTGCACGTCTCCGTGGACCTGTCCGCCTGCGAACCTACGGCCTCCTATGACGCCTTCACCTCATCCTTGCCTCCCGGGAGTTGTAGCCACAATAAGTCAATCTAGTCGTATTAGCGAAGTGTCCCCCTGCGATAAACATGCTACGTATTAATAGTAAGTTGAGGAAGTATTGTATTCTACCCAAAAATTCGATGTCAAGATTTCGCCGAAAGTAATATTTTGAGACCCTCTGAAAACTTTTAGAAAAAGGTCCGCGCGCGCGTGTCTGTGAACAGATAAGTAAGAAAACTGTTAAATAACAAACTTGGTATTTACGTTCAGCGTCCTCCAAGAATGCAAACATGAAGATTTTCCAGAAAATCCTCTCATCCTTTACATAGAAAAGGTTTTGTTATTTTTTTATTTTCTCAAAAATGGTTCTAACGATTTTGATAAAAGTAATGTGACGGTTATATTTCCATTACACAATAATGTCACAAATATAATTTTATAAGGCTAGGATGTTCAGAACAAAATTTGTTTAAGAGGAACTTATAAGAAGGTCATTTCCCGGATGCTTCTGTAAACAGGGAAATATCGCGTGATTTTAAGGATAACGCTTTCCGAACATTGGCGAAGTATCGGCCCGTGGATGGAGTGTGCAAATCATGCTGACGGCGCTCAGTGCTGTCTAAAGCACATGGTCAGCACGCTCATCGGGTATTTAAAATTACAGGTTTTTTATGGCTGTCTCTCTGCTAGACCGTGTTAACAGCAATCTCCGTCACTCAGTCTTTTAATCTTTAACCTAATCTTCAGTTACGCCGCAAGACCTCCGGAACAGGGAAAGCTCAACCTTCTTTGCACCCCAGGTAAACTTGTCTCTTTCAGCCTTATCATTGGTTTGTAGTAATGCAGAGTAGAACTAAATCTTGCTGACATGTTTATTGTAGTGTAGAGAAGTAGGAGCGCGAAACTGATAAATTTTAGAATGCCATTTTTCTAAAAACAAATGAAATGCCCTTATATTTGACAGGCTACTTTCTAAGGTTTTGCGAGTTGATTGCCGTGTATTTGTTCTATTTGCTCTAACAGTTTGTTAATTATCACCATTTAAAATTTTTGTGTTCACTCAAAAATGAATTTGACTATAGAACACTTCCGGGCTATTATTTTTTTACGATTTTAAATCGTCATTAACGCTTAAAGAATGTGAAGATCGGCTTACAAGAAGCCCATCTAAGGCAACAATTTATAATCGGTACAGCGAATTCAAAAGAGATCGGTTTTTTATTGGTGATGGATTTGGTGAAGAACACCTAAGAACTGCTGTTACTGACGAAAATATTGCCGCTGTTCGAGCAATGCTTGAAGAAGATCGACAGACATCTTATGAATTTATTCGGGCGACATTAGACACTGATATGAGTCAAATCCAAAACATGGTCTTTTAAATTTTTTCAGTATCGCCCTCGTACCGTCCTCAACAATGATGCACTAAAATTTAGAACTATCTCGGAAAGCTTGTTAACCTGGGCAAAAAAGTGTCCCTGCAGTGGATTCCTTCTCATTATGGCATTGTAGGGAGTGAAATGGCAGATATGCTGGATAAGAGGGGAGCACGAATTCCTATATAGTTCCTCGCAGTCCCATATTCTAGAACAGCTGTAAACATCCATCAGAGAATCAGAGATGCTTTCCTGTCGACTCACAGAACCTGATAAAGGACAAACCTTGGTAGCAAGCCTTACAAACGGCATTTTCAGAATGGCCCAGAAGAGCAGCTATCGCATCATTCCGTACCACAAGAGACCACAATTGCCTAGGTATTCTAACAACCCCAATTTGTGCGCTCTGCAATACTTCGGATGTTATGGACACTAATCATATCAAGTTCTGTCCATCGCTCACAACTACACCGTCATTGGGAGGCCAGAGAAAAGATGATTATATTTGTATTTATCAGTTTATGTACCTATATTCTGTTGTCAGAGGCGTAGCTAGGGAGGGGTTTTGGGGGTTGGAACCCCACTTACTAAAAAAAATGTAAAAGTGAGTAGAAAAAATCGCTTCGTTAAAATAATAGCACGTTTCTAGGTTGGGGGGGGGGGAGCGATATACTTCCTAATCGTATCCCTGGTAGTACTATATTTACGCCACATGTCTTGAACAAAATGACCAAAGGTGACAGCAACAGACACTGTACTTTAGGTGGAGTTGGTTCGCTCCAGTGCTAAATTTAAGTGGTTTCGAAATTACTGTAATATCTCCCGCTTTAGACCATAACTAGAATCTTATTTTATAGTGAAATAAAATGGTCTGCATAGGTAAAGTGGTCATTAATTCTCACCTGCAACACATTTATCTTTTAGAATACGCAAAAATATCCTATCCTAATTTTAATTCCAACTCCTGCGCCTTAATCTATGAATATAAGATCGATTTATTTAAATATTTCAACTCAGAATAAATTCATACTTATTATTTGAATTTATACAATTTTTTTAAAAAAATCTGATGTGTTAGGCTCACATGACTTTCTCTACTCTTGTACAAACTATTTTTACAAACGCTTATTCTCCATCTACTTCATTTTAATCGAGATAAACATTTGCAGACTCTATCTTATTGCTAATTTTCTTGTAGATGTAAGGGGAATATATATTTACAAGGGCAATATAGAAATACAGTAGCCTTTAAGCACATACATATCTCTTAATAGCTGGTTGCTAGGTGCAGGACCATTCTCTTTACCACAGATTAATACTCTTTACATATCCAAGACAAAAAAAAATTAATAACGAATTCCCATTTGAGAAAATAAATATTGAAAAATTTAAGGGAATAACAAGCAATATCTCGAAAATGGTTCACTCAACAACAAAAAATGTATAGACATAAATTGTGTATTTTAACGCGATCTACATTTTTTGTGTAGTAAAATTTTGTCTATCTCTTATTGTTTACCAGTTCTGCAAAAGTCGTTCACAATGAAGAATACTTTTGGAGACATTGGCAGAAAATTCGAGATATGCATTTTATTTGCCATGAAAATATCTTAAACATATGATATTTTAATCAAAATCGTTAGAGCCATTTTTGAGAAAACTAAAATTTTCGAAAAATGTTCCATGTAAAGGGTAATCTGGGGTGGGGGTATTTTGTTGAAAACGTTCGTGTCGCATCTCTGGAAGATGCTGAACCTAAATACCAAGTTTGGTGTTTATCCGACTGTTTGTTTCTGAGTTATGCTGTTCACAGACACACACACGGATATGTTTCCAAAAATACTTTTTTTGGATTCAGGGGGTCTCAAAACATGTATTTCCGGTGAAATCTCGGTATCTAATTTTTGGGTAGAATACAATACTTCCCCTACTTACTATACGTAGTAGAGAAAGTAAAAATGTATCCCTATAAATAGCCCCTTAATAATTTCCTGGCTACACTACTGTGCTATGTTTGTTTTGTATATTTTTGTCATTCTAAGGTTAATGACATAATATGTCAAATGCCTCTACATTAAATAAATAATTAATGCGATGCATAATAATAATAATAATAATAATAATAATAATAATAATAATAATAAATAATGGCCGCGACTTATAAAGTGCTTGAAAAATGGTACCAAAAACGCCGAAATAAGAACCCGGAGATGGTACAGCTGGAGCCAGAGATGAGAACAGGTGGAATTCTTCGAACGGGATTGCTCAGGCGGCAACGTCTGTAGTCCGCGTCGGGAGATCCCGGGTTCGATTCCCGGTGACCACCCATTCTGATCATGGGGTTTCTCGTGGTTTTTCCTGGTCGCCTAGGTGAACGCGGGTATTCTGCCACAATTTCTCCTTTCCCCCATTTCCTCTCTCCCTTTCAATTTTCAGGTGTTTTCAGGTTCTGCGGTGCTGTCGGTGTCGGGAAGATGGCATTGTTGCTTGCGCATTGAAAAGATTTCTCACCGTGTACGCTAGGGTGCGTTATCCCGCCCGTTAGGGACGTTTCGTCGCTCTCCCTCCGGATTCTTCGCCTCTACTGGCGCGCGTGTGTTCGAACTGGAAATATTAGGGACTTCTGCGTGTCTCTGTGTGCCTGTCTGCCTGCGTACCTGAGGCGTTCTATGGCTGCTTCACCTCAGTCCTGCCTCCTGGGGATATAGTCACAATATATCAAGCTGGTTGCAGTGCGCTCCGATAAACAATCCTACATCCTACAGGCGGTTCTGCAACACAAACACGCCATGGAGGAACAGAGGAAGACGCTTACACTGACTAAGAGGGGGTTACACATAAAATAGAGAGAGGAGATAATGTTGCTCCGGTCCAATCGAGAGGAACAAGTTCATACTCTAACTAAAAACATACACAAACTAACACGTAACATTTCACTCGCGGTTACGCGAAGAGAAACGCAAAATGCGGATTAAAGAAAATGAGAACTCACGTCCTGCTTATAATAGCAGACTGCAGCATAAGGATCGCCAGAGATGAAGCAGTAAGGAGTGAAAACCGGTCACTTGTGTAAACTAACGGTAACGATTTTATTAACTCAAAAATAGTCGCCAAAACTGTTGGCACATTTATCCCATTGCGACACTAGCCGGTCGAGTCCATCTTTGAAGAAGCTAGTAGGCTGCTGTCGGATCCAGGCCTGGACCCATTCACACACTTCATGAATCGATGTCCGCGAATAGGTTGTTTTAGAGGTCCATAAACATGAAAGTCACACGCTGAAAGGTCTGGACTGTACTGTGGATGTTCCAGCGTTTCCCATCGAAACTGCTGCAATGTCGTCTCCACCGCATTGGCATTTTGTGGGCGGGCATTATCATGCAGGAGAATAACGCCATTGAACGCCTGCGCGTTTCGACCTGATGGTTCGTCTAAGGTTATGCAAACTGGTTTGATAACGCTGGGCATTGATAGTGGCTCACCGTTCCAGGAACTCGACAAGCAGTGGGTCCTTGTGGTCAAAAAATTACATCATGACCTTACCAGAACTGATGTGCACGGCCTTTGATTTCTTTGGAGGTGGTGAAGTCAAATGTTTCCACTGCTTGCTCTGACACTTGATTTCCGGTTCAAAATGGTGACACCACGTTTCGTCACCAGTGACAATATACGACAGAAAGCCGTATTCCTCCTCATGATAATGTTGCAGATGACTCAAAGACAGCGCTATCGGAGTATTGCGCTGTTCGGCGGTCAGTTGGTGGGGAACCCACTGCGCACAAACTTTTCGAAATTTCAAGTGTTGAAGCATTATGGTGTGAATGGTACCCATGCTAATACCCAGTAACAGATGGATCTCGTCCAAGGTGATTCTGCGGTTGCCCAAGACTAAAACATTCACTTCCACAATCATTTCAGGTGTGATGACACGAAGAGCCTGTCCAGGACGAGCATCGTCTTCCAGTAACTCGCGCCTCTCAAGGAATCTTTTGCGCCATTCCACCACACTTGAACGACACAAACTGTACTCACCGTACACATCCTTCATCCGTCGATATATTTCACGGCCTCCAACTCCCTCCGCCACTAAAAATCGAATCACACCTCGTTGTTCCTGCTTACTCGCCTTCATGTTCAGTAGTGGACGATAACTTGTGTGACCACCTTCTCTTCGACGTGAATCCACACTGTCGCTATGCAACGTCAAACGTTGCGCACGCTGTAGTCCCTCTACCAATTGATGGTGTCACATACACACAGTGGTGCCACCTTACGTGTAATGCAAAGTTAGACGCACTGAGTAGGTTTCATTTGAATGCCCCTCATACGTGCAAGGTAAACTTCGATCTTGCAGTAGTGACTCCGCGAGACAGCCCAGACACAAATATGAGCTTGTATGTACGAGGGGCGATCGAAAATTGTTTACAGTGGTAGTTTTTTCACCTAATTTATTAATGAACATGATTCAGTGTACATGAGATCTCTCAAAATATTCTCCACCGACGTCAATACAACATTGCCACCTTCCTGCAACTTCATTATTGTATCATGGAACCATTGTTTGGGGGTACTACGCTTCCATTGTGGACAGCTGCCTGCAATTCCCCGTTGTTGGCGAACCTTTTACCTCACAGCGCGTGCTTTATGTTGTCGAATAAAGCATAATCAGATGGAGCGAGATACGGTGAATATGGTGGTTGTAGCACAACAATGAGCCCAGTGATGTCAACTTTGCAGTCGTGGCGTTGTCGGCGTGGGTTCGCGCATTGTCGTGCTGGAACAGCACTCCTTTCGACCACTTTCCCCGTCGCCGTTGCTGAATCCTGCGTTTAATCGTGTAAGGGTGTCACAGTACACTCTGCTGTTGACAGTTGTTTCTTGTGGAACCCAGTACATTAGCAGTATGCCACAAGTGTCCCAAAGATGGAAATCGTCTGCTTACCTGCAGATGGAGCAGTAAGAAATTTCTTGGGCCGGGGACTACCGGAATGTAATTGCACGGATTGGTGTTACTTCTAAGGTATATAGTACTGACAGCATGATTCGTCACAGTCACTAATTGCTCCAAAAAAATCTGGATCTTGATTCTTCGTTTCCTATAGTCGACGACAGACTTCAACTCCGTTGTCCTTTTAGGCATGTGTCAAGTCCCGTGTAACCCAAGTGCACACACCTTTTTCATATCCAAATCATCATGAATAATGTTGTGCAGGATTGCGCGGCCGAGGCCTGTCTGCCATTCCAGTTCATCCCATTCCAGTTCATCAAAGGTTTAGTGCCTATCAATCATAAGCAATTCAGTCACAACGTCAATATTCCTCGGAGACCACAACGTTGACGGAAGACCAGTACTCACATTCTTGCGTGCAGATTCCCCTCCACTGGCGAACCCAGCGATCCAATCGTGAACACTCCTTTATGCAGGAGCTTCTTGACCACACAACGCAGTTAAACGTTTATGAATATCTGCTGTTTTTACTCCCTCCTTCCACAAAAACCAAGCAATCAATCTTTGTCCATGATAGTCGCCTCCTATCTTGCCCATGGCTTCCTCCACTTAACAACAAACAAGCGCTGTCCTTTCACCATACACTCTGGTCACAATTTCCATCTAGCGTCTTTGTGGTATATTACTTTCAGTTCATCGTTCATATATACGAGGACTGTCCCATAAGTACCCGAGCTAACAAAGAAAACACAAAAATGTTGGGAAAAAACATCTTTATTTCTCTACATAGTCTCCTTTCAACTCGATACACTTTTCCCAGCGGTGTTCAATAGCTTCGATACCCTATTTATAGTGAGAACCGTCGAGTTCTGCAAAGTAACCATCAACTGCAAACTCCACCTCTTCATTGTTGGCAAATCTTTTACCATCAAGCCATTTCTTCAACTTTGGAAACAGAAAATATTCAGAGGGGGCTAAGTTTGGCGAATAGGGTGCATGAGGAAGCAATTCGAGCTTTAACTGATTGATTTTGGCCATGACGATAATGGATGTGTGAACTGGTACATTTTCTTCATGAAACAGAACTTTATTTTTCGCTAAATGCGGCCGTTTTTGCTTGATTTCATCATTCAAACGCTGCAATAAGTTTGCATAATACTCGCCATTGATTGCTTTTCCTTTTAGAAGATAATTAATGAAAATTATCCCACACGCATCCCACAAAACTGACGCCATGACCTTGCCTGCAGACGGAACTGTCTTCGCCTTCTTTTGAGCCGATTCTCCCCTATCAACCCACTGTTTTGGCTATTCCTTCATCTCAGGTGTGAAGTGATGGACCCATGTTTTATCCATGGTTATGAATCGACACAAAAACTCGGGTTTATTGCGGCGAAACATCGCCAAACACTCGACTGAAACATCCTCACGACACTGTTTCTGTTCCATTGTGAGTAAACGCGGCACCCATCTTGCGCACAGCTTTCTCATGTCTGAATTTTCACTCAGTATGCGATGTATAGCACTTTTTGAAATGCCTGCGATGTCTGCTAGCTCTGCACTTTCAGTCGACGGTCATCCAATACCATTTTGTGGATTTTCCTCACAATTTCTGGCGTGGTCACCTCATTTGGTCGACCACTGCGAAGTTCGTCTTGGCATCCCTTAAACTCTGCCACCCAATATTTTACTGTTGTAAACGAAGGAGCAGACTCCCCCAGAGTAGAATCTAGCTCAGCTTTAATATTAGTTGGACTAAGACCTTTCAAATGAAAGTATTGTATCACATAACGATGGCCAGTTTTATCCATGTTTACAAATTCGCTGAGAGAGTTCACTATTAATGGCTGCCAAACAAATACTAGCAGCGTTAAACTTCAAACTTAAACTTTATAAGGGCGGTGCTTTCTACCATAGTCATTTGTTTGAAACGACAACCGCTATATATACGTCAGGTACTTCTGGGACTGCCCTCGTAGATATATGTACATATAATAGAAAAACAAAAGCGAATGAAAAGTAGAGGGAGAGAGAAACGCGGAGTATTCTCCCACCTTGCTTCCTTTAGGAATAAATTAGATCTAAGTTAGAATGTAAGGATGAAGGAATGAAGTTTGCTTTACACATCTCGATGTGTATACCATTTTATATAGTAGTTATTTCGACACACTTAGCTTAAACTGTGTACAAAATTCGTTATTTACGCAGTATGGCTTACCACAGCCAGTATGATGCAGAATAACAAGCAAAAATAATTAACAGGTATGTTTGAGGGTTGTTGTTGAAAAGGAAATGAACAAGGCAACCAGGATAAGGAGAACAGTGGTCATGGAGGGAAAGGCAGGATACCCTGCTAGAAGAACGAGAGATGATTTGAGCACATATGAAATTACTTAATTTTTTAATGCAAACAGGTATTTAAAGAAACAGGTAACTAAGCCATAGCACATGTCCTACACACGGCTTGTGTGAAAGAGCCATTAATTACCATAGGCTGACCTAACAGTTGGTTAAACTAAGAAGCCCGGGACTTAATGTAAGTCGCCATTGGTATATGTCATCTCAAAATGCATTTGACATCTCCTTGTGGATTACCGGGACAAGCGAGTCAGTTGGAGAATTTAATGACGTGCCGGCATGTTGCCATGGTACTTCAGCTGGTTAGAAAAACCGGAAAATCCTTGGTTTAAATTCCGGCTAGGGAATTGAAGTTTTCAGTCTCATTATACATTTACATTAAAGTTAAAACATCTAACCATGTCGAAAACATGTAAAGATGTCGGAAAATCCACAATAGTGTGGGAACCAGGAACAAAATTAGGTGAAATGAAGGATATATAAAATGTTATAGACGTTATAAGATTGTGGGAAAGGGTTTAAAAGCTTTCTTTCTTAATACTTTGTGAAAATTTAATGTATTTTTTAAATAGAAAATTATTTTCTCAAAAATGGCGCTAATGATTTTGATATTTACATGACAAATAAATTCATATGTTGAATGTGGTAAATTAATTTTTTCGTCTTCATTTTCAGCCGCGAACCCTAGCCGAGTCCATGAGGACCTCGATTATATAGTCGGGACCGCGTACAAAGGCGGGTGGAGAAGGCGAAAAGAGACAGAGATGGTACAGTGTCTTTCTCTATCATTCTCGCTCGCTATGCACTGGCAGGTACGTAACTCAGAGAAATGCTACTGCGCAACCTGCACTCATCCGCCTTGCTGTGAGCTCTTGATTCTAGGTAACGTAGGATACTGCAAGGTGAAGTAAGTACCTTTATTTCTGGGCTTGAAGACGCAGCCACCGAGCTCCCTCAGTAAAATGAAGCTCTTCCCTTCGCGCTTTGTCACCGTCACCATCCGAGTCTTGTCCAGAAACCATGAACACTCCACACAGAAGCTTTTCGCTTCCTTACTCTTCCTACTCTGCAACATACGATATTACTTACTAAAAAACTACACAGCATTCTTTCATCATTTATAAAAACAATTTTTTAAAGAAAATCTTGTGTTACTTCACATGCCTTTCCCTACTCACTCTTCTAGAAACTACTCTAACAAAAGTTTATTATTCCAACTTCCTTCTTGTTAATTCAAATGAACCTTCAATTCAAATTTACACATTTCGTTGTACGATACAACAGGCAATTCGAAAGTCAGATGTTTAAAGAGCGTGTCGCTATGTGATGGTTTTGAAATTCCATGATCTTTGCATGACCAGGAGAGAAAAAGGAAATAACGACTTCCCAAAAGTATAGGTATTTGAAAATTCACACCAATAACAAGGAATATATCGGAAATGGTTAACTCCACAAAATATTGTTTGACATAATATCATCTGCAGAATACATCTATTTTACACATTACATTTACTTCTGTATTACAAAGTTTTTCCTTTATATAAATACCGTCCCACAATCCTGCATTCTTTAGTAAATGTCCGTTTCATAATTGTTGTTTTGTCCAATTGTTCCTCCAGTTTTCCGTTTCTTTACACTCAAACATACCGAGCGAGATAGCTTCCCGGTAACGTAAGAGGTTCGCATTCGGAATGTCCGGGGTTCAATTCCCGACGACCGCCCACTCTGAACCATGTTTTTTCGTGGTTTCCCTGGGTCGTCAGGCGCATTCTGGGGTGGTTTCTCTTCTACCACGACTCTCCTGTACCCATAATTTCCTTCATTATCATATGTTTTAGGACTGTATTGCGGCGAATGTGCGCTTTGTGGATGTTTCTTCTTAACGTCAGTCAGGACCCCCTTCGACGTGGGCCTCTTCGGCGTACCGCCGGGAATTAGGGGTTTGTGAGTAGAGTTGGGCGTCGTCGGATGCGTTCGAACTGGAATCGTATGGACCCCATCCATGCTTGTGCATGTGTCATCCGGATCTGGTCGCCCTCGATCCCTCCCTCCCGGGGGTCATGATAGTTGCACAAAGGGCCAGGAGCCTAGGTGCGGCGCTCTGTTCCGCCTTCGACGGCCCCTGCGTTCGTCCGTACCTTTGTCTTTTACACTCAAACATGTGATCAGTCTTTCTGCCCTTCAGACAATGGACACACACCCTAAGTAAAACCATTTCTTTGACCTTTCAGCTTCCACACTCCTGTTCTTGCCCATTTTATACCCGCTCTTATTTATTTATTTTATCAATATCATTTACCCTTTCCCATACACATTTCAACCTAACATAAAATATCAGTGATCTCTTCTCTGTTAAATTACTAAACAATTTTTGTATCTCTATATCTTCAAAGCGCCTTCTTGCTTCTTTCCAAACCCCTTTAACATTCTCTTTTCCTCCAAACATTCTCTTAAAATTATTTCTTAAACTGCTTAGCCACCCTTTGGTTAAGGACGATTCTTGATATATTACATATTGTTTTAATGAACACTCTTCTAACAAAGAGCCATTGTCACGTTGATGTCGAAGACTCAGCTCCAATTTTTATAGTGAAAATACATCGAACACCAAAGTACCCTGTCTCGGCTTTCTCTCCCATAGGTTGCCTATTCGCCGGGAAAAAAAAATTATAACGTTATAAGTTGTAACGGCTGACTTAAAGGTTGTCTTCGCTTAACGATAGCTGCCAGACAGTGCAGTAAATGTATGCAAGGTTGCCAAAAGGGAAATGAAGATCGTATTTCTCAAGAATCGGAACTACCATGTATATGCGTAATACACATGAATTAAAAATATAATATTATGCATGTTTAAACAGTTTTCCTATCAGAACGCAGGCATAATTTTAACACAAGAGACTTTATTACATATAGATTACATTCAGATGTTCCAGCAGTTGTATCAATCTTAATTAATAATTTATTTCCCAGTTAATATTTAGGGAGAATCGCGAGCACAGTCCCAGAAGTATCCGACCTGATATATAGATAGTGGTTGTTGTTTCAAACAAATGACTGTGGTAGAAAGTAACAACCTTATAAAGCTTAAGTCTAAAGTTTGACGATGCTACGTCGTTTAGTAATTGTTTGGCAGCCATTAATAGCGAACTCTCTCAGCGAATTTGTAAACATAGATAAAACTGGAGATCGTTATGTGATACAATACTTTCATTTGAAAGGTCTTAGTCCAACTAATATTAAAGCTGAGCTAGATTCTCTCTGGGGGAGTCTGCTCCTTCGTTTACAACAGTAAAATATTGGGTGGCAGAGTTTAAGCCAGGCCGTACAAGCTGCCAAGACGAACATCGCAGTGGTCGACCAAATGAGGTGACCACGCCAGAAATTGTGAAGAAAATCCACAAAATGGTATTGGATGACCGTTGACTGAAAGTGCGCGAGCTATCAGACATCCTAGGCATTTCAAAAACTGCCATACATTGCATAATGACTGTAAATTTGGACACGAGAAAGCTGTGCACGAGATGAGTGCCGCGTTTACTCACAATGGAACAAAATCAGCGTCGTGAGGATGTTTCACTCGAGTGTTTGGCAATGTTTCGCTGCAATAAAGCCGAATGTTTGCGTCAATTCATAACCATATATAAAAAGATGGGTCCATCTCTTCACACATGAGGCGAAGGAACAATCTAAACAGTGGATTAAAAGGGTAGAATCAGCTCCAAAGAAAGCGAAGACAGTTCCATCTGCAGTCAAGGTCATGGCGTCAGTTTTTTGGGATGCGCGTGGCATAATTTTCATTGATTATCTTCAAAAAAGGAAAATCAATCAATGATGAGTATTATGCGAACTTATTTCAGCGTTTGAATGATGAAATCAAGCAAAAACGGCTGCATTTAGCTTCATCAAGACAATGCACCAGTTCACACATCAATTATTGCCATGGCCAAAATCAATGAGTTAAAGTTCGAATTGCTTCCTCATGCACCCTATTCGCCAGACTTAGCCCCTTCTGATTATTTTCTGTTTCCAAAGTTGAAGAAATGGCTTGGTGGTAAAAGATTTGCCAAGAATGAAGAGGTGGAGTTTGCACTTGATGGCTATTTTGCAGAACTCGACGGTTCTCATTATAAACAGGGTATCGAAGCTATTGAACATCGCTGGGAAACGTGTATCGAGTTGAAAGGAGACTATGTAGAGAAATAAAGATGTTTTTTCCCAAAATTTTTGTGTTTTCTTTGTTAGGTCGGTTACTTCTGGGACAGCCTTCATAACACACACAGACATAAAGCTAATGGAAAGAAAGTACTGTATTCCTTCATCAATGTGTCAACACAACGCGGATGGGATAATAACTTTGCCCCGCACCAAGGCTACAAGTATCTGCGCACAAGACCGCATAAGGACTTACAACCAAGATTCATGTAGCGAAGATAAAATCGCCCACAGTTACGGCCGCAGTTTTTTATTTTTCCCCTGTGAAGGGTGTCTCCAAGAAAAAAAAAAGCTGAGGAGATAAAACCCGTTTTTTAAGTTCTGACGTTTAATGCTTTCTAAACACCGAAAATGCAAGGCATTCGATATTATTAGTGAATCATTCTAATTTGTAATTTATTTTACTTCCTCTGCTATGTCGTACATAGTAGATATAGAAGGTATTGGATATTGCATTACACCCAAAAATTCTATACCGATATTTTATCACAAATACATGTTTTGAGGTCTCCGGAATATAAAAAAGCATTTTTAGAATAAAGTCCGTGTGTGTCTATGCACAACATAACTCAAAAACGAAAAGTTGGATAAATACCTAACTTGGTATTTAAGTTCAGTATCTTCCAAAGATGCGACACAAGGATTTTCAAGAAAATAACCCCACCTCAACTACCCTTTATATGGAAATTGTTTAGAAATGTATGATTTTCGAAAAAAATAACTAACGATTTTGATTAAAACACCATGTAATAAAGACATTTACATGACAAATAAAATGTAATCTTGAATTTTCTGGGAATAGCCTGAGAAGTCCTCTTTATTCGAAGGAATTTTGTATAATCTTATATAACTGGTAAACGTTAAGCGATAGACGAAAACGTACCACACAAATATGTAGATCTCTTTAAAACAGACAATTTGTTTAAAATAAGTTTTTGTGGCATTAACTGTTTCCGAGATATCCGTTATTATTGTTCGAATTGTTCAATACTTAGCCATTCTTTTAAAGACCTGTTGATTTTCAGTTGTTTCTCGCGATGTCATGGAAACAGTATAGAATTTTAAGGCCAGCATACAGCGTCCAGTTCTTAAACATTTGACTATCGCTGTTCCCTTTGTATCTATAACGAAATGTGCAAACGCAGCTATTTACGGAAAGGCTTATTTTGATTAAAATGAAGTAGATAGGAAAATACACTTTCGTAAGAATAATTTGTGTACCCACTAACAAGAAATAGAGGGTAGAGAAAGTCATATGAATGTCACACATCAAAATTTGTATGTATAAGGTTATGCAAAAGGCTTAGATTATATAATGGACATCATCACACCTGAAGAATTGTAGCATCGGATTGCAGATGCCTTCAAGAAATGAAGAACAACCCAGGATACCGGAGCGCATTTACAGGTATTCCCGGAAACACCTGCTGCACCAAGGTTTCATTCAAGTTCATGGTCAACATTTTGAACACCTGCTGTAAAAGTCTTCACTTCGTGTTCATGCTCTAACACGTATGTTCATTCATATTTCTGCGCTGCTGAAATCAAAATTAGGAATGTGCATATTGATAAAACTGTCACAGCTTTTCTTGCAATTAGCCCTTACGTAGTCATTGCATTGCAACCATCAAATAAATTCATTTTCTAGTAAATGCGCAGGGCGAGTTAGCTCTGTGTGATTCTCGCATTCAGAAGGTCCCGAGTTCAATCCCCGTCGACCGCCCACTCCAACCTTGGATTTTTCATGGTTTTCCGTGGTGGGTAGGCGAATTCTAGAGTGGTTTCTCTTCTACCACGACTTCCTTTCCCTCATTCCCATTCTTTCCTTTTCCTACTCATGTTTCATGTTTGCTTTCATGTTTCACGGCCTGATGAAAGAAAACTGTATCCCCGTGGACATCAGAAGGCTGCCTAGGTTGCATGGGTCGTTCATCGCTCACTCTGGGCGGCTCGGGAGTGGGTGAGTTCTTCGAGCCAGGAAATGTTAGAGACTTCTGCGCGTCCCTACGGTCTGTAGCTTCCTTCGCTTCATCAATTCCTCCTGGGGGATGGTAGCCACAATAGATCTGTGTAGGTTGTAGTGCTTGAGTATCCCCCACCATACGAGGGCGGATTGATAGGTCAGTGACGTTTTAAAGAAAATAACATTTTTCTTCAAAAAATCAATTTTATTTCTCAACATAGTCTCCTTTCAATTCAATACACGTTGTCCACGTTTCTCCAATTTTTTTAACCCTTCCAAAAATATTATTTTTTCGAAGTCTATAAAATTTGAGGTTGTTTCTGTCATTATGTGTTCACTGGACGTGGATTTCTTCCCAGCGAGTCAATTTATCAGGTTTGCTAAGAGGAAGAAGCCTTTCAGAGCCAAATATGGAGAATATGGTGGGTGAGGTAGCAGTTCGTAGCCCAATTCCACAAATTTTGCGATGACAATGGCTGACTTTGACGCAGTAATTTGTATCACAAATTATGTAAATGTCAGAGTGATTGTAGTGTGAATATGCATTGTTGTGTGACATTGATTTGAGATGTTTGTTGATTGTAATTATTGTCGGGAAGTGGGTTTATACGGCCTTACTGAAACTGACAATAATAGCGTGCAATAATGTAGCGAGGGGGTGAGCTGTTTATCATTATTAGAGACGAGCAAATGACGTCAGAGTGGCGCGTTTTTCTTAGAATTTGCTGGAACATTTTTCCCCAGAGCATATGTTTTCGTAATTTTCATTGGATATAAATATAGACGCTAATGTTGGCGCGTTTTATTAACCAATAGCAGCTCGGTTATAATCTTTACGCATATTGGGGCGAGGAAGTATAAATTCAGTGTCAGAATCAAGTTTCACGTATTCCAACAGAAGCATTCGCGTATAAGACATCGATGAGTTCAACGGAGGCATTCATGAAGTATGCATCGCACCAAGTTCATCAAGGTTACGCGTAGCAAAGTTATGAAAAATCTCTCGTGTCGTAAAGTTAATTACACAAAAAGTTGAAGTACGCGAATTAATAATGTGCAGTAAAGAAGTTATTATAACAGTTTCAGTTTGGCGAGTGTCAAGATTAATAGGTGAAAGTGAACAATGTGTTACGACAATAAAAGTGTAAAACAAATTCTTTTATCAGTGTTATCTTTGGATACAAACTCCTTTCCGTTTACACACCTGTACAAGATAAGTGCTTGACCGAAAAATCATAGCTAGCCGGAGGACAGTGAACCCAAAATTAAATACAATAACAGGCGCTCAGTAAAAGATAACACGAAGTGACCGCGACAAATTGTCTTTTATACGTCAGGCAAATAAACAGTAGCATTTTCAATTACAAACATTAATACCACTACATATTGTTTCCCCAAATGTGAGGCGAACAATAATAATACCCCCGCAACTTGTATGGGGATGCATTATCTTCATGAAAGAGAACGTTTTTGTTCACCAAATGTGGTCGTTTCTTTGACAATTCCTTGTGAAACTGATGCAGCATTACGGCATAATATGCACCTGGGATCGTTTTACCCTTTTTCAGGTAGTGGATGTCTATCACCCCTTGTGAATCCCAAGACAGCCACCATGACTTTTCCTGCCGACGGAATAGTTTTCACTTTCTTTGGAGTAGGTTCGCCGAAGGAAATCCATTGCTTTGATTGTTGTTTAGTTTCAGGTTGATAGTAATGGATCCAAGTTTCATCAACCGTGATATAACGCCGCAAAAACTCATTTGGGTTGCGCTGGAACATGTTCAAACATCCCTGTGAAATGGTCACACGATTCCGCTTGTTCTCAACTGTGAGCAGTCGCGGCACCCATCTTGCTGACAGCTTTGTCATACCCAAAAATTCGTGCAGAATGTTATACACTCGTTCACTCAAGATGTTTACAGTCTTGGCTATCTCAGGGATTTTCACTCGGCGGTCTTCCAACACAATATCATGAACTTTGTTCAATATTTCTTCTGTTGTGACCACAACTGGCCTTAACCCGGTGGAGGGAGATTGATTTTTTTGGCGTAAAAATCCTTAGCATGGCTTCCTTCGGAAGGGAAGTAAAGCCGGTGGTCCTGTGTCGTAGGTTTACGGCACGTTAAAGAACCTCAAGCCTGATAAAGAGGCCTCTGAGAAAAATTTCCGGTCTTTCACGCCCAATATAGAATGGGACGCTAAGGACTACAGCAGTTAAAGAGGGTCCATAAATAAAACTCAATTTCAATTTCACAACTGGCCGTCCTGTGCGCACGCATCTCTTGTGCTCGGTCACATCGAAACACTGTGAGCCACTTGTGAACCATGCCAAGTGATGGAGCAGAGTCCCCATAATACTTGTTCAGCTTTTCTTCCGCTTCCTTCACCATCTTACCACGCAAAAAGTAGTGCTTTATCAGAACATGAAATTCGCTTTTCTCCGTTTTCTACGAAGCAATACACATCTGCTTATTTTAGATGCTCTCAACAATGTTCTAAGAAACAAATGACGACAAATTTCTGCGATTATACCAAGAATAGATGTAACACTTGGGTGCAAATCAGAAACCTGTGATTAGAACGCTATCTCTCGTCAAAGTCATGGACTTATCAAGCCGCATTCGTAGATATAAACGAGGACCTATGTTTAGGGAAACTGTTTTGCTCATATTAGGTTGTACTTCTCGTCCTTTTACGGTCACAGGTGTCTAGGGCCTTGAAGGTTTAAAATTCCATGTGGCGATTTAATTAAATTTACTCTCTGTGCTCTTTATGAAATTATTGTACAACTTCCTAGAGGTTTTTTATGCTCAATTCTCCCCTTTAAATCTTAGAACTGTAATTTCATAAAACTCCCATGCTATTCATAATAATTGACCAAAAATTCACTGATATTTACAAAATGAAATATCAATAGATTTTGTATTTCTAAACTTAGTCTCCCCCTCACCCCCACCCTGCAACAATCTTAAAAAAATTGGAAATTTTCTGCAATCACTGAAAAATTTTCAGAGATGAAATATTATCCAAATATTTGAGTAATTATTACATAAGAAAAAACATTATGGAAAAATAGTTATATAAAAATATAATATTAATAAGATACTTATTTAGATCTTCCAAGAACCGAACATTTAATCTGAACTAAATCAATGTTATATGGACATTTCATTCAATTTTTACAGCATGCAATCCCTAACACCAGTATAATATCAGTATTTTTCATTTTCGATTTATTTTACTTACTATCAACAGCACCGATTTAGTGCTGTGGATAGAAGTCGTGTATACAATCAAAACATCGTGTTAAAAATCAGCATCAATATTATAAAATGGGTTTAAAACAAGCCACTTGTTCATTAAACTCTTAAACCTAAGGAGACCTATAGAATGGGCAGCTACAGGTAATCTGCTGAACATGTCAATAGCTAAGTTACAATACTAACCTTTACTCTTAGTCAATCTAACATGTGGCTGGGCAAGAAAATAATTATAACGCATTGAATACAGATGAATCTGGTGCCCGCTATTGACATCTTTAGGAGATATATCCAGTAGGTAAAAAGATTCAAGTATATTTCCAGTATATCCAGTATTTCCAGTATCAGTAGACGCGTTCCGTCTTTTTTTAAACAGCCTGTTAATGCCGTAAGAATTTGTAATACAGGTTGATCCGTTTGAGATGTCAGGAAAGTAAAACATATATAAGAGGTTAATGCACACATCTCTGAGATGCTATTTCGTATAAACGGAAATTGTGGATGTTAACAATGAGTTATGTTTCAGACTTCATCCGCATGGCATGGCAGCGCTATTGTGCATAGAAGACAAAATGGTGGTCGTGACACAACAGCGCATTCACTGCGTTGTATGGTATATGAAATGTGTCGTATGAAACGTGTGCATTCTCGGTTTCCCTAAAAATGCAGTTATGTTGTTGACTCGGCCACTCATATGAAATGTGGCTTTGTCCATGAACATCCATCGATTTACCACTGATCGTCCGCTTCCTGCCCTTTACATATAATGACAACAAACCTTGTTTCCATCACACATCCTTCCGCCTGTGCAAGGCAGTTAGAGACTATTCACCAAGCACATGTACCAGTTAACAATGTATCGTTGTAATGGGGCATACAGAGAATCGTATGACATTTGAAAGCTCGCTGGGTCCATGTTACACTTGAAAATGTTGCATACCATACAACACACTAAGCGCACGTCAGGGCGTGACCACCATTTTGCCTCCTTTGCACGATAGTGCTGCCATGCCACGCGGATGAGGTCTGAAACATCAGTCATTGTTAACTTCCGTCCTTTCCGCTTATTTTACAACAAACTGCTCAGAGATATGTGCATTAACCTCTTATATATAACGTTTTACTTTTCTAACATCTCAAACGGATCACCCTGTATACAGGGATAGACAAAAGTAGGCATACAATAGGTATATCTATGTTAATGAAATATGAAGTAGTATACAAAGAAACTTAATATAGTATGGTGTAGATTTATTATGTGACGCATAAAATTAGAATATTCAAACTGCTGTAGCTAGATTTGACATTCGGTGCCTTTTACTACTCAGTTCTTTATTTCTATCATTTTCCAGGCTTGCCTTCCCTAATGAACTGACTTTCATAAACAAATAAATAAAATAGATCTGTAATATATCATCCTGGCATCTGGATCTCCAAGCCAGGACGTATATTCCAAATTCATAATTTATTATTTAATTCTATGTATATGATTGTTTTCACTCATTATTGTACAAATTAAATCTTAACCTAATTCGCTAACTTATAAACAAAAACGTAACATTTACCTTCTCTAGTATTCTACTATTCCTACTGGAAATCAGTAGTCCCACCAACTGGTTACCAGTTGGTATATATTTCCCTTTCACTTATATTAACTTAAATCCTAACTGCTGGCAGCCAGCATATTGAACACTGATAGCCAGCGTTCTAATAATCTATAAGTGCAATTCCAATTTTAACCCTATTGGCTTTCTACAATATGGACTATTCCTTTGTTGTTGTACACTTCATAAGTTGCTATCATATAATCATATTTAAATTCTATTCATTATCCTCGTATTTATTTATTAAAACAATATCTTAAATATATTATTCATTAATTACTAACATAATTATAAAATTCTTCTCTTCCATCTTAAAATTTTTCCCAATTTATTACATTATAACCTTCCACTTTTAACATTTTGTTTTACTTTAATAATCTTCACATTTTATCACATAACTTTTCACTTTTATAATCTCCAATTTTACACTATTTATCACTTCTCTTTTCATTAATAGCTTTAATTAATAAATATTTTGTCTCTCACATTATTAACACTTATCACTAAACACTTATCTTCCTTTTTTCACCACACTTCACTTCCACGAAAACCCCTAATCCAACAGGCCTCTCTTCTTCTTCCCCTTTCATCCTTCGTCTCCCGGCTGCCATCAACAATACGCGGTCTTCTTGCAAAATCATAATATTTAAGAACATGCCTAAGAAATACATTCATATAAGTTAGATCCGGAGATCTTGGTGGCCATTCGGTTGATTTGCTTCGTTCCATTAACTTATTTGGAAATTCTTCGGCTAAAACGTCTCGCAGAATTCTTCCTTAATGAGCAGGAGACACATCTTGCTGAAAATTCAATTGTTCATCATTGTGCTGCTCACCCATTAATCCACCCCTGTATATAACATATTTAATTTGTGACATGTTAATCAAAATAGTTATACGATTATTTTGGGAATATAACAAATTATGAAGCGTTACATCTACATGACTTTCCCTACCTTCCATCGTTCATTAGAATTATTCTTACGAAAGTCTACTTCATTTTAATCCAGATAAATCTTTCCCCAAATAGCTGCATTACACTTTTCGTTATAGGTACAAAAGGGAATAACGATAGTCAAATTTTTTAGAACTGGACGCTGTGTGCTAGCCTTACAATTCCATACTCTTTCCATTAAATCGCGAGAAACAACTGAAAATCGACAGGACTTTAAAAGAATGACTAAGTATTGAACCATTCGAACCATTAATAACGGAAAACTTGGGAATAGCTGACGCAAAAAAAAATAATAATAAAAAGCTTTTGAAATAAATTGTGTGTTTTAAAGAGATCTAGTTTTTTTATGTAGTACGTTTTCGACTCTCACTTAACATTTATCAGTTATACAAGATTACATAAATGTTCCTCCTAAAAGAGGACTTTACAAGCTATTTCCAGAAAAATTCATATCTACATATGTTATCTGTCATATAAACACGTTTAATGTTTACTATTTAAATAAACATCGTTAGCAATTTTTTTCAGAAAATAAAAAATTTCTAAAAATGTTTCATGTAAGGGGTAGTTTGTGGTGAGGGGTTTTTCTTTTAAATGTGTCTACGGACACTTTTCTAAAAATGACTTTTTTTGTGTTCAGGCGCCTTAAAACATGTATTTCCGTGAAATCTCGATATCGAATCTTTGAATGGAATGCAACACCTTCTTTATCTACTATATAAGTGGCAGAAAAAGTAAAAATAAAGTGTCGGTTATAACACCAAACTTGATATTTAAGTTTAGCACCTTCCAAGGATGCTACACGAAGACTTTCAAGAAAACCCCCCACCCTAAACTATCGTTTACATGGACAAATTTTTATTTTCTCAAAAATGGCTCTAATGATTTTGATTAAAATACTATATAGTAGAAAGTAAACGAATATTCCCCATGTAAAAGAAGGTTATAAGAATCATTTCCAGCACCCATAGCAGACACTCTTGCAAACATCTTTTTAGAAGACTGAAGATACTAACCCTACCTTGCATGTACATATTTTCAATCTTAAAATTCTTTGTATGTAACCGTACCACATTTATAACAAACATGGAAATTCATGAGATAAACACTAGACAAAAGGGTAACGTCCATCATCCCAGTGCAAAGCTTTCTTGCTTCCAGAAAGGTGTATATTATGAGACCATAAAATATTTAATGCTCTCCCTAATGATCTTATGGGAAAAGTTGACAATTTCAATGTCTTTAAAACTGCTGTTAAAGAGTATATTATTCTGTACAAGATTATCTGAATGACAAATTATCCTGATGATAATACATATATAGCTCTGTAAGTAGTATTAGTAAATATTAATGACAATTGCCAATTACATTTGATGCCTGCTCTATAATTAATGAAGCTATTTAAATGTATGTATATTATAACTGACAGTAAATGCTATGCATTACAAATCAAATAGAACAAAATGATGAGACGAACAAAGGTACAAGCCTAGTGAAAGTTATAATAACTGTTCTTGTCTATAAATATGTTAGCCTTATAACGGTAGGGAGATATTCGATTTTGTACAAAATTACACTTGCTTTGTTTCATTTTGTATGTAGTATGTCTTTGTTTTATTTTAAATGTCCTATATTCTGTGTAATATTTATGTTTATATGTAAATTTTGTACATTTCCTTGACATGTTCTATGTTCACAAGCCTTTGTTGCTGCTAGTGAGCTCACAGAATGCAATCTAATGTAATTTAAAATATATGCATCAGAATATGCATGTTTTGAATTTTTTGCAAATAGCCTGTGAAGTCCTCTTCATTCGAAAGGAATTTTGTATGTATCACGGGTAAACCAATAAGAGATAGACGAAAGCTTACTACATAAATAGTGTAATGTCTTTAAAACACACAATATATTTCAAATAAATTTTGCGGTGGCATCAGCCATTTCCGAGATTTGCATTATTAATGGTTTGAATTTTTCAACACTGGCATTTTCTAAAAGTTCTGCTGGTATTCAAAATCATGGAAAGAATATGGAATTTCAAAGAAAGCGCATAACGACTTGCTTTTAAACATGTGACTGTCGATGACCCTCTATCCCCCTTGTATCTACAAACGAAATGTGTAATGTAACTATTTCTGCAAACGTTTACATTTCGATTGCAAGAAGTAGATAGAAAAGAATAAACAGTGGAGCAGTAGATATTCCACAAAGGCATGGCATCGCTTTAAGTTTAATGTTTCTTTTTACTTTCTCTACTACGCATAGTAAGTAGGGGAAGTATTGTATTCCATCAAAAAATTCCATACCGAGATTTCACCGGAAATATATGTTTTGAGACCCCCTGGATCCAAAAAAAAAGCATTTTTGGAAACATGTCCGTGTGTGTCTGTAAACAGAATAACTCAGAAACGAACAGTCGGATTAATACCAAACTTGGTATTTAGGTTCAGTATCTTCTAGAGATGCGACACGAAGGTTTTCAAGAAAATCCCCCAACCTCAGACCACCCTTTACATGGAACATTTTTCGAAAATTTTAATTTTCTCAAAAATGGCTCTAATGATTTTGATTAAAATATCATATGTTTAAGATACTTTCATGACAAATAAAATGTATATCTTGAATTTTCTGGGAATGTCTCCAAAAGTATTCTTCATTGTGAACGACTTTTGCATAACTGGTAAACCAGAAGAGATAGACAAAATTTTACTACACAAACAATGTAGATTGCGTTAAAATACACAATTTATGTCATATACATTTTTTTGTTGAGTGAACCATTTTGGAGATATTGCTTGTTATTCCCTTAAATTTTTCATTACTTATTTTCTCAAATGGGAATTCATTATTCTTGGATATGCAAAGAGTATAAATCTATGGCAAAGAGAATGGTGCTGCACCTAGCAACCAGCTATTAAGAGTTATGTCTATGCTTAAAGGCTACTGTATTTCTATATTGCCCTTGCAAATTCAAAACAAGGGGACCATAGTAGGCCTTAAGCGATAGTTAAATATTTTTAGAACTGGTCACTATGTTAAAATGTAATTCTCTTTGCAAAAGGTTGTTTCTGCAAATGTTTATCTCGATTAATATGAAATAGATGGATAATAAGAGTTTGTAAAAATAGTTGTACAAGAGTAGAGAAAGTCATGTGAGTGTAACACATCAGAATTTTTATTTAACGTGTAAAAGTTATAGCTTGAAGTTTTCAAAAAGAGAGTTGCATTTTGTCAGCGTGGTAATGAAGACTAAAATCTGTTTATGCAGAAAACATGGCCAACATTATCATTAAAATAAATAGATCAAGGAGACATTTTGTAGGTGACCGTCAAGGTTGCAGACATCATCTAAAGTAGCTCAAACCAGATGCTGACCTAGGTCAACTACTAACAAAACAGAAAATGAATTTAAAATCAACAAATGTACAAATTAAGAGCAGCAGCGCACTAATTAATAGCTAAAGGATATCTGGGAAAGAAAAAAGAGTAAACTGGACAAGTGGTTTTTCTACAGTATATACAGGTTGTTCCTGCACCATAACGTATACTGGTTATATCCTACTGAAGATTACCAAAGTACAATTTTGGCATTTTCCCACCATTATGTGATAAGTCTCTAGAATCTGGTGATATTTGAGTTGTTAGATTGCATTCCTAACCAGCAAATCTTCCTCAAATACGCACCTGTCACATGTAGGTTAGTTATATTGTATCTGTTATATTGGCACCCTTTTTATAGAGTTCCAGTACTTCAAACTTTGCACGCCAACAGCTTAGTTACTAAAGTTTTGGCTCTCCCATATCCTAACCTCTGTAGAGCCACTGGATCTAACACACTGAATGTAGACAAACATCAACACTGGAGCTACAAAATGAAATAAAAACTAGGTGGGGTAAGGAAACGCATATTTTGGAATTGGATATAAAACAGAGGACGGGAATAGCATGGCTTAGGTTGGGAGGGTGGAAAGCTCGCAAGATTGTTGACGATGCTAGCAGGAGGATTTGCCCATTATGCGGGGAACAAGAAGACTGGACGCATATTTTGGCAGCATGCGTGCAGACGGAGGGTATTAGGAAAAAACTATTACTGGAAGTATTTTTGGCTTCCAACAGACGCAGGACAGCATGCTGAGACTTGATTCTAAACAGCCAAAGCTGGCCAAGCTTGGGCACATACTTAATGGAAGTACGTGTACTAAGAGATAAGGTGTTTATGTAAATTTTCTTTAAATATATGTGGTATTTGAGCACTTGTATGCGTGAATGTGTGTGTGTTTGCGTATGTGATTCAGAGTATTTTTCATTTTATGTGTATATTTATAGTGTTCTGATTATAAAATAGTTGTTTTCTGGTCGATTCTACAGGTCATGTTTACAGATCAGGTATTTTTCTAGAGAGCATGTACGGTCTTATGACCCATGTGATTGTGTTATGGAATTAATATTATACTAAGTACTTAATAAATACCACTATCACTACTACCTATATCTAACGTATCTCTGTTTTCCTATCAAGAGGAGCTTACAGGATCAATGAACTTTGTGCTAGAATTTGTGTTCTACGTATGTATTTGTAACTGATATTTATTGAAGATGAATTTGTAAATTCAAATAACTGGCTGTGAATGATGACCCCTGCCCTAGCTGTTTCAGGAGGGTAGCGCCCATAGCTCGCAATATAAACGTCTCGGGTTCAACTACTTGGAATTGTTTATGTTTCAGGTAAACATGGAACTGGATACTTCAGTGCTACGACCAAAAGTTTCACTGTTCCTGTGAAATACAGTGCTTTTCCTTCACACTGTGGCCGCCACCGCAGCTCGAACTCCCGCTGAAACATTTATAATATACCCGCAATTGTCTCATGTTCTCATTGTTAGGTTACAATTCTAATAAGCACATGCCTTATAATAAAGGATTTTGTCCATTTCTACCACACATTTCTGGCATCTTCTCAGAAAAGTTTCATTCACGCTCGAGAGTTCAATATCCGAAACTGAGTTAATTTCTCGCTTGATATTTTCTTTTAGTTCTTAATGTATGGGGTTTGTTACATACACCTTATTTTTCGTGTGACCACCACAGCCGGGTAAATTTCTGTAATTGTATTTTGCGAAATGATAGAGTAATTAACCGATTAATCTTCTTCTCTGACGAAGCCTGTTTCCATTTGTATGGCTATGTTTCGTCGCAAAATTATAGATATTGTAGCAGGGAGAGACCCGATTTTATACACGAGATTCCCTTCAATGACGCGAAAATTGGTGGCAGTAAACAAATACATTTAGAGTCAAAGGCGCCAACTTTTGATTTTAAGCATCAAGGCAGGACGTGATGCACACGGTTAGATTTGAGGAATAATAAAAAAAGTTTCCTCAAACACATTTTAATCATATTATTTATATGCTGTAATATAATATAATTTTGATTTAAAATGGCTTCTAAATATATATTATTACAATCAGAATTTGTCATTTCAGGTTGAAACAAATTTACATTAATTACCTATAGCAAAAGTATTGCGTCAAGCTATTGTTTTCTATATGACTTTATTTCCTATGTTATTTAATTTTATCTACTTCCTCATGGTGACAATAATCGCCAAGTGGTTCAGCCCTTTTTGTATCATGGTACTTCTTAAATAACTTTTCAGTCATCTCAGCATTGAAAATGAACGCTCTGTGGAGCAAGTGGTTAATGGAAAGTTTAAAATTAAGTGTACTAGTTTTTTACCTCACTCAATTTCTCAATTAAATTTGGCTGAGTCTTACAGACTCTCAGAACATCCATAAACGAATCTACCTGCAAGTTTTTATTCTGGATAATACATGAAACATATCTCTGCGCAGTTTCAATCTGTGAATGTCTAAATCATCTTTATAAAAGTCACAGATAGTGTTGGGCAACACACGTGTTACGTAGGAACTCCTCTGCATCTGTGGGTAATTGCTGGAATCACAATCAAACCTGGAGTCAAGGCCGGTGATGATAACGTCAACAATTTCTTTGAAAATTCTGTCGTAATGTTCCTTTGGAGTGAAATTACAATTATCAGTAGAACCGTGATCATTCTTTTGTGTACATTTCCTTTGAACCTGAAGCTCATCCAGTTCTGGAAGTTTCAATTCATCCTCAACATCTTCCCAGTTAAATGTATCGCACAAACTTAACATTGTGTTTTTCAAGTCGTTAATTATGCCCATACAATTTTTCAAATGTAAACATTTGCTCTGAATTGCTGTGTTGAGCCATTCCAAGTGCTTTAAAAGGTCACTTAAAATGTTCAACATAATGAACGTGTCACCTTTTTCAAGTTGCTTCAGGAATCCTCTGACTTTAGATCCTGCATCTGCGACACTACGGATCTGTATCTCAATGTCCAATGTCGGGCAGAAAGGTCTTAAGGAAAGATTCTCTTTTTCTTGAAAGTTTTTAAACCACGAAAATGTTTCTTGCCATGTTTAAATTATTATCGAATCTTGTGTTACAAGATTCAACGAATGTGCTTGGCACTGCACAAATTATGCTCGAGTTTCAGTATATTTTATTTTAGGCTGCAGACCATTGTGGACACCTGAAACAATGCTGGCACCATCGAAACACTGCCCTCTTAAATATGTTAAGGGTAAATTAAATCTGGTAAGCATATCTTGAACAATTTTGAAAAGAGTCTCAGAATCAATTCTCTCCGTAGAATAAAATCCCATAAAGTACTCATCAATATCAAATACGCCACTGTCAGCAGTCCTTATACACAACGAAATCTGCTCACTAATAGAAATGTCGGACGTTTCATCTAACATGAATGAAAAAAATATCTGGTGTGTTACACTCACATGACCTTCTCTACTCCTGTACAAACTATTTTTACAAACGCTTATTCTCCACATGCTTCATGTTAATCGAGATGTTAATCTTATTGCTAATTTTCTTGTAGATGCAAGGGGAATATGGTAGGTTTTAAGCGATAGTCAAATATTTTAAGAGCTGGTTGCTATGTGACGCATTCCATTCTCTTTGCATGTCCAAGGCAACAAAAAATGAATAACGAATTAAGTATTGGAAAATTTAAGGGAATAACAAGCAATATCTCGAAAATTGTTCACTCAACAAAAAAATGTATATGACATAAATTGTGTATTTTAACGCGATCTACATTTTTTGTGTAGTAAAATTTTGTCTATCTCTTATGGTTTACCAGTTATGCAAAAGTCGTTCACAATGAAGAATACTTTTGGAGACATTCCCAGAAAATTCAAGATATACATTTTATTTGTCATGAAAGTATCTTAAACATACGATATTTTAATCAAAATCATTAGAGCCATTTTTGAGAAAATTAAAATTTTCGAAAAATGTTCCATGTAAAGGGTAGTCTGGGGTTGGGGGATTTTTCTTGAAAACCTTCGTGTCGCATCTCTAGAAGATACTGAACCTAAATACCAAGTTTGGTGTTAATCCGACTATTCGTTTCTGAGTTATTCTGTTCACAGACAGACACACACACGGACATGTTTCCAAAAATGTTTTTTTTCGATTCAAGGTGTCTCAAAACATGTATTTCCGGTGAAATCTCAGTATCGAATTTTCGGATGGAATACAATACTTCCCCTACTTACTATGCGTAGTAGAGAAAGTAAAAATATACGTACTTTAAAAGCACGCCTCTTAAATATGAATTTTGGTATCTAACAGGCTTTTCGTTTTTGAGTTATGCTGCTCACAGACACTGGACCATCTTCTAAAACAAAAAATTTGGGAGGGGATTCGGGGAGTCTGAAACTGTATTTCCGGTGAAATGTCGCAATAGAATTTTTGGGTGGAATGCAATACTTCCTCTACTTGGTAAGAAGAACAGAAAGTAGATGAATAGCTTAAAATGTTATACCAACCCACTTGCCCGTTGTACCTCATTACACCTTCATCCACATCACCTTCCGCTATGTCGTCCTCCGTGGTGAAGTGGTTAGCATGCGCCTCTAGTTCCCGAGGTCGCGGGTTCAAACCCGGCGGAGGGCGATGGATTTTTTCGGGCGTAAAAATCTTTAGCATGGCTTCCTTCAGAAGGGAAGTAAATCCGGTGGTTCCGTGTCGTAGACTGATAAAGAAGCCTCTGAGCAAAATTACCGGTCTTTCGCGCCCAATATAGAATAGGACGCTAAGGACCATAGTAGTTAAAGAGCGTACATAAATAAAACTACATTTTTTTTTACCTTCCCCTAACCCTCAAGCCCTTTCACCACATTATCATCCTGATATTTACAACTTACCTTTGTCCTCTTATCGCCACTTTGCTAACACCTGGAGGGCAACAAAAATTGTTGTTGATCGGTCAGAGGGGCCTCATTTGGGGCCACGGGGCGGGGCAGTTCGCCCTCCCCCCTATTACAAGAACTGTACTTTTAATATAAGTATTTCACATTTAAGAAATAGAAGATAACCTTCTCTTAGGCTAAATGTGAAGTTAAATTTCACATGAAAATTCGGACAACTGCTTCAGGCAATCTTGCCCCCCCCACACAAGCAGAAATTGAAATAATGCTCCTGATCGGCCCTCTAGCGATCTCGGCCGTTTCGTCAGACTGTTTTCAAGGTGCATAGTTTTTGTTAAGGAAAACGTGAAAAGTAAGATTCTGTCATTTTATATGTTTACTGCATGATAGAATATTAATTTCGACGCATACAATAATTTGAAAAACGAAAAAATATCGACAGTAGGTAATTTTGTTCATTTCATGCTGATCATTTCAAGTGAAGTTAAGTTGTAATTCGTGTAAAATACATTTCATTGACAGCAGTTTACGTAACAAAAGTAAGATTTTAGAGTTGTTTTTTATGGATAACATTTTGAAAGAACTGGTTACTTATTAGAATTATGAGCAATTTATTTCACTAGTAATTATTTATGGTGTAGAAAAACGTAACCAAGAAAAGCAAGGGGAATATGGTTGGCAACATATTGGATTTCAAAGAAATAAACCTCAGAAAGTTTCAAAGCCATTGCCTTGCTACCGGCTTTTGTTCCCATGTATTGCTTATGACGGAACTGGCATGACGCATGCGCGTCGTAAAATTACTTCATTAAAAGAGGTTTGAAACAAATCGGTCACGTGGTGCTAAAGTAAATAATTCACAAATAAAACCTAATATCCGATAAAGATGTATATACAGGAATAATCGTCCGTGAAAAGTATTAAGAAAACATATTTGAGGGTCTCTGATAGTTGTATTGTACTTACAGATTTACCAGTCTTTCTTTTTACACCAGGTGTTTGTTTCTTTTCTTTATTCGCCGCCATGTAGTCTGTTGAAAATACGGAAATTTAGCCTGTTTGCATTAAAACCAAAACGTTTAAAATAACCGTGGCCCACTTCCTCGGAGCAGACAGAAGGCCCTGATATCGTATTCGTTGTTAAAAACACGAAGTAAATAATTTGCATACATATAAGCACAAGATCCAGCGGGCAGTGATTTATATACATAGGTCCTTATAGATCAATCTTTATCAGCATAGCAATTATATGTTTTAGATGATAGTAATTATTTGCTATTGGAGCTAAAGCTATTAACATTATGGAGATTTTTAAGAGCACTGAATGGTATTATAAGTATTTTATCACTTGTATCATGGTCTGTTTTTTTTCAGGCCGCGGAAGTCCTTACTGTAAGAAGTGTCTAAGGCAATAAGTATTGGGTGCCCTTCCTACCTGTAAATGGCAGTCGCTTTGACAGTTGCCTTATGGTAATCCTTCGAAAAAATACATGCTAAAATATGCATAATTAAAATCACAAAATCTATTTAAGTTTATTCAGCCATGTTCTGAACATTCTTTGGTAGCAAGCTGCAACACAGCCGATAGATATTATCACAAATAATTCCACGAAAGATTACAAATTTGTGTGAAACTCGTAACCTCTAATGGGATTTATTATGGTCATTCCATGAATAAAATGTAATAATTATAAATAAGTAATGATTACTTCCTTACTTGTGTTTAAAATCAAATCACATTGCGTCACTTGTCAAAATACAGCATACTAATGAAGGAACGAACAATCGAATGTGTTACGGAATATTAACCAATGTTACCAACGGTGGAAATGAGAAACACAGCTAACCTCAAAACTAAGAAGCGAAAATAAAAAACACAATGAAGACACATTTTGGAGGGGGGGTTGAAGTATATAATTTATTTAGAAACTGACACTATTTAAATATGCAGATTAAAAACAATTTTCAAAGAACAAATTGCTGGTTTTCGGTAATCGAAACTGAAGTGGATGTTGAGGTGGTAGTGTCAACAATAGAATGGATGTACTGATACTATTAGGAATCAGTAATGAGCAGACGTTTATTCGATAAAATCGCATCCTGTAAGATAAACGACCGTGACTGATCAACATCGGAGACAATGCTAAACGTTATTGCTCAGTATAAAATACGGGGCGCGAGTAGATGGCTAATAATCGCCGAAAATAAATGGTTCTACTTATCACATCAATACAAAGGAGGATTTCAATCTAAAGATAATTCTACTACTTGTTCTCCAATGAATTAATTCAGTTTTGTAAATATCTAAAGTTACAAACCAATGAAATTTGTTTTCCAAACTGTATACTAATTAACTTATATTAAAATTATTTATATCTGAAAACCAGATTTAAAATTTGTAAATATGAATTGTGTGATTTCATCAGAGGTGTATCTCATACAGGTACCTGATCTGCATCTTGAGTTAGACTAAATCTTTTAGAGTTGGCTAAACCCATTATCATAGGATCCACAGACTGAAGTGGTATAATGTGGAATTAATGTCTTCTTGCCAACTATTTCCCAATTTGCTTCGGTCTACCCCATTATGATCTGCTCTAGTATCCCAATGCTAACTTGCTGTTCTCTGAATGAATCAAAATCTTCAAACTAAGATACAACCCTTATGTAATTTTAGACTCGGCTGCAGAACTAAATGCTTGCAAAACCATTTACTCTCATATTTGGTATTTTCTTCAAACACACTCTCATGCTATTGTTTTCCCTTCTGTTACGTCAATTTTTCCATTGTTAATCAGCCTTAAGGCTTGCTTTCCTCCAATCTCAAAACTCAACTAGAAGCTAAAATTTAAATCCCAAATTAAGTTCAGGTGAGTTTATTTTGTTAAGAAAACTGAACTACAATGTTTGTTACTAAATCCATTCTCAATTATTGCAGAAACAAATTATACAAACAACAGCTGCCATTTCGTTCTTTCAAACACGAAAAGAATTAATATATCAGTTTATTTTACCAAAAAAAAAAAAAAAACTAACTCAAAAACAAAAAGTACACTCATGTAAGGAAACTCAACAAATTTGATAGCATCATCATTGTAATGAACCACCATGTCTATTTCTGTTGAAAGAGGAAAAATGTAATACACTTATTTGTTCTTCCCAATTCCTTCCCGTGCTTTATCTCTGTTTCTTCCTTATTCTGTGGATTGTGTAGAAATTTGTTAGCATGGACAAAGTGAATTATTTTCTCCTTCTCCATAAACATATTTTGTTGTTCATTTCTACCTTTATAATGAACTACGACAAGTTAAATTTCTACTATAAACATGCAATATGGCTGTAAAAACAAATTGAACTCAACTATACTTAAAATACAGAAACCACTAGCACCATTAATTTCATCATGGAGACTTTTGTACACAAACTGAAAATATATAAATCTCCGAAAGCAATGTCACAAAAATCTGACATGCTGCCTTCACTTGACTCTCTACTCTTCCAGAAATTATTCTTATGAAAACATATTCTTCTATCTACTTCTTGTTAATCAAGATAAACTTCCATTACACATTTACAGATTTTGTTGTAGGTATAAGCTTAAAGCTATAGTCAGACGTTTATAAAGTGAGTCGCTATGTGATGACTTTGAAATTCCATTCTGTTTGCATGACCATGAGAAAAAATGAATAGCAATTTACCACTTGAAAAAAGTATAAGTAATTAAAACTTCAAACTAATAACCAAGAATACCTTGGAAATGATTAATGCCATAAAAAATTTTATCAGACAAACTGTGTGCTTTAACATCTATACTGGAAAGGTAGAATCAGATGTGAAAAATTCAATGCCATAGCCGGGATTTGAACCATGGATCTCCCGGTCTCCGTCCGGTTGCTCTAACCACTGAGCTATCATGGCAACATGCCGGCACAACATTAAATTCTCCAACTGATTCGCATTTTTCCCAGTAAACCACAAGGAGATCTCAAGTTGTATTGAGATGTCATACCCCAATGGCAACTTACATTCTTTGTAAGTACTTAAGTTCCGGGCTTTATAGGTCAATTAATGGAATTAATTGTTCTTTCACACAAGCTGTGTGTTGGACAGGGCTGGAAAGGTAGAATCAAATGACTGAAAACTTCAATGCCGGGATTTGAACTATGGAAAAATGCGAATCAGTTGGAGAATTTAATGTCATGATGGCATGTTGCCATGGTAGCTCAGTGGTTAGAGCAACCGGATGGATACCGGGAGATCTGTGGTTCAAATCCCGGCTATGGCATTGAATTCTACCTTTCCAGCCCTGTCCAACACATGGCTTGTGTGAAAGAACAATTATTTCCAACATCTATACTTTTTGTGTATTAAGATTTGGTCTCTCTTATGGTTTATCAATTATACAAAAGTCATTCAAAATGAAGTGCTCTTCACAGGCTATTCACAGAAAATTCAAGGTAAACATTTTATTTGTCATGCAAATATCTTAAACATATGGTGTTTTAATAAAAATCATTACAGCCGTTTTTGAGAAAATAAAAAGTATGAAAACTTTTCTATGTAAAGTGTAGTTTGGGATGGGGTATTTCATGAAAATCTTTGTGTTGCATCTACAAAAGACCTGAACTTAAAATATACCAGTTTGGTATTTATTCGACATGTTTTTGAGCTCTGCTGTTCATGCATGCACACACACATGGACTTTTACTCCACTAGAAAACTCCTGCCATGAGGATCAAACAAGGACTTTCAAAGAGAGAACAGTATGCTCTTTAAAACAGGAAGTAGGGATATATTTCCATTATAAAGAAATAATACACAAGTGTAATGGTTAGACATAAAATCAACATGTTACATATATATATATATATATAGAAACATTAAACTGTGCAGATAAGCTAGTTTGTAAACACAAGCTATTATAGCTTCTGTACCAAAAATATGAGTTTAAAACTCCTGAGGCACAATGGATATTTTCCACATAAAGCTGCTGTTTTTCCTCCTTGCTATTGCACTAATCTTGCTTTCCATTTTCATTATAGAAGTAAAATAAAACCTTAAATATGTAGGCACTACGAAAAGTCCGTCAATTTCAAAACAGAAAGTATTTGGTAGAAGGATGGATCATCAACGTTTATTTGTGGGCCAGAAATGTTAATGGCATGAACTGACTTAAAACTGTCACACAGACAGGCATATTTAGGGTATACACAACTGCACTGCATAATCATTTGCAAATAGAGCAATGGAACCTGCTTGGTTCACACGTTTTTTTTTATATAAGTATTGATTTCCCTGATTTTCCATGGCTATATTGAGAAATATTCCCGGACAATTAAGATTTCTGAATATGATACTGTAACATTTTTCCAAATGTCATTAAATATATCCAAATCAGAATGATAAAGTTACTGAAACTATTCTATTTTGTTTTTTAAAAATATAAAATATGGTGTACCTCAAGGATCTGTTCTAGGGCCACTGTTATTTACACTATACATAAATGGTTTAGCTGACAATGTAAATAGCCTGATGAATGTGCACGTAACACTTTTTGCAGATGACATGAGCATTTTTATAACAGGGACAAATGATAATAATACTAATCATCATATATACAACATTCTAGAGTATATTCAAAAATGGTTTAATGCAAATTTGTTACTTTTAAATAAAGAGAAAACAGCGGCTCTAAGCTTTCATAATAGCCTAATAAAATGCTATATATCCAAAAATTAAAATGGGGCAAGATGAGATAAAGTATGTAAGAACCAACAAATTTTTGGGTTTGGTATTAGGTGAAAATTTAAATTGGGAAATGCATATATACAGCCTAATTAAAAGACTCAGTAAGATGTGCTTCTTAGTAAGGTCAGTCAAATTTATGTCCAGCGTACATATTCTTAGGGTAGTTTATTTTGCATACTTTCATAGTTTAATAGTATACGCATAATCTTCTGGGGGAATTATAAAAACAGCATTAAGGTCTTCAGGATGCAAAAGAAAGTAATAAGAATTATGACTGATGTCTCTAATACAGCTAACTGCAAGCCATATTTTAAAAAATATAAAATTTTGCCATTATCATGTATGTTTATGTATGAAACTCTAAACTATACAAAACAAAACTTAAGGTTCTTTAAAACAAATGCTGAAGTTCATTCACATGACACTAGAGCAAAACACAATTTATTTGTAAATTCACACAGAACCAAACTCTATGAAAATAGCTTCACATATGCTGGTCTACACTTATATAACAAACTACGTCAGTATATAATGGATACTGAATCCAACAAAGATTTAAAAAGGCTTTATTTAATTTCTTAATGGAATATAGCTTTTATAGTGTGAGGCAGTATTTTAATACCTGAATAATTTCAATTGTATTATATAATAAGTAAATTCAATAACAGCCCATCTTAAAACAATATGTATGTAATAATTATTTAATATGTATGTAACAGTCATTGCATATGCTTATATTTATTGTAAACATGTTTAATAATGTTATGTGAATACATTACATACTTTAATAATGCAAGAGCTGTGAGAATAATAAATTTTAGGTTGCTAACAATGAGGCAATAATGAGTTAGAGAGTTTGAACGTTACTAGTCATGATTAGAGCAACGATAATGTAAATTCAGTAACAGTTTAAAATTAGCCAATCATCAGCAAAGAAAAAGCTTTAAGTAAAATGCAGATATTCTATTGGACTAGAATTAGCCAATCAGAGACTTGAATACTGAAGCTTACAGGTTTTGGGCGGTTGAAATAATGTTCAGTTGCTGAGAAACCTTGGTAGTGACCAGATGGAAGATGTGTTCTCTACAGAAATATTACATGTGAATCGTAAAATATGTCTATGAGTTAGCTAAGTGAAAGTATTAATAAAAGAAGTGAATTTAAAAACTTAAATTCTGTGTATGTCTACAATTATTGTCGTACCGCACCTTGCCTAAGAGATACATCACTCTACAAACATTACTGACACAGCCAAGGCAAATTCAAACATAAATAACATATAGAAGGAGTTTTAATAACAAAGTTAAATATTATAGTGTAAAACTTGGAGTGTAACAACAAAATTACATCTTAAAATCAGCTTCTCATACGTAGCAGCATACTGCGTAACAACAGTAAATATTACGTAATCAACAAATTCAAACCAATGCCCAAAGCATGTTGCAAACTTCTTAAACAAAGTAACTCCAAGAACAAAACTACTTCAAATTGGCTTCCAATGCATGAAGCTAAATAATTTACGTAAAAATATTACGTAACATAAAATACCTACTTCAAGTTGGCTCCTATACGTGGGGTAGTTAAACTAAAGCAACTATACTTCAAGTGTAGATGAATTCCTACATCATGAAGTAGGTAGTGTAAAGTGTTAATTTGTAAATGATTCTTTATAACTCAAATCTGTATAGTCTTTCATTTATGTTATTCTTTTTCTTTGCATTTTAAAAGTTTGTTGAATCTTATATCTCTGCATTTGTAATTATTTATGTATAGTGGTATATTTTCTTTGTATTTTAAACTGACGTGTCCTATATCATATGTATTATGTTTTTATGGATGAAATAAATACAATACAATTTTTAATCAGCCTCCACCATCCCTTTAGCCATCCACTCTCCTTGTTATTTTATTCATTATCAACAATACAAAGGCAATTGTTTTTATTGTGTCCTAGATACTTTACTCTTATGATCATGCTGGTTCTGTTCAAGAAAGTGTTTTCTAATTGCAAAATTAATATTAATTTTATCCAAATGGGTTGTAAGATTATAAAATGCTGCTAAGTACACTGCTTACTTGGTTGCATCAGTTACAGAGGTGATTGACTGACCCTAACATAATAATGATGTCATTTGCAAACGACAGCCTTTCCTTTCTTTAACCCAACGCTTCCTCCTTTTCTACCTAATACTTTCTGAATCAAAACAATAAAATTATACAAACCATAGCAAACAACCAGTGTATGTGCGATATAGAAATGTTGAAATATACATTATTAATTGAACAAAATCTTATTTCTAAGAACAAATTAGTATTAACATTAAATACATCAACAAACAGTCATATTATAAGACATTAATGCATTTCTCTGTAAAAAGCTTTAAAATGCAACAGAGAAGTGCAGTCTATATAAAGGATAATCACAGAATTATAAGTACAAAATACAAAGCTTCTGAAATACAAAAGTTACACTGAAAATAATAATAAACAAACTGACAGTACATGTAAATTAGGTGCTAGTTTTCAAATAACAAAACATTATGCTTTCTACAAACAGTTATAAAATTTTCTATCTGATTACATTTAATGCAGGCCTAAAAAAATATCTGAATTTTCAGAAAACAATTTGTAACAACTATGTGGTTACTTTGTTTGTGCTTAGGTTTCTTGTCCAACACTATAGGCAGTATAGAAACCTCTGTAAGAGCAATAAAAATCACTGAATTAAACCTTAAATTAACATAGGCAGTTTAGGAGATTGCCCAACACCATTCTCCGTTTTGCCTTGGGCATTTAAAAGCCAAATTATATGCATCGGAAACTGATAATTGAGACTGCTGAGGTAAAAATAAAATTACTTGATTTAAGGAGAGGGTAAGGTGTATATGCAGATCAGAATTTTGGCCTTTTTTTCTTTTCTTTAAAAAATTAACAATACGAGGTATGATTTATATTGCCCAAAAGTTTAACTGCCATTGCCTATTCAACCAAGTGTTCTAGTGGCCATTTTTTTAACACACTCAGGTATCTCAATTATGGGTTGTAAATATGTGGATCTCTTTTTTTCCAAAGTTCTCCTTCAGACATTCTATTGACTTTATTCTTTATCTACTCCTACAATAAATTTTAGTAAGAGAGACAAAGTTTCACAGTAACTGAATGGTTACTCTGAAAAGAAACCTAAAAAGCAGCAATGTGCTTTTATTTGGGAAAATGGAAGAGCATGAATTGATACTGACATAGTAGAAGCATACTTTATTAAGACCTACTTTGTAGTGTAAAAGAATCATACTAAAAGTATTATGATCTTAAGAGATTTCAAGGAGCAAAGTTCTGCTTTAGATGCAAGAAAAAGTTATATCTATTGGTTGTTTGTTTCACTGCTCCCCATATAGACTTCTACAACCTTCAGGGAAATATTGTTCCACCAAGTGATGGATGGACCCATTTATTAACTTGAGGCAACCTGCAGATGGTGTCTGTTACCTCCGATTGTAGGATGATGAAGATGGCGATGGAATGAGAGGACCTACAGCTTTTATAATGGACTCTGAACCTGTTAGGCCTTGGGGATACTTCACATGAGCTAGCCAGATGTGAAGGCTTGCATAGGGCCAATTTAAAATCGCCATTCCAAAGCCAGGAGTCGAAACACAGACTCTTAGCAATAAGTTATGCTGGAGTTATACGATCTTATTGATGAGTTAGCATGCTATTTGGAGTAGCTATTCAATCACATAGTTCAAATAGATATAACATTTTATAATTTTTATTTTATGTAAAATAATACGTGTTTTAAAAAAATAGCATGTTAAATGATATTTCAATAATTATCTCAAAAAAGGTTTCTTGCACATGGATGTGACAAGCTACAGACGAAAAGATGAACATTTGTGAGAAAAGGTAGGTAATGAAGAATTTATGAACAAGGGCTATAATTTAATAATTTATAAATGTGTCCATAATGATACCAAAATATAGCTTCTCACTGTAATACTTTATTTTCATCTCAGCCTTAGATGGGGGAGGGAGACAAATACAAATATATTATAATAGAAGCAAAGAAATGTTATCAAGTAAACATTTGTTTAATTACCACTTAGACATTAAGGACAGGAATCTTTAACATAATGCTAGAATTTATTTCTTTTAATAGTAATTTATGCAAGTGGATAATCTTGACGATTGTGGTACAAGTTCAATATTAAGATAATCCACGAGTTGGATACATTTTATGCAATCTTAACATTATAAATTGTATGAAATAATTCAGTATCCATAGTGAGAGTGTCTTCATATGCTCATAAATGAGACATTAGGTTCTCTCCCTGCATTTCAATTATTACTTGGCATGTTGAACCAATAAGCAAGTCAGCCACTTGCATGAATCCCCTTTCTGGGAGAGAAGTGAGCAGATGTTACAGACTGTCATGTAGCCTATTATCAGCACAGCATGGTAAGTAATTATAAATTCAGATCTTAATTATTCTATATTTAATAATGCACAGAGGTTTTTGCGTTTTCATTCCTCAGAGAAACGAATACCACAAAATCATTTCATCTTCTATTAGCCACAGCAACTTGAAATACCTGTATTATGCCATTGCTATAAGAAATGTATCATTGAATACAGTAACAACCTGTTTGTAATGCTAGGGTTGCACAAAATAGGTTCTTTCATGTTACTCAACAAACCAAAACTGTTCAGAACGTCAACATTCCTTGTCGAGGTCTCAATAAATACAGTGATGATGCTCTGGCATTGCTCACCTCCCTAAACTCAATCCATCCTTACTTCACCAGTAACGTAAACAAAAGCAACAGGTTGTAATGGCTCTGATTAGTTGCTGAACACTTTACCGCTTTTCTCCATAAAAAACAGTTACTTTTAAATTGCTGATAGCAGTACACAAATATATAAAACTATGTAATGCTGTCTAAATAACATAGTATGACTGATTAGGGAATGGAAATTTAGTGAATGTTAATCATTATTCCTTTAAGTAACAACGTATTTACTGTTATTGATAGTAATGGCTGCTTCCAGTCATGTGGAGAGCGTGAAGTAATGGTGGAGGCCTGTGATGTAGTGAAACATAGGCAAGGAAAACCCTTGTGCAACTTTAACAGATGACTTGGATCTTGAAGGAGTGGAACCACTTCCATCTTTAGATTAGTTTTCTGGTTAAGTCATTGTATCACGACAGTATATTAAAGAAATGTGCAGTGTATGGTTGTCCATGTGTGAATGTTATTGGCAGTTGGAGTGATGAATGTATGCAATACATCAGCAAACTTCTGCATTTTGTAATTTTATGGGAGAAGTTTCACTTTCGTACTGAACAACTACTCACCTAATTGTTTTATTATGTATTTATTTTCCCGTCAAATTAGTAAAACATGGGTACGCAAGTTTACAACTGTACAGCAGACGAACACCATACTTGGCACCATGTGGTGGTCCACGCATGTGCATTCACAGAAGAATACATTTTTGTTGTTGATATCGCCGGTGAAGTAAGGATGGATGGATAATAGTTTGATAACGATGTTTTAACCACATGGTCAGTCTTGGGAATATAGGTACAGTTACTTAACTGTATAGGCCAACAATTATAAACTGCATCTTATGCTATTATTATTATTATTATTATTATTATTATATTATTATTATTAACTGTTAAGCCTAGGCCTGCTACTACTCTAAGTTTATAAAAATAATTTAGAACATGTACATTAACAGAATGGCAATATCTGGTTTCACTGAAAGTAGGTGTACACTTTTCTGATAACACACAAACCTTCATTTATCACTTCTCCTAGAAATCCAAAAAAGCACACAAAGAATACAGTAAATCATCAGATGAAAAGGAGAAGTAAAATAACGATCTATCTCTTACTGACAACATATGTTATGGTATTAACCCTTCCCGGTGGAATGTGGGCATACTGCAAGAGTAGAGAGCTGAGCTAAATTTAATTACCAACTGAACATTTGTGGCTGGATCCATCTAATGCTTTGCACAATCACTGTCATAAGTATGCACTGCTGCCATTCATAGCTTAGTTGATGACATATTACACATACGTGTGTGGAGTTCCACTTTTTTTTTTTAGAGTTTTTTTGCACGAAATGCAAAGATGGCATTGAAACAAACATGAACTGCTAGTGAAATAATATCAATGTTCAATGAATTGAGTTAGTTGGCTCAGAAGAAACCAATTTTAACCCTTTAATGCATGAATTATGCTACTGCTCTTCCTATATTTGCCAAACTGGCTTTTATATCCCTTTCACCAGCACCACAACTAAAGCAACTCAAATAGCCGTGATCGTTAGTGCAATATGAAATAGACTGGCCATCCATTCAAAGCCAAATGTCGCGACTTCAAGTCCCAGCAACTACAGTCAAATGTGCCTGTGGTAAAGGATGGGGATGGGGAGGGCCCAAGTAAAATAATTGGTGTAATGGCATGCTTGGATGTTGATGGGGTTACATTTGTCTACAGGCACATGTATTTAGCTTGTTTATATTCAATATTTTTACAATATAAAGAAAATTTAAACATTCTAAAAGTAAATTCTTAATATGCACTTTGCATATCTGCAAAGCAGCGCATTTAAGGGTTAAAACTACTCCACAGCAAGCTGGGTGCAACAATGGCTTCAAGTCCCAGCAACTACAGTCAAATGTGCCTGTGGTAAAGGATGGGGATGGGGAGGGCCCAAGTAAAATAATTGGTGTAATGGCATGCTTGGATGTTGATGGGGTTACATTTGTCTACAGGCACATGTATTTAGCTTGTTTATATTCAATATTTTTACAATATAAAGAAAATTTAAACATTCTAAAAGTAAATTCTTAATATGCACTTTGCATATCTGCAAAGCAGCGCATTTAAGGGTTAAAACTACTCCACAGCAAGCTGGGTGCAACAATGGCTTAAATGCCTTGAGTGGTAACTGTGGTGAGTGCCTGGTGTGGCTTTGTGAACTTACGCCACCAGAATGTGCGTGAGTTGGAGTGTGTTATACGTTACACATATAGAGCAAAGTCACCTCCCCTCAGGTGTGACATCCTGCAGTGGGCTGTGTGCAGAACAGAGCAGGAGAAAGGATGATTTTGCCATACTCACTTATGGGAAGGACAGAGTACAGACAAAGATGTAACTTACAATGACTACAGATGTTGACTTTGAGAGGATAGTGGTTGTGTTCAAGAACTCAGGATTTACGAGTACTGCTGTATTCATTATTCTGATTTACTAATTGCCCTGCATGTAATGCATATCAAAGGTGTAGTACAAGTGTGATTTATAAAGTGTAGAATAATATTTAATACAGATAATTCTCCATGCAGCACATTCGTTATTTATGTGTATGCTTGGGTAAAGTAAAGCAAGAAATTCAAGTATGTATGTAATGAGCTTGGTTGGGGAACAGCACTTCATGCTCCTACGCTTACAGAAACGTGGTGGCTCTAAATTATATAATACTGAGAATGAGCATACGTATTCTGTTAAATTTTGATATTGTCTTTTACATGCCAGTTATACACACAGTACTGCGTTTTAAGACAGATAGCTTCAAATACTGTTTTAAGGCATGTTAAATGTAATTTATCTTCCATGCTTGCGCATATTAATCTGTTTGAATATATTTCAAAATAAAATTGATCTGACATACTTTTGTACACATTTTCAAATTAACACTTCTAAGAGTTCTCAAGATTATTAAATTTTGTTAATTCTTATTATTAATATTTAAAATTCTCATATCTATGAAGACTCCTTCTCAAAACCCAGAACCCATCAGAATGAATACATTTAGTTTAAGAAAGCTACTTGACCATGTTTGTCTATTTGCCCTAACAATGACACCAGATTTGAGCTTTCACATGCTGTTACCAATACTGGTACTTTAATTGACAAGCCTATCTCCATCTAGAAAAGTATTTCAAACTTTATCAGACAAAGAAAACTTACTTAGAGTGAATCTGTAAGTGTGTAATACTGCTTGTGTGTTTTTTAATAATACAACTTTCAGCACATAGACCATTTTTGCACCCAGCATCTTAGTGAATTTTTTTTCCCCCCAAAATCAGGTATGATCTCTTATATTTACATAATATTACTGTATGAGTAACTGTAAATAGCATAATATTTTCAATTTTAAAGCAATTTCTAATCTTTGTTTAATCTAACCCAGACTAATTCCTCACGGGAATGGTTACAAAATTAACCACTTAATAAATAAGAAGTAACATGACTTTTCAGAGAGGTTTAATATTAGCTGAGAAAACAAGAAACAATTCTGGTTGATATTTTAAACAACAAGACAGTTGTGTGTAAAAAGGAAAACAGAAAGAAAAAGAAACCACTATAAGAAATATTCCTGAGGTGCTTGTTTTATAATGCAAAATGCACCCCAATATTAACATTCTGAAGTGCAGTTACATGATCTTGAGTTCAAAAAGTTTTACTAGGACTAAAAAGTGTGCAGCACCTTTCAAGCACAACGATAGACTTGTGAGGTCTGTATTAGCTGGTTCACAGCAATTGGGAACGAGAACCAGAATGGAAACGACAAGTGGTTGCTTGGTTTTAAAGTACTGAAATTAACTATCAAGTGATTCTCCTTCTTGCATCCCAACACTTTCCCACAATGTTAGAGGTATTTAAGGCTGGGCAGTTGGTTTAGTGGTGTCCATATATCACTACAACCTTGAGACAAGGAGGGAAATTTGGTGACTCTTAAATTCGAAAATTAAATTCTCGTATGAAGATAAAGTGCCAGGCAACCATGTCTATTAGCAGTCTAAAATGAGCTACAGTTGCTTTTCTAGGGAGGTGAATTAGGTAGCTAGTTTTCACAATTTTTTTTCCGATTTTTTACAGATTCGTTCTTTATGCTGTTTCTTACATTTTTCCCTAAGGGGAACAATGTAGTCCACCTCCGCGTGGTGTTCCCTGGATAACGCTAAATGGACTACAACACAGGCATGCTTCCCAAGCCAAAATTACAGACTTTATATTGGGAAGCCAGAGGGAAAATGATGCAGATCAATTAATCCCCAGTGCCATTGGTGAACAACATTTTTCCCTAATAAGTGATTTCATCGATTTAAATGGTAGGTTCTTTATAGGTTTTGTTATAATTTTGATGCCTTTTTTTAGGAAATGATGAAGTTAAATACAATCTGAACATTTGTAATTCATGGGAAGTGCAGGAACGGGACATATGCCAAGCTTCAACTCTTCCATTCACATTCCTGGTCACAGAACACTTTTGTTTTTTGGTCGACCACACTATAATACGCTGAACTGTCATAGCATCCATAATACTTATGATCTTACTCGAAGGCACGTGCAGCTCCCTTATTGCCCATACCTTTCAATACCTTCAAAGCAGCAGTCTACTGGGATCCAAATTAAATATATATGTTTAAAATAAAGTAAATTCTATTCTTTGTGATTTTAATATTCTAATAAATGGTGTTCAGTTCATTTCATTTGCTTTAATATGTGATTACGTATTCATGTTACCTGCAAAAAAATCAATAAACAATAAACCTGGACTCAATAGTACTGCCACAAGTTGCATTAGTCACCAACATGTTCAAGGTCCTGCCATGCAATTAGCATTTGAAATTATAGTTCATTGGCCAAAAACAGTATATTCAACTTGACTATAACTGTAATCAAGACACTCATATGAAAATTAAGAAATGAGCAGACACTCGTTTCATAAACATACTAGCATCTTAATTACTTTCATTATAATCTTGTTGCATAATACACTAATTTATATTGTGTCTTGCAGTCAATCTCTAATATATGCTATTTATTATAAATTAATTAGGATGATGGTTTTGTTAGAAGAATCGCAAATAGTAATGACATCGTTTTTAGAAAACGTTTTTGCTACACTGAATTCTGAAAAGTGAGTAACATCATTATCCTGGCTGAATTGTAAGTAGTGAGAAAACATCATTGATCAATAATAAAACAAGTGACATTCTAATGTCCTTTTTTTACTTTTCATTCTCATTCTGATTTTCATTCCTGTTTTGTACCAGCCTTATTACACTATCAAAGTTGTATGTCAAAGAAGTGTTACAATAATTTCTTATGAAATTATTTTACAATGTTACACTTTATTGTGCAAGTAAATGTTTAAAAAATGAACACAGTAAATGCAGTTTTCCTGAATTAAGTAACAGTATAATATAAAAATGAGGTTTATGTGCCTTTATTGTACAACAGAATTATAAAAGCACAGTAATAGGTTAAAATTAATAATGCAGGCACACTACAGTCAATGTTGCTTAAGAGGTAGGTCAACCAGCAATAATGCTATGGCAGTATAATGGAAGATGATCAGCTCCCATTAGCAAACCTTGTAACACCACTTTTAGTTGATTTTTAAATTTTACCTCCATCAGGTGCTAAGAAAGTTCCTAATACACTGTGAATACCTTCCATTCCCAAAAAAATCCCTTATAGCAGCAAAGTGTCTGATTTTATAAACCTTGTGACCACACTTGCGAAGTTACCTACAGTGCAAGCGCATCCCAACTTACCTACCTGGGCGCAGCTAATGACCAGTTCCTTCAGAATAATAGCCGCATAATGAAGCTATTATATGTCACTTCCCTGTTCCAGAACACTCCTTTTGGCATGTTCTAGAAGGCTCCCTTTCCAGAACATTCTGGTTTGTATGCAAGGTCTATATAAGGGAGCTGCTCTTGTTCGTGGAGCAGTTCAGTTAGCTAGTGAAGAAATTTTGAAGTGCCGCCAAGAAACCAAAGAGTTTGGACAGTAAAGTGGACAATACAGAGTGCAGTTCAGTTGTTGGTTGTGACTCAGCAATTCAGCTCTGATTTGATTTGACAGATCAGTTGTGTTCTGTTCTGAGTGTGTGTCTAAAGTATCTCAAATGTAAAGTTTACACTACGCTGAGCATCTAAGTGACAAAGTGTGTTAGCAACAACTGGTGTTCTCGTATTTTGTTACAGTATGTTGGCAACACTTGAAATTCCTCAGCTGTTGTATGCCAGAACATGTTACTAGTACTTTGCTGTCATTTTTTTGAGTGTGTTTTGTCATTATTTGCTGATGTTTACAAATTAATATCTTTAATAATTTATTCCCTATGTATTATTACTTATGTTATACTATCCCATTCACATTGTAAGGTGAACACAGCTCCCAAGTGTATGCAAGCCAATAAAATTGCATATATTTGCATTTTTAACTAACTGTTGGCATTCAAAGATTGTACACATTCCTTAGAAGAGTAATAAACAGAAGAACTATTGCTGTTAGTACCGTGAGAACAAATAACAAGGGATATGTGTTATCTGATATATCTCATGAAACGTGGCAAGTATGAATCATGGTCTGCAATGAATGTGATGTATATGAAGTAACAAAGATGTTTATTTCCTACTGATGCAACACAAAGCTGCTGACATTACAGCAACAAGCAAGCTGAGAAGGAAAGGTAAAGAGGTAAAGAAATAAAAGTGTAACAGATGTGAATGGGAGGTGTCAATCTGTAAGATCATATCTGTTTCTTATAATGCGATGCACAGCTAAAGGTTACAGGAAAATATTTCTCTGTCTGGAGACATGTGCATATTCAATTGTTTCATTGTGTTTCACAAAATGCCTGCTAAAAACAAAATGGACTTTACAAACCAATTTCGCTCATCAGCTGTTTCAAAGTGTAATACTACCACAGTTCAATGTTAGAGGTGACCTTCGCCCCAATGAGATTGCAAGCTAAAACATGCCCCCTTTTCCAATGCACATTCCACCCATGGAGAAGCAAGAACAAAATGGAAAAAGAACATATTGTATCCTACAACAGGGGAAAAAATACTAAACATTTTTGGCAATGCAACAAGTGTTGTACAGTCCTTCATTTGGAGAACTGTTTTGAGGTCTACCACCCCAATAATCATATTAGGTCATTAAAATCAGTAAATCAATGCTTCCAGCATCATGCATGCAAAATATCAGGATAGAAACTATATTGGTCGATTTCATATGAATTTTTAAACTTTACAACACACTCGTGCAGCTGTAGAGGAATTTAAATCAGAATTTAAATAAGATGCTGACGAGTTAAGTACATTATTTCAATGTATTAAAATATTATATTACATTAAAAATTGCAGTGGAGTTAAGAGGTTAGGATATCAAGTTATAAATTAGGTTTTATGGAGTTGGTAACATTGCTTTCTTCTGTTCAAGTTGAGAACATAATATTAACCGCAAATTATACTCACTGATAAGATAATACATTATGAATTGGATTTCTTTTGTGAGTTGGGACTGTAGCACTAAAAACATCATTAAATGGTAATCTTTACCCTAACATGTACTTAGATAAAGTATGCTGACAATGAGGCGAACAAACCTAGAAATATGTTACCATTTAGTCATGTTTTTAGTGGTACAGTTCCAACTCTTTAAAGAAATGCAATTCTAACACATCATAGTTTCTAACTTCTGTGTACAAGTTCTACATTATTTATAATTTATAATGAAGGTTACTTTAAATTGTTTGGCTGAATAACTTTGTTTTTCCACTGTGATAAAGTATGCCTTTAAATTAACAGCATACTTTATGTGATTATATACTCAGCTCACTGAGAACATACTCGTCTACACAGCCATCTTGTTCACTTAAATATAAGTACATATATGCATGTTATTTACACTCTTTGACCACTTCGTTGATTATGTGATGTGTTTTATGACTGTTTGGCATTCTGTATTAGAGGAGTAGATTTTGATGCATTTGGTTCTGTCCAATCAAAACTGTTATCCTGTGTTGCATAAAACTTTCAGCAGTAAGTTGGGCAAATATGAAGTCCTTCAAGAAATGAAACATTCATTGAAGCAGGACACACAAAGGTACAGCTGTAAATGAGATTAGCTAAAAGTCTATTAAGTCATATCCGACTGTTTTTAAAATCCCAGGATACTTCTATTTAGGCACTATGAAACAATTTTTTATAAAACTATGAGTAGGTACCTGGATTTTGAAGTTTACATTTTACATAGTAAAGTTAATTAATGAAGCTTGCTTTCAATGCTACTTCAAGGTTATGCTTTTCTGAGGCAATGTAGGGCTGAAATTTCTTCAACACCCAGGACTATGTTTGTAATTTTTCCACAAATACCGTATAGCTCATAAATTCTGCCATTCTCTTCAGATTTAGTTTTAAGTAAAAACAAATCAATTTATACTTGGAAGTGAGTATGCATCTAACCACAATCAAAATGAGAATAGGATGCACTTATAAAATTGAGAATATCTAGCTATTAGTCATACCAAATATGAGAGCATGCTCTTGTAAGATGGATATCTGAGTATGTTATACTCTGCTTCCATTACTTGAGTGTGTTCTCAAAATGAAGTAGATACTCTTACCAAACAGAGCATTTACTTAAAAAAGTGAAGCATACTTATTATAGTTGATCCAGCCTTAGAACCAGACTTGATATAAACAAAACAATTTGTATCCCTCCGCATTAACCTCATCTTCAGTACTTGTAGAAGCAGCCTTGTTTATCCCTTACTAATTGCTCATCATTACTGCATGAATGCAGAATGGGGTGAACGACAGTATTAAATGGAAGCTACAACCTTCTTTAGTTCATATTATTTACTATTCCATATTAATTAGAAGTTCTGAACTGCATTTGATGAACATATTTTTGGAAAACCCCCTGATAATTGCATATATTTAATGCTCTATATGTTGTGGAGTGCTTTAGATTCCTGTGTATCGCGGGCTAGTTAGTCATGTCATGTGTTCACACCAAATTGGGTTCTAAGAGTGGAGCTCTTATACGAGGGTGGTCTGAAAAGTTTCCGACCTCAACATGAAGATGGCAGCACTCGTAAATAAAAGCTAGTGAATTTTGTTGTTCATCTGTTGACAGTTACTCACCAAAGTTTCAGCCATTTTGGATGCTCAATTGTTATGTAACAGTCGTTTGGATGAGGTGATGTGAGTGTTTTAATGAAAATGGACAAAATCGAGTATCGAGCTGTCATTAAATATTTGTTTTTGAAAGGCAATGCCTAGGCAAATCAAAGATGAGTTGGAATCTGTGTATGGGGACTCTGCACCATCATTTACCACAGTAAAAGTTTGGGCAGCTGAACTTAAACGTGGCCGTAAGAGCTTGGGAGACGATGAATGTTCGGGACATCCAAAAATTGCAACTACCGACGAAAACATCGTCAAAGTTCACCAAATGGTGCTAGACGACCGCCAAATATTAAAGTGAGTGAGATAGCAGAGGCTATGAATATGTCAAAAGAACATGTTTGTCACATATTAAATTAACATTTAGACATGAGAAAGCTGTCCGCGCGTTGGGTGCTGTGTTTGCTCACGTTTGACCAAAAACATGTTCGAATGAACAATTCTAATGCTCTGTTGCCGCAATAAATCTGAGTTTTCGCGCCGATTAATTACTGTAGATGAAACTCCGATACACCATTATACACCTGAAACAAAAATACAGTCCAAACAGTGGGCTGCAAAGGGGGAACCGGCTCCAAAAAAAGCAAAAACTGTTTTTTCGGCTGGGAAAGTAATGACGACTGTTTTTTGGTGAAAGTCATGGAGTAATTTTAATAGATTATCTTCAAAAAGGAAAAACCAATACAGGAGCATACTACGCATCATTACTTGACAAGTTGAAGGCAGAACTTGTGGAAAAACGGCCACATTTGCAGAAAAAAGAAAATTCTGTTTCACCAAGACAAGTCTCACACCTCAGCGGTTGCAATGGCGAAAATCCACGAATTACAGTTTGAACTGCTTGACCATCCACCTTACTCACCAGATATAGCCCCAAGCAACTTCTTTTTGTTCCCTCATCTGAAAATTGCGCTCGGAGGACAGAGATTTTCGTCAAATGAAGAGGCAATCACCTTCGTGAACAATTATTTTGCACAGAAAAATGCCGAGTACTATTTGGACGGGTTACAGAGATGGGAGCATCGCTGGGAGAAGTGTGTAGAGTTACAAGGAGACTATGCTGAAAAATAATAATAAAAAAAAATTGTGAAAAAATGTTTTGTATCTTTATTAGGTCGGAAACTTTTCATACCACCCTCGTATATACTCATTTTCATTCATGTAATTTTATTTATGTGATTTATTAAACTATAATGTTCAAAATTTGTAACTCAAAAAAAATTCACATGAATTCTTGAACTTCCAGTAAAGAAAAGGTAAAAACTAAAAAAAATAGTCATGTCTTGAAAAATAAATTGTGTCAATTTAAAACTTCTAATGTTTTTAGCTAATATTTGGGCTCAAATTTGAAACAAATTTGAATGCCTTTTTCTTCTTCTCTATCAGTTATTCTGGAGTTATTAGGTTTGCTAATTAAAGCGACATTATGCAATTGTGCAGCAAATTTTCCAACGGAAATTATGCTCGTTTCAATGATAGATTTTAAGACAACTTTGTCAACATTACAGCTTTGATAGTGCAATCCTAAGAAAAATTAGATGTGTAAGATATCATCACAGTTTATAATTACCTGAAAAACAGAATAACACAGATGTGCACAGCGCAACTTGTTTCTAAAAACAAACACTATTATCCTTACAATCACTGAAGCAGCTTTAAATATGCTGTCTGTCACAGTCATAAGATGTACTAACAATTATGAAAAGTAAATGAAAATAAATTGATGAAAAACTATTACTTTTTTTTTTAATTTTTTGTAATTCTTTTTTCTTTCAAAAAACAGAGAAAGAATTCAAAGCCTACATAACCTGAAATACAGAGATAGACAGGCAGTTTATTAGAAAGAATGTTTTAATAATAATATTTTTTAAAACTATTATAATTATTTTATAAATGTAGATACTTAATAAAGAAAATATGAGGGTTGTTTTAAAAGTATGGTCCATTAGGCAATAAAATAAGAACTACTGAATATTTTGGCTGACTAATTGTTTTATTCTATTCTATATTACTTAAGCTTTCTTTCCACAATCAAATTCTTATTCTGGTGTAGAATAAAGTTCTGTGGCTACTCTTAAAAGAAGTTCGCTATAAAACAATCGTACAGTTTCTAAGATGCATTTTTGTGTCTAAGATTCCATGTCATGGTATTGTTGGTTTCAGGGGATGAGGATTGCAACTAGTGGTATGTGATCTTTATCACAGAGTAGCTGAAAGAAAACAATTGTGAATCTGTAAGTTAATGTGATGTTCTCTTAGGTTCCGCGGCCAGCGTCTTTGGACTATTTGAATAAACCACATGAACAGATAAAATTTACAATGGAAGTCGAAGTGGATGGTCAGCTGCCATTCTTGGTTATTCTGGTGATAAGGCATAAAGATGGAACCTTATGACATATGGTGTACAGGAAACCAATGCACACCAATCGTTATTTACATGCAGAGTCACACCATCAGCCAGCCTATCAAGAGAGGCGTAGTGAAAACATTAGCAACCAGAGCTATTAGGTTGAGTGATAAAGAGAGCATAAAGCTGAAAAGAAGGCTCTAAAGTCCCTTATACACGATCAAACTTTTTTTTCAATTCAAGAGTTTACAAGAAAAATTGTAAATATTTCTCAATAGTGACAAGATTGGAAAAGACTTGGCAATGTCAAAAAACATGTATTTACAAGTTCGCCAAACTGAAACCCTTCAGAACACATTGATAATTTATCACGCGCAAAGCAGTTTAGTATTTGTGTCACAGTATAAAAATTCACAATGAAATATTGTTCTTTACTAATATTACGTAGCACTTTCACGTATTATATCCAATGAAACCTCATTACGAGTGTGGAATACAATGAAAATAACACCAACTGACACGTTAACCACACTATATAACATTACATTAATGTATAGTTAGTTCGGTAAACTGCTTGGCAATTATTTCTTCATAATCGCCTTTATCTGCTCCATCTTGTGGTGATCCACGGAGCTCTCGATGTACAGACATGACCAGCTTATGTTTAACCTAATCAGTTTGCATACGACATACCTTGGCTGGGTAGCCATTTTTGTTTACTTTTTGCTTTCAGCCATGTTGCAGATTGCGTGACGTAATGAAAATTCTTGCATTTCATTGGCCAAAGCCATCAAATCGTTTTCAACTCTTTGATCGTTAGGAGCATGTCCTTATTTACTTTCAAGACTTTCTAAGACTTTAAAATATTGAATTTGACAAAAATTTGATCGTGTACAAGCGGCTTAGTCAAGTCCTACAGGCAAATGCTTATTCCAAGATCCTCGTCAACCGGCGGCATTGAGAACCAAATAAGAATCTACCATGGGCCACACCACGAAGTTAAAGAAAGAGGAGGACAGAAGGACAGTGGTGTTACCCTATATTCAAGGGATTACAGACAGAATAGGGAAGTTGCTGCGAAAAGAAAACATTTAAGGGGGCTTTGGTGCACCACCAAAGTTACATCAATCCTTGGTTCGGAATAAAGATCCCTTACCACCTCTAATTCCTTGCAGTTGTGGTAAAACTTACATAGGAGAAACCGGTCACATTGTGGAGGAACGTAGGGAGAAGCATATTTGTCACTGTAAGCAGAATGACATTGAAAACTCGGCTCTTGCCCTACATGCGGCAGATACCCATTATTTGAGATACCAGAATAGTGGCAAAGGAAGAAAAATGTCATCTAAGAAAAATAAAGGAAGCTCTAGAAATAGCAAGCCATCCACGCAATTAAACTTAGATAAGGGTATACAGATCAACAACTTATGGTGCAACTTTGCCAAAAATAAGAAAAATGCGTTCTCCAGAGGCCGAATAAAGTGGCATAGTAGGCAACCGCCCAAGCAAAATACGACTTTGTCATCGGCCAATCATCAGTGGTCATCAATAAAATCAAAGTTCGTTTCAGAATGCCAGGAATCCTTAATGATACTGACTGAACACAATAAGGTTCAACTTATGTGGGTGCCAGGACACACAGGTACACCAGGCAATGAGAAAGCAGATGAAGCAGCCAAGATTGGAAGCGAAATCCCATTTTTTGGTCTGGAGCCTGTACTGGGGGTGTCCTACAGAACAGTGAAACAGGCTATTAAGTGCTGGGCTCAAGCAGAACACAAGAACTACTGGAACTCCATTGAGAGTTGCAGACATTCCAACAGCCGGGCTAAGTACCTGTGTGGTCTTAGTAGAAGAAGGCTTGCATGGGCAACAGGATTCATTACAGGACACTGCCCTAAAGTTAAATCTATACAGAATGGGATTGTTTAACAACACTATCTGTAGTAGATGCCTAGAAGGAGATGAGACTGTTACTATGTGATTGCCCTGCTCTTGCGAATCAAAGAGCAAGTATTTTTGGCCATCACTTTCTAAAGATAGATGAACTATCGAAAGCCTCAGTTAGCAGTCTGGTTAAGTTCATAACGAGCAACAGACTACTTAACTGATGAAAGGGGGATGTGCAATAGATCTTTAAGGTCGCAGTGCTGGGCGTAAAACCCACCCTTTTTTTAAACTAGAGCTAGAATCATCAGTGGAGCGGAACACAGCAGGCTGGCAGACTCACTCCTGGCACAGACCTGCAGGAAAACACAGTGCGCGCCATAAACATTTGGCCAATCATGTAGCAAGGAAGAACCGGGACCTGTGATTGGTGATTTTATGCGGGCGAATAGGAAGTGTCAAATTCTGGGTCCTTATGGGATAAAAGGACAACAACCCACAGCATGTGTTGCTTCATTGTAACAGCCACAGGGCTATCCTTTTCATTAAATGGCTTATCTGGTGTTGCAGTGCAGCTCTGAGGACAACCTCAACAAGAGGTCGAAACGTTGGCTACCTAAGATAGTTAACAAGACATGGCAGATACCAGAAACCAGTTATATCAATGTTATATGATGTTAGCCAAAACAGACAAGTCCTTAATTCATTATTTATGTCCTTAAGAGGCCGCATAATCCCCTAAGAGATATAACAGCTTATTTTCAACACAGAACAATTTAATTCCAGAAAAGCTACATGTTTCCTAGATGAACTGGCGGTGGAAGTCTGTGGCGAGATTCTAAAAACTTACGCTATACTAAGACAAATGTTCAAAAAACACTGATAACTGGTAGAAAAGTAGTGGATAAAAAATAAACCATAAAAGTATAGAAAAATATTTAGTAATTTGTACTTTATTGCAAAACAGACCTTATTTTAAAATACCCCTCATATATTACTACAAAATCTTGCTAAATGTCTACCACACAACTACCAAAGTACCCAGAAAATGTGCAGTAAATGCAAGAAACTAATATTGCAAAGTGTACACAACGTTACATACTGAAATGTATTGCATGAATTACACATACAACGTGAGTGAGTAAAATATAATTTAAATAAACACATCCAGCATAAGAGCTATGCAATGTAATGCAAGACATTCTCCCGTTTCTTTTATATACAAGCATTAATTGCTAAAAACCTATTACACAGGTATTAACAAAACTTATCTCATAAAGCTATGAGTAATACTAAAAATATACAGGAGTTTACTTGACGTCTCCTTTGTTAGCACAGTGTATAAAAAAAAGCAATCAAACTCTTACCCAACGTGTCTTGTTTTGATTATGTATAAGCAAGCATAGATAAATAGAATAAAATGTAGACTGCCTGGCTATCAGTTAATTCCTTCAACTATAGGGCTGCCATTCCTATAGCTGCAGCTTTTTCCTTCTTATATTAAAGCTTTGCACTCCAACACACAGAGAAGGAAACCGAAATGCTCATATCAACAGAAGAGGTGAAGAACGCAAAAACATTTCACTTCAGCTTACGATTCCTTTAGATTCTCAGGCTGCAGATCAAACCAGCAGGTTACAGCCTTTGACAGATCCAGATCAATCAAATTTATGATCACCTGTGACAAAATATTAACATATTAACTTTATGCACATACATGAAGTGTAATAATACTTTAGAAAACTATAAATTCAGCCGTGATCCACTGATAAGCTGTAGGTGTCAGATCTCGCCAGTAAGCAACGTCATAAAGTTTACCTCCAGATGGCAGCAGTTGGATGCTCAGGCTGAGGTAAGAGGAGGACGAGAGAAGAACCGTTAGTCGCCACCATGCTAAGGATGGTGACAAATGTCTCCGAAAACGTTTCAAGATTTTACAACTTGACATAAGTGAAGTTTTACGTGTGAACATCAACTCATTTATATTTTAAAAAAATTAAAACGAAAATAACTGCATAGATTTAGTGTTTTTGTTTTTAATATTGAGTAATTTTGTACTTTGTGTTTGTCCTAAAAGATTTTTGATGCTATGCTTGTTGATCGATGCCAAAGCTATATTAAATTTTTCAAAATCTTCCCAAATTTATTGTGAGCCCAGGGTTTGATTGTGAATTTAGAAACATATGAAAAATTCCAGCTGTGTATGAGATAAACTGCAGAGACTGTGAAAGAAGTTATAAACCCATTAAGTATAAAGAAATAGCAAAGCAATTCTGGGAAACAAACCACGATATAAAAAGAGAGACGAAATTAATCAAAATCATTCACAACCCAATTGAGTTGACAGTTTGGGAAAAAATTAAAAACAGAAATAGGCTATTAATTTCAGCCTACCTAGTAACAAAGGTTTAATCTCCAAATACATTTGTCCAACTGCAACATCTGTTTCCTAGGAAACTCATAGTGGATCACACCTGACGATGCAGACAACAGCATCCGGAACATTTCTTAGAAGGTAACTCATCAAAAAATGGTAAAGTTTGGGTATTATATTCATTCAGTGGTTTCTTAAGTAACATTGCGGGTGTATTTCTTGATGTTATATTTAACATTATTGTAGCCCCACGTTGTGGTAGCCAATTTGCGGTGGTATTACTTATAATGTTTGTGTATTTGTGTTTACTTCACGCGTTGAAGCCATCTTGTGACGTCATTCATTTGTTAGGTTTGTTAGCTCCATCTGGTGTTAGCAACTTGCGGCAGTATTAGTTTTTTGTTTAAAAAAAAAATGCTAGTTATTTTATTTAATTTTGGTTCTTTGTCCTCCGGCTAGCTTTTGGGTCGAGCACTTCTCTTTATACAGGTTGTGTAAACGGAAAGGAATCTTTTATCCAAACAATAACACTGATGAAGAAATTTGTTTTACACTTTTATTGTCGAACACATTTACTATCACATTTACACATTGATCTTGACACTCGCCAAACTGAAACTGTTATAATAACTTCATTACTGATATTTCTTAATTCGCGTACTTCAACTTTTTGTATAATTAACTTTATCACACTTGAGATATTTCATAACTCTGTTACGCGTAACCTGCAAATTGATCTCCGTGTGCCGTACAAATACTTTCGACGAACTGACTGACTGAAGGCGACGTGTACTTTATAAATATTTTCGATGAACTGACGGGAATGCGACGTGTAGTGTACAAAGAATTTTGATGAACTGACGGACCGAAGGAATTTACCTCTAACCTAGCCTCTATTTATACTCCTACACACCGATATGCCTAAAGATTATAACTGAGCTGCAATTGGCTAATAAAACGTGCCAACATTAGCGTCTATTTTAATATCCAATGAAAATTATGAATACATATGCTCTGGGGAAATGTTCTAGAATATTCTAAAAGAAAAAAACGCGCCAATATTACGTAACTTCCTCGTTTCCAATAATGATAAACAGCTCACCCCCTCGCTGCATTATTGCACGCTATTATTGTCAGTTTCAGTAAGGCAGTATAAACTTACTTCCCAACAATAATTACAATCAATAAACATCTCAAATCAATGTCACATAAAAATGCATATTCATATTACAATCATTATTTACATTTAAGTAATTTGTGATACAAATTACTGCATCAACATACTTTTATTTTCAGGCAGAACATTTATTATATTGGGGACTACACTTCTGTAAATGGGAATGAATGTTTTACATAAAATATACTTACGAAATTGCAGACCAAGCACATCCAAAATGAAAAAGGAAGGAGTTAAGCACTAGATATTGCTGGAATGAATCATCTAACCCACCTCCCACCCTTTTTAGCAACGACACTTATATAGGAGAAACCAGCGCCATTTTGAGATGGAAGCTGTGCTGGTTAGTTATAATTATCATCATGTTTCAACGCTATGTCACCTAGCACAACTATTACCTACATAGTTGTTCAAATATCATAAGTTGGATTGTATTTCTAATTCGAAAATAGTTTGAGTTCATTATGAATTCCCTTTACTCACAATACCTAAAGCCAAGGTTCTGTTTAAATAAAGCACGTCACAATTTATTGCATCTTGGGCTCATGTATATTCTTTTTCTCTCTCAACGCGAAAACGTGCACTTTTAACTTTACATAAATGGTGGTTGACTCATACTCGACAAGGAAAGAAAGCACGTTAACAACACAAGCTTTCCTGACGATGAATATGCTCTAGACATTCTCGGGCTTCAAGCCAGGTGAAGTGATGTGGAGACATCAACGTTTTGGGAGCATACATCTCCCAATATTTATACTTCTTCTCAAATGGGAATTCGTTTTTAATTTTTTTTTTTGTGCTGGTAATACAAAGAGAATGGAATACTCCACATAGCAACCAGCTCTTAAAATATTTGACTATCGCTTAAAGCCTAGCAATTCCCCTTGCATCTACAAGAAAATTAGCAATAAGATTAACATTTCGATTAACATGAAGCATATGGAGAATAAGCGTTTGTAAAAATAGTTTGTACAAGAGTAGAGAAAGTCATGCGAGTGTAACACATCAGACTTTTATAGACTTGTTGGATCACTATGTAAATGTTTAGGACCACACTGGTCGTACTGACACCTTCCCCTCTTAACTATATGTTAGATGCTAGGCGCTCTTGAGATCATTCTGAGCTACCCCTTCTTTATCTGTGTTTGTAGTTGCCCAAGTCTTGATTGCTATCCCCTCCTTACCCCTGCAAATCTAACCACGACATCTGGTGTGAGGCACTGGTTGAGCATCTCTCACCCCCTTTCAACCCTCTGTATTTTCTCTCACAACAATATTTCATATTAGAAACAGCAAAAACAAAATTGGAAAGTGAAACTTAATTCTTTTTAGGTAGACACAAAAGAGTTTCAATTTGTAAGTTTATTTTAAATATAATTAATGAACAGAAGATGACTTACCTGACCCATGACTGGGCTCTGAGATGAGAACCAACCTTTACGGGTCACAACGGATACCTCCAATTGTCTTGAGTTCAGTTCCCCTTGGGAGAGGACATATTCAAATGTCTCATCATACACAGGATTACAGTTGTCCTTTATTGTCTGTAAGACAGGTAACTTGTTTTAAAATCTGAGCAAGTCTAAAAACATTCACACACCTGGGCATGTTATTTATCATGTGGCTGTGCCAATAATACCACGTACACAGGTAGAGAAAGTATTGCACTTCACCCCAAAATGCCAGGATTTCACTGGAAATACATATTTTTAGGCCTCTTGAAACAAAAACAAACCAAAAAAAAAGCATTTTTTAGAAAAATAGTGCATGTGTGTGTCAGAGAACATCATAACTCAAAAGTGAAATGTGGGATAAATACCAAATTTGGTATTTAGGTTTAATATCTTCCAAAGCTGCAACATAAAGATTTTCTAGAAAATCTCTCCGCCCTAAACTACCCTTTACATTGAACATTTTTTTATATATTTTATTTTCCAAAAAATGACTAAAAATTTTGATTAAAATACCATATGTTAAAAATATTTGCATGACAAAGTGCATATCTGGAATTCTCTGGGAAACGTTAAGCGACAGACGAAAACATACTACATAAAAAATGTAGATCTCTTTGTATTTGAAATAACTTCTTTTGTGGCATCAGCCATTTCCGACATACAACAATGGTTCGAATTGTTCAATACTTAGCCATTCTTTTAAAGTCCTGTCGATTTTCAGTTTTTTCTTGCGATGTCATGAAAAGAGTATAAAATTTTAAGGCCCACATATAGCATCCAGTTCTAAAACATTTGACTATTGCTATTCCTTTTGTATCTATAACGAAGTGTGTAATGCAGCTATTTCTGGAAAGGTTTATCTCGATTAAAATGAAGTAGATAGGAAAATAACTTGTATACCTACTAATAAATTATAGTGGGTAGCAAAAGTTATGCGAATGTAGTTTTGAAAACCAGAAGTAGTCTTGCATTTGCAATTTAGATTTTCCAATTAGTGCAAAGGGAAAGTTAAGTCTCAAATTTTGCAGATATGGGGTGTGTCAGCAGTAGAGAAGCATGCAAGAAAAGTAGGTGATTGCTGTGAATGTCATAGTGTATCAGCCAGAATTTGTGCATTTCCTTTGGTGTTGTAAAATTAGTAGTTTACCAACACACCTAAAAGGGATTACAGATTTTCAATTGGCAAAACACTTTCTTTTAGGACTAAAATAGAAATTGGAGGATTTCCTTTCCATATCCGTGGCTGTAATATTGCTTTGGTGTATGATATTCATGCAGTAAAATGCAGATTTGTATTCATTGCTCCCATCCCTACCAGTCTTCTCCACCCATCATGTGAATCTGAATCATAACTGTTTACAACAATGCATTCTAGACTGTCTAGATAAAAAACATAGCCAACATCATTGTTGCCACTTTTACCATCATTGTAGTGTATGATACTGATGACTGCAAAGATTTAGTAAACTGATGAGTCACAACTGCTAAATTTCAAAATTAGTTTCTGAAAATAGGGCTCATCTTGTGTTTGGGGTCATCTTGTATTCAGATAAATACAGTAAGTAGCATACTTGCCAACTTCCTGAAACTTGTAAAACTTCCCCTCAACCAGCTAAGCATAATAATTTTGTTATGACATGAAATTTAGAATGCGTAAAACGTTCAGTGCAGTAAAAGTACAGTACAATTTTTTGGACCTGACCTTGCAGAAACAAAAATGAGAAGGTTGGAAAGGGGAGGGAAGAAAATACCACAAGTGCCTCTAGTGTGGTGCAACAGGAATGCCTAAAATAAATTGGAATTTTGTTTTATAAGAATCCTTGAAGATCTGATAATACTGTTTCTTTCTCTCATAAAGGCTGAAGTTCTTGTGATACCACAATAAACACACATTAAAGCAAAGAATACCACTTCCTAGATTATACACAGATATCTAGCCCATATTTTATTCTTATAACACCAACTATAGACAATTTATGTTGTCCATATCTGAATGTTTGCACCCATTTACAGCTGGTTACTAGAGGTCATTAGTGGTGCAATCAAATTTTAAATCTGCACATTATACATTCTGTTTTAGCCCAGTGAAAAGGGATCATGATCATGAAGGATAGACACACAGATAAGCTCTGGCCTTTCATAGCACTGTATACCAATTAGTGCAGTACTTTCCATCTGTAATGTTACGTCACAATATAATGCAATAGAATTTAATGCTTTGTCATCCCTCAGGTGAAAATCTTTAACACTTTGAATTTGCCGTGAAGTCATACAAAGGCCTCGGCTCCCATACATTTTACAGGTAAACTACGAAAGTTGGCAAGCATGTTAATGTACACAGCACAAACCTACACACCCTGGAACATTTTAAACAAAATATTCATCAGGAAATAGCAACATCATTCATTGTGAAACACAGCAAGTGATGAATAGTTACTTAAAGAGGTGTTAAAAATGTATGGACAACAATGGTGGCCAGTTTCAACACCTTCTTTCATGAAGTTGGTAAGCAAACCCTTTGAAAATGCAGTGTGTTTCAAAAAGAATCATCCGATTTTACAAGGCTATATATTTTACATGCATGCACATAACTTCAAGATACATTTTATTGTAGGTTTAGGGCTACAATGTTTTCATTTATATCATTTGAAAGCACTTCGCAAATATTCAATACCGGACACACGACAAACATGTACTGTCCATTTTAAACCAGAGTGCCTTTCATTGAAAACAAACTCTTTGTATTATCTGTGCAAAAGTACTTCACAATCCCTGCCCCTAATGTCTGCTTGTTCCCCTCTCATGTGCTTGTTGAACTTATTTCAATCTATAAAAAGTGCCCTGCGTGAGAATCATAGTTCAAAATGCAACCTGAGGTAACAATCGATTTTAGAAGTATGCGGCAATGAACATTTTACTTATGTTAATCACAATCCTTGGGAAAAAGTGCAACACCCAAATCCGAATCCTCCAAAGATGGCTCAGCTGCCGTATCGGAATCAGAACTACTCTCCAAAATAATGACAAGCTTATCCACAATTTCACAGCACTGTCGCACACAAAACAAGTTCCCACATTTGATTCTCCTCTTCTATGTTCTATTATTTCTGTTCATATTCCCTGCGCGCTTTGGTTACACTTCTCCCTGAAATGCCTATAAAATCCGATATTAGTTTCGTAATATGCAGTAATGCAAGTGTCAGATATTTTTCTAATAGAGAGTTGAATATATGAAGTATTGTTTGTTTTTCGCCACTTTTTAACTGTTTCCCGTTTTTGTGTTTGAACAGTTTATTCGCACTACACGCACCTTCCTCTGCCATGTGAGCTCAAATACCAACTGACTAAATCACAAGATTTGACCTGAGCTGAGCATATGTGTGTTAGCGTATTATGAATGCCTGTTCGCTTATCATATTTTCTGTGTTACGCAAACTGTTTATTTGGTACTCAGATAGCACCTCTGGGATTTCATCACTGCAATTTCTTGTGTATGCAAGAGAGTGGCAGTCATGCATACAGTTGCTCTCGGGTTAGCGCAACAGCAGACAAAAATCATATTTTGTAATCTCTTAACAGTTGGTATATATCCATTACCTTTAGCAATGAGTGCTTATGATAACCGCAATAAAATGTGCAGTTCTATACCTTTCCTGCTCTAATATTTCATAATACAATATATGTATTAAGGACCTATTTACATTGGCATAAGAGTGTGTTCTTGGGTTCGTGACAAGCAGAAGCACGTGCTTCTGTTTACATCAGAGGGAACTCTGGTTTGGAATGGACAGTAGATGATAGTCAAGCTCAATGCAGTTTGCCCTCAGTTGCTGGAAGGAGGGCACATTACAAAACAATCCATACTGTGAGACCAGGCGAACTTGGAGGTCAATGGTGCAATACAAGATCCATAGGACCCTTACAGCAAATCTATCATTACAGCTGAATGGATTTTATGTCTTGTTTGGGCACACAGGGATGATCTGTGGATTTTCTTATATAAAGTGTCTTGAAACTGCTCGTGCCAACGTCAAAAGCTCTGTAGTGCTGCAGCCTCAACGAAACTCATACTGCGCAATTATAACTCATTTGCACCTTTTGAAATGGTGAATGCAAAATGTTTTTATTGCTGTGTTATAGCCATCTCGACTCTACGTCTACTAGGTACTAAATGAGCAAGCTAGCTGCACTTAGAAGACAACTGCTGGAAACCATGTGAACTGGCAACTTCTAACTAGTGCCCATAAAAACTTGTACTTTCATATGTATTTTGAAATTGGAAGTGAGATTCTATCTGCATTCATGTAGAAGGTACAGCCTTGTGAAATCAAATTCTTTTGAAACATTCTGTAGTTAAGAAAATTGCTGTATGGTTGCCTCAGTGCTATTTTACAATAGTGGCAGATGATGTGCTACCGTTGTGCATAGGCAAAGCATAAGCGAGTTCACAGTTCATTGGGTCACTCTGTAGTTAACTGGGAAAGTTTCATTAGTAATATGTTTTCTTCACTTAATAAAAGAAATTGTGTTATTTGATTACAAATTTCTGTGACTTAGATACAATCAAAGAACCTTACTACAGTGAAACATATTCACGAACGAAATGACAAGTTCCTAAATTTTTTTCCATTTTGGCAGGTTTCTGTATTAGATTTTTTCCTATGTATAGTTTTAAGATTAATTACAAGCACATGCCAAAAGTTTCAGATAATGCATTTTATTAAGAAGCATTCACCTCAGTATATATACATATTTTATATCCATTGCATAATCCAGTTCATACGTATGTTACATTTAGTATTTCAGTCTCTCTGCCCTTTCACCAAAACATTCATCACAACACTAATTAAGAAATTTTACACACTGTATTTGAAACTCTTTGCTCTGTGGGGCAGTATTTTTAATACTTGAATAATTTTAATAAAATTATATAATATGTAATTTCAATAATAGCCCGCCTTAAAACAATATGTATGTAACAGTCATTGCAAATGCTTATATTATTGTAAACATGTTTAATAATGTTATGTGAATGCATTAAGTAATTTAATAGTGTAAGAGCTGTGAGAATAATAAGTTTAAAGTTGCTAACAATGAGGTAACCTTGAGCCAATAATGAGTTTGAGAGTTTAAATGCTACTAGTCATGATTAGGGCAGCAATAATGTAAATTTTGTGACAGTTTAAAATTAGCCAATTAACAGCCAGAAATAGCTTTAGTAAAATGCAGGTATTCTATTGGACTAGGATTAGCCAATCAGAGATTAGAAATACAAAAAGTTAAAGGTTTATACAGTTGAAATATGTTCAGTTGCTGGCAGACCTTGGTAGTGACCGGATGGAAGATGTGTTCTCTAAAGAAATATTACGTATTCGTGTGAAATGAAAATTATGTATATGCAATAACAAAGTGCACGTATTAAATAAAAGAATCTCACAGCTCTTAATATCAGTGTAGTGCTATTTAATTTGTGCCAAGGATTAATAAAAAGAAGTGAATTTAAAACTTAAAATATGTATAAGTCTACATTCTTGTCGTACCACGTCCTGATTAAGAGATACATGACTCTAAAACAATACTGAAGCAGCCGAGGGAAACAAACATAAATACTACCTATAGAAGCAGTTTAATAACAAAGTTAATAAATATTTTAAAACTTGGAGCGTAAAAACAAAAATACATCTTCAAAAATCGGCTTCTCATATGTAGCAGCATATTACGTAACAAACAATCTTATTCAAATTAACGCCCATAGCGTGGTGCAAACTCCTACGTAAACAACAATCTACTTCAAGTTGGCTCCCATACATGGGGCAGAACAATATAACATCTTCATCCGCAACCATTCATTCATTATGTGTTCTTTATTTTTTTGAACTTTTGTAAATTTACGTTTTGCCATATTTGGATTGTACGATTAGTTCTTTCATAACGCATTTCCCTTTTTCGTTTAATTTTATCATTTTCATTGATATCCTTTATCACAAAATGCACAGTTTTATTAAGAATACACCATTCCAAGCAAAAGAGAACACTACAGGAAAAACACGCATTTGCAACTATAACCCTTTCTTTCATCCTTGACATGATCTCCAATCAGGTGTGTACATTTACAAAGAAATCTCATTTACCTTAATGACTTGCAGTTTCCTTGGAAGCACAGCATATCCCAAAACACTGTTTTAAACAGTTGCAGTTAGTTGCCATTTTCACTTTATGTATTACTTAGTAAAAATTCAATATGAAGTATAGATTTCCACCGAGACCAAAACTTTTTTCCAAAATAGACAGCATTCTAGCTTATTCTGTGTCAATTTCGGCAGGTTTCACTGTACTACCTTTTAGTTCATGTTTAAATTAGTATGTTTAAACTTTCTTATACTTTCAATGTTTAAATAACAGAATAAAATATATGCACAGAAAGTAAACATACCTCAGTCTTGCGTTTCGAATCCTTTGCCCTCTCCGGCAGCAAATACAGTTTCACATATGGATCAGGGATGTTGGTTGGATCCCTTAATGGAAGGTTGCTGTACAAACAGTGAAACTTCTTTTAAATTTAATATTAATAAACACAAAAAGGTTAAAATTGACAGTAAAAAAACATTTAATGTTCAAGCACTGTAGCACACTTAAGATATAGTCTTGTATTTATACTCTCTTCGGATTTCATAACATAAATCCTACGGAATTAAATGGACAAGTGTGATGTGCATTTGTCTTCTTCAAAGCATCAGTATATAAAAGACCTTATGACAGCAACTATTGAAATAAACTCTTGATATGAATCTGTACACGTAGTAAAGCTATTCCCCAAGTCAAAGCCACATATAACCATAACAGTAAAAGGTGACTACACAAATTAAAAACTAAAATAATCTGGTATGTTACATTCACATGACCTTCTCTACCCACTATTGTTTGTTTTTATTAGCTTCTACAAATTACTCCTACAAAAGCTAATTTTTCTAACTACTTCATGTTAGTAGAGAAGAATGTTTGAGGAAATAGTTTCATTACACATTTTGTTTTAAGTACAAAGGGGATACAGAAAATTGAATCAATAATCAGATGCTAGTCACTAAATGCTGGCAAGAATGGAAGGGAAACGGGCCGTCATAAAGAACTTACAGTTGTGGGTCGATGGGCGCATGGTGGCTGGATGCGAAAGTGACACAAGGAGCAGCAGATTGCAGGAGCAGGAAATGATTCAGCTAAATACATCCGAGACCAGAGAGAAGGAATGCAGATCGGAAGGAAGTCCAAAGAGCGATTGGAAATCGGAGAAGGATGGACACATGGAAGTTACGTCACTGCTACGTGGGGCTGGCGGGAAGAAGATGGTTGTGCCAGAGAGAAGATTGGTAGATGACGTAGTGAAAACATCAGATCAGAGTGACGTAAGGGCAACAGCTGGCGAAGTCAAGAAAATGATATCATCGAGGAGGGAAGAAGTTCAATCGCCACGTGATATGGTCGTCGGCAGGGCAGAGGCGTGGTTTCAGAGTGGCGAAATGGTGGAAGAACAAAGCATTGTGTTGACACCCAATGGGAGTTTACGGGTTCTGGACAGAAACAAAGTCGGACTGTCAAGGGAGCCAATAGGAATAGATTTATGGAGTAGGAAAGTGTGTCATACGTATAGAAATAACCTGCTCTGAAAGAAGTATGGGAATACGGAAGCAACAATAATGGGGGAGTTAATATTACATTAGGGAGGGAGAGTGATTATAAAATGAATATGTTGTGGAAATGAAACATGATCTAGAAGGGAACAAATTAGACAAAGTAAAGACAAGTGTATTGATAAGCAAGTGATAGATTTATATGAAATTGTGAAGTGTATGATTTAGATATAGAGGACAGTAAACACGGAGAGGGCTACGAGGGAGAGTTACATTTCTTAATATGAACGAGCAAGTGTTGTTATGGCCGATCAGCACGGGGACAGAATAAGTATTCTCTAAATTTGCATCTGATAGTTCCCATTTCCTGCTGATAGTGGAGATTCAAAGGCAATCGGAGGAAGTAAAGGAAGGAGATGGGAAGGGGAGAAGAACACTAAGTGGTATAGTGACTTTAAATGAGAAACTGTTAGCGATATGAAGCTAACTCAACACACATGTTGTAAATGCAGTAGCTTGGGTATGATCGGCAAAAGGAGCCAGGGCTTGACGCTGATCATGCCAAAATGTATTGTATTAGCTCAACACTCAATAAAGATATCATATCATATCACTAAACGCTAGTCTTAAAATTCCTTATTCTTTCCATATCATAAAAAACAATTCTTTAAGCACTTTATAAAAATGACAAAGTATTGAAAAATTCAAACCAATAATAACGGATATCTCAGAAGTGGTTGATACTACAAAAAAAAAAGATATTTGAAATAAATTGTGTTTTAAAGTGATCTACGTTTTTTTGTTTAAGTTTTTATCTGTCACTTATGGTTTACCCGTTTTACAAAATTTCTTCCAAATGATGAGGACCTCACAAGCTACTCCCAGAAAATTCAAGATAAACATTTTATTTGTCATGCAAATATCTTAAAAATATGGTGTTTTAATCAAAAATATTGAAAATGTTTCCCTGTAAAGGGTATTTTGGGATAAGATTTTCAAGAAAATGTTTGTGTTGTGCTTTTAGAACTTGCTTAACTTAAATACCAAACTGTGTTATGCGGTCTCCCTCTCCCTCTCTCTCTCACGCGCGCGCGCGCGCGCACCCTTTCCTCACAGTCGTCCTCCATGGTGTAGTGGTTACCATGCTAGCCTCTAGTTCCTGAGGTCGCAGGTTCAAACCCAGCGGAGGGCAATGGATTTTTTTGGGTGTAAAAATCCTTAGCATGGCTTCCTTCAGAAGGGAAGTAAAGCCGGTGGTCCCATGTCGTAGATTTACGGCACGTATAAGAACCTCAAGCATGATAAAGAGGCCTCTGAGTAAAATTTCCGGTCTTTCACACCCAATCTAGAATGGGATGCTAAGGACCATAGTAGTTAAAGAGCATCCATAAATAAAACTCAATTTCAAATTTCTCCCCTCAAATATTTCTAAAAATGCCCTTTTTTGGATTCAGGGCCCTCAAAACGAGAGAGTGCAAGTCTGTGTTTAAAGCCGCTTGTACACGATCAAATTTTTGTCAAATTCAGCACTTTACAAGACTTTTCAAGAGTTGTCACAACTTTACAACTTTTCTTGTCAAATTGCTTCCAATATTTTTAAAGTCTTTGAAAGTCTTGAAAGCAAATAAGGACATGCTGTAAACGATCAAAGATTTCACAATGATTTGATGGCTTTGGCCAATGAAATGCGAGTATTCACAGTGCGTCACGAAATCTGCAACATGGCTGAAAGCGAAAAGTAAACAAAAATGGCTACCCGACCAAGGTATATCGTATGTGAACTGATTAGGTTATACATAAGCTGGCCATGTCTGTACATTGAGAGCTCCGTGGATTACCATAAGATGGAGCAGATAAGGCGATTATGGAGAAATAATTGCCAGGTAGTTTTCTGAACTAAGTATACGTTAATGCAATGTGGTTAACCTATCGGTTGCTATTATTTTCATTGTATTCCATACTCGTAATGTGATTTTATTGGATATAATACATGAGAGTACTACATAATATCAGTAAAGAACAATATTTCATTGCGAATTGTTATACTGTGATGCAAATACTAAATTGCTTTGCACGTGATAAACTATCAATGTGTTCTAGGGGTTACAGTTTGGCGAAGAGACAACTTGTATATACACATTTTTGACATTGTCAAGTTTGTCAGGTCTTGCCAAGTCTTTTCCAATCTTGTCGCATATTGAAAAACATTTCACAATTTTTCTTGTAAGCTCTTGAATTGAAAAAAAAGTTTGATCATGTATAAGGGGCTTAAGAGCATAAATGAAAAATGGAAACAAGGAAAAGTTACAAAGAGTCTCAAGAAATGGAATCAATTGTTCTTCCACACAAGCTGTATGTTGGACAAGGTTGGAAAGGTTGAATCAGATGAAAAATTTAATGCCCATTGTTGTGAAAAATGCGAATCAATTGGAGAATTTAATGTCGTAGCGACTTGTTGCCCTGCTAGCTCAGTACTTAGAGCAACCAGATGAAAACGGGAGATCCATGGTTCAAATCCCAGCAATGGCGTTGAATTTATCAGTCGTCTGATCCAACCTTTCCAGTTTCAAGAAAATTCACCCACCCCAATCTGTCCTTTATATGGCTCTAACAGTTGTGGTTAAAATGTCACATGCCTAGTGTAATGAAGGGAGAAAGTAAAGGCATATCTTGAATTTTCTGTGAATACCCCTTTATTTGACTGAATTTTGTCTCACAAGGAAATCTTAAGAAATAGTCCAAAAACTTACCTTAAGAAAAAATATAGGATTCATTGAAACTGAGGCAGTATTTTTAACACTTAAATGATTTCAGTCTAATTATATAATATGTAAATTCAATAACAGCCCGCCTTAAAGCAATATGTGTATGTAACAGTGGTTACATATGCTTATATTATTGTATACATGTTCAATAATGTTATATGAATGTATTACATATTTTAATAATGTAGGAGCTGTGAGAAATAAGTTAAAAGTTGCTAACAATGAGGTAACCTTGAGGCAATAATGAGTTTGAGAGTTTAACAATACTACTTGTGATTCTTGGAAGCAATAATGTAATTTTAGTGACAGTTTATAAAAATAGCCAATCAACAACCAGAAAAAGCTTTAGTTAAATGAAGGTATTCTATTGGAGTAGGATTAGCCAATCAGAAACTGAAAAGGAGAAACATTTACAAATTTAGAATTCAGTTGGTTGCCTGTAAACAGTGTTCCTAACCGGACGCGAGACACGTCATTGAGAAGTATAATACGTATTCATGTGAGACGAAAATAGTTTACGTGTTAAAAAGTGCAAGTAATTCATAAAAGAATCTCACAGCTCTCTCTCTATATCAGTGAAGTGTTATTTAAATCGTGTCAAGTATTAATAAAAGGAGTGAAGTAAAATTATAATATGTGTAAGCCTACATTGTTGTCGCACCACAACCCTGCTAAGAGAAACATGTCTCTAACAATAATACTGACGCAGCCGAGGCAAACATAAATATAAAATATTTAAAGAAACAATCAAAACTACAAAGTTAATTTTTTCTAAACATTTGGAGCGAAGGCAACCGGAAACTTTTTACCATACGTGTGGTTGCAACTACTTCAAGTTCGGCTCCCCAACAGTTGAAATATAAAAGAAAAAATGTAAGATTCATTGAAACACATAATAAGTGTCAAACTTTTTTGTGCGATTAGCCATTTTCCAAATATTCCAAGTTGCAAGTTTCATGTCACCTAACAGGAGTACTTGAAAGTTAGCAATTCTTCCTTCTAATTCACATTGCTTAATACACGCAGTAATCCCAGTTTCACTTACTTTACTCCGCATGTAAACAAAATCCTGTGCATCTAGTCTTCTCTTAATGGTTGCTAAATACAATCCACTTATTGCAATAGAATTTAGTTCTATGTTTAAAACAGTACTTTGCCTTCATATATTTCACACAAAAATGCAAGCAAACGCATGAAATAAGTATATGGAGGCATTGACTAAATTATGCATTAAGGCCAAAGTATTGTGAAATGTAAGGACGTTAGTTCTCGTGTTTAAATTTTACTCATGCAGTTTGATTAGATTACCGCAGCTAGTTTTACTCGAGTTTGACCAAAAATGAATACTTCAGTTGAGCATAAAGCTAAAGTGCATTAGCATTGGCTGTTATTCACTGACAACTGGAAGTGCAAGAGTTTTCCTTATATGAATGAATGGATTTATTGTACAATTTGTCTGGTGCTTGTTTTTTTATTGGGCCACTGAGATTGCTTGGCTCCCTGGCCTTTTCGCTCACTGAGTGGCACTTGCTTCTCTTACTTTTCTATGCCATTTTCTTCCCTTTACCTTCCTTATTATTCTCTCAGTTCTTGGTTTTGTTTCTTAGAGCCTTTTATTGAGTCCGTCATCTTTAGATTTTTACCCCAATTCCCCATTTTTCACACTTTCTTGAGTTTCATTTATTGCTTTTGTAACCCTATCAACGATATGGTGCCTACCATAAAATCGTCTGCGTATAATGAACCTGAACCTGGAATCTCCTTATCTCTTATTACTGGATAATGCTAATTTCTTATTTTTACTCTTAATATATCTTCTATGAATAGGTTAATAATATGAGCTCAGTTTACATCCCTGTCTTACTCCTATTTTCTTTTTTCTTTTTTTGCATATCAATTTAATTCCTTTCCCTATTTGTTCTTTGTTTTGTCCTGATACGTAAATTTCTCCATTGCTTTCCTGAGTCTAGTATGTCTGATACCGGGTCTACACTTTCCTCCCCTTCTAGCATTACCCTCCCTTCTCTCAAATCTATTACTGTATACCCTCCCCCCTTCTTGCAACTTCTTCTGCTTCACTGACCGTTCTGACCCTTATTACTTCCCCACCTCTCACTCGTGTCACTCCCTCCTCTGCAAACGTATTTCATGCTGCACCGTTAATCATCTGTTTTCTCGGCTTATCCCCACTTCTTCTTCATTGCATTTCTTCTCGCCCCGCCTCTGCAACTGTTAGCTCCTCCTCCCCCTCCCTAGCTCCTTATATTGTACGCAAATGCTGTGTAATGGCAGAATCCATGGGTACTTTTGAGCTCAAGCATCACAAGTGGAAATCCTTATGTGGTGCAAGAAAGGAAATCATGTTACACCTTTTTAATGTCCTTTCAGAAAGAACTCCAACTCTAATATAACAAATTGAGGAGCTTGTATTCTGAATTTACAGGTATAAGTGTTAGCACTGTAAAGAAATTCCAAAAGAAAATTAAAACACTGGGAAGTTCTTTTATCATTAGTGAATCTGATATCATGGAATCAGAGTTTGACAGAAAAGGAATTGCTCCACGAGCGAGCACTTAACTGTAAATGAAATATTTAATAATACTTAACAACTGCAAGCTTCCAACACGTCATTTGTACGAGTGCATGTTGTTACAACTCAATTGCGGCTATGCTGTCTGTTGCTCGCATGATCTCCAAGTGTTAGGAAATGTGCACTGTATGGCATGAACAGCTTTAACCAATAGGGTAAAGTGAATGTGAAGTAACACAGTTTGGTATGTTTACAAGTGGAGTAAGCTTAGAAGAAACACATTTTAGCCAAAAATATATTGTAAAATTACATAACATGGATAGAAAAATCACTTTTTATATGAATACTATAGTAGACAAAGTATTGTGACTGTGCATATAAAGCCTGCTAGGTGGACAATAGCCCATTATGGGCTGCTTCCCTATTCCAGAACATTCCTTTCTGCATGTTCTAGTAGCTTCCCTTTCTAGAACATTCCACATAAGAGGGCTGCTCTTGCCTGTGTATGGAGTTGAGTAGTTAATTACAAAGTTAAGTGCCGTCAAGAAGTCGAACAGTTTGGACAGTGCCAAGCTTAATTCAGCTGTGAGTTGCGATTCAGTTGCAATTCGATTTGATGGATCAGTATGCTCTTTACTCAGGGAATGTCAAAAGTGTTTCAAGTGTAAAGTTTTATGCTGCGCTGAGCACCTAAGTGATAAAGTGCATTTGGCAGCAACTGGTGTCATCAATTGTTGCAGTATTGTTTTGAATTTGTCATTAGTCATGTGAATGTATCACAGCAGACTTTTTTTATTTTTAGGGCATATTTTGGCAATTTTACGTGCAGAGTTACATGCATGAAGACACTTACACAATTTTGTGAACTACCACAATGAGTCTCTGACGCTGGACGCTGTAGCGCAGTGTGAGCTGAATTCGACCAAGCCCAGCCTCTCCAGCAGACCTATACAAAGTGCAAATGCATTCCTTTAGTTTAGAGTTGCAATTAGTTTGATTTTATTTTGAGATAAAATATTGCAATTAAACAATTGACACCTACGATGTGGTACTTGGAGCTCTCATACGGAGATCACCACCAGGGGCTGCATCCACTCCGGGGGGTGCTTTGGAAGGAATTATGGTCTCCTCTACTGGCTGCTGAAATGAGCTGGATGATCCACTTTGAACAGATTCCTTAGACTCCTGCTTGGAGATCGTCTTTACTGGAGTGCCAGGTTCAGATGGACCTGCAGGCAAAACCGTTTCTTTCAGTTGCTGACTATAAGACTAACATTTGCAAGAAGCACTTAGTTGTTTAGCCTGTAACACACCTTATGCTAGGATATCAGTTGTCTAAAACAGCATTATAAAACATGCACTACATAATCAAAAGTATCCGGACACCTGACTGAAAATGACGTACAAGTTTGTGGCGCCCTCCATAGGTAATGCTGGAAGTCAATATGGTGTTGGCCCACCCTTAGCCTTGATGACAGCGTTCACTCTCGCAGGCATAAATTCATCAGGTGCTGGAAGGTTTCTTGGGGAATGGCAGTCCATTCTTCACGGAGTGTGGAACTGAGGAGAGGTATCAATGTAGGTCGGCGAGGCCTGGCACGAAGTCGGCGTTCCAAAACATCCCAAAGGTGTTCTATAGGATTCAAGTCAGGACTCTGTGCAGGCCAGGGATGTTATTGTCATGTAACCACTCCGCCACAGCCCGTGCAGTATGAACAGGTGCTCGATCGTGTTGAAAGATGTAATTGCCATCCTCGAATTGCTCTTCAACAGTGGCAGCAAGAAGGTGCTTAAAATATCAATGTAGGTCTGCGCTGTGATTGTGCTACACAAGACAAGGGGTGCAAGCCCCCTCCAGGAAAAACACGACCACACCATAACACCACCACCTCCGAATTTCACTCTTGGCACTACACACGCTGGCAGATGATGTTCATCGGGCATTCGCCATACCCACACCCTGCCATCAGATCGCCACATTGTGTACCGTAATTCATCACCCCACACAACGTTTTGCCACTGTTCAATCGTGTAATGTTGATGCTCCTTACACCAAGCAAGACGTTGTTTGGCATTTTCCTGCGTGATGTGTGGCTTATGAGCAGCCGCTCGACCATGGAATCCAAGGTTTCTCACCTCACGCCTAACCGTCATAGTACTTGGAGTGGATCCTGATGCAGTTTGGAATTCCTGCGTGATGGTCTGGATAGACGTCTGACTATTACTCTTTATGACCCTCTTCAAATGTCGGTGGTCTCTGTCAGTCAACAGACGAGGTCATCCTGTACGCTTTTGTGCTGTACATGTCCCTTCACATTTCCACTTTACTATCATATCAGAAACAGTGGACCTAGGGATGTTTAGGGGTGTGGAAATCTCGTGTACAGACTTCTGACACAAGTGATACCCAATCACCTGACCACGTTCAAAGTCCGTGAGTTCCACGGAGCGTCCCATTCTGCTGTTTCACGATGTCTAATGACTACTGAGGTCGCGGATAATGAGTACCAGGCAGTAGGTAGCAGCACAACACACCTAAGATGAAAAACGTTTGTTTGTGGGGTGTCCGGATACTTTTGATCACATAGTGTATTACTTAATATCTGGGTAAGTATTTAAGACGATTAATAACCTTTATACATCACTTACACTATTAACTACTGTCCATTCCAAACCAGAGTTCCCTCTGATGTAAACAAAAGCATATGCTTCTGCTTGTCACGAACCTAAGCACACCCTCTTACGCCAATGTAAACAGTTTCTGAATAAATGTGTTGTATCATGAAATACTGGGGTAGGAAAGGTACAGAACTGCACATTTTAATGTGGTTATCATAAGAACTAATTGCTAAAGGTAATAGATATATTATACTAACTGTTAAGAGATTACAAAATATGATTTTCTTAATGCTTTCTGCTATTGTGCTAATGATGAGAGTATCTTGTTTGTTAATTACCAACTGTATGGATGACTGCCATTCTCTTGCATATATGAGAAATGCAGCAGTGAATTCCCAAGGTGCTATCTGAGTACTGAATAACACTTGGCGTAACACAGGAAATATGATAAACGAAGTCATTCATTGTACACTAGCATTATGTATGCACAGCTCAGATCAAATCTTGTGATTTAGTTGAGTTTTCATGGCAGAAGAAGGTGCATGTAGTGTGAATAAACTATTCAAACACAAAACTGGGACACCGTTAAAAAGTGGGGAAAAACAAATAATACTTCATGCACTCAACTCTCTATTAGAAAAATACTTGACACTTGCAGTAGTGGATATTACAAAACTTACATCGGATTTAAAGCCATTTCAGTGAAAAGTGTAACCAAAGCACGCAGGGAATATAAACACACATAATAGAACAGGAGAATAAAATGTGGGAACTCAATTTTTTTGTGCGACAGTGTTATGGATAAGTTTGGGAGGATAGTTTGGATTCCAATAGCAGCTGAGTTATCTTTGGGGGATTCAGAACACCTATGCTTCAGGATTGCGATTAACATACAAATAAAATGTTCATTTCCGCTGCATGCTTATAAAATTGATTATTACTTCAGGTTGCATTTTGAACTATGATTTTATGCAGGGTGCCTTTTTGTAGATTGAAACAATGTTCAGCTGTAAGTGATATGCAGCAAGCATGTGTGACAGGAAAAAGCAGCCTTTAGGGGCAGGAATTACTAACTACTTTCGTGTGGATAATACAAAAAGTTTGTTTACAGTGAGAGGCACTCTGGTTTGGAATGGACAGTAGGAATATGTTTCAAAGATCAATCATCTGTATTTTCAACCTAAGTTCGACTGCTGATTGTTGTTGTTGATGTTAGTAATTTATAACCCATTGTGGTAATGCCCGCACGCACACAAAACAGTTGTGTTATGTTCTGAGTGAGTGTCAAAAAAGTCTCAAGCGTAAAGTTTTTACTATGCTGAGCACCGAAGTGACAAAAGTGTGTTTAACAGCAACTGCTGTTTTTATTTGTTGCAATATATTTAAAATATTTACATGACAAATAAAATGTATATCTTGAATTTTCTGAGAATCCCTGTGAACTCCTCTTCATTGTAAATAATGTTTGTATAACTGGTAAACTGTGAGAGACAGACAAAATCTTACTGCACAAAAAATGCAGATACAGATAATTTAAACTGAGTCATTACCTGTTAATTCCCATCACATTAGCGCTAGATGTTAACTAAGGAGCGCTTTCAGGAGATATGTTTCTCCCATCATCAGTTTCGGCCGACTAGCGACACGTTCTCTACCCTAACCCCAAGAAGTATTTCATTAGACGATTCTTCTGCCCTCTGTTGTGAAGAATTGGAAACTAGTGGTGTTGGATTTGTTGCCATCTGTAGTGAAGGTTGGGAACTCATGTCTTCTTTCTTCTCTCTTGTAATCTGATTGGATCAGCTGCATTAAGTAGTCTGTAGGCGGTATTTCAAAATTCAAAGCATTCTTAATGTTGAGATGAATAAAAATCTTTTCCCAAATTTCCAAGTGTGAAGGGATCTGTATGCATTTTAGTAGTTTTATCTCTTGTCCTATTTCATGGTTACTGTTCCAAAAATGATTGGCTATTGCTGATTTATCTATTTGTTTCAGTTTTATATTTCTTTGATGTTCATTTAGTCTTATTTTTAAATTCCTTTTAGTTCTACCTATATATGAGCCTTGGCAATCATGACATGAGATCTGGTAAATTCCTGATTTTTTTTAAGTTATCAGTTGTATTAGTCAAAGGTGTATTCAGCATATTTCTTAAACTGTAGGTATTCTGAGGTGCTATATGGATCTGATATTTTCTGAATAATTTTTCAAAAACTTTGAACATCACTGGGTGGTATGTAAACTTCTTGTATATTAAATACTTTTTATTCAGATTTTGTAGGATACTAATTATATGCAAGCTATATTTCTTTTTATATCTAGTAATTAATTTATTGATAAGTTGAGGTTTGAAAGCATTTTCAATAGCCACCTTCTTAATATAATTTAACTCAGTGGCATAGTCTTCTTTTACCAATGGTACATTAATCAATCTATAAACCAAACTTCTAAAAACAGCATGTTGGTGTGAAGTAGGGTTATAGAAATTGTTTTTATATAGTTATCCACATGTGTAGGTTTTCTGTAAATGCCAAACTTTATATTATTTTGTTTTCTTTTTACCAGTACATCCAAGAAGGGTAATGAATTATTGGTTTCTGTTTCCATAGTAAATTTGATATGTGTGTCTTGTTCATTCAAAATATCCAGTGATAAATTTATGCAATCTTGAGGAATAATAGCAAAAATGTCATCTATATATCTGTGCCAAATCTTGAAAATATGTGGATATGAAGTAGTAACAGCTTTTTCCAAGGAGCTCATATAAAGGTCTGCAAGAAGAGGAGATAATGGATTACCCATAGCCAAACCATGTGTCTGCTTGTAGAAGTTCTTATTGAAAGAAAAATAATTTTGGTTGATACAGCAAGTTGTAAGTGTGATCATTTCTTGAATGTAATTCTCTTGTAGTTTAAGTGATTGTAACCAAGTTTTTAACAGATCTGGAATGTTACCTGTAGGTACATTTGTGAATAACGATGTAACATCAAAGGATACCTACTAGTATATCATCTTTATTAATTGTGTAATTCTGAATATTATTAATTAATTCTGTAGAGTTCTTAATACTTAATGATGGGAATTTTTCCAAGGATGTGAATGTGAAAGAAGACAGATGAGTTCCCAACCTTCACTACAGATGGCAACAAATCCACACCACTAGTTTCCAATTCTTCACAATAGAAGGCAGAAGAATTGTCTAATGAAATACTTCTTGGGGTTAGGGGAGAGTCGATCGAAGCTAAATTATCATATGTTAACATCACAATAAAAAGTACTTCTGTTCATTATAATACAGATACTGTTAATGCACACAATTTATCTCAAATATGTTTTTTTTTTTGTGTGTGTGTTAACCATTTCTGATAGTTTTGTAATTGTTTTGAATATTATGATTATGGTTCAAATTAAATCACTTATCTCACAAAGTGTACTCTTAAAAATGTAAAGGGACTTACAGATGGTAAATAAACCTACCAGTTGAGAGTTCGGATTTTCTGATAGAGCCTGTCCTTGACAGTGTATCTGCATCTTGTACTACCTCAAGCTGTGCTGGTGGTGGTGCTTCAGCTCCATCCCCTTCTTCCTCATCTCCAGCTTCCTCTTTTGGTCCAACATACTTCAAGATCTAAAATATAATTAATAAAGAGGTATCTTCAATATTTGGGAAATATTTGTATTGCAACTAAATGCACTACAAAGTATAGCACACAAATAACATTTTGGGAAGAATACATGAAGTGAGTTACCTATTAAAGCAGTTTAACTAAGTGGATCACTTAGAAACAAGTTGCCAGGTATTTAGTTAATTAGTTGCTAGGACTTGAAAAAGGAACATTGGTATGAGGATGAAATAACATTTAAATACAAAATCAGCACTGACACATCACTTGTGGCCAGAAAATTATGAAATAGAAAACAAAGTAGAACCAATAAAGATATTACAAAAGCCAGTAGAAAGGATGATTTGGGAAGAACCCCTAATACAGAAGAACAGAGATCCGCTGATGACTCCATTAAGAACATATTAAATTCTAAATTAAAAGATGACATTCTATTGCGGAAGTATTTGTTCTTCAATTTGCAGTTTGTATATTAAGCCCCACGCTTGGGAGCCAATTTGAAGAATTATTATTATGTTCTTCAATTTGCTTACGTAAATATTATTACGTATGATATTGTAATGAAAAGAAGCTAGAAACAGTGATGTGTATTGAATTTATTTAAAGGTGAGTCGGAATTGTAACACTAACATCACTTAAGTTTACTCACTTAACATGTTTCGGGAAACCGTTGTTCCCATCCTCAGAAGGTTATCAATATTACATTAGTCAAACCAGCCAAATTTGCAGCCGAATTAGATGCATGGGAGAAGATCACCATTCTAAAACACAACACACATCTAATGAATTTTGATTTGCCGCCACCAAATCCTCTCTGGAAGTACATTTCTCCACCACAAGATGCCACCACAGTATCCAGTCCAAAAAACGGAAACACCAACAACACGGGCCAGTCGTGATAACCTTCTGAGGATGGGAACAACGGTTTCCCGAAACATGTTAAGTGAGTAAACTTAAGTGATGTTAGTGTTACAATTCCGACTCACCTTTAAATAAATTATTACGTATATTTGCAAAAAGTGTGCTGTTATGTAATTATTTAGCTCCACGTTGAGGGACACCAATTTGAAGAAGTATGTTTGTTGCCAACTTTGAAAAAGTTATTCAGCTGGATGCTGGATATGAGGTGTGAGAATCCCTGTGTATGTGTGTCACTTTGGGAATGTATTTAACTTACGTAATGAAGATACACTTTGATGTTTAATGCTTGGGACGCCAAACTTTATAGTGAAGATGATGCTTGTTTTACGTAATATTATTAAAGTTATTTGCCTCGGCTGCTTTCAGTTGCACTATAGAAACACAAGTTCTTTTAAGGTTGTGATAAGACAAGAATTAAAATACGTCACAGAATTTACTTTTTAAGTTTCACTTCTTTTTATTTCTGTTTATACTTGCACATTTACAAACACAACACTTTATAAAAGAAAAACTGTGAGCACTTTATATATTCTAGCGGAGAACACAATTTTTACCATTCGTACTCTACATCATCTTACATCTGCTCTCTATAATATCTTGCCCGGGACTGACTGAATTCAACGGTAAAAATCTTATAGCTTCGGTAATGCCAGTCTCTTATTGGCTAATTCTAGTCCAATAGAATTTAAGTATTCAAACTAAAACTTTTTCTTTACTGTTGATTGGCTAATTCTAAACTGTAAGCAAAATTACGTTATTACCGATCTTTTCATGACCAGTATTTTTAAAATTCCAGACACATTATTGTCACCAAAAATTACATTATTACCTCATTATTAACATCCTAAAACATATTATTCTCACAATTTTTGCACTGTTAGAGTATATAAACATTTACATAACATTAATAAATACGTTTACAATAAAAATAAGTATTTACAATGACTTTACATATAATACAAATAATAATTATATACATATTGTTTTCAAGGTGGGCTGTTATTGAATTTAATAATAATAAAACACAATTAATATCATTTAGGCATCAAAATACTGTCTCACTATAGGAGAACAAAGCAGGAATACACCAGATCAGCTGCAACGACTGCAAAAAAACCTAAATTAGGAAAATTAAAAGAAACAAAAACAAGAGCAAAAGAACACATCAAGAGCATAAAGCAGGAAGGCAAATCAGCAGTAGTTTGGCACTTTTGGAGAGACCAACAGACCAAAAACAGAAATCCAAAATACTAAAAAACATTTCAAGAAAAACTTCATTTGGAAGAACAGAAACCGCATTTTCAATTTTGAGACCAGGATGATGCCGGCAGTCAACTAGGAATTGATGATAAGACCAATTGGCAACATGAAGAGAGATATGCTTCCTGTATTTGGAAATCTTTCTCAATAAATTCTTGACGCAGCTGCCACATTATGATGTGTTTCATTGTAAATGAGTAGCATTTCAAGATGCTCGGCATTAGTAAAGTGAACCATTTTGTAACTGATAATCCACTGTTTCGAAAACAAGCCATAAGCGCAATAAACAAGTGAAATGCATTTCTTTATAACCAAACAAGCTGAAGTGTGTTTCTTTCAATTTTACAGTGTTGTCATGTTGTGTAATCTCACGGCTAACGATGTAAATTCAACTGAGACAAATTTCGAAAGCTTATAATAATAGTAAGAGTGTGATTTGTTTTAATTCAAAATGTATTTAACATGCAGAAAATATTTATCTTTCAATCTCCTCTAAGAAATATTTGGAAAAAAAATACTTAAACTGCATAAAATCTTCATTAAAATGGAGTTAATATTAAACTTTTCTTGTTTTTTTTCCCCCCCAAAAACTGCTTTAAAAACAACAAAATTACACTAAGAGCTTTTGTTCTTTTCATTACAAAGAGTCATTCTGTTCAACAGGTCACCTTCCGCCCTGTATACGAGGGTGGTCTGAAAAGTTTCCGACCTCAACATGAAGATGGCAGCACTCATAAATAAAAGCAGTGAATTTCGTTGTTCATCTGTTGACAGTTACTCACCAAAGTTTCAGCCATTTTGGACGCTCAGTTGTTATGTAACAGTCGTTTGAGTAAGGTGATGTGAGTTTTTTTATGAAAATGGACAAAATCGAGTATCGAGCTGTCATTAAATATTTGTTTTTGAAAGGCAATACACCTATGCAAATCAAAGATGAGTTGGATTCTGTGTATGGGGACTCTGCACAATCATTTACCACAGTGAAATTTTGGGCAGCTGAATTTAAACGTGGCCGTAAGAGCTTGGGAGACGATGAAAGTTCGGGACGTGCAAAAATTGCAACTACCGACAAAAACATCGTCAAAGTTCACCAAATGGTGCTAGACGACCGCCGAATTAAAGTGAGAGAGATAGTAGAGGCTATGAACATATCAAAAGAACGTGTTTGTCACATATTAAATCAACATTTAGACATGAGAAAGCTGCCTGCGCGTTGGGTGCCGCGTTTGCTCACGTTTGACCAAAAACGTGTTCGAATGAACATTTCCAACGCTCTGTTGGCACAGTTTAGGCGCAATAAATCCGAATTTTGGCGCCAATTAATTACTGTAGATGAAACTTGGATACACCATTATATGCCCGAAACAAAAATATAGTCCAAAGAGTGGACTGCAAAGGGGGAACCGGCTCAAAAAAAAGCAAAAACTGTTTTTTCGGCTGGGAAAGTGATGGCGACTGTTTTTTGGAATAGTCATGGAGTTCTTTTAATCGATTATCTTCAAAAAGGAAAAACCATTACAGGAGCATACTACGCATCATTACTTGACAAGCTGAAGGCAGAACTTGCAGAAAAACGGACACATTTGCAGAAAAAGAAAATCCTGTTTCACCAAGACAACGTACCGTCTCACACCTCAGCAGCTGCAATGGCGAAAATCCACGAATTACGGTTTGAACTGCTTGACCATCCGCCTTACTCACCAGATCTAGCCCCAAACGACTTCTTTTTGTTCCCTCATCTGAAAATTGCGCTTGGAGGACAGAGATTTTTGTCAAATGAAGAGGCAATCACCTTCGTGAACAATTATTTTGCAGAGAAAAATGCTGAGTACTATTTGGATGGGTTACAGAGATGGGAGCATTGCTGGGAGAAGTGTGTAGAGTTACAAGGAGACTATGTTGAAAAATAAAAAATTTTTGAAAAAACGTCTTGTATCTTTATTAGGTCGGAAACTTTTCAGACCACCTTCGTAAGTGAGCATGCTCATGGCAGAGTGAATTAGTGCATTTGTAATGTTGATATGACTCTGCTGTTTTCAGAGTTGTGACATAAATTGAGTGCTGCTCAGCATGCGATTAGTGAAGTCCTGTGTTTGATACTCCAGTGAGTGAAGTAGAATGAAGAAGAAGCTGTTTCAGCTTGATTCATTCTATTGCTTCATGCAAAATAAAGTGAATAATAGAGAAGACTGAACAAACTCATAATATCTTCATTTGCAATTTATAAAACCCATAGTTACTACTGGTTTTGTTCGGCTAGGATATTTTACTTTTCTTTTTTGTTTTTTTGGTGGTGTTTAACTCTCGTTCGTACTGCATATGGCATCACAAGCAGTAGACACAAACAATACATGAAATGAAATAATTGGGAAAGGAAATTTGCGAAGGAAACAGGCCTAATTTTAGCATACCTCTCTTAGCATTTGCCAATTATAAGGACCGAGGAAAATTTGTAAAAAACGTCAGTCAGGGAAGACAGGCTTTAAGCAGATCCCCTGTTCACAAGACTGTGCCTTTATGGCCTCAGTTACTCAAGCCGATAGCTCAGGATGTGAATATGCAATATATGTTCATTACTTATAAAGTACTTACTCTCATTTGCATTGAAAGGATGATTTTACTATCAGGTCCAGACTTGGTAAGTCTGAATGGTTGGCTGTCCATCTGCAAGTCTGGCTTTTCTATCAAAGATATGAGATTGAACACAAAGGCACCAATTTCCTGTTGTGTCTTCTGATCCACAACCTACAACATAACAATATCTCATTAACTAACATGCAAACAAATATTCAGAACCAAAGTATATTCATTTCATTTTAGCTTTATATAGGATTTTTTTTTAAAACAACTTCCAGCTGATTATCTTATCTTTTTGAGAAGACAATTTACGGTGAATGTTTCTTCATTTTAGGGGGCAAAAAATGGTATTTGTTACATTTTATTTAGTGTATATTTTCAAGTTCATTTCATGGTCGGATAAAATTATTTAATTTTTTGGTTTTATGCATTAAAGTAGATAACTTTTTTCTGAAAAATATTTTAGAGGTTTCTCTTACGATATAATGAATGAATGAAATAAAGTTTATTTGTACATTTTTTATACACAATCCTTTTTACAAAATTCCACTTCTAAACTAAGTTAACCTACACTATGTGATCAAAAGTATCCGGACACCCCACAAACATATGTTTTTCATCTTAAGTTCATTGTGCTGCCACCTGGTACTCATTATCTGCAACCTCAGTAGTCATTAGACACCGTGAAACAGCAGAATGGGATGCTCTGTGGAACTACGGAGTTCGAATGTGGTCAGGTGATTGGGTGTCACTTGTGTCAGAAGTCTATACACGAGATTTCCACACTCTTAAACATCCCTAGGTCCACTGTTTCTGATGTGATAGTGAAGTGGAAACATGAAGGGACATGTACAGCACAAAAGCGTACAGGCCGACCTCGTCTGTTGACTGACGGAGACCGCCGACATTCGAAGGTCTCACAGGAGCATAAAAGAGGATTTGGTCATGTTTTAACTTTCTCGTTTTTGTTCCTGGGCACAGCATATTAGATCCATATCATGCATACTATTCTTCACTGTGGAAATTATTCAAGGTGGCCGTGACTTGAAACAGCTGCTGCAGCCATCTCTAAGTCACAAGCTAGGAAAATGAAATTAAAGAAATTCCAGTAAATGTGCATTCTGACCACAGATCCTGAGTGACACCATACAAATGCATTGTGCATTAGTTCTAGAGAAAGTGTCAGCTTTAGTTTGTTTATATGCAATGACTAGAGGTATTGGAAACATTTATGGACTTGCAATAATTAGAAAATGTTTACTCTATTGAATTTTGACATCGGCTAAGCTGCATTATGTTGGCTGAATTAGAAACAGGTGAAAAAACAGCATTTATTTACAAACAAATGACATTCCAATGTGCAAAATAGACTTTCCACCTTGTTATCGATATGCATTCCCATTTTCGACCTGGGGTATTGAGAACCAAAATGCTGTATGCTATTTTGCTTCCCGTTCTTTTTCTATTCTTGGGTTTCTGTAAACAAGCCTCTATATCTATATATCTCTCAGCACATACTGTTTTTGCACTCAGCATCTTAGAGAACTGTTTTCAAAATCAGCAAAAAGTATGAGCAATTACATTTACGCAATATTAGTTAATGTGCATTAATAATTGTAAACAGCATGATATTTACAACTTTAGAGCAATTTTTAAACATTGATATATCTGACCCAAACTTAATTCCGCACAGGAAGGGTTAAGCATAAGCATAACGTAAACTTAAAAACTAGATTATATATATATATATATATATATATATATATATATATATATATATATATATATTATAATGGAACCGTTCACAATTAATGACGTAAATATAAAAATAAGACATTAAATTAAATGTAAACTTAAACAGTTGACCCAAGATTTCAAGCTTATATCTATGACAAACATAAGAAACTAGTTAATTGGAGAATAATTCTTATTACATGAACATTCTGCCATCTCACATGAGATTTTCCATCGCTAAGTTTTGACTCGCTAACTGTCTTTCTGGTAAGATCACTGACCAGGTATCACTGGGAGATCTATAAAAATTGCAGCAAAACAAACCATGATGGTAGATGGTGGTTTTTTGTAAGTTCAACACTCTTTAATCGGGTAGCTAGCTCTTGTTCATTTTGATACTTGTACATAACCTCTTTTATCGTGCATACTGTGAGTGATTGCTTTGCAGACTGCCATATTAATCAGCTGTTTCACACTCTGTTGTGATTAGCTGCTGTTAATGTTCTGTTGCTTAGTTTTCACTGTGAATGTCTCCTTACAGTTATTACCTATTTATACCAGGAATTTGTATTTTGAAAAAATTTCAATATTTATCTGAGTTTGGCCCTAACAATGACCCAAAGTTTGAGAATACAAACAGCCACTAAGACTCAGGAAATTAAGACATTAGCAATCAGCTGCCAAAGATGAAATTTTTTTCCTCTCCCTTAAAACCCAAATACCAGAGACATTGATGGATTCTTGAGTTTATTTGTACCATCATCAATTTACGAGAGCTGATCAATAAAGACTGAGACTGATTTTTTCCTGAAGCGCTCTTGATAGTTTCCTGTCTCTACTATAAATATTTGAAAAGAACGGGGTTTCATGTATAATGTCCATAGACGGCAGCACTCTTGTATTGGTAGGTTGGTAGTAATGCTGTATATTGTTGACCCTACTTGAATTTCGCATACCACAAAATGGAGGTGACACGAGAGGAGCAATACAGCGCAATAAAATCCTGCTTTCGTTTAAATCATACAGCCTCTGAAATTTTCGAAAAGCTGAAGCAAGCATACGGTGAAGATGCATACATTGTGCAACAGTGTTTAGGTGGTTCAAGGACTTCAAAGAAGGGTGAGTCTTCTGGGCTAAACATGGTGGGCCTGGTGTTTTGGCTTCCATTATGCCTGAAGTCAACATCAACACAGCTGCTGTGATTGTTGTCCCTCTTTTCGCTACTATTACAGCAGCGGATTACACGTCAGTATTGGCTACAATGAGGAAGCATATTGCAAGGAAACATCCAGAACTTCATCGGAGTGGGTGGCGACTTCATCACAACAACGCGCAGCCTCACGTCGCCAATCAAATCCAGGCATTTTTGGCTAAATTCAACATTACCTGTGTACCCATCCGCCTAATAGCCCAGATCTTGTCACCTGTGATTTCTTTTTATTCCCATCACTAAAGGCAAAGCTCCGGGGCATTCGATTTGAGAGCACTGAAGCAGTGCTGAAGAAAAGTGAGGCGATTCTCAAAGACCTGACAAAGAATGGCCTGCATCATGTGTTCGAGGACTGGCAGAGATGCTATAAAAAGTGCATTCAAGTAGGAGGGGACTACTTTGAAAAAGACCATGTCAACATTGAAATGGAGTAATAAATATCTGTGAAAAAAAAATCAGTCTCAGTCTTTATTGATCAGCCCTCGTACTTATTGCATAGCAAATGTTCACTTACCTTGAGATGAAGCGTGTCCGAATCCGGATTGTTTATCAACAAGGTAAAGCCTTGTTCCCAGACAGGGTCGTCAGTTCTGTACTGTATGGCTGTCTTCTCCTGTTGCTTGCCAAGCGTTAGTATGACAAATGGATCAGGCTTCTTGTTTGGGCGAGCATTCTGTTGCACAAAATTATAGTTAACATTACCATCACTTGCAGCACACAAATACATAACATAGTAGTAACTATCTGGTCCTATGGATACAATATACTGACGCAGTAATTTGTATCACAAATTATGTAAATGTCAAGAGTGAATATGCATTATTGTGTGACATTGATTTGAGATGTTTGTTGATTGTAAGCATTGTCGAGAAGTGGGTTTATACGGCCTTACTGAAACTGACAATAATAGCGTGCAATAATGCAGCGAGGGGGTGAGCTGTTTATCATTATTAGAGACGAGCAAATGACGTAATATTGGCGCGTTTTTCTTAGAATTTGCTGGAACATTTTTCCCTAGAACATATGTGTTCATAATTTTCATTGGATATAAAAATAGACGCTAATGTTGGCGCGTTTTATTAACCAATAGCAGCTCGGTTATAATCTTTAGGCATATCGGGGTGTGGGAGTATAAAAAGGGCTAGGTCAGAGTCAAATTCGTTCAGTCCATCAGAAACATTTGTACATTACACGTCGTCTTCAGTCCATCGAAAACATTTGTGCATTACACGTCGCTGAATTCAATAGAAAAAGTCATGGTGAATACATAGCATAGTTTATCGATTTGCAGTGTATGCGTAGCAAAGTTATGAAAAATATCAAGTGTCGTAAAGTTAATTATACAAAAAGTTGAAGTATGCGAATTAATAATGTTCAGTAAAGAAGTTATTATAACAGTTTCAGTTTGGCGAGTGTCAAGTTTAATATGTGAAAGTAAATAATGTGTTCGACAATAAATGTGTAAAACAAATTTTTTCATCAGTGTTATCTTTGGATAAAAACTCCTTTCCGTTTACACACCCTGTATAAGATAAGTGCTCGACCAAAAAGATCATAGCTAGCCGGAGGACAGTGAACCCAAAAATTAAACACAATAATAGGCGCTCAGTAAAAGATAACACGAAGTGACCGCGACAAATTGTCTTTTATACGTGCGGCAGATAAACAGTAGCATTCTTTCAAACGAACACTAATACCATAGCAAATTGGCTACCACAACGTGGAGCTAACAAACTTAACAAATAATACCGCCACAATACTAATGAGTCAACTTTAAAGCAATTCTATGTACAGAGTGTTAATGACCATGGGTTGAAATGTATGGTGGCCTAAGGGATATGATAGCGACTCACAGAATGAGTAAGAAAAGATTTTATTGTACACTATTATGGCAAACAAATACAAATATACAGGATAAACTAGACCACCATAACAGTCATTCATATCGGAAGATACAACATTAAAACTTTCGAGATATAAATATTATAACTAAAGCTCATGTGAACTTTCACTTAAGGGGGATGGAAATGGGTGAAAATGTGACCAAACATGTCAAAATTTCACATTTTGTTTTTTTGTACCAAAAAATACTAGATGGTTTGAAGTGCGTATATGCAGTTTTAAGCATGACAGTGCCTAGAAATTGTTCTAATTACATCATATAGAAGGCGTGGCAGCTGATGAAATCGCTGCATATGGCAAAAAATCTGCCTTTTTTTTTAACCGATTTTTGTGGGATTTTTTACATGAAGGTTAGTTGAGTGGTATAAGATAGTAACAGCAGCTCTGCTGGTAGATGTCGTGTAACATCAAATTATATGTTGTTTCATATACATGAGCCAGAATGTGGTGTACAAAAGAAAAATTTAAGATACAAACTGCTGGAGGATAATTGTGAACACCAGTTTACTGTCATCATTGGTGAATGACCTGAAGTGTAATGACCACAATCAAAAGTATTTGTATATACGACTTGGCACTGAAAGGCCTGGCTTATGCCATAAATTAACAACTGATTTGCAGTGTTTGTAATGAAAAAAGAGTACAAATTACACATCTAAGCTGGACACTTCTAGGAAGTTCTGTAAGTGATTATTTCTGGTTAACTACATGCAAACTTTTAAATTCATTTTTCCTCACTTTAATTTTTGCTACACTTTTATTCATTCAAAACAAAATTAAATCCACAAATTAGGTGCTAGAGGGCTGAAATGTTTACTGTGCATTCTATAAAGCATAAAAAAAAAAAAAAAAACTGACACATGGAATTCAGGATTAACTTAGTACTTTTTGAGATAAAATATGTCAAACTTTTTTTATAAAAGGTGTTGAGTGAATTTTCATTTTGAAATTTGCAATTTTTTTTTAAATTTTTTTTCTCAATAATTCAAAAGCTAATTGATATACAAAAATGAAACTCTGCCAAGTAGTTCCACATAACACCTCAAATATGTGTACAACAAATTAAGTAGTAGCTTTAAAATTGCGTAAAATAAAAATTTCACCCATCACTCCCCTTAAGCTTAATTTGATTTATCAGCCTCAAGTGGGAGCCAAATAGGGTACCTAGCAATGGGTCCTCGATACCGTCAACACCTCAATACTCTCTATACTCGGTGGTATCAAGTACGTCTGATACTTAGATAAATCTTCAATTTTTTTTTTAATACTTTTAAATTTTTAAGATTTACATTATTGAAAGTTGCTGCATTTAACTCAGGGAGTGGCTGGACTACAGTTCTAGATAAACCTTGACTGCGTTTCCTGTGGGTGAATCAATGCTACATTGCATAGAGTCTTGTGTCTAAATGAAACCATGCAAAACAATGGGGGAAGGAGTGGAAGTATTCATGTAACTGTAGCATTAACCAAGTTGTGAATGAAGTTGATTTAGCTGACGTTTCTGCAATAGTCTGGCTTGTGACTCACTCTCAGCCATTCCATTTACTTACTCTGGTGACCAAAATCTGTGAATCCAGCAGAAACAATTGAGAGCATAAGACATGAGATAATACAGCAGCGCATGGAAATATTTGTTATTTTTAGTTGTTTAAATTTCATGTAAAATATATAAATTTGTTTATGTTTTCAAGATTGCAGAATAAAGAAGAATTTCTAGTATTTGTTTTCCTATGGATAGAAAACCCTTAAAAAGAAAGTTTTCAGCACAAAAGGTAGTTACATTAAAAGGGAAGCAAAGACATATTATTATTATTATTATTATTATTATTATTATTATTATTATTATTATTATTATTATTATTATTATTATTATTATTATTATTATTATTATTATTATTATTATTATTATTATTATTATTATTATTAGCAGCCTTGACTAACAACAGGTGATATACATATAACCTGTGGCATTATGAAGATTAAAAAAATTGCTGCCAATTGGAGAATATCAAACAGGAATAATTTTGGAATTAGCATATAATACAAAATTGGTTACATGTTATACAAGATGTGTTCAAAAAGTACCGGAACTTTGCAGCTTAGTCTGTTTTTCTAAACATGCATTTTATTATTGGGTTAGGGAGACTCAAAACGTAAATTTGTGGTGAAATCTCAGAATAAAATTCTTGGATAGAATGCAATACCTCCCCCACTTACTGTAGGTAAGCAGTAGAGAGAGTAAAACAGCTTTGCAGCTTTGCAGCTTAGTCTGTTTTTCTAAACATGCATTTTATTATTGGGTTAGGGAGACTCAAAACGTAAATTTGTGGTGAAATCTCAGAATAAAATTCTTGGATAGAATGCAATACCTCCCCCACTTACTGTAGGTAAGCAGTAGAGAGAGTAAAACATGTTTCACTATTTTTAAGTTTTAGAAATGTAAGAACCTTTCAAATTTCAAAATTTTAAGTCATTAATAAATCCGGGATTATTGCAGGCTTTTGTAAAAAGACAAAAACTACTCACTGGTAGACTTTTGGCAGAGTCAATGAACACTGTCAGAAGTCCTGAGCTCATTGATGTGACTCTCAACAGTTGTGTTTCTGCAATTGCCTAGAAAGAAAACAAACAGATTGTAAAACATAATGATGTTGTAAACATTACAGTAAATTAAATTGAAAGTTTACATCCTTCTCTCGGATTTCCAAAACACCTAGGTATGTTGCAAACCTGTGTTAATGGTAAAGGTACGAATGAACACGGGGGCGCCCCCAAAAACTGGGGCAGAACACTGCACACAGGCCAGTTGACCCCTTCTGGTTCTGCCTGGGAGGGAGAGATGAGGGAAGAGAAATGAAGGGCGACCAAACCCACATGATGGGCATAAGCACAAATGGGATCCCTAATGTTTCCAGATTGAGCACATCCAATACCGCCTGGTCCTGCCCACAAGCAACCAACCTCCAGTGTCCCCAGGGTGGAGTCCACTCAGAGGAGAGACCTAACTGAGCAGTCCTCACATCGCCGTCAGAGAAGAAATCTCTACAGTGTGCAAGCCACCATTCAGCTGAAACCCATCGAGTACCATTAGTTGTCCTACAACCCTGAAACATGACAAGGAAGATGAAGGATACATGAAATTACAGGGAGGAGAGTGTGGTAGAAGATGAACCATCCTAGCATTCGGCTGTCGACCTGGGGAAACCACGAAAAACCCATGGGCCAGAGTAGCCATTCACCATGCATCCAACCTGGGACCACAGATGCTGCCTCCTGAACCATCTCGCTCCGTGCAAACCTGTGTAACCTTCCCTCATCCAGCAAAGCATAATAATTTTGCAATGAGATGAAATTTAGAATGCATAAAATGTTCAGTGCAGCAAGTGTACAAAAATTACATGTAAAATAAATGGGAATTTCGACTTGCAGATTTATTTTAGTAATATTTCACTAATCAGAGACAAGTATCAAGAAAAGCAATTACAGTAAAACCCCACTTAATGATGCAGAAAAAAAATGAAAGAAGAAAGAATGAACAAAAAAATACAAGATGTTGAAATTCATGCTGGCAATTTTGCTGTGACAACTGGCAATGTTCTTTTGCCCAAACCATAAATTCCAATACAGTTGCTTGGAATTGTATGCTATTAATCCTCATCCCCTACCCCATATTTCAAGAAATATTATACCATTAGAACATAACTGCTTGCACATGCATGCCCAAAGTTATTTAATTGTTGGTGTTGGTCGTTGTGGTTTATTTGTGTAGCAAAAAGAAAGCATGAAAGCGGATGAGAGATTCAAAACATTAGAAATAAGAAAGACTACAAAATCATATTTAAATCTTAACGGGAAATACTGAATTATGGCACTATCAATAATACAAAATCTTTAGTTTTTAGGTTGCCTTGAGTATCACGGAACAAAGTAATGAACAACACCAACAGATACAATGCTTATCAAATGGCAATGTGTTGCAAACATTGCAAGAAGAAAGTTCAGAAAACAGTTACTGATTTTATAAAATCATATTTGTAAATTTTGTAATGCATAGTTTAATGTTGTAAACAGTCTAGTTTTGTATTAAACATTATTACATGCATTTGGAGTATAATTAGTTTTTCTTTCACTGCTTAACATCATTATCAATTATCCAAGAAAAAAAAAACAAGTTAACCAAAATGACTCTGCCTGCTTTAGGGCCGGTTTCACCAACTGATGTTAAAAATTTAACATAATGTTAAAACGTTTGCGTTTCATCAAGCTTTTACAGCAAATTGTTAGGTAGCATTTTGTTAATGTCAAAAAAGTTGCGAACGCTAACATTTGAGAAGGCGGTGGCCAAAACTATACTGCTTCTGAACGTGCCCCAATGCATATTGCTGCGCTCTCTGTGTCAGTAGCAGACAACTATTTACACTCATGGCAATTTCCATGTGATGTTCCCAATTGTTTTAGGTTAGAATTGTGATGTCAACTGCAATAAATGCTTCACCGTTTGAAATGCATTAATTAACAAGTTAATAAGTAGATGTATTACCAAGCGCGAAACAGCTGACGGTCTTACATTAAAGGATAAGATTGCATCCTGGGACAAAATCCGCGAGCTAACAAAGTGCAGCACCAGAAACGTTAGGTGCGAAGAGCATGTAAGACAGTTTAAAACTGTGGAGGACACTGCATTGAAACTAAAGTGTGCAAAAATGTGTTATCACTGATTAATGAAGCAGACCTGAAAAAAATACTGTTTGCTTCTTGAAGCAATTGCTTTGAAAACCTTCCGGACAAACCCACCAACATTATCACCCATAAATGAAAAATGCTAGTAGCATAAAGTCTAAGTACCTAATTAACACTTGTAGCTTAGGAGAAAGAGGCATGCTTCTGTTGATAGTATTCTAACCTCTCGTATTTCGCATAAAACCTTGCTTGTGGCCCCTTGAGCAGTCTATATTGCTTTAAAAATTCCTACTTTTGCAGGGTTTCAAATTTATTATGATGTATGACTACTCTTCTGTTAGAAATGGCATTCAATAATGCCAATTGTAGCAAACTCGCATCAACAGCTTGGTTCGCGGCAGTCATTTTCCAGCTCCTAACATTTCTTAAATGCCTTAACACAGGGGTAAGGAAATGTTAACTTAACATGGACTTTAACACATTAAGGTTAACATTGTTTGATGAAATAGAATTTGTGTTAACTTCAGTGTTAAATCAGTTTAACATTGTGTTAAAATTTAGCATCTGTAGGTGAAACCGCCCCTTAGTTTGGTTAGATAGGGTTACTGTACATGTTAAAATTCTTTAGAAAACTGTTTCTGTAAGGAATTGATAACACCTTCAAGTTCGCCACAGACCACCAGACAGTGTTGCAGAAGAAATACAGTAACCACTATCTTCTCCGACATCAGATGATGTAAACAAATGCTTCCAAAGCATGCTCTCATTGTAACTATATGACATGTAACTAAAATGTGTCACCAGATGACTCAGTGCTATATTAAAGTCAATTGCTACTTAAATATTACTTATATAATAAATGTTTATACTTACAGCTTTTAGATCTTCAAGACAAGAAGTGAGGGTGAGCCATGTCATGCGTAGGTGTACCATACCACTTTTGACTCCTTCTAGGGTCACCCACTGCAAAATAGGCATGCACTTACTATATAGTTCAAGTACTAAGGACTAATAATGGATAGTAAATTAAGCTGGAAGGAATGTGTTAATCATATTAAGAAAAAAATCATTCCTGTCATTGGTGTCTTGGAAACGGAAACATTTAATAAGTATTATAAACTCCCATTTCACTTATTTGAATCATGTCTGGGGAACGTGTAAGTAAAGTTTAACAAATTAAATAAAAATACTATAGAGGAGAGCAACAAGGAATCGTATGGGATGTCATATCAACCCCAAACAGAGAATTATATTTAACCACAAAACTCCCAGCCTTAAATGTTGGAATAAAACTTTGTTGCAGTATCGTTCGTGTTATCTTATTTGCTGAGCGCCTGTTATTGTTTTATTATTTTGAATTTTGAGTTCTTTGTCCTCCGGCTAGCTATTATTACCCAGTCGAGCAAATCTCTTAAACAGGGTGTGTAAACGGAAAGGAGTTGTTACTAAAAGATAACACTGATAAAAGAATTTATTTTTACACTTTTATTGCCGTCACACTTTATTCATTTCACATAATTACTCTTGATACACGCCCGACTGAAACTGTTATATTTTCGAATGTAACTATTATCACTTATTTGCCGCACATTATTAATTCGCGTATTTCACATTTTTTAACTAACTTTACGACTCGAGAGATTCTGTAGAACTGCGCGACGTTTAACCCGTGAATGATTCTGTTGAACTGCGCGACGTGTAACCCATGAATGATTCTGTTGAACTGCGTGACGTTTGCCTTGTGAATGATTCTGTAAAACTGCACGTTACCCGTCTCTGGCTCGGAATTTATACTCCCTCACCCCGATATGTCTAAAGATTATAATCGAGCTGCTATTGGTTAATAACACGTGTCAACATTAGCGTCTATTTTTATATCCAATCACAATTACGAACACATATGCTCTAGGGAAGATATTCCCTCCATTTCTAAAGAAAAGCGCGCTACTCTGACATCATTTGTTTCTCTCTTCTAATTGATAAACAACTCACCCCCTGCTACATTGTTATCCACTCCTATTGTCAGTTTCAGTGAGGCCGTGTAAACTTATTTCCTAACAATGCTTATAATTAACAAACATCTCAAATCATTGTCATACAATAATGCTAATTTACACTACAATCACTCTGGCATTCACAGTGTTGTGATATAAAATACTGTCTCAACTTGGACTAACAATTTTTATGCATGAAGTTATACATAACATCACTAAATTAAACTTGAATATTAAAATAAATACTGAAATCCATAACCAGGGTATGAGACAAAATAATATTCAATTAATAATGCCAAATTCCACTAAATACAGCATTCAATCAGTATTATACACAACTTCTAAGAATTATAATTTGTTTCCAAGTGAAATAAAAACTATACCAAACCTGCATACATTTAAAAAGAAATTAAAGTAATATTTATGTTATGTTTTCAGAAAAGTTACTTATTGCATATTAAAAGGACAAATTTCTAATAAAACTCCACTACAGTAGAATAGTACTTGCAGGAGTCAAAATTGTATTACTAAAAATGTATTCTTCAAATCTTATTTAAATACAAGAACCTCATTAATCCAGATTTCCAGTTTATCCAGACTGAATTTTGCTTACTTTTTCACCACAAAAGATATGTACATTCTTTGAAAATAAAAGTACATATGAATGTATATAGTTGTACCATTGGCATCACAGCTAGAGAAGAGATTGCTGTCAGCTACATAGAACAACAAAACTAAAATGCATGAGATTAAGTTTCATTTGTTTTCACAATGGTCCTGATAGTGATTGTAGATGTCTCATCTGGTCAGCTTTCAATTCTTTTTACTTTCTCTACTACGTATAGTAAGTAGGGGAAGTATTGCATTCCACCCAAAAACTTGATACTGAGATTTCACCTGAAATACATGTTTTGAGGCCTCCTGAATCCAAAAAAAGTATTATTGGAAACATGTCCGTGTGTGTGTCTGTCTGTGAACATCATAACTCAGAAATGAACACTAGGATAAACACCAAACTTGGAAGTTAGGTTCAGTATCTTCCAGAGATGTGACATGAAGGTTTTCAAGAAAATCTCCCCACCCCAGATTACCCTTTACATGGAACATTTTTCGAAAATTTTAATTTTCTCAAAAATGGCTCTAACGATTTTGATTAAAATATCATATATTTAAGATACTTTCATGACAAATAAAATGTATATCTCAAATTTTCTGGGAATGTCTCCAAAAGTATTCTTCATTGTGAACGACTTTTGCATAAAACTTGTAAACCGTAAGAGATAGACAAAATGTTACACAAAAAATGTAGATCGTGTTAAAATACACAATTTATGTCATATACATTTTTTTTGTTGAGTGAACCATTTTCGAAATATTGCTTGTTATTCCCTTAAATTTTCCAATACTTTTTCTCAAATGTGAATTCGTTATTCACTTTTTTTATGTCCTGGACATGCAAAGAATGCGCCAATAGCAACCAGCTCTTAAAATATTTGACTATCGCTTAAAACCTACCATATTCCCCTTGCATCTACAAGAAAACTAGCAATAAGATTAACATCTTGATTAACATGAAGCATATGGAGAATAAGCGTTTGTAAAAATAGTTTGTACAAGAATAGAGAGAGTCATGTGAGTGTAACACATCAGAATTTTTTTTAGGGTTCCCCACAAATAGATGTACCAATTTTGTCAATTTTGATTTCGCTTCTTAGGTTTAGCGTTTTACGATTCCTTTGTACTAAACTTATTAACCAAACGTCTCACAGTATCTCTACCTGGAACTGGAGTAACAGGAAATTTCTACTGAAATTGTCTACACACCTGTTTACATAATTCGGTTTTTATGTATGTATCGTACGTAAAAATTCATTGTTCAAGCATGAATTTGTCAGCAGGCATTGCAGTGATCTCAAATCACACACAACACAGATGTCTTGAAAAAAGTTTTATCTCTGAGATGCACAATGTCAACTGTCTTTACAGCACCAACACAGCAGCAACTGAAGCACAGTTGAAGATAACCTTGAATGTGTCATGCACCGCCAGTTGTGCATCGGAAAAGTACCAAGGTCTGAAGTACAGCGTGCTACTCTGCATATAGCCAGTCTGTGCCCTCACATTAAAATGCCTTCACTGTAATTTGTTTCCAGATTTTCGATAAGTCCCACCTAGTCTGGTTAAACAAGGTTCTTGTGTATGTTAGTTATCGCCATACACCATAATTGTACAGAGAGAGCCAAAAAACTACGAACTGACTGATGGTGTTCTTCCTGTCCACATCCTCGGCGCTCGTTGCTGTCTGCCGCTATCATAGAAAGCTGTGGATGAAACCATACAACATTTTTAAAACTACTTTTAAAGGCTTTACTTACCAATTTTATGAAAGGAGATTCTGAAACTGGCCACCGTCATTGTCCATACATTTTTGGCATCGCTTTAGGAAACTATCCATCACTTGCTATAGTTCGTTGAGAAATGCTGGCAATTTCCTGGCGGTATTTTGTTTTAATTCTTCCAGGGTGTGTGGGTTTGTCTTGTACACTTTGTTTTAAGTTACCCCAGAGATAGAAATTGCAGGGATTAGGCCGGGGGACCGAGGGGGCCACAAATCTGTACTAATAATTCTGTCCTCAAACACACTTTCAATTTTTCTCATTGAAATATTGGCGTATAAGCTGTTGCAGAGTCTTGTTGAAAAAAAGGCAAAATCACGCTCCCTGGCTGTTAATTCTCTAAAACAAAAACAAAATAAATAAAAAAAGGAGCAAAATTGTATTCACATATGTACGGGCGTCAACTGTTGACTCAAAACAAATTGGTAAACCCATACACCCTGGAAGAATTAAAAGAAATATCCGCCAGGAAATTGTCAGCATTTCTTAACGCGAACTACGGTGAGTGATGGATAGTTTCCTAAAGAGGTGCCAAAAATGTATGGACAACAACAGTGGCCAGTTTCAGCATCTCCTTTCATAAAGTTGGTAAGTAAAGCCTTTAAAAGTAATTTTAAAAATGCTGTATGGTTTCATCCGCATCTTTCTATGATAGAGGGAGACGGCAACGAGCGCCGAGGACGCGGACAGGAAAAACACTGCGCAGCCGGTTCGTAGTTTTTTGGCTCTCCCTGTATATGTAGTGCCCTGGGTAGAGATTAGCTCATTAAGGGAGAATTGTGAAATGAATAAATAAACTAATGACCAGAGTGCAAACTTGAATATTTACTTACCAGATCAACCTGCCCCTTTTTGGCAACTCCACTCACATCCACAGTGGCTCTGTAATAGTACATTTATTAACAGTTTAGTGTTCCAAGGTACCAAATGTAAACATAAGTAACAAATATGTTTGTGAATAAGCATTAACAGAGACAGATTTTTAGAAGTAAAGAAAGAATGGGACAGATAAGTCAAGAATATTACTGATATTACTAAATTAACTTTACATGATACTTGTGTGAAAAACAAAGCGTTACATTACTTCTGAAACAATTATTACTTTATGAAAGAACATGTAAGTGAAATGCTGCTAGTTAAAATGGACAAGCGCATGCATTTCTTCATTAACACTAAACAAAACTGTGCTGTAGGTTTTCTATGCACTACAAAACAAAATCAAAACAGGTTACATGCCTCTGTGTTGGAACACGACACCCAGCTGTTGCAACAAATTGAGTGTGGAGAGTAGAAAATGACTACAGCTCAGTTGCCACTGAAACTTCACTACTAAAGCACAGTAACCCACCATCCACATCTACTACAGAAATATCAAAAGTAGGTGCTCTTAAGTTTCACTTTTAATGACAAATTTCAGGATCATTAGACTAAGTTTTGTAAAGATGTAACCTTAAAGAACTTCAACTTAAACAAAATCAATGAAATAAATAAACAAACAAACAAATAATAATAATCAATGGTAACAGAAAAACCATGAAACATGAATCATTGTTACTGCATTTTCTTCATAACACTTTGCACTCAGTAAAATAAAGAACAAAATTGGGGTGCATAATAATATATTGTGAAACAAGTGTGGTAAATGCATGTTTACAAAATGAGAAGAAGTCTGGAAATGACTGTGTGATATTTCAACTTCCAAGTTTCCACAAAGCACTTAACCCATACGTATTGCATACCATTTTTTCAACCATAGTGAATAACATAAATATTTACGCAAAAAAAGAATTAAGGCTGGTTCACAACAACCAAGAAAGGTAACCAGAACGAGAACGACAAAGTTGATATACATGTATTTTAATGGGAGTGTTCACAATTGACAGAAAGCTTTCCCAGACCCCGGAAAAGGGAAAGAAGACAGATCTAAATGAATTTATTAACGAAATAATCCTAAAATAGAAAACAATCTGAAAATTGGTACAGTAATATTTGATCTTTCTAAAGCTTTCAACTGTGTCGATCACAATCTTTTAATGAGCAAATCAGAAAAATATGGACTGTGCAGCATTGGTAATAAGTTGATCAAAACTCATTTGATAGGAAGAAAGCAATCAATGCAGATATATTATAAGCATGCTAATTTAACTAGTGAAATAGTCAAAATATGAAGCAGTAAATTATGGAGTTTCACAAGGAACAGTCCTAGGTCCCTTATTGTTTATATTGTATGTAAATGATATATGTGAAATAACTAATACAAAAGTGATCTCTTATGCTGACAATACATTATTATGTTGGGGTAATGAAATCAACAGTCTAAAAATGAATATGAAACATGCAATAACGTGTCTTTTAGACTTCTTTGAAGCTAATAACCTCAAATGTAACATAAACAAAACCAAAATAATGCAGTTTATCTTGGGAAATAAATTGTTACAAGAGATATTTTGCCTTCAGATTGAAAATGATAATATAGAAGAAGTGTATGAATATAACATCTTAGGAATGCATGTACACAGCAGATTAACATGGACTAAACATTTAGACATCTTATGTAGCACAATTAGTATATCAGTTTATTTATGAAGGTATTTTAAATCGACATTAGTAGAAAGGTATTTAAAACTAATATACTATAGAATCAATTACCCACATAAATTACCAGCAAGATTAAAATTATTATCTGGCTCCACTTTTAAGTGCCATCTGAAAAAATTCCGAAAAATTCAGAAATGTTTGCATAATCTTGACAAATTGTGAATTATCATAAGTTTTTTCTGTTTATTTATACTTTTATTTTATACTTTTTATAATACTGACGAGGCTAACATTCTGTAATGAATCTACAGTTAATAAAGAATTGAATTGGTCAAGTTTTAACTACCTCATTCCCGTTATTGGGCATTGCACACTGCACTCTTCACTACAAAGATTATTTTAGGTGGCCATGAAATGAAACAACCACTAGTGCTCTCTCTAGTTGCAAGCTGGAAACATGAAACTGGAAGATAGTCCAGCTATGTGCATGCTAACCTTAGACCCTGACACCCGCAGATTCATTAAGTGTTGGCTCTTCTAGTGAAAGGGTCATCTTTAGTTTGTTTATATGCAACTCAAAATGGAGTATTACCTCAAAAATAATAGCAAAAGCTACAAAGAACAGTAAAAAAAATAGCAGCAGAAACCAACAAAAAACAACTTTAATGTATGTTATTAAATAAAGGAATGAAGGCTTGGTACAACTATAGGAATCGGAAATGTAATAGATCTACATTTAGAAGTTTACTTTTTCAAATTTGTAGTTGCCTAACTTGCATTATGTTGCCGAATTGGAAGCATGTGAAAAAATATCATTGGTCAGTTAAAAACAAATAAAATATTGTATGTTAGATTGTTTTTTGTTCTCGTTTCCATTTTGGTTATTGTTCTTGTGCTATTGTGAACCAGCCTTTACTGTCAGCTCTAACCTCTGCAAACTCGTGATTAATTAGACACACCTGGTAGTGTTGACCAAGCCAGTTAACAGCTGAAGGCGAGATGGTTGCTTGCACCAAAAGTTATATTTAAATGCTGCATGAATTAAATCATAAGTAACAATTAAAGGGAAGTAAAGACAGTAAGATTCAACTACGAAATATGATTACACCGCATATCTGCAACAATAAATATACATATCAATACTTGAAGAATTAAACACATTCTATTAACGTCTGCAGTAAAAATGCAAAATACACGGAGTAGGAATTTCAACTTTCAGTGAATTCTCAAAAAATGCTTTTAAACCTTTGTGGAAAGCATTTATAGATAAACTGCCAATAAAAGGTTTAAAAATTTTTGCAAATGTTATATATTAATGGAAAAAAATAGACAAACATTTCTCTACAATGCATGTGATGTTACACAGCTTTCCTTTAAATGTTTTACATCAGTGAACAGCTAAAACTTGCTCAAAAACAACAAAGCAGACAGTTAAAATCCTGTCTAATTGATAACAACTGCATTCTAGACTGCCTCTGTGATTGAGTGGGGAAGTTTTCTTTGATTAGAATCTTCCCCTATATTCTGCACAGTCTGGAAGTATGAATATGAGAGTGAATGTGGGTGTATTTTATGTTACAAATGATTACAAACCCAGTGTTAAAGAAGCTACAGACAAAAAGTTGTTTCTCTCGTCAAAGCTCCAACATGAAAGGGCTATAACTATACTGCAAAGGCTCATTGTTTTCTGTGCTATGAGCATTCATTTCCAGGTAAACTCCTCATTATCATTAAAAATGTAACAGTACACACCGAAATCATGCATAATTAAAGAAAGTTACAATCAACTACATACACAGAGCATTTAACTGAGAATTTCCTGGTGTTTACTTGCACTTAAATATAACGATCATACATTTAAAGCATTTGATGCTGTTTCTCTTCGCTTATGTGCATTTGTTGCAGCTTATCAGCATAGCAATTGCACGCAAAATAAAAAAACTCATTCAAAGCAACACCAAGCATTACTACAGATTCCAGATAAATCACTTGAATCAACTTTGAATACCCTTTTGCTCTTGGGTTTTAATTAGGAAATTTAGGCCACAAGTAGTCATATAAAATTTAACATTTTTTTGGTTAGATTAGAAGCTCAATTTCCAGGGCTAATTCCCCCATAAGCTGAAAGGAATCATCTGCTAATTGCATGTCAGAAGAAAGTTAAGTGAAGAAAGTTGAAGTGATCAAACTGTGGTATTACAGTGGTATTTAAATCTGTGTAGGCCTACTCTTGTAGTGCAGTGTGAGTGGCAAACAGAAAAGATGTGCGATTTCTCTGGAAGCAAAATTTAATGCAATAAAAAGGTTGGATAAAGACAGGCCTATTAAATAGGATGATGCTAATGACACTATTAATAATATCATCAATCCTGAAGAGGAGCATGGCCCTGAAAATATCACATTCTGAGGGACTGATGGTGATCAAAGCTACAATAGCCTACAGCACGAAGTGTTTGTGCTGCTTGATCAGGGATTTCTGATCCCTTCAGCTGCCGTAGTGCAGGCACTGTGGACCCTGAACACTCATGGTACTTCTGACATTACTAGAAGTATGCTGGGCCAAACGTCCAAGGCCCCACCCTTAAGGGTGTCGTTTGGATTGGATTGGACTCGACAGGGCAGTGGTTGCCGATACCCATGGGAGATTGAGGACGTCTGGGTGGTTTTCCGTCCAGACGAGATTGTAAGATGCCTCAAGGTCCTCCAGTACCGGCCGGGAGAACCGGTAGACAGTTGCCCCACCGAGGTTCTTCGGTAGTCTTCCCCTTTTGGGGTTGACGTGCATAAATAGCGCATCTATTTCCATCCTGTAATGGGGGGGGGATTAAAATTTTCAGGTACCGGCCTACAGGAAAAGCTCTCAGGGAAGGGAGAGCCACTCAGATGGCGCCCTCCTCACATGGTCACGTGGAGGTGCAGTCCCCTGGTGTTTCTTGTCCCTACACTGACATTACATTGAAGCATCTAAGAGAAGCAAGAGATTAACCTAAAACACTATGAAAGACTTTTTCAAAAAGTAAATCTTCTGAATATGGGCAGGCTATAATTAAAAACATAAAAAACGTGCTTAAGTATGCACAACCTTCAGCATTTTCAATCCTATGGGAAAACATCCATAATACAAAATATTTTAACTGTAGTTTTAGGGTATGTATTCAAAACTATTATACATGTCAAAGATAAAAAGGAATTTAACATACTCAATAAAGACTGTCATACAAATAATACAAAAAGGGCAAATGATTACAATGGGGTGAGATAAAAAAAAAACTAAAACCAATGGGCACCCATATAAAATAAGACCTATATTGTATAATAAATTACCTTTGGCAATTAAGTATACCATAGACTCAAAACTAAAACTCTTCTAAAGTCATGCTTAATATTACTAAACTATAATGGATGTGTATACAAGAAATTATTTTGTAAACAATTTATGGCTTTATTGTATTTTGATTGACTAACTGTATAGATATAACAGTGTCAGATGCTTTCGTAAATGTCTACTGACTGCAATAAAATTACTATTATTACTTAATATTGTAGGTAATCTGTTTATCCTTTATATAAACTGTATAAAGTATTCAATGTATATTTTAAGCAACCATATTGTAATAAACAATTCTGTAAAGTTTTAAGCCTTTTTTCCATTTATTAGGACATTATTGCCACATTATCAGAGTTTTTCATTATCCGAGATAGTCTTGGTCCTAATTATCTTGGATAATCACAAGTTTACTGTACTACTTCCTTGGACGATTGCACTGACAACGGTCTATGAAACATTTTCCTTGTATGTAAATGTTGCAGAAGAGTGCTCAAAAATTGACTCAAATGATTTAATTACAAGTTATATAATATCAACTGGCATATAAGAATTTATTCAGAAATGGACTCTGAATCTCAGCAAACGTAATGTGATAACTTTGCAATGCTGATTTTCTAAGGGTAATTATTTTCAAGTAGATAACATTATTAGACTAGGAGCAGAAGATATATGTAGGTTTGAACTTTCATTTCTTTTTCTCTTATTGGAGCTTTTGAGAATATGTATGGTGAACCAACAGTGGAATATTGCTTTTAACTTCATTACCTGAATGTTTCTTAAATAAGTGAAATGTGCTTTGTTGGATATACATCATTTGATATTTTGCAAATAGTTTGGAGGTTATGTTATGTAGCCTAAGGTATGTAAAAAGTACCCGTTTCCATATGGTAACTCATATTTACATTTGCAGCCCTGAAATATCTGATCATTTCTGCATGTAAGATTAATTTATCATAATTTTCCTTATTTTACTTTTACTTTTAATCTTCTCTAAGTTTATTAATTAAAATACAGAACAGAATTAGCATTAATTCTAATTGTTACCATTTCCTAACAAAGGTAACAGCAGCCAAAAAAGCCTAACACATTAACTTGTTTTTAATGGCCATCAATTTCTTTCACACATAGTTGAAAGTATAGTTAAACAATGTAAACAAAATCTTGAGTGCTGCATTCACATTACTTTCTCTACTCATTCTTCTACAAGATATTATTACAAAAGCTTATTCCTCTACTTCTTGATAGGTAAACTTTTATTACAAATTTATGTATTTCATTGAAAGTATAAAAGAGTAAAAGTTTTGAAAAGTTGATGACTTGCTACTTGAAAGTACATTTGAATTGAATTGTGCATTTTAATGATATTTACTTCTTTTTTTTCTTCTTTTTTTTTTGTGGTATAGGTAGTAAGATTTTGTCTGTCTCTTATGGTTTACCAATTTAACAAAAGTCATTCACAATGAAGATGACTTCACAGGCTCTTTGCAAAAAAAATTTAAGGATATACACTGTATTTATTATGCAAATATTTTAAACATCTTATTTTTTTTAATCAAAATCATGAGTACTTTTTGAGAAAATCAAAAATAACAGAAATGTTTCCACGTAAAGGGTAGTTAGAGGTGGGGAAGCTTTTGAAAATCTTTGTGTTGCATCCTTGGTATTTAAACACTTTTTGTTTTGAATTATGATGTTCACAGACAGACATAGACCTAATTCTAAAAATGCTTTCTTGGATTCAGAAGACTTCAAAATGTGTATTTCCGATGAAGTTTTGTATCAAATGTTTGGGCGGAATGCAATACTTCCTCTACTTATTAAGGATAAATAGTAGAGAAAGTAATAAAATGAGCTGCCATTCAAAAAAGGTGTTCTTATGTTTATTTATCTAGGATGTAAATTTTATAACCTATTCACCAAATAATGATGTACATCCAAAACATGTTTTAAGAAACAGTCTACCTACATGGTTAGCCGAGGTTGTTAAGACATGGACTTGGGAGATCTACAGATCATATCCCTCCAGGACCGTCCTCTCTGACTATTTTTACAGGTTTTCCTCAGTCCCCATAACTGGCAAATGCCGGGGGAGGTACACTAAACTTAAGCCTGGAACATTTCTTTTTCCAATTATAATTTTATTTAATTTATCATCAGTGTCCACTGCCTTTGGTGACATATGTAGTAAGAACAGGCATTAAACACTATTAAAAAGCAAAAAGAAACAATCAGATCATAAAGTTTTATGCAATATTCCGTACTTTTCCTTTATCCAATATAATCCAGTAGTTTATAGCCAGGGCCCAAGTTTTTTGTTGTTAACAATAAATGCAAAATGTAACGGAGAGATGCAGCAAGAAGTACATGCATAATTTATGACAAATGTGACTGATTTACTTTTGTTTTGAAGTTCTTGAAGTAACTGCTGCAGCGGAAATATAATTGACCGCGTAGAAACTAACCGAAATAAACTGACAGAAATGCTACCATAAGCACTGCACGTGATCAACAATCGATAACAACTGAAAGCTTGTCTCCAGCTGAATTTCAAAACATCACGCCGCAGCAGCATCAATAAGAGCAATTGTCTTAACATTAAAATTGCATGAAAAGTTCTACCATATTTTAAACTATAAATATGACATTTTGCATACCTTTCACAACATTTTTTTTAAAAATAAACACCAAAAAACCTGGCCCTGCTTGTGACTTTGAAGCTCATGTAATGTAGTTTTCCATTAATTAAACTCAAATGTTGATGTTGATACCGCGTCAACAAGGGTGGCAGTACATGATATGCAGAAAATGATACATTAAGTGGCCGATGTGGAAAAAGAATTCCACTCTCCTTGGTGTTTTTCTGTAAACATATGACTTGTCTCACTTATGTTGCAGCCTCCGGATGACCCAGAATCTAATTATAATGCTAAAAGTTTACATATACATATATGCATGCTGTGGATGGTGGGCTACCGCTGATGATGGACCGTGCATATGCGTGTACCTTCCCAGGAAGTCGTCCTGCCCCGTCTTGTCTTTGTCATACAGAACAGCAGCCAACTTCTGACCCTTCATTTCCTCAACTTGAAACTGGCAACAACAGCAAAAGCAGTTCATTCTCTAACAGTTACTTCAAGGAAGGTTTACAGGTTATGTTTCAGTTAAACAGATAGTGCCTTGTGTAGTCTTAAATAATGCACCATATTCTTGCTTGAGGCTCGCATTAAAATTGCTAATTGAGGAATTAAACAATTGCAGGTCCCCTGAAACCATAGCAACTGAAATAACTGCAATCAAGGGCACTTCAGGTTTGTGGTTGTGTCAATTATTAAGTGCCCAAGTTCAAATATTTCTTGTGACGTTTCCAGCCCCCAACCTTACAAGAACTATGTTTCAGTCCTCAAATCAGCCATCAAAAGTACTAACGGCACAGGTATTATCTTCTACAATGGGCAAGAGAGGAAAATGGAGGCAGCACAAGTGACATATGATGTTTTTGCCAGGCACACCTAGGGACGACATAATCTTTGAGCATCCAGCATTTTCGGACTTGCTAAAATTTTCTTGATCACCACTTTTGGTTGCAAGTAACAGAAAACTTCATACTTGAGCCTGGTCTTCTCGGTTAGCATGTGCTTTCACTAAATTTAAATGTAAAGGAGTTAGGTTATCATATTATGTGCAAAATTCTTCTGTTAAGAATTAACTATTTGAAACAGTGTCGTCTATGCGAGGAAGAAGGAACATTGGAATTTTTTACATTTATGTCTTCTGAAGACTTGTTTTTCAAATATTTATTTTATGCCAAAGTACAGTCAAATGACCAAAGCAAGTATATAAATATACAGAGTCCTCAGATTTATCCAGCCATTGCCGCCAGTCAGTTTTCTGCACTTTTTTTTTAATCTATTTATGGATACTCTAACTGCTGTGGTTCTTAGTGTCCCATTCTATACTGGAAGTGAAAGACTGGAAATTTTGCTCAGAGGCCTCTTTATCAGGCTTGAGATTCCTTTACATGCCATAAGTCTATGACACGGGACCACCGGCTTTACTTCCCTTCCGAAGGAAGCCATGCTAAGGATATTTACACCCGAAAAAATACATCACCCTCCACCAGATTTGAAGCCACAACCTCAGAAACTAGAGGCTAGCATGGTAACCACTACACCACGGAGGATGGCATCTATGCATTATGTCAACACTTTGAAACAAGTTTATCACCAGTGGCTCTGGCAGATGACTAGCAAAAGATGAGTGGAAGAGATGGATGTCAACAGTTTCGAGGTCACTTTAGTGAAATGGGGCTTGTATCATACCTTTCCAGTATTTACATTTGGAACATCTTTCACTTGCATCTCATTAAACTCACATTCTCGGCATGTATGCTGATAGGTAACTCAAATAATTGGATGGTTTTTTCAGCGAGAGTGTCTCGGCTTAGCACTCAACCATGTAAATTCTGTGATTGGTGGTCACTTCTATCTCACAGACAAAGAATGAACAAAAGTCCTGGTGAAGAACAGTTCTGCACCACTCCTTTACATCAACCTGTTTATGAAGTCGGAAATGCATGCAGTCCGAGGTTCAATTTCGCACCTCCCCTTTGAGACAAGGTGCTCGCTGAAGTAATAATGACATCATTCATTTAAACTGAATGGCGATAAAGATCAAACAAATGTGAAGATGTGATATTTCAGGCATGTGTAATCATTTCAATTGTTAAATTTGGAATACGTAATAATGTTAATAAATTGCAAGTTAAACCACAGCTTTTCATTACGTGATTTATCCTTATACACTTCCCTTCCAATTCACCATTAAGAAATTATGTAAATAGGATTCGTCCTCTGGGCAGCAAACAAGAATCAAAACTTATTATAATTTGTCTTCTTAAGGTGTATTAGTATTACTACACAAAAATGTTTCTGGTGTTTCTTTCACAACTGCATTTTTATGTAATGAACTATCCAAACATGATCCATTCCTCATTAATCTGCAAAGGGCTCACACCATTTAACATATTTTTGGCTTATCTTGGTGATAATACAGTAGAACTCTGATTAACTGTTATAATGGAAGGGGTGAGATTGACGGTTAATCAAAAATGGATAATCCATCTTACTTAATATAAACAGTAGATTTAAGAAGCAATTACACAAAAACCTCACTAAACACAGAGCCCTGTGTTATATTTCTTGTATATTTAGAAAAATTATTGTTATTCTCGGGTAAGGGTTGCACTGTAAGACCTAACAGACTTTTGTTGTGTTTGTTGGTTTTGTAAAACTATACAATTGCATGAGTTTAAGAACTTGCATCTGCTTTTCATCAATTTTATAGGCATGTTGCTAGGCGACAACAGTACATCATGATCACTTTTATTGTCTGATTGCATAACCACTTTGTGATTAGAAACTGAAACTTAAGTAATACACAGCCGAAGGCATCAAACAACCTCTAGACTAGAGTACGTGTTTATTTTGTATTAAACTCATAACATTGCTGTCGTACTAACACGGGAAGCAATGTTAACATGGACTTTTGTTCCAAAACAAGTCAATTTTTGCAGCATACAGGGAATTTTCAGTCCAGAACACTAAACAAGAAAAGATGACAGTTAACCGAGAGACAGATCATCCTCTTCCTCCACTGCTACCTAAATGAGACTTAATTCCTTCAGGTGTAAAAGATAAGTATTTGCATGATAGATGAAATCTTTGGGAGTCATTTGCATGTTCTGAACTAGAGATGAAACTGAGTAGTATGACTTGTGGTAGTCTTCTTTTGAGGCCTGTTGGATAGCATGTCCAAATGTCGATAGCATATTCTGACTACATGCTACCTACAGGCCGGCAGTGCAAGTGCATCCCAGCTTGTCTACCTGACCAACTGGGTGCTCTAATGACTGGTCAGGTTAACAGTTGCGTAACAAGCTTGTGTGCCACTTCCCTGCAGTTTAAGTATTACTGTTCCGAAACATTCCTTTGGGCTGGTTCTCGTAGCCTCCCTTTCAAGAATATTCCACTTTGTATGAAAGGCCTATGTAAGGGCTGCTCTTGCCTGAAGAATTCAGTTCAGTTAAGAAGTAAAAAGTGGACAGTGCCAGTCAGTTCAGTTGTGAGTTTTGATTCAACAGAGCAGTTGGGTTCTGTTCCGAGTGTGTGCCAAAAAGAACTCAAGTGTAACATTTGTGCTATGCCAAGTGCCTAAGTGATAAATAAAGTGTGTTCTGCAGTAACTGGTGTTCTTATTTGTTACAATATCTTACAGCTCTTGGAACCTCTTGTAAATGTGAGAGGAAGTGAGTGAGAGTTAACAGATGTATTGATGTATGCAAAGAACTCCAAGTTCACAATGAACTAGCAGTTACATGCAAACCATGTGGTGTGGTGGCTACCTATAGATTTTGTTTGTAAGTACTTGGAGATGGTAGATGTGAGGGGTGGTTGCAGATCCTCATAGACAATCAGTGGTCTTATTAATGGATGGTAAAGCAGTAAAGAACATTTTAAGTTAATTGAAGTACATCAGTTAACGAGAGACTAGAGTTTGGAAAGTCTAGAAGCTTGAATAACCATGCAATCAATATGAGAGGGTCAGATGAGCAATATCTAGAGTAACATACAAAGACATTTTACTAAGGTATAGCTGGCAGTTACGCTCATTGTTGATTTGCAAAAAAGGAACACTATGAAATGGAGGTAACTTGAAGATTTTTGCCTCAGTCTTATGGCTAATTATGGCTATCTGCCATGTAGCTTGACAATGGCAAAGCTGATGAGAGAAGTATGAATGTCAGATATTGCTGAGTTAAGATCTAAAGCCAGATACATAGGTTCCAAGTTCAGAAAATCATGAGTATAAATATTAAATAACAACAGAGTTAATATTGATCCTTGAGGGACACATGTAACAATTTAGTATTATTAATCCGGACAGTGAAATGCTGAGCTCTGAGGAAGCTATTAACTATAAAGGTCAAATAGTGAGGAAGTCCAGTGCGATAAAGTTTTAATATCAATCCATTATGTCACACTTTATCAAAAGCCTGGGCAATTTCAAGCACCACTGCTGTGCAGTGATGACTTTCAAAGCCATGAGAGCCTTAAGACCTGGTATGTAGTAAGGATAGGTAATTCAACAGGTAGATGCCTTGCACACTGTGACCTGCATAGATCTATTGCGGCTACCACCCCCCAGGAGAAAGGGATTAAGTGAAGGAACCACAGAAAGCTACATGCCACAGAGACAGCTCCAAGACCCCTGTCACACAGCTGGAGCTGCCTAGAAAGGACAATGAATGACCCACCAACCAAGCAGCCCTCTGGTCGTCATATGCTATGAAACCTAGAAGCACATGTAATGCACGAAGGTCTACCAGAGTAAAAGTCCAAGCCAATCCTCCCTCCTAAGCCCAGCCCAGCCAAGTGGCTCTCCGGTCTATGGGTTTTCCCATGAGGCCAATACCTAGAACCTAAAAAGGCCCCCTTCTTATGCGAGGATGGAAGTGGATATGCCACTTACGCGCATCATCCCTAGGGATGACTACCGAAAACCTCTGTAGGGCCAACAGCAATCTAGCATGCTGTCTACCGGTTATCCAGGTTGGTATCGGAGGACTTTAAGGCATCTCACTACCCCGCACAAATGTAACCAACCTGCCACGGATCTCGGGAACCACTGCTCCGCCGAGTCCAACCCAATCCAAACAACTCCCTACAGGGAGGGGCTCGAATGTTCGGCCTGGCATACTTCTGGTAATGTCAGAAGTACCACGAGTGCTCAGGACCCACAGCGTCCGCACCATGGCAGCTGAAGGGGTCGGACCTCCCCCCCCCCCGTTATGGGAGGCCTAGAAGCACACCAGAAAGATGAGAAGGAAATGGAATGGAAAGGAAATTGTGGGGAGACCACGAAAAACCCATGGGTTAGAGTGGGTGGTCGCCAGGGTTTGAACCCAGGACCTCCTGAATGTGAATCAAATTACTGTGGTGCCATCTCACTCGGTCCTGGTAAGTAGTAGAATACTTTGAGTGGAATCCCAATTGAAAAGGCAGGATAATTTGATTATGGTAAATATATTTAGAAAGTCGATGATGTATTGTTTTCTCAAAAACTTCTAATAGTGTAGGCAATAACCTTATAGGTCTACAGCTAAGCGGTTCTGGCAAACCAAAAATTGTTCTGGATACTGTATCTATCTAAGGAGCAGAAACCGAGATAACAGACCTGAAATCTCCTTCATGCAAGTCTCAGTTGCTAGCATGAATCATACTTTGTCTTTAATTCCAACTCTTATCAGCATTCCCATTTTTAATGGAAGTACCTCGCCATTCTCTTATACAATATTTTCTCCGATTTTGGACTACACAAGACTTAACAATAGAATGTGGCCCTTTAGAGCACTGTTTTAACTGAAACATTTCAAACAGAAGAAAGCAGAAGCAAGAATTGTTCTAAGCTAGGTATAAAAATGCAATTAATTTGATGTTAATACTACACCATTAATATGTTACTGTAATTCTGTTTACTGCAAGTATTACACATGCACAGGTATTAACTATACTTAAATTGGTTTTAGTTTCATATCTGAGAATAGTCTACCCATGCACCCAGAACACACTTCATATGCAGCACTCATCTTAGATTTTATGTTCACAGATATATTAACAAATGGTTCATATACATCACCACACATGTATTATTTCAATTTTTTTTTACATGTCACACAAATCATGCTAGTATAAATTTCTTTGTGTGAATCACAGATGCAATTGTTAATTTTTACAGAGTATTTACATGAATACCTACAGCTTAATGCAATGAAGTAATAAATAGGGCATTACATTAACACTAGCATCAACAAATGTAAGAAAAGCAATATACAAGACAAAAACACAAGTATAATAATAAAATGCTGTCACTCCAAAAGGGAAGGTCACCATACCAAAACTAAAATCCAACTGGTAAAACTGCTGCTGCTAAACAAGTAAACAGTGTGGTCTATTTTACTTTATTAAGGAAACCAAGTTTTTCTTTTCATTAACACTTGTTAAGTCAACATTTTGACGATTAATAACAAAGAATGATAAAACACCAAATAGGAAAGCCAGAGCTTAACTCATAGTACAGAGCCTTCATTTGGATGTGTGGCCGGGATTTTCTTGATACAGTGAAGCACGCTGCAAGGTTTTCTCATGCAAATTATAACTACAATAGCCACATACTTTTTTTTTTGTTTAAATGAAAGGGAGGGCAATAAATGCCCTACAGACTGTGACCAGTTGTGATTCTATTATGCTTCCCTTCATTTGATTCCCTAAGATCTTTGCCTCCTTCACAAAGTCTGCAAATCTCTTAGTAGGCACTTCTTGAAATCCTTGCAATTGCATGATTTCCTGATCAAAGTATTTAACCCTAAGAACTGTGAGAGCTTCATAGTCGCACAGCAAATGAGATACTATTTCATTTGCTCTCCTGCATCTTCTACATGCCTGATCGACCGCTCTGCGATTTTGTATGTGCCCATGCAACTGATGGTGTTGTGTTAATAGACCAATTGTCTGTTTTAGTGCAGTTCCACTCATTTTAAGCAATAACTGTGTCCTGCTTTTTATTACCTCTTTAATAAAAGCCTTGGAGTGCTTGTGTCCTGATAAAGACCTCCAGTACTCGATGTTTTCCTGATCCATTCCTGGATTACCCCCAAAACTAATCCACAGGATAGCCCAAATCTAGGTTCAGGACCTACAAAAGGATTCTCTGCTCCTTTCTTCGCCAAATCATCTGCTCTTTTATGTATGATTGGTAAATGACTACATACCTTCATGATGTTGGAAATGATGCCCTTGTAAATCTCTCATAGCTTTTAAGAAAATTTGCATTAATACTCATCAATTCTTCATGGCCATGTGAATAAAGTCATCCTTCATCCATGAAAAATATTAAATGCAGGTCAGTAAAGCAATTACTAACATTATCCGATACCCAATTGCAGAAATTAACTCTACTCACATTATTATGTGGTTGCAATTCCTGAACAGTTCTCTTATAGGGTTTAAAGTTTAAAAGTTCAGTGATATTTCAAGCTGGTTTGTGAAATTCCTATTCCTGTGTAAGCTTTCTCAAGAGATTTCTTTGGACATCGTTCTGACTTTTCTCTGATGCTATCAAGTTCCTCTGTAAGAACACAGCGATTTACTCTCAGTTTCTTATCATTAATAGATCCTGTTTCGCTAAATCTATTCACAAGATTATGAACCATTTCTCTGTGAGGCGCACGAACAGCAGGGAATCTGTCTTACTTCTCTATACGTTTTTCACTATAAGCTGAAAGGAGAAGTACACAAAACTTAAATGTATCGCATGGCAGCACTACCTGGAGGATGATGGGAACTAAGTACCCATGAGAGGAAATTGCTTCAGACAGAATGCGAATACAGTATACTGCACAGCTTGGGGATCATTAGCTTTTAAACATTGTATATCTTATTTCTATATTTTACCTTACATCCTAAACTTCTAACACATAATGCTAAAAGTAGACAAAAGTTGAGGCAGTATTTTAATACCTGAATAATTTCAATTGTAATTTAAAATAGGTAAATTCAATAACAGCCCGCCTTGAAACAATATGTATGCAATAATTGTTTAAATTGTATGTAACAGTCATTGCAAATGCTTATTTTTATTGTAAATATGTTTTATTAATGTTATATGAATACATTACATACTCTAATAATGCAGGAACTGTGAGAATAATAAGTTTTAGGTTGCTAACAATGAGAATAATGAGGTAATTGTAGCAATAATGTCTTTAGAGTTTGAAATGTACTGGTCATGACTAGAGCGAATATGTAGTAGTTTCAGTGACAGTTTTAAAGCTAGCCAATCAACAGCAAAGAAAAGTTTTAAGTTAAATGCAGAAATTCTATTGGACTAGAATTAGCCAATCAGAGACTTGCAATACCGAAGCTTAAGGTTTTGACCGTTGAGGTTATTCAGTTCCTGGCAAGACTTGATATGGTGTAGATGGAAAAATGTGTTCTCTACGGGTGATTAGTAAAAACAGATATAAGCGTTAAGTGAATGTATAACAGTTCCTCACAGTTCTTTAAAAAGTGCAGTGGTTTATAAATATGTGCAAGAATTTAAATAAAAGAAGTGAAATTTAAAAGTTTAATTCTGTTACGTCTAGAATTATTGTCATACCGCGCTCTGCATAAGAATGCTGACTCTAAAGTAATACTGATGCAGCTGAGGCATATTCAAACAGTAATATTACATAAGCATTAAATTCAAACCGATGCCCAAAGAGTGATACAAACTACATATAACATTTCATTAAGTTTACATAATTTATTACGTAACAGCAGCAAATCATGTTCAAATTAGTGCACATATATGGGGCTAACTCCAAACGGCTAAAAATAATATGTGAGCCAACCCACTACTACAAATTGGCTCCCATACGTGGGGCAGTTAAACATAAAGAATTTGAAGAACCATCTTCTTCAAAGTTGTACCTGAACAGTTCAGCATCTGTGTTTAAAGGTGCTGGATTAAACTGTTCTTATCTTCAGGCTTTAGAAATCATTCATTTAATGACTAATATCAGTATACCTCATTTGTTTTAACCTTTTATGAGTCAACAAATTAAATAATGATTAGCGCTATAGGTTAAAACACAACAGAAAACAAACGCAACCCAAGCTATCCGAGCAACAATTCTGCATCACTAACAAAGAAGTTCAATTATTGCTAAACAATGGTCAACCATATTCATTGTCGATTAAAGGTGGATACTTTTCACAGAATTTGTTAAAAGCATTTAATGCAATTGTCTTCTTTCCATTTCCCTTGTTTATGCCTTCTACATGGCAGAAGATTCTCAGCTGGAAACTAACTGCAGCGCCTGCGCATATCCTCTTAAATCCTCTGCTGTAACGGTTCATGTAGTTATAGTGAATCTGAACAAACACGTTTAGTTTCACAAATTGAACTGTTACAATAATGAGTTTTTTTAAATCTCTTTGCATGAGAATAACCACAAAATGTTACAATCTGAACTGAACTGTTTTTTGTAGAGGATGAGACAACATGCTAAGCGGGAAAGGTTGTAGCTTGTCCACCAGCCAATGAGATGCTGCCTTGTCATGTGGTTTTGTTTACTTCTCCTTTCAGCTTATAGTGAAAAAGGTATACAAGGGTCTGTTGTCACATAGGAATCATACATGAAGATCCTATGTGCTAAAGTATACAGACTTTTGGCATTATAACAGCACTAACACACTTTCACAATATTATTAACTTCTATACAGCAGAGACTTCTTGTAAACTGATTAGCCAGCACATGGAGAGGAATAGAACTGGTTACAAATACCAGTTATTTCTCGTATTACAGCCATTTGTCCAAACAAAAGCTCTGTAGTATAGGAATATTCACTTGAATTGTGGCCGGGATGGAAATCTGTAATTTTTTTTTCTGGGGAAGGCCAGCATTAAACTTTTAAACAGGTAGTCATAATTATTTTGGAAATATGAGAATCCTTATAATGTGTACAGTGTTTAAACTTACACATGCAACAAAAGAAGTATTCGAGTTGTAAACTATCATGAACTGAAAATGTCACTAAAATGAGTTAATTATATATGCAACTAATCCATTGTAGGCTTTGGTTATACACGTCTCTCATTCACACTAGAAATGAGGGAAGATATGTATAAAAGTACAAAGAAATCTGAGAAGTGCACACACAAATGTAATTCTTGCTGTTGGCAATAACCAGCACCTATCATGTTTGCCAACAGAAAACAAAGGCATTATTTTATGTTAATACTTAACCACTTTAAACATAAGAAACTATGCATTAAATAAAATATGAAGGAAAACAGACACCAAACCACATTCAGCTAAGTATAAGGAAGAAGCCTTTAGTTGATTACCTTCAGTAGAGGTTGTAGCTTTCGCGTTAGCAGTAGTAAACTCAGTGAATGCTTGTAGATCAGTTACAGTGATTGGGTTTGTTCTGTTTTATTCGTTTTTAGCCAAAATGTCACTTAATGAGCAATATACAAGCAGTGAGAGTGAACCAGTAATATGCAAACAGGAGTTGTTACATCATCAGAGCAGGAATATAATTTACAAAGCATATTTTTTTTTTCTTTTTTAAACCTTTGATACAATGTAGTTACTTTACCATAAGGAGTTTTCTGCTTAGCCTGGGCAAGTAGATTAATTTCTTTGTGTTTGCCCAAGTCTTACAGCAATTTACACCTATAAAATGTTCATTATATTTCCACTTTTAACTTGGCTCTGACCTTTAACATGTGGCAACACTGCACAGCTCCAGCAGCAACCACATCAAATTCTGTACTTGCAATAATAAATAAGCAAAGAAGCTTATTGAAGCATCATTGCCATTTTGAATTTAGCACAACATACTTGCCAACTTCCTGAAGTTGAAATCTGTAAAGCTTTCCCTTGTCCAGCAAAGCGTAATAATCTTGTGATGACATGAAATTTAGAATGCATATGTTCAGTGCAGTAAATGTACAAAATTTACAGTAAAATAAATGGGAATTCTGTTTTATAAGACTCCTTGAAGATCTGGTAGTATTGCTTCTTTCTGTAACACATGTTGAAATTCTTCCTGGTACCACAATAAACATGTATTAAAGCAAAGAACACAGGATATACACAGATATCCTGCAGCCATAGACTGTGAGTAAGATACACAATTTACATTGACTGATGACTTTACAATTTGTGTCGTCCATTACTGAATGTTTGCGCCCATTTACTGCTGGTTACTAGAGGTTACTACTGTCCATTCCAAACCAGAGTGTCTCTCGCTGTAAACAAACTCTTTGTATTATCCGCACGAAAGCAGTTCACAATCCCCACCCCTAATGGCTGCTTGTTGAATATTGTTATAATCTATAAAAAGGTGCCCTGTGGGAGAATCATAGTTCAAAATGCAACCTGTGGTAACAATCGATTTTATAAGTATGCAGAAATGAACATTTTATTTATGTTAATCACAATCCTTGGGCAAAAGTGCAACACCTAAATCCGAATCCTCCGAAGATGACTCAGGTGTCATATCAGAATCAGAACTACTCTCCAAAATAATGACAAGCTTATCCACAACACTGTCGCACACAAAATAAGTTACCACATTTGATTCTGCTATCGGAATAGGGATTTTTTTAATACACATAGTTGATTGTGTAGTTGCTGCTTTATCGAAAATATTGGGGCCTTCTTGGCAACCGCTTAGCTTTTGCGGAAATCTTGTCAGAAGATATTGCAAAACTGATGAAAAAAAATATGGCTAATGGAATGTCGTGAAGCAAGGAAAATGTAGCTAAAGTGGATCATTCGAGTTTAAATGCACAGATCCTATGGCTACCCCTGTCATTGATTCACAGCTGCTCCACTCCTCTCCATCTTAAAAAACATCCCTTGGCTACGCTTTGAGCCTGAGGGTCTTCAATTCCTTGGCTAGGCCTTGCGGCTTAGATCCCTCAATGTTACAATGTTGGCAGCAGAATGCTGACAACAATGCTAAAATGATGCAAGTGCGTGTGTTACATGTTGATGACAAAAGTACTCACTACCCACTATGTTCTATTATGTCTGTTTATATTCCTTGCGCACTTTGGTTACACTTCTCACTGAAACGCCTGTAAAATCAGATATTAGTTTCGTAATATCCACTAATACAAGCGTCGGGTATTTTTCTAATAGTGAGTTGAATATATTAAGTAGTGTTTGTTTTTCCCCACTTTTTAACTGTTTCCCGCTTTTGTGTTTGAACACTTTACTCACACCATACGCATCTTCCTCTGCCATGAGAACTCAAATACCAACTGACTAAATCACAGATTTGACCTGGGTGAGCACACATGTGCTAGCATATTATGAATGCCTGTTCACTTATATTTCCTGTGTTACGCAAAGTGTTTATTCGGTACTCAGATAGCACCTCTGGGAATTCATTGCTGCATTTCCCATATATGCAAGAGAATTGCAATCATGCACACAGTTGGTAATTAACAAGCAAGATATTCTCAGCGTTAGCGCAATAGCAGACGAAAATCATATTTTGTAATTTGTTAACAGTTAGTATATATCCATTACCTTTAGCAATGAGTTATGTAACCACAATAAAATGTGCAGTTATATATCTTTCCTGTCCCAATATTTCATGATACAATACATGTATTAACGAACTATTTATGTTGGTGTAAGAGTGTATTCTTAGGTTCGTGACAAGCAAAGGAAGTCCTTTTGTTTACATCAGCGGGAACTCTGATTTGGAATGGACAGTAGTGCCTCAATCAAACTTTAAATCTGCATGCTATGCATTTTGTTGCTGTCCATTGAAGGGGAACCATAATCGTGAAGGACAGACAGCTATTATAGCACTAAATACCAACTAGTGCAATACATACAGTCCGTATTCTTAAGTTACAATATTGTGACCACATGCACAAAGTTGCCAGTGGGCTGTGCCAGCTTAGCTGCTCCCTTTACCTAGCCACCTGGGTTGTTAGTGCCTTCGGCCCAAGCAATAATGGCTCAAGCAACAAATCCTTTATGTGCACTCCCTGAGCAGTTTGAAAAAATTCCTTGAGAAGCTGCCCCATAGAGAACATCCCGCTTTGTTGCAGGGGCTATATAAAGGGGCTGCTTGCACTGAGTCAAATAAAGTTGTTTTGTAGCTATTGGAGTTATCATTTGTTACAATATAATGCAATAGAATTTAATGCTTTTTCAATCTGAAGTGAAAGTCTGAATATACTTTGAATATGCACACAAAGCCCTAAAAATGCCTTCTTTGCTGTAAAAAGGTCTCTGCTCCCATACATTTTACAAGAAAACCATAAAAGCTGGCAAGTATGAAGATTTATCCTTGAAAATTGCAGCATGTTATGGCCATCGAAATGTCAAGCTAAATTCAAAATGTTTCAATAATCTCCTAATTCATTTAATAGTAAACTTAAATAATCTCAACCATTAGACCTTATTTTGTTAAGAAATTGTGGATAATTTTATGAATTTCTATTTGTCAAATGCTTCTTTTTGTCCTTCTTACCATCTTTACATTCTTAAACATATAAAAAGCATCACACACTGGCAGTGAACAACTTAAAAGCACTGCAAGGAATACGTATAATGCAGTAAACCAGGAAAATATTGCCATTTCTGCAGTGCTGTAAACTGCAATAAAGCTGAAATATATCACACAGTAGTATATTATTTATAATTAAACACACAGCAACACAAACCCCTCCAAAAGAAGCTGGGAACCAAATTGAAATGTTTATATTACAGTGGCAAATTATCACCGCTGTGGCATGACAGTAAAATGTACAGAACCTGAATTATCTGTGACTATGAATTAAAGAACATCAAGTGTAAAAGAAAGTCTGAGATATTAGATGTCAAATAAAAGGTATGTGTTGAATTTTCTGCAGATAGGCAGTTAAGTCCTTCTCACTGAAATTTATTTAACTGAGAAAATTGTAAAACACAGACAAAATTATTGTAGCAAAAGCTGCTCTTAATAAGTAAAACATCTGATGTGTTACATTCAATTGGCTTACTCTAGAACACTACCATTTGATTTTATATAGCTTCTTACAAAAGTTTATTTTTCTATCTATTTCATGTTAATCAGGATAAAGCCTTGCAGGAATTGTTTCATTATACATTTCATTGTAGGTACAAAGGGGATATAGGAGACTGAATCAAGAGTCAAACGTTTAAAAAGGTCACTCACTATATGCTCACTGAAATTCCACAATCTTTGCATGACATTGCTAAAAAACAACTGAATGGCAAGAGCATTTTAAAAGAATAATCTAAGTATTGAAAACTTCAAACCCATAACAATGGATATTTACAAAATGGCTGATGCCACAAAAGGTTATTCAAAATAAATGGTGTGTTTTACATCTACATTTTTTTGTACAGAAGTTTTTGTATATCTCTTATGGCTTATCAAGTATACAAAATTAATTTCGAATGAAGTGGACTTAGCAGGCTATTTGCAGAAAATTAAAGAAATGCATTTTATTAGTGCTGTAAATATCTTAAACATATGGTATAGTAATCAACATCGTTAGAGCCATCTTTGAGAAAATAAGAAAGTAATTTCGGGTGAGGAAATTTTCTTGCAAAATTTTGTCACATACTTGGAAGAAAATGATCTTAAACATGAAATGTGAGACACATATGCACACCTTCCTTTAAAAATGTTTTTTTTTACTTTCTCTACTACGTACAGTAACTAGGGGAAGTATTGTATTCCACCCAAAAATTCGATACCGAGATTTCACCAGAAATATATGTTTTGAGACGCCCTGAATCCAAAAAAATCATTTTTGGAAACATGTCCGTGTTTGTCTGTGTCTGTCTGTGAACAGCATAATTCAGAAACAAACAGTCGGATAAACACCAAACATGGTATTTAGGTTCAGTATCTTCCAGAGATGCGACACGAAGGTTTTCAAGAAAATCCCCCCACTCAAGATTACCCTTTACATGGAATATTTTTCGAAAATTTTAATTTTCTCAAAAATGGCTAACGATTTTGATTAAAATATCATATGTTTAAGATATTTTCATGACAAATGAAATGTATATCTCGAATTTTCTGAGAATGCCTCCAAAAGTATTCTTCATTGTGAACAACTTTTGCATAACTGATAAACCATAAGAGATAGACAAAATTTTACTACGCAAAAAATGTAGATCACATTAAAATACACAATTTATGTCGTATACATTTTTGTTGTTGAGTGAACCATTTTCGAGATATTGCTTGTTATTCCCTTAAATTTTCCAATACTTATACTTTTTCTCAAATGGAAATTCGTTATTCATTTTTTTTGGTTCGGGTAATGCAAAGAGAATGGAATACTCCACATAGCAACCAGCTCTAAAAATATTTGACTATCTCTTAAAGCCTACCAATTCCCCTTGCATCTACAAGAAAATTAGCAATAAGATTAACATCTCGATATCTCGATTAACATGAAGCATATGGAGAATAAGCGTTTGTAAAAATAGTTTGTACAAGAGTAGAGAAAGTCATGTGAGTGTAACACATCAGAATTTTTTTTTTATTTATACAGTGACCTTAAAACATGTATTTCTGGTGAAATCTTTATATTAAATTTTTAGGAGGATACAAAACTAGGTGCTAGAGAAAGTAAAAAATACAAGCCATTTTATTTACTAACCTTTCAGCAGAGTATTAGCCATTTGCAAAATATTCCCACTGCATATTTAAATCTTCCAAGTTTTAAGTCCAGTTTGGGTGTGCATTCTTTTGTTTCCCATGAGCTCATGTCCACAAATATATTGGACTGTTCTACTAACAGTGGACTGTTGTTTCTCAGCCCTCATTGTACTTAAAATATGCAATATATATGAAGTGGGCAGAAAAGTGTTTTTTATAAACAGTTTGAAAAATGGTATTGGGTAGTTCATAACCAGAACAAAAACTCCCCCTTATTCCCAGGAAAAGGTGCAAGCTGAGTGACTCTTCCCTTAATGGGTTCTTCCATTAGGTCAATAGCTAATTGCTTAAAAAGCCCCCCCACCCCAACTTTCACAGGGATGGAAGTGGATGTGTCACTCGTGCATGGCAATCCCAAAGGCGGAAGACTAACAAAACCTTGGTAGGCCCAACAGTGTTCTAGCACACTATCTCCCAGGCTGATGCAGGAGGACATTCAGGCATCTCACAATCCCACCCAGACATACCCAATCTCCCGATGGTATCAGGAACCACTGCCTGGCCGAGCCCAACCCAATCTGAACAACTTCCTTATGGGAGAGGCTAAAATGTTTGGTCCTATACACTTTTAGTAACATTAGAAGTATCCAGGAATTCGCAGCCTGCACAAGAGCAATAGAAGGGATTAGAATCCCTTCCCTATGAAAGGTATCAGGTAGTGAAAGTCATACAACTATTACACACCAGATGTTCTGTTTCATGCTTCTTATGAAAAAAAGTTCATATACATTAATGCTGCTCATATGCCACAAACTAGGTTAAAGCAGCATAAGATATTTAAAAATGAATGACATACTTTGTGACTACTGAGGTTCTGTATATTGTACTTCAAGATCAGCAACTCATGACCTTAATAAGAACAATTTACATTACTTATATTTATTACTTTAAAGTGAGCCAAATGATTTTCATAAAAGATCTACCACAAAAAACAAAACATATAATTTAATTTGATTCCCTTTTGAAAGCTCCCAACACTTGTTAGTAATGGATGGCAGAAAACAGAAAACCACACACAAATTTTAATTCCTTTTTCTACCTTCCGAGAAAATCGTCGTTCTGGACACCAGGGAAACCTGGGTCCCAGTCCCACACTTCCATCGTCACTTCTTGAAGTTTGCGGGATGATACCACCGCCTTCACATACATACATCCATACAATCAACTTCTTTATCAACATTTATTGTAAATGTATGGAATAAATAGGATAATGCACTATTAAACTTATAAAAGTCCTTTTAGCTATACATACAACTAATGGTTGATGATGCAATGAATTATTACTGATTTTTTTTTATGTTCTAATAATTAAAAGGCTGGAAGCTTAACCTAAAATGACTCAAGTATTAAAGTCCATATTTATTAATGCATAGAGATCAGATGATATGCATAAGTAACTATAATTATACTACCATGCTGACATTGAAGGTATTTATGAATGAGCTGCTTATGCAGCTTAAACGAGAAAAAAACAAGGTCCACTTTACGACATGTCCAAATTTGACAAACGGTGTAACACTGTAACATTAAATTCGCAGTTCTTGCTATCATATTTGTGCAGGTTGTGCATGCTACACACAAACTTCAGTACAATTTAAATAACTTTTTCTGATACAGTGAAACCTGTCCAAATTGAACACTGAATATGACTAAATCCTATCTATTTTGGAAAAAGTTTCAATCCCAGTGGAAATCATATAATTTTTGTGTAATCTTTCCTGAATACTAATACAAAAACTCCTCAATGTGGGAACGGAAACCATCTGCAACTGCTTAAAATAAAAATGTGCAGTATTAAAATGCATTTATTTTGGGATATGCTGTGCTTCCAAGGAAACTGCAAGTGTTTTATTATTTTATTTTGGGGCACACTGTTGGTGGTCCCATGTCATAGATTTATGGCATGTAAAAGAACTTCAAGCCTGATAAAGAGGCCTCTGAGCAAAATTATCGGTCCTTCATGCCCAATATAGAATGGGAAGGACCACAGCAGTTAAAGAGCGTCCATAAATAAAACTCAATTTAATTTCATTTACTGTACTTCCAAGGAAGTTGCATATGCAGGTCCTTAAGGTAAACAAGATTTCTTTGAAAACATATATACCTGAATGCATCAAGTGTTTTATTATTTTATTTTGGGGCACACTGTTGGTGGTCCCATGTCATAGATTTATGGCATGTAAAAGAACTTCAAGCCTGATAAAGAGGCCTCTGAGCAAAATTATCGGTCCTTCATGCCCAATATAGAATGGGAAGGACCACAGCAGTTAAAGAGCGTCCATAAATAAAACTCAATTTAATTTCATTTACTGTACTTCCAAGGAAGTTGCATATGCAGGTCCTTAAGGTAAACAAGATTTCTTTGAAAACATATATACCTGAATGCATCAAGGACAAAAGAAAGGGGTTACTGTTGTAAATGTGTGTTTTTCTTTCAGTGTTGTCTGTTGGTTAGAACAGTGTATTCTGAGAAAAGCTATGCAATTTGTGATGAAGATGTCATGTAAAAAGTATGGCATTTCCATTAAAAGATAAAATGAAAATTATCAAATTAAAGAAATAAGAAAAATCCACTGTGAAAAAAAACTTACGCTACAGTTCAAATGCGGCAAATCTATGAAAGTTTAAAAAATGAACAACATATAACGAGTAAATGGTTTCACTAGTGCAAGGAAAAAAAGACTCAAATAATGTATGTAATATACGTATATACTGGATTATGCAGTGGATACAGAACTACATATGTATTATGGTGAATGTTTCTTAATGTATAATATTGAAACTTTTGGCATGGTTTTTACTATTAATCTTAAAACTATGCATAGGAAAAATATCTGAATAATACGGAAAACTTGCCAAAAGAGAAAAAAATTTAGTATAATGTCACCTCTGTCTTGAACAGGCTTCACTGTATTTTGCACCTTTGCCAAATGTTTAAGATAATTAAGCATTTGAAAGGTTGTTCATAACCTCTGTTTTTACTTTTTTATCATAGCCAGTGTGCAATAAGCAGTTAAAACAGAGAGATGTTGGTAAAGTGCTCTCCCAAAGCCACTGTGCGCGTTGTGTTTGTGTTAGCTAGTGCCTTATGCTGCCCCTCTCTCCCAAACACTCCCCTGGCATAACTGTTTGTGCATGTAAGAAGCAACACTACAAATCCGAAGCTGTAATTATTAGACTTGGCACTGGATGCCCATGCTCTCCACAGAAACAAATTTTCTCTGATGCGCCAGCTACCGCACACTTGCCCACGCAAACCAGTTTGTATCGGGAACAACATGCGTGTGAACCGTAGCTCTCACAAACCAAAACCCTCAGCCTGCATAAACCTTGCAGTGCTAAAGATTTTGTTTGTGCAAACTCTTAAGTGTGTGGACAGTGCACAAGATGTGCCTCCAGCGGAAGGGAAGTTTTGAGAGAGATGTGGGATGTGCACATCCATTCCAAGCGATTTATTGCCGAGTTTATACATCATTACCACGTCTTTGGAAGGTAAAGTCTAAGGAATATTGTGATAGGAATAAGAAGAAAGTGTCTTATGAAAAGATGATGCAGATTAAATCTTAAATCTCTGTATGATCTTGCAGGGGCTAAAAACCTTATAGTACAACTCAATCTTTCATGAGGAGAGATAGATTCACACATCACAGTGTTCTGACATTCAATTGCAGGAGTTGACCAAATGTAGTAATTTGTTATATGCACGTTCATCCATTCTCAAGTCTTTTCACCAATAAACAGTACAGAAATGCTTATAACAAAAATAAATCTTATGACCACATTGTTTTGCATTTGACAACTTCCTCTTTCGTAGACCATGTTCATACTGAGGTTTGTGCAAACTATACTATAAGCCTCTGCCAGCTGGCCGACACTTAGGGAATTGAAAGAAACTTTTCTAATGCATGAAGATGGGATTGATTAATTTCTTGTATGCATGTACACAATTTATAATGTAACACAGTAGGCGACTGCACGGAATTAAGTTAATTTCTACTTTTTCCCACTCTAGCAATCTAATGGGAACAAATGCCACAAAAATGGACACCACCTCCCTTGCCATTCACAGTTTGTCAACTTAAGAGCTGTGTTGAATAGACAATAAGGTACATAAGACTGAACAAGTCATCATAGCCGCAATTTGAAGCACAGCTTACCGTGGCACTGCTCTAGCCAACTAAGCTACCATGTGTCGCAGTAATCGGCTGGTGTTATCTTATTTGCTGGGCGCCTGTTATTGTTTTATTATTTTAAGATTTGGGTGCTTTGTCCTCCAGCTCAGTCGAGCAAATATCTCTGAGCAGGGCATGTAAATGGAAAGGAGTTGTTACTATACCCCCACCGCTGTATCTTCGCACTTGACAGTTCGTTTGGCTTCGCGTAAGGTTGGCTACATTGTGGTTGCGACGTTGCCAGAGTGGCTAGTAAACAACAACAGCTGATTGTTCTCCTTTCTATCCTGTCTAAGCCGCATACAAAAAGTGTACATAAGTAGCGAACGTCAATGAATAATAATTATTTCGTATTATTATTGTTAATTGAAAATAAGCGATATAAGCAGCTTTGGTATGGTCGGATACTCCTTTCTATGATAATAGGCATAAATGTGTCTACGTATGGCGTCTAATTGGAAAGCATCAAGATTTGTGACTGGACGAGGCTGCTTTCTTTTCTTCCCGGGAGTTGATAGAAATACCAGATGGTATTGCGTTCCAGATGGAACAGGATGGTCCTCTTTCTCTTGGAGTTTCACTCCCTTGTGAATAACAGTTCTCGTGTTTAGTCCAAGAGCTGCTGCAGTTCGTTGTACGGCTTTATCAGCAGGAACAGAGGGATTGCCATGAAGCTTCACGTACTCCTTTTCCTGCTCAAAGAATTCCCGGGTTCTCCTTAATAGTTCCAATGCCTGAATATTGAGTGGCACACATCGACGTAAAGGATTTTCACTTCGTGAATCATCACTCGGCGATCAGCGTCGTTTTTCAGACATTCTGGCACTTAAGTTTTGTTTAAATAAAATAGATAAATATAAATAAATATATACATATATGTATAAACGAACAATAACAAAACTATCAAACAATAACCACAAATACAAATAACAATATGTAGCTTGCAAAGAACAACTCGACGCTCGTGCTAGAGATTCACAAACTAAAGCACGTGGATGGGAATAGTTACATCCGGCAACATAGCCGATTCTAGTTCCGGTTCCGCTTTGTCATCGACCATCCGGAATGCTGCCTTGTGATTGGCTTAGGAAGTCAAAGTTTGGAGCTTTTCATCTGTTTTTTTGCAAGTGTACCAACTTAAACGCTAGCTGTCAAGTGCAACGTTACAGCGGCAAAGGTATAAAAGATAACACTGATAAAAGAATTTATTTTCACACTTAATTAATGGTTCACATCTTTAATCTTTATACATGCCTGACTGAAAGTGTTATATTTCCAAATGTAATTACTGTCATATTAGTTGCTGCATACTTTACATTTTGTAACTAACTTTATGATGCGAGAGATTCTTCCAAACTATATGATGTGCACTTCACGATAGATTCTTCAAGACTGCGCAATGTGTACCTCGTGAATGATTCCATAGAACTGCGTGAAACTTGCTTATAGCTCGAGAATATATACTCCTTCACCTCGAAATGCCTGAACATTATAATAGAGCTACTATTGGTTACCAAATCGCACCAACATTAGCGTCTGTTTTATCAGCCAATCACAATTACTAACACATATGCTCAAGGGAAGATATTCCCTCCATTTCTAAAGAAAGGCACACTACCCTGACGTCATTTGTTTGTCTCTTCTTAGTGATAAACAACTCACCCCATCGGTTCATTGTTACCCACTCCTATTGTCAGTTTCAGTGAGGCCGTGTAAACTTATTTCCTAACAATGCTTATGGCTAACAAACATCTAAAATCCTGTACATACAATAATATTAATTTACACTACAATCACTCTGGCATTCACAGTGTTGTGATATAAAATACTGCCTCACATGACAACATGCTGGCATGACATTAAATTCCCCAACATTAAAAATATCCCAAGAGATAGTAAGTCTCCATTGGGGTGTTATCACAAAATGAATTTGAGAACGCCTTGTGGTTTACTGGGAAAATTTTGTCAATTGCCATGGTAGCTCACCTGGCTAGAACAGTAATGGAGTAAGCCAAAGATCCATGGTTCAAATCCCGGCTATGGCATTGAATTTTTCAGTCTGATTCTACCTTTCCAACTTAGCCTACATGCGGTATGTGTTGAAGAACAATTAATAAACATCTACCCAGCATATGAATAAACCAGCAACATCAAAGGAATTCAGTTATTCATTAGCAAAATTAGAGTATGATATGTACAAGGGTGGTCTGAAAAGTTTCCGACCTCAACATGAAGATGGCAGCACTCATAAATAAAAGCTAGTGAATTTCATTGTTCATCTGTTGACAGTTACCAAAGTTTCAGCCATTTTGGACGCTCAGTTGTTATGTAACAGTCGTTTGAGTGAGGTGATGCGAGTGCTTTTATGAAAATGGACAAAATCGAGTATCGAGCTGTCATTAAATATTTGTTTTTGAAAGGGAATACGCCTACGCAAATCAAAGATGGGTTGGATTCTGTGTATGGGGACTCTGTACCATCATTTACTACGGTGAAATTTTGGGCAGCTGAATTTAAACGTGGCCATAAGAGCATGGGAGATGATGAACGTTCAGGACTCCAAAAATTGCAACTACCAACGAAAACATCAACTAAGTTCACCAAATGGTGCTAGACGACCACCGAATTAAAGTGAGAGAGATAGCAGAGGCTATGAACATGTCAAAAGAACGTGTTTGTCACATATTAAATCAACATTTAGACATGAGAAAGCTGTCCGCGCATTGGGTGCCTCGTTTGCTCACATTTGACCAGAAACGTGTTCGAATAAACCTTTTCCAATGCTCTGTTGGCGCAGTTTAGGTGCAATAAATCCGAGTTTTGGCGCCGATTAATTACTGTAGATGAAACTTGGATACACCATTATACGCCTGAAACAAAAATACAGTCCAAACAGTGGACTGCAAAGAGGGAACCGGCTCCAAAAAAAGAAAAACTGTTTTTTCGGCTGGGAAAGTGATGGCGACTGTTTTTTGGGAAGTCATGGAGTTATTTTAATCGATTATCTTCAAAAAGGAAAAACCATTACAGGAGCATACTACGCATCATTACTTGACAAGCTGAAGGCAGAACTTGCGGAAAAACGGCCACATTTGCAGAAAAAGAAAATCCTGTTTCACCAAGACAACGCACCGTCTCACACCTCAGCGGTTGCAATGGCGAAAATCCACAAATTGCGGTTTGAACTGCTTGACCATCCCCCTTACTCACCAGATCTAGCCCCAAGCGACTTCTTTTTGTTCCCTCATCTGAAAATTGCGCTCAGAGGACAGAGATTTTCGTCAAATGAAGAGGCAATCACCTTTGTGAACAATTATTTTGCAGAGAAAAACGTCAAGTACTATTTGGACAGGTTACAGAGATGGGAGCATCGCTGGGAGAAGTGTGTAGAGTTACAAGGAGACTATGTTGAAAAATAAAAAAAAAAAAAACTTCTGAAAAAATGTCTTGTATCTTTATTAGGTCGGAAACTTTTCAGACCACCCTCGTACATCAGCATAACCCATTCATGCATTACCACCGATGTTCATCTTATTCTTTTGTTTATGCATTACAGATATGGCATAGAAATAAGCTAAGAGCTCTCAGTGCTAGGATATTATGTTCTTCTTACACCACTTAAAACTCCCTTTTCTTAGAGAATTACTCTTAAGGCCCTTTTTATTTTTTCTTGTTTTGACGAATACTTGCATCTCCTAAAGGTACCCTTACAGAAACTTATTCTGTCAAGCAATCACAACCAAGAGCTTGTGATGATAAAGAAGTAATCATCTAGAGGGTATTTATTTCAGGGCTGATATTAACCATTAGAGGTCAAGTTACGGACATTACTGCAAGAGTCCAGAGGTGGGGTAAACCTAGTTACCAACTGAGCATTTGTGACTGGATCTATCTAATGCTTTGTACAATATTCATCACTTGTCAGTTGTATCCAAGGATGTCATTTATAGTCAGTTAAGCGGAGGAACTACTGAAATTTGAGATTTCTGGAATTTGGTCCAATTTTTTTAAAATTTTGCAGTCTCTGGAATGATTTTAAGAGTAATATATCCTTTTTTCAGATTTTTAGAATGATTATTTTGGTTTTTAATAAAGTAATTCATTATAATAATTAGGGTTTCATTAGTGGAGCTGCCATTTTTTAATAAATACATTTAATCATAAACTAAAATTACTTCCTGTTAGCTTAAAAGCCCTATTATGGGATGTATCATTGAACTTTTTCTAATTTTATAGTTCCAAAGAAAAAGAATATTTACTTTCATTAGAAAATTGTTAAAGGCTAATATAAAAAAGTTTATATTGTCCTCATTTAACAAGTATATGAATTTCCATGCTGTGTTCCTTAGATACATCCTTGCTGAGAAGTATATGAAGTTTCATAAAAATTGTTTAACTCTGAAGAATAGCATGAACACTTGTATGGAAAGACACATAAAAATACAATTTTGAGATAATTGGCTTGAAAGTTTTATGTAACATGTATTTTAAAAACCACATTATTTGCTGGCACTGCTTTTGTGAATACGAATCAGAGAAATGTTTTTGATGAGCATTCACAATCTTAAGACTTCTATTGTTTCATCTAGCTTCAACATGTAGCAAGTTCTCTCTTCTTTATGTTTACTAACATTTATAGCGATAATATTTTTCTTGCTTTTTGCCATAACCTAACTAAATAACCTGTGCACTAAATGAATTACTTCTTAAAACTATAATAAAATGAAATATACAATGGTCACAACAGGTATTCATGGAAAAAGAAGAAATGGTGAAATTGTCGGGACCGTGCACTTACCCGCCATATCCAGCCATTTTCGGATTACCTTCCAAATAAGAAGGTGCCCCCACCACTATTCAATTTCTCCACTGTATTCCCTTCACATGCAAACTATCTTTCCCATGTCCCATTACTTTAAAATAAATAAATTACAATGTATTCCTTTCATGTGTAAACTTTTCTTTCCTTGACCCTTTCCTTTAAAACAATGGATTGTCTAACGAAAGGGAAGTGTCAAACAATGCGAACAACAATACATCCATCACATTGTTGCAAATTTAGATTCCATTTTCTCCCTCTGCTATGGTTAAGGCTCACTCCTCCAGCACCTCTGACCACGTGACCTACTCCACCCTGGGGACATTTACTTCATGATGGGGGAACCATCTTGTATGGAGGGGAATCGGAAAATGCCTGGATATGGTAGGTAAGCTCAGCGTCCCGACAATTTCACTATTATGAAAGAAGTAATTAGAAGCAAACAAATACCAAGAAGTAAACACATTCACAAGACTTTCATAAAAATGAATGAAAATCAAACAGTAAACAATGCCTATAAAACATGTGCTCACAGTGATTTGCAGAGTCATTTGTTCAACTAAAGAACGGTGCTATGATAGTATTCCTCAGTTGTAACATTCTTTATTTTAAATGTGGATAAAAATAAGGATTAGTATAAACCAAGTGCCCATGCCATGCTCCCCAAAGAATTTAAATGACTGAACAGAATGCAGCACCTATTTGAAATGTCTTAAAGCATCACTTAGAATTAAGATGTTGATGTGAAACCTTCACTAATGATTCCTCATGAAACCCTAGATTTTTTGGTGGGATAAACAAAAAAACAAAAAAAAAAGATCAAAATGACTATATTCCAGTAGCACTTCACGTTAAAACATGTTTAAGGGTGATCCCCAGCCCCAAGTTTGAGGTTATACTCATACATGCGTGAGTAGTTTTACTTTTTAAGGTTTTTAGCATGATATGCAAAGATGGCATCAAAGTAAATAGTGACAGATAGTGAAATGATGTCAGTGTTCAATGAATTCAATGACGGTTCTTCTTTGAGTTATTTGGCTCGGAAGAAGAAAGTGATATAGAAGCCACTCTGCAGTAAGCTGGGTGCAATAATGGCTGAAGTCACTCAAGAGATGACAGTACTGAGTGCCTCGATTCACAGGTGTTAGATGCTGTTACCAACACTGGTACTTTAACTGAAAAGCCATTTCCATCCAGATATATGTTTCAAGTTAATCACATAAAGAAAAGTTACTTAGAGTGAACCTGTGAACGTATGAGGGGCATTCAAATGAAACCTGGTCAGTGCGTCTAACTTTGCACTACATGTAAGGTGGCACCACGTAACTGCGTGTATGGTGGCACCATCTATTGGTAGAGTGACTACAGCGTGTGCAACATTTGACGTTGCATAGCGACAGTGTGGTTTAACGCCGAAGAGAAGGTGGTCACACAAGTTATCGTCCACTACTGAACATGAAGGCGAGTAAGCAGGGACAATGAGGAGTGAGTCAGAGCAAGCAGTGGAAACATGTGACTTCACCACCTCCAAAGAAATCAAAGGCCGTGCACACCAGTTCTGGTAAGGTCATGATGTCCTTTTTTGACCAAAAGGTCCCACTGCTTGTCAAGTTCCTGGAACGGGGAACCACCATCAAAGCCCAGCATTATCAAGCCACTTTACAGAACCTTAGACAAGCCATCTGGTCGAAACGCCCAGGCATGTTGTCCAATGGCGTTATTCTCCTGCATGATAATGCCCGCCCACACACTGCCAATGCGGTGAAGACGACATTGCAGCAGTTTCAATGGGAAACGCTGGAACATTCACCGTACAGTCCAGACCTTTCACCATGTGACTTTCATGTTTATGGACCTCTAAAACAAGCTATTCGCGGACATCGATTCACAACAGACGACAAAGTGTGTGAATGGATCCAGGCCTGGATCCCACAGCAGCCTACTAGCTTCTTCAAAGATGGAATCAACCAGCTAGTGTCGCAATGGGATAAATGTGCCAACAGTTTTGGCAACTATTTTTGAGTTAATAACATCGTTACCATTACTTTACACAAGTGACCGGGTTTCATTTGAATGACCCTTATATAATACCAGTGTAAATATGTATATAACTTTCAGCATATAGACCATTTTTGCACACAGCATCTTAGTGAATTTGTTTTTCAAAATCAGCATAAAGTCAATATGATCATAAGATTTACACAATACTAGTTATAATGTGCATTAATAAGTATAAATAGCATAATACTTTACAGCAAGTTTTAAACTTTGTTAAGCCAAAACTAAGGGTTAACCCTTTTTCTGACGAGGACTACCACCTCTCAAAATAGTGAACCCTCTTATTTTAATCATCCAATACATATAATCAGCTACCTCATTATTTTTAATTTGTATAACCTGCTAAGAAGGTCTGGTTTATTGTAAACAGACATATCATTTACTTATTTAGATATACAAAGTTTCAACAGTCAATGAAAAAATGGTTTTTACAGCATAAAGTAACTTAAGTGAAGTTTATAGCTGAAACATTCTACCCTTATACTGAGAAATGCAACAGTTCTCTATCCACTTTTATAAACTCCTACTGTTGTTTTGTGATTTTTTTATTTAAACGATTAAATAGTTTAATATTTCCCCTCCAATAAGATGTCTCAATTGCATCTCATACTAAACACTTGATTTAAAAAAAAAGTCTTTCAGGGAAACTGAGCAACTATTAAAAAAAAAGAAAGTGTATAATAGAATGTTAATATATTTAATTTATGTGCACTTAATAGAAACAACAAACTTTGGCAACAGATTAGAGAAAATGTCTCTCGTCTGATGAAGTAACAGTGAAATTCAAATAAACAATCAAATCACTAGAGATATATAAACTTTCACATGTGCGTGTTTAACTTGGTAAGCCCTTGAAATGGGTGGCTGGTAATTACCAACGTAAAACAACATGCATATGTGAAAGTTTTTATTTCTCTAGTGATTTAAATACAGTGCAAAAATGGACAAAATACGATAAGTATAATAAATGAAACAAAAAAAAGAACTGATACATTGTATCAGCACAAATCCTCAGTAATTACTTCTGGAATCATACGCTAGAATTCATCCATTGGTTTCCTTTAAAAAAATGCAACTATTAGAAACTTCACAATTCATAACCTCAAAAAAATACTGCTAATATCTCATAAAGAAACAAAACATGTAAAAGGTCAAGAAGAAGATTTCTGGATTATCTACATAATAAAGCCACATTCCTTGCATGCAACACCAACACATGCTTAGCATCCTTGTCCAGATCAGAGACCCAGCTTTCTTTACAATCTCGATAGGTAGTATGCTGAGATCATGATGGCATAATCTTTTCAATTACACATTTGAATTCCGTAAAACATATATAAAACTAAACATGCACTTTTCAATTATAGTTAGATGTTTTTCTATAGGCACTGCAATAATAGCAATTTATGCAAAAAGCAAATAATCTTGATGATTATCAGTGAATGTTTGTCGCACGAACAAGTAATTTTCACAAATGTCATATTAAGATTATTCACGAGTTGGATACAACATTTTATGCAATCTTAACATTAGAAATTGTAGGAAATAAATCATGAAATAATTTGACATCCTTACCTAACATAACAGAGTGTTTGCATATGTCCATAAATGAGATGTTAGCTTCTCTCCCTGCATTTCATTTGTTGTTACCTGATGTGTTGAACCAACAAGCAAGACATTCCCTTCTTGGGAGAGAAGTGAGCAGGTGTTACAGGCTGTGATGTAGCCTATTATCAGCACAGTGTGGTAAGTAATTATAAATTCAGATCTTCTCTCTATAAGCCATGACAATTTGGAATATTACCTCATTACTATTACTGGCGCATGTGCCATAATGAGTCATTTATGCACGATATTGAATACATTAATGCTAAGATTGCATGAAGTAATTGTTGTTATTACTTAAATATTTGAATAGACATGCTTTACTTTTGATTCACGGCAATACATTTCAAAACAAAGCAGCTGGGCCTCTTTTAGAAGCAAATGTGAAAACACCCACCATAAACAGGAACACAAAGCACACCATGAGTTGTGTAACCACCAGAAAGCCAACCAGAGAAGTTATCTAAAATAATAGCAATTTTACTCAAGTATTAAAACCCATATTATTTACATAAATCCTATTTCTTCCTATTATGACTGCAATAATTTTAAGTTTCTTGCATGATACATTGAAGATGGCATCAAAACAAACACTGAAACATTAGTGAAATACTCTTAATGTTCAATGAATTCAGTGGCGATTCCTATTTCGAGAAGAAAAAAATATAGATGCTGCTCTGCAGCAAACTGGGTGCAACAATGGCCCAAATAGCTTGAGTGGTGAGTGCCCAGATTTGCAGGTTTAACATGCTGTTACCAATACCAGTACTTTGACAAGCCCATTTTCACCAGATAAATTTTTTAAACTTTATCACATAAAGAAAACCTACTTACAGTGGACCTGTTAGTGTGTAATACTTATGTTTATACGTATGTATGAGGTTCATTCCAAAACTAATGCCTTCCATCTAATTTTCATGGAAACTACAAGAAATACAGAAAGCACAATAACACAGTTAAATAGCGCAAGATTTCAGCTACGTATTGCCATTTTTCCACATAGTCACCACCATTTGTCATGCACTTTTGCCAACAATGAAAAAGACCCTGCATGCCTCAATCATAAAAACTGAACCAGCTGAGGCTAGTCTGTCTTACAGCTTTGAAGACAGCATCAGTGTCTACAAAATGTTGGGCACATATTCCATCTTTCATAGGCCCAAAGAAATGAATGTTTTAAGATGCCAAATCAGGACTGTCAAGTGGACATGGTAGGACAGTCCAGCCATATTTGCAATGAATTCCATAGTCACAAAACTGATGTGGGGCATGGCATTATCGTGTTGCAAGCAGCGGTTTATCTTCTATGGCCTGACTCTGGAAATTTGGGCTTTCAGCCTAGTCAGTGTTGTCTTAAGGCATTCTGAATTGACAGCTGCTTTAGGCTCCAAAGTATCCAAAAGAATCACACCCTGCCTATCCCAGAAACTGTGCACATCACTCTGCCTGCAGATGACTGTGTCTTGAACTTCTTTGTTGGAGAAGTCGCATGTTGCCACTCCATGAGCTGTCTTTTGGATTCTGGCTCGTAGTGGTGAGACCATGCTTATTCTTCAAAGATTATGGTGTCCATAAAATCATCATATTCGTCCAGCAGATCCTGACAAACTTCCAATTAATAATTTTTTTGGTATTGTGTAAGCATCCGCGAGATCCATTCCACACTCACTTTGCAACAATCAAAGTTCCATAACATCTTGTCTAAGGCATTACAGCTGACATTCAGCTTGCACACAATTCCTTGTTGTAATCCACCCATCATTACAGATGAGTTATCAAGACACTGTTCATTATGCAGGTAAGGATGTGGCTTGTCCTGCACATCCTTTTCACCACTTCTGAAATGCTGCACCCATCGCCTCACATTACTCACGTCTACTGTATTGTCTCCATACACCTTTATTAAGCATCGGTGGATTTCAATTGACACAACTTGTTCAGTAGTGAGGAATTCAAAGACACATCTCTGTTTTATATACACCTTGATGTCAGATACCATTTTGGAATGCTTCCCTGCTGCTACTGTTGCAGGACAACAAAACCAACAGGACATTAACAGTAAGATTCAACAATTAGTGCTACACCAATATAATCTGTCTCGAACATTCAAAGTCAACACAAAAAAAATGGGAGGCATTAGTTTCAAAGTGACTCTTGTATTAGCTTTACATTCAGCATTTCAGGGAACTTTTTTTAACAAAATCAGCATAAGTCTGGTATGATCACTTACATTTACATATTAGTTATAATGTTCATGAAGTAGTGTAAATAATGCAATATGCATTTTAGAGCAAGCAACTTTGTTCAACTTAGCCCAAACTAATTCCACATGGGAAGGGTTATGATTCTCAAGACCAATAAGCAACGGTACAAGCAGGTAGCCCACCTTCACAATGTGAGGGTAGTGTGTCAGTCTCTTAAGTTGGACACAAGTCTCAATCTTGTTTGTATCAAGTTATCTGGATATAGGCAAATGCTGGTTAATGCATGGCTGTTTGAACATTAACTCATTTGAGCACTCATTCATTGTCATTACTTCCATTAACTAGAAGAAATGTTATGCAATTTTAAAACTTTCCAAAAAGGAAAGAAAGATTTCTAAAATATACTCAATGTTTGAAGATAAATATAAGTATTATCTTATTTACTGTTTAAAACAGACAATTAAAACCAAAAGTCTGCACGGATTTGGATTTGTTTCATTGATTACTGTATAACAGATAAACCATTTTATTTTCAAACCTGTTGACATTAAGAATTAAATCATTTTCCACATAAATATTATCCAAGTCATAAATTACAGTCACTCAAAAAAATTGCAGTCATAATATATGAGCAAATAAGGACAAAATATTACACCTGCAGATGCTAGATCTTTCTCTTAAAATACCACCATACATTTAAACTCTAAAACAAGTGAACTTCACGTGTATTAAAATGTACCTAAAACAGGAAGTATGCTTTACAATGTTTGAAATTTATATCATCATTCAACCGGCAACCTTTAACCTCAAAACACAAACTGTCAACTATCTATTTTTCTTTCTCTATTACTTAATTATGGAAGAGAAGAACCAACGCTCATTGGATCTGTGGGTGTCAAGATCTGAGGTTAGGTTGCGTTTATGCTACTAATTTCTTCCAGTTTCATGTTTCCAGCTTGCGACTAGAGAGAACTCTAGCAGCTGTTTTTCTTTGTTTTTTTTGTCATGGCCACCTAGAATAATCTCTACAGTTAAGAGTTTAATACGCACAATATGGATCTAATATGCCATGCTCAGGAATGAGAAAAGAAAGTTAAAAGATGGCAAGTCTTCTTTCCTGTTCCCGGGAGCCAGGAAATCTTTCTGTCCATTGTGAATGCTTACATTAGAATATATGTATTTTAACTTTGGCATTCTCATTCTGGTTACTGTTCTCGGTTGTTGTGAACCACTTTAACTACTTCAGTTAACCTGTAGCCTGGGTTTACTGTATATGCATTGACTGTAGAATTACTATCAATTGCAAACAGTAGAAGAAGTCACGTAACTGTTAAGCCCCATTCACAATGAAAAGTAAGCACAAAACTTTGCACACATGTTATTTAATGGAACATTCACATAGTCATGTAATGCAAGAGATTGCTGATTCCAAACTTTATGCTTGCATTGCATGCATAGAGGAAGAATTCTGTATTTCTTTCTCCCTGAACAATACACAATCACAATGCGAGATTTCACACTATCTACTGTACAATCATAGTGCTCTTTCACTTCACTGTACCTAATTGCTGATCTAATGTTTGCTTGATACAAGCTTTTTATGTCTTATTTATTTATAGGTATAAAGACCGGATGATCTTTCTTATTGGATATTATTGGTTATGTTATTTGGTTTGAAACTTGCGGTATGTTTGGAAGATTTCCCAATGCAATTACAATCTTACCTCATGCCTGCCCTTATGCTGCATTATGTAGTGTTACGTCTTCGTTATGAATGGGGCCTTATACATCAAACTTTTTCTTCTTTTAATTAATATTCTGATGTTTTGTGCCAATTTGACACAGAGAATTATGCCTGCAGGGAATGAGCAATTACAGAAATTATTTAGTCTTGGTCAAGAATTAAACTTGGCCTGTTACTGGTCTGTGATAGCAGATGGGAATCATTTAGGTGCCGAAAATACTCAAACTTTGTTCATCATATTTATGATTAGCAAAGTTTGGCTGTTCTGCCTAAACTACACTTTCAATTTTTTATACTTTTTACTTGAATAAAATCAAGACGACAAAAAGGTTGTATGGTGGCTTTTAAGGGAAAGATCTTACAAGGATATCTCATCATTTGCAGAGCTGTGTTTCTCACCTGCCAAGATCCTCGTCTTTCTTGGACAGATCATCTGCGTCGTACATATACAGCTGCAACTCCTGACCACGTGAATCAAACACGACGCTCTGGGGGTTTAAAGGTACGCCATCAAACATCAAAATGGTTAACAAAACAGATCCAGAGTGATATACAGTCCTAAGTGAGCAGAGAACTTCTGCAATAAAATACTGGCAATGGGTTACATCAGCTAACACATTTAAATACATCTTGAGGTTAACGGCATTCCACAGTATGCTAGTTTAATTACAGCATACCGCTTTTCTACTAATAAAAAAATACATCTGTTTCAACAATACATTTGTCTGAAGTTAATAATGACATCACTTATTTGGCTTTATTGAAATATTATACTATTTTTGTGAACCTCAGTGGGCTTAGAGAGAAAGAATTGATGAAATGTAGAAATTTGTGAATAAGTACATACATTAATGAGAAATGGCCTGTGATCAATTTAATCTTCAACCATATCGGACTTATTTTGCCTTTGTGTGGGAATTGTTGGATGCTTATATACTCTCAGAGCTTGTACATCATTTTCATCTGGAGGAACAGGTCCATCATAACATCCATAAGGTGAACTTTTTAGTACTCTAAGGTTTATTTAAAGATATTATTTTCAAAATAGTTCATTGACTTCAACATAACCAAACTACTCTTCCACATAGTTTCATCACTACTGAGGTATTACCTTCAAACGGGAATAACCAAGAACACCCAGAACAATGCCAAAACAAACAGATAGCATTACCGTATTTACCAGCATATAAGATGCATTTTGGTTTCTTCAAAAATAGGCCCAAAAACAGAGTGTGTGTTATACATCAATAGCAAGTTATTTATTAGTTTCCTTGCAAAGTTTGAGCATTCCAGTTGTATGGAGTTCAGTAGATGCACATACGCCGTCATTAACAATTTTCATATTGTTCGTTTAAACTTCAATTAATTGTGATTAGTGCGAAGATATACTCGTGTCCTTAATTACAAATTTGCAAACTATGGCTGGAAAACAACATTGCTATACAATTGATTTAAGCTAAAAGTTATTGTGTATGCTAAAGAACACGGAAACAGGGTTGCAGAAAAACATTTCAGGCCATCTCCAACTGAAAAGCTCTGTGTTACTCTCACATGACTTTCTCTACTCTTGTAGAAACTATTTTTACAAACACTTATTCTCCATATGCTTCATGTTAATCGAGATATCGAGATGTTAATCTTATTGCTAATTTTCTTGTAGATGCAAGGAAAATTGGTAGGCTTTAAGCGATAGTCAAATATTTTAAGAGCTGGTTGCTATGTGGAGTATTCCATTCTCTTTGCATTACCAGGACAAAAAAATCTGAATAACGATTTCCTATTTGAGAAAAAGTATAAGTATTGGAAAATTTGAGGGAATAACAAGCAATATCTCGAAAATAGTTCACTCAAAAAAAAATGTATGACATAAATTGTGTATTTTAACGCGATCTACATTTTTTGTGTAGTAAAATTTTGTCTATCTCTTATGGTTTACCAGTTATGCAAAAATCGTTCACAATGAAGAATACTTTTGGAGTCATTCCAAGAAAATTCAAGGTATACATTTTATTTGTCATAAAAGTATCTTAAACATATGATATTTTAATCAAGATCGTTAGAGCCATTTTTGAGAAAATTAAAATTTTCGAAAAATGTTCCATGTAAAGGGTAATCTGGGGTGGGGGGATTTTCTTGAAAACCTTTGTGTCGCATCTCTGGAAGATACTGAACCTAAATACCAAGTTTGGTGTTTATCCGACTGTTCATTTCTGAGTTATGCTATTCACAAACACACAGACAGACACACACATGGACATGTTTCCAAAAATGCTTTTTTTTTTTTTTTTTTTTTGGATTCAGGAGGTCTTAAAACATGTATTTCCGGTGAAATCTCAGTATCGAAATTTTGAGTGGAATGCAATACTTCCTACAATACGTAGTAGAGAAAGTAAAAATGATAAGAACTTGGAGGAATCAGGAAGTTGTTTTAAATAGTAAACACAATCTAAGAACTGCAACTGCTAAATGGCCAGAACTTGAAGCAGAACTGAATACTTGGATTTTAGGCAACAAGCAAGAATTTCAGTTTCTACGAAAATGATAATTCATCAAGTGAAAGCAATATCTACTAACAAAAGTATTGCAGGCTATACTGCATTAACATCATGGTGTTCAAGATTTATGAAGAGGCATCAGCTTTTTATGCAGAACTAAACTAAATTGCAGTAAATTCATTAAGTGAGAGAAATCTTTTTCCCTAAAAAAAGTCTTAAAAATGGGTGCATCTTATATGTTGGCAAATACGGTAAATTCCATATTATACATATTTATTGTTTTCTAGGCAAAAGAAACAATTTATTTCAGGAGTATAAAGGCAAACAACAAATACAAACTATGATTATAGAGTCACAACAAGAAAAAGGCAAGAAATTACTGTAACATGAATATAAATGGATTTTGTTCATTGGAATATATAACATTTAAATACAGCATACCTGACTTGTGGTAAGGCAAAGAACATGTAAAATATAATTGTTAGACAAATGAGAATTGATTGTGACATACTAAAATAGCAAGCAAAAAGTAATGCAGACAGAAAGTAATATAACACCAAGATAGAACAGTGAAAAGGAAATACAATTTGGTTACTAGATGCAAATAAACAATGCTTGAGATGAAGAAAGAGATGCCATAAGAACTTGGTAGCATCATGATGCCATTAGATTGTCCCAGAAGGAAGAAGATACCAAGAAGAATAATAGTAAAGAAATTCTGATGTGTTACACTGACATAGCTATCTCTACGCACTATAATTTATGTTTATATAGCTTCTTCAAACTATTCTTACGAAAACTAATTTTTCCATCTATTTCATCTTAATTGGGATAAACATTTGCTTTAAGCAATAGTCAAATCTTTTAAGAGCTGGTTGCTATGTCGAGCATTCCTTCTCTTTGAATGTCCAGGACATAAAAAAAAGAATAATGAATTCCCATTTGAGAAAAAGTATAAGTATTAGAAAATTCAAACAAATAATAAGGAATATCTCTGAAATGGTTCATTCGTCAAAAAAGTACGACATAAATTGTGTGTTTTAAACAGATCTACATTTTTTGTGTGGTAAAATTTTGTCTATCTCTTGCTGTTTACCAGTTATGCCAAAGCCATTCAGAATGCAGAGGTCTTTTAGGGACATTCCCAGAAAATTCAAAATGCACATTTCATTTGTCATGAAAATATACGATACTTTAATCAAAATCATTAAGAGCTATTTTTGAGAAAATTAAAATTTTCGAAAAATGTTATATGTAAAGGATAGTCTAGGGTGGGGGATTTTGTTGAAAATATCTTTGAAGATACTGAACCTAAATACCAAGTTTGGTAGTTATCCAACTTTTTGTCTTTTAGTTATGCTGTTCACAGACACACACATGGACCTTTTTCTAAAAATGCTCTTTTTGTATTCAGGGGGCTTCAAAACATGTATTTCCAGTGAAATCTCGGTATCAAATTTTTTAGTGGAATGCATTACTTCCCCTAACTACTGTACATAGTAGAGAAAGTAAGAAACAGTTTTGAGGCAGATGCCCAAATTGTTCCAACAAATACTCTGCTACTCACCAAGCATTTACAATGACGCAATGACTTGGCAGGTTGATGAAGTGGTGGTGGTCACATCATAGGCAGTATCTCTCTACATGGGTTACAGAAATTGGTGGCCCTTTGCGACAAACACCTCAGTAATGGAGTAAACTATCTGGAGTATTAGTTTAGGATCAGCAGAATCCAACAGAACTAAAATATTTTAAAAACAAAACCTTATTTTGACCTTAGTGTTAAAAAGTATGCCTCATAGATGATACAAATATAACCCTTGTGTATAATGGCAAGAATGTGCATTTTAACCTAACCTCACATACACAAGAACACATCTACAGCAAGCATAGACGAACCACAGCTTCAGAAACATAAGCTATTGTGAATATTATCTTAACTCAATGAGTTTCTGCTTAGACTTTCATTAGAATCTGTCTAAAAAAATGTTGGCAGAAAAACTTAGGAGGTACAGTCCAGTGCATGGAATTGTGTCAATATAATGTTTCAGTGTTTTCCCCCCTTTTCCTTTACTCCTGAGCCTGAAACCGACCTGTGTTCATAGGTTAACGTTTGAGTGCCAGAATTTTGTCATCAAACCAATAGAGATTGACTCACGAAGAGGCTGGTGTGGACTGTCATTGCAAAGCATGCCTTCTAGCCACTCAGGTGAAATGTTTCCATACTCCTCCCCTTTTGCCACTCACCCAGGCTTGACCTTTGTTCATAGGCTAATGTTTGAGGCCAGACTTTTGACATCAAACCAATACAAGATGGGCACATGCAATGGCAGGTGAGGACTGTCACTGTAAAGCATGCCTTCCAGCCACTTAGGTGAAATGTTTCCATACTCCTCCCATTTTGCTGCTCACCTAGGCTTCACCTTAGTTCGTAGGCTAATGCATTTCGGACTTTGAAATCAAAACAATAAGAGATTGGACTGGTGTGTAACACAGATGATAAGGAGAGACTGTCAAAATTAAATGAAGAAAAACACTATAGGAAACCAGGAGTATCAGCATGTTTCCATGCACTCAATTGCACACATAATCCTTCATATTCAATAGACTTCAACCTGATTAAGCAGGTAAAAGAACCTTGTGTAATGGTTAAAGCAGGGATGATGGAAAGCATGCTCTCAGCTGGTTGATGGCATCTAACAATGCTCACACATTTGGCAATGGTTGAGATAAATTACTTTTATTTTCTAACGTTACAAAATAACAATTAGGAAATCTGCACTCCATTAAAAATTATATTTAATTACCTAATTTAAAGAAATTTCTACTCTACAAATTGTTCATTTGTTTATGTAAAATTCTATGCAAGTTCTTTATACAAATTCAGCAAAAGGTGCTTGTATCCGAAATTTCAGGATGCATTTTAAGTACACCATTTGCTTTTTGCTGTGTATTCCATTCTGGATCATGAACAAAGGCACACGCACACACAGATATGTGCAGAAATGAGGAGACATCCTGACGGTGCAGACCAAAACAAACAAATCAACAAGCAATGGGTGCATTTCAAACTACAGCACACCTCAACACTACAAACAAAGATGCTGTTGTCTTAACTGGGCAAGCTGATAATAAATTACTCCACAACTGCACACATATACTTTCAAATTATTACTTGCTTCTTATAGATTTCTACAACTGCCTTTCTCTCAGTTTCACAATAATTCACAAAGAACTCTTTCTTCACGTCAAATACAAGCATTTACGCTACTGTTATGCAGTACATCAACCCCTATTTTCATGAAACATGGTGACAGTATGCCCCAAGCACCATGAACCTTACAAGCATCCTTTCACCAAACTTTAAGCTGTTCCAAATTACAGCAGGAACAAAACAAATTTGCTCACTGAACTGACAGGGAATATCAACACATTACTTCACTTATGGCTTTGGGAAGAACATCTTTCCAGCACCAACAAAAAATACAGAAACTTCAAACAATTCACAGCAGTCAAAACATCAGAAATGTAAAATCACACAAGACACAACATGTACCAGAAATTTATATGGTTTTCAATAGTGTAGTGAAACCTTTCTAATATAGAAAGATTTATACAATATAAACCTTACACTGGCTATTAATGGATTCTTCTTCAGGTTTTGATCCTTTAGTCCATTGGTTTTCATTCCAAAACCTGATATTTCATCCTACACTGTGGTGGACGTCTTAAAAGGAACTGAATGTTGCTGTGAAATCTTGTAGTAGTTATATATAGACAGATCCATCTAGAAACTTCAAGGTTGTTCAACCTGAGGAGCGCGGTTGCTGCATGGGATGTGCAAAGTCTCACTTCACCAAAGACAGGAATCCATGAAGGTTCAATCTGAGGCTTTCCTGCACCTTATACCTCATATATACATATACAGTGGAATCTCGTTAGCACGTTCCTCATTAACATGTTTTCCCGTATATTACGTTCAATTATAAAAGTCCCGGTACCAAATCACCAAATGTAATAAATAACGTTTGCTTAGTGCGTTTTCCCGGTCCCGCTTACTACGTTTGAAATTTGACGCCCTCATTCACTGTTTTGGTCAATCCTTGATCGGTCCAGTGGGAGAAGGTGCTTATCACGTTCAAAGTTTTACGTCCTCATTGGCTACTTTGGCCAATCCTCGGTCATGGGGTGGATACCGGCAGCCAATCACATGCATGTATGTAAATATTTGTGTGACATGATTTGTGTGGGCGGGATAGAGAATGCTTTGCCTTGGCGTGGTAAACACCAATGATAGTTTCTACTGTTGAGTGTTGACCATACGTAGATTGTATTTTAACTTTTCATTTGCAATGAAAAAAAGAAAGTGTAGTAAATAACCAATAGTGAAAAACTGAAAATTCTCGAAATAGACCACAATCCAAAATGAAACATGTGGATATAGTGCGGAAGTTAAACATTCCTCCATCAACCTTAAAGGCAATTGTTAGCAAACCTAAATTGATTAAAACTGCTTTTAAAGAAGGAAAAAATGCAAAAACACAACTATCCTCTTGGAAAATAGGATCAGAAGAAGATCAGAACGAAATTTGTTGCATGGAAACACTTACTGTATTCAAATCATATTGAATACGCCAAAGATACATTCGCCTATTGTACTCGTAACATGATGCACGCTCATAATTTTTTTTCTTTTTTAGCGGCAATTGTTATCACATGTGTAATAAAACACACAGCAAAGCCACTCTTGTCGCTTACATAATTTGCAATTTATTTTCTCAAAAACATTCATTACCTCAAAAATCTAAGTTGACCAACATAAAAGCTTGAATTATTTATTCTCAGGCTTTGTGTATCCAAATCCATTTGAACACATATTGAATTCAACACGGATTGTACTCAAAATCTATTTCAATTACCCATGGAGATGTAGTAATTATTAGATTTTATTCATAACTATGTTCTTAAATTGCATATTTTGCATTTTCGTTAACATGTTTTCCCTCCTATTACGTCCAAATCCTTAGGTTCTTGCAAAAACGTGCTAATGAGATTCTACTGTATATAAAACAATATACAGAAAACTGTGGAGTAGAAGAAAGACAATAAAACTAAGCATTTTGAGGTTAGAAGAACAGAGTCCCCATGACATGTGTGCACATACAGTCTGAACTAATGTGTACTGGTACACAATGAGAAACTAGTGCATACTGTATTGAATAAGACAGTTTTACCATCCATTCAAAAGGCTTCACATCAGACACATTTAGAAACAGTGACTAAAGTGGTTTCACTTTAAGTTTAAAGGAGTTGTAAACAAAACCACGTGACAAGAGCGCATCTCATTGGCTGGTGGGCAAACTACAACTTTTCCCACTTGACATGTAGTCTCTTCCTCTGCATAAAACAGTTCGGTTCAGATCGTAACATTTTGTGGTTATTCTCGTGCAGAGAAATTTGAAAACCCTATTATTGTAACAGTTCAATTTATGAAACAAAATGTTCAGATTCACCTATAACTAAATGAACCTTATAGCAGAGGAGTTAAGAGGCTATGCGCAGGCAATGCAATTCATTTCTGGTTTCCGGATAAGCCATCAGTGTACTTTTGCAACGTGCTCTGCCACTGTGGAAAACATAAATGTGGGAAATGGAAAGAATACAATTGTGTTTAATACTTTTAACAAATTCTGTGAAAAGTACCCACCTTTCATCGACAATGAATAGGTTAGCCATTATTTAGCAATAATTGAATTTCTTTGTTGGTGATGCAGAATTGTTGCTTGGTTCGCATTTGTTTTCTGTTGTTTTCTAACCTATAGTACTAATCATTTTCTTAAGTTGACTTATAAAAGGTTAAATAAAAGTGGTATACTGATATTAGTTAATAAATGAATGATTTCTAAAAGCTGAAGTAAACAAGAGTTTAATCTAGCATTTTTAATCACAGAAGCCGAACTGTTCAGGTAAAACTTTTGTCTACTCTAGTATTATGTGTTAGAAGTTTAGAATGTAAGGCAAAATATAGGAATAAGACATACAATGTTTAAAAGCTAACGATCCCCCAAGCTGCACAATATACTGTATTCGCATACTGTCCGAAGCAATTTCCTCTCACAGGTATGTCATTCTCCACGTGGTGCTGCCATGTGCTCGGCGGAGTGATACATTTAAGTTTAGTTTACTTCTCCTTTCAACTTATAGTGATAAGGGTATAGTACTATACAAGAGTGCATTTTGTTTGCATTTGACACGCCACAAACAGGTTTCACAACTGGAGATTCTAACATGATGGATTTAATGTTGATGCATGTAGCACAGTAGAGCAGCTTCTGCAACCCCTTGTTCCTCCTTAAAATGCTTATTTTGGTACTGCCTTTCTACCCTACCTTTCTGCACTTTTTTTCCTGTACCCAATATATATATATATTTATTTCTGAATTATAAACTATACTAACAGGAAGCAAATAAAACATTCAAAGCTCCTAAACAATAATGTCAGCAATATGGAAGCAAATTTACATAATAAAATTTGACATTCTGGTGCTGGATAGGATCACCTTTCTGTGAACATGAAATTTGTATGAAAAAAGCTATGAGGGATAAGAAGGGCACATCCAGAAAATTAGCTACCAGTTTCAATTGCAGGCTCTTGAAATCAATAACTTGAAAGATTGTTCAGTCAGTTACAGACACTTAAAATCTGGTTTTTAAACGAGTTTCAGAAGCAATTGCTTCCATCTTCAGCTTTGGTCCAACCGGCAACACTGGAGATATTGTTGCTTGTGTTGGTTATCATCTGGTTTCCTTAGGATGAAGCTGCTGAGATTGTTTAAGAGCGGGATTTCAAAATTCATTGTGTGTTCTTTCTGTTTTATGATGTGGATGTTTTCCCAAACTTTTAATTTGGCAGATATACTGACTTTTTTCAATAAAGTCGCTTTTGGGTTGTCATGGTTGGCAGTCCAATTGTAACCTTACCATGTTTTGTTGCTCTATCTCTGGGCCTGACATTTCATGAAGGTAAAGACAGCAAAAGAACATAGATACAAAGGCACTCCCAGAAGTACCCGACCTGACGTATAGATAGTGGTTGTTGTTTAAAACAAATGACTATGGTAGAAAGTACCACCCTTATAAAGCTTAAGTTTGAAGTTTGACGATGCTATGTTGTTAAGTAATTGTTTGGCAGCCATAGTGAACTCTCTCAGCAAATTTGTAAACATGGATAAAACTGGCCATCGTTGTATGATACAATACCTTCATTTGAAAGGTCTTAGTCCAACTAATATTAAAGCTGTGCTAGATTCTACTCTGGTGGAGTCTGTTCCTTTGTTTACAACAGTAAAATATTGGGTGGCAGAGTTTAAGCGAGGCCATACGAGCTGCCAAGATGAACATTGCAGTGGTCTACCAAATGAGGTGACCATGCCAGAAATTGTTTAGAAAATCCACAAAATGGTATTTGATGACCATTAACTGAAAGTGCGTGAGCTAGCAGACATCATAGGCATTTCAAAAAGTGCTGTACATTGCATACTAACTCAAAATTTAGACATGAGAAAGCTGTGCGCAAGATGGGTGCCGCGTTTACTCACAATGGAACAAAAGCAGCATCATGAGGATGTTTCAGTCATTAAAGCCGAGTTTTTGTTTCAATCCATAACCGTGGATGAAAATGGTCCATCACTTCACACCTGAGACGAAGGAACAGTCAAAACAGTGGATTGAAAGGGAGAATCGGCTGCAAAAAAGGCGAAGACAGTTTCATCTGCAGGCAAGATCTGCAGGCGTCAGTTTTTTGGGATGTGCATGGAATCATTTTCATTGATTATCTTCAAAAAAGAAAAGCAATCAATGGCGAGTATTATGCAAACTTATTGCAGCGTTTGAATGATGAAATCAAACAAAAACGACCGCATTTAGCGAAAAAGAAAGTTCTGTTTCATCAAGACATGCACCAGTTCACACATCCATTATCGCCATGGCCAAAATCAATGAGTTAAAGTTCGAATTGCTTCCTCATGCACCCTATTCGCCAGACTTTAGCCCCCTCTGATTATTTTCTGTTTCCAAAGTTGAAGAAATGGCTCGGTGGTAAAAGATTTACCAACAATGAAGAGGTGGAGTCTGCAGTTGATAGCTATTTTGCAGAACTCGATGGTTCTCAGTATAAACAGGGTATCGAAGCTATTGAACATCGCTGGGAAAAGTGTATTGAGCTGAAAGGAGACTATGTAGAGAAATAAAGATGTTTTTTCCCAAAATTTTTGTTTTCTTTGTTAGATCGGGTACTTCTAGGACAGCCCTCGTATCAGCATTACAGCCTATAATGTGAATGGCAATTCTCAGTTCTGCAGTCACTGAAAATATTCTGCTACATTTTAACTGATAAATACAAACATTTGGCACCTAGTTTTAGCATTAGTGTACCTGCAGAGTGTAGTGATAGTAGTGAAAACAATTCTGAACTGATAAAGGAAATTACAGTCAGAGGATCAAATAAAACCCTTTGTGTTACTTGGTGAGTTGTTGCCGATTAAAAAGAAGAAACTTTCACAGAAACAACATGGAAAAGACAAAGCAAGAAAAATAACAGCTTCATTAAAAGCTAAAGCAATCAGACACTGAATCACAAGCACCTGAACCAAACCTAGAAATTTTAGAAAATTCATATGCAACAGAGAGTGTGTAAATCGTGATATATAAGAAGACATAACCAATCAACCTTGAAGCCCGCTGGTGACCTTGATTTGCTGCAAGCCTCTTCCCATGTTGTGGCACACAACAGTTGACATGACGTAAGTGTACAGTGTGAGCTTAAATATTTATTCTTGTATTATTTTTTTCCAAGTTTCATACAAGGGGCTCCATAAAACTGAAAACTGAAATCAATGTGTAATAAAAAGATGTTCAAGCCTATGCAAGTTTAATCTATATGAAAAATGTGTTTATACTTAATACAGAAAAAAAAGTTTTAAAAAAAATGTATAATTATTCTTAAGTTATTGTATTATACCACCATTCAAAATGAATCCTAGTTCACTAAAATCTAATATGGGGTTCTTCAGTTACATGCCACAGAAATGGTCTCGTTCGGAAAATGATGCAAATTTTACCAAACTTCAACTCGAAAATTATAAACATTTAAGAGATAATCTTATGAAAATCGTTTTCTTTTACAGCAATTGAATGTAGAAATTAATGATTTTAAAAAATATAAGGCCAATTTTCTTATTTTTGTCCAATTTGAAATGGAATAGCCCATATTCACAGCAGTAGTAAGGACTGACAACGCTGTTGCTCTCACTTGCAAGAAATGTCAGGGCCAGAGATATGATTAGACTGCAGTGAGAGCCATCCATTCTCTGTAGTTTAAATGAACAATTTAGTGCTTTATTTCAGAACTTTGCATTAAAACTGGCTGCTAATTGTTTGCACACTGCCTTTTATAACAACTCCTTTCATAATGACATTTCTGAAGTACGTTTGAGTATTAGCGGTTTGATTGTCACTAAATTCATCATTTCATCACTAAGACAACATTCATCCATGCAGTGACCAGTGACAATAGTCAGAAAAAAATCTGATGAGGGACTCAACGATGTTCATAACTTGTTCTTTCTAAACACCAATAAGCTAAGCAAGAGAGTACAGCTATATTTCTCTGTTAGCAAATTCTGCAGGAATAATAGGTTCACATTTTCAGATGAAAATGTACTGTCACAGGTCCCCCCTGCCCACAAAAACAAAAAAACAACACTCTGAAATCCACCACAATGGTTACATCAAATCAAAAGTGATCAACATCTTCAAAGAAAGCAAGTATTAACATGCTTACTATACAGCAAATTTTACAAGGATAATCCAAGAAGTAATAACTTTTCGCATATTCCCTCTCAGCAAATCACTATTGTGCTTCTATTTAAGGTCAAAAGGCTTCCTCAACATCTTTTCTCAGTATTGTGCTAGTGCTGGTTGAAATAAACTGTTACCGTGCATTCTGTGACTGTTCAAAATGAACTGTATGATACAAAATCCACCGACTGTCAGGTCAAAGGTGCTATTCGAATTTTGAATGCTCAGAAGTGTTCAACAATGAACAAACAAATGTGCATGACTAAACTCCACCTGGGATCTGTCACTCATCACAGATGATTCGAAGAATCACGTGAACAACAAAGTTGTGCAAAACAGATGCATAAGTCCAGATGAGTTACAGATTTCTTTCCCAAACTTCTTTGCTTGGTAAAATTGTGTCTGAATATCTTGAATTAGTGGGACTGGCGGCAGCTATCACATGGGAATTTTAAAGCTCGTGGACAGATATGAAAAATGCTTAAATAATAGAGGCGGTTATGTGGAAAAATAAGTCAGCTTCAATTTTCTAAGTGACATGATTCTTTTTAATACCTTTTTTTTTAATTTATTACCACCAAACAGTCATTACTTCCTGGATTACCCTCATAGCAGCAGTTGAATATAAATTACAAACCTGATTAAAAGCCGTTTTTCTGCATTACTCTACATGGGTGGTAAACACAGAGCATAATATACTCAACTAATATAACTGTTGTTGTTCAAACTACCTGAAAAAGCCATTTCAAAACTAATTCTAATGCCTGCATTGAAGCTCATGAAATCTGTATTCAAAAAGAGAAAATAATTTCTTAGAAGCTAAGGGAAAAGCACTTTTCCTTTGCGTCATCTTATAAAATCCAACACACCATCTTTCAATACCAACAATTATATTTTCATTTTCCAAAACTGTTGCCATACGTACTGTGTATAAGAAAACCAGAACAGAATATGTACACAGTTATGACTTTCAGTTCAAGGTTCTGTCTGCAAAAAGAAGCATGGCTGCAAAGATTTACACTTCATTAAAACTTAAAATAGTCTGTACTAAAAATCAAAGTATCTGCCTTAGTTTCTACACAAACAGAAAAGCATAAAAGCTTTGAATACAGCAACAAATTTGAAAGCTGTTTAAGATCTGCAAAGGAAAGAATTTTTGATTCAAACTGCATGCTGGAGCACTCGCACATCATTCAGTTGTTTATGCAAGGAAGGTATTGAATCATTACATCGCTAGCAGAGTTTAAAGTTCACCAATAATATCATAAATTTCTAAATGAAGAATATATATTTGATAGTGTAGGTATTTTTTTAATTTCTAAACTAAAACATTATGGAAGTAGGCATTTAGTAAAAAAACTGATACAAACCTCTCCATAGAATTAGTAAGAAACTACAGAAATTGTGTATAAAATTCACCAAAAATGGATCAAAATCTGGTACAGTTTAACACAGGGCACTGCAAAGCTATGAGCTGGATCACCTATGATTAAAATTTTATGCAAATGATTTACTTATCTGGACTACTGTTAAAAGCTTTTTCTATGCCAATCACAACTTTGTTGTGCTGGGGAAATTCAGTAAGCCAACTTACCCCTACTATTACAACTGTCACTAACGGCCCGTATTACGATCTCCGGTTAAGGTTTGGGGTAAGATTTACCTGAGAGTTACGTACTGCTACTGTATTACAATCTTTGGTTAAGGGCTACCCGGGAGTTATTTTTGGAGGTAAACTAACCACCACCTCAAGTGGTGGATAAATATGATACCTTGGAGTTAACTTGTATTTCCGAATGAAACATGGCGTACCACCGGCAGAGATTGATTATTGAGAGTGATTCAGAATATATTTTCAAGTTTTTGGAAATGTTATCTATACATTAGAATAGTTCACTCCAACACCCAGTCTTAAATATTACTGTCAGGGCGTAAGGAACTAACCATTGTGCTTGGATTGTTTTTGGAAGGCCAAACATTTTAGGTTAAATGACAAGCAGTGTGGGCAAAGGTAAACGTATTTTGCGTGTTAGTTTATATTTAGGTTGGTTTTTAAAATTGTCGAATGGCTTTCTACGTTAGTTTTAAGTGATATTCATGAAATGTTTGCATCAAAAGACTATGGTTTTCGGTTATTAAAGTGATATTCGTAAAACTTTTACGTCAAAACTCTTAACACTATTTTTAACGAAACTTTGAAGTGTGGCATAGTTTTCCAAATAGAATAACCAAGGAACGGTATTAGAAAGATGCAACAAACTTAAGAATATTGTGTTGAACTTAAACGTCAGGCAACATGTGTAAATCCGAATCAACATTAGAACCATCGATGTTGCTTTTCTATAAATATAATAGCTTTCGCGAACGGAAAAGCTAATGAAAAGGTAATTATAACTATTGTTTACGGTATCCTATTGTAGCTCAGTAATCCAATAACGTACTAGAACCGCATCTTGTATGCTCAATGACATGTATATAAATTACATTTTAGGTTATGTTCATGTCAAGATTCTCTAAAATAAATCTCCAAAACCGTTCACAATCTATAATAGTCTGTCCGCTCGCCTTGTTACTAATGACCAATAATGACGCTATAATGTTGCAGGTTACCACGAGATAGCGTTGTATAAACAGTGAAATCACTCAGAAAACTATTGCCAAGGAGAAATACATATCTCTTTGGTGTTGCCAACTTCTCGCCCAGCATCATAAACCTTAGGGTTACTAACCATCGGTTGATATGCGTTTGTAATACGCGGCAATGCATCTAACCTTCAGGTAGCGATAACTGATAGGTTACAAACCATGACTTTTAACCGGAGATCGTAATACAGGCCGTAAGTTAAATTTTTTAATACAGAGTGAATCAGACTACTTTCAACAGCCATTTCAGAAAGTACACCGTCAAAATTTTCAAGAAAAAGAATACATATGAGACTGCCCAATCTGACCCATGGCCTTTTCATGGCTTCTCCACATCGGCAGACAAATACTGGGGTGGTTCATCTTCTACCACACTCTCCTGTCCCCCATTTCCTGTACTGATCATCTTTTTTGCCATCTGTTTCAGGATTGTGGGGCCATGATGGTATTCAATGAGTTATGGCTGAGTGCTCTGTAAAAGTTTCATCCTGACATCCTGGGACAGCTCAGCTGGAATCAGCATCTGGGTGCTTTCAGGTGGAAGCTCCTTCGGGGGATCTACAGTGGCTAGGGCCAATATAGTATGGCTCAGGCGGCACTGAGGTGTTCAAACTGGATATTTAGGGACCCCATCCATACTTGTGCCCATCAGCATCCACTTCTGGTCACCCTTCGTGTTTCTCCCCTCATCCCTTCCTCCCAGGGGTCATGTTGGAAGTAAAAAGGGCCTTTACAGCTTATTTACGGCGCTTTGCACTGGTTCCATGACATGTACCTTTACCTTAAATCAAGTATGAACTTTTGCTTGAACTTGATTTCATCAATTAATTTTGAAGATGTTTTCAACTGATTTTGCTGACTATTGTCTGGGGAATGTGTGTGGCTAGCGGTGTTCTCTGGTGCTGGGCTGATGAACCTCCAAAAGCAGCCAGATAAATCAGCAGTAGCAAATCATTTCTGGTCTTCAAACCATGATATCACTCCGAACATAAAACTCTTAAAACCGATCAACAGCAGCAATGAATTGAACATCTGGGGAAAAAATACATATCATCAAACAGAAGAATCACCTAATGAATTTCAAACTGCTGCCACCCAGACAATAACCGGCAAAATCAGTTGAAAACATGCTCATGATGGAGCAAACTGTTCTCCCGAAACACGTTCAAGTAAGAACATTTTAGTGATGTAGTGTAACAACCTTCAACTCTCTTTATTTTAAATTGATTTCATCAATCAGCCATAAAGGTTAACGGCGTCAGTGGTGCATCACTCAAGATTTCAAATGGGAGTGGGGGTCAGATATGACAGCATTAGATAGAGCTCTTCAAAACAAACACTTTCATTAAGTCGCACGGTTTCAAGGAGAAACGCATACAAAAAGGCAGTGCACCCAAACCCCAGTTATGCGGATAATAATACCATTCATGTTGCAATGCAGTGGCTATTATCCTAGGTTATTGGGAGGTCAACACTGGGCAGTCAGAGTAAACATGGTAATCGCTGATCTAACATAAACACTGGTTGCACTATCGGCTGATGGCTAAAACCTTACTTAAGTCACAATACTGAGAAACATATAAAAAGAAAAGAAAAATTAATGTTGGCAAAGGAAGCTCAGATGGCCTTGCACAATACAATGACAATAAGTGTTTTGTTTTGGGCTACTGAAATAAGTTTAGTTAACACACATAGTGATGGTTTTAACCAAGGAGAATGGTATTGATCTGCCGAGCATATGTATGTGTGTGTGTCATCCTACGTGGTATAGTGGTTATCCTGCTAGCCGCTAGTTCCCAAGGTCATGGGTTCAAACCCGGCAGAGGGCGATGGATTTTTTCGGGTGTAAAAATCCTTAGCATGGCTTCCTTCGGAAGGGAAGTAAAGTCAATGGTCCCCTGTTGTAGATTTACGGCACATAAAAGAAACTCAAGCCTGATAAAGAAGCCTCTGAGCAAAATTACCGGTCTTTCACGCCCAATATACAGGGAGAGCCAAAAGACTATGAACCAGCTGCACAGTGTTTCTCCTGTCCGTGTCCTAGGTGCTCATTACCATCTGCCGCTCTCATAGAAAGGCGCGGATGAAAACATAAAACATTTTTAAAACTACTTTTAAAAGCTTTACTTAACAACTTTATTAATGTGCGTTTGAGGACAGAATTATTAGTAGAGATTTGTGGCCCCCCTCGGTCCCCCAACCTAACCCCCTGTGATTTCTATCTCTGGAGTAACTTAAAACAAAGTGTACAAGACAAACCCACACACCCTGGAGGAATTAAAACAAAATATCTGCCAGGAAATTGCCAGCATTTCTCAACATGAACTATGGTGAGTGATGGATAGTTTCCTAAAGAGGTGCCAAAAATGTATGGACAACGACGGTGGCCAGTTTCAGCATCTCCTTTCATAAAGTTGTTAAGTAAAGCCTTTAAAAGTATTTTTAAAAATGTTGTATGGTTTCATCTGTGCCTTTCTATGATAGCGGTCAACGAGCGCCGAGGATGCAGACAGGAAAAACACCGCGCAGCCGGTTTGTAGTTTTTTGGCTCTCTCTGTAGAATGGGATGCTAAGGACCTCAGCAGTTAAAGAGCGTCCATAAATAAATAAAAAAAAACTCAACTCGAGCATATGTGTGTGCTCGTCTTACTATTTGTTACAAGCAACTGGACAACAGCAGTCTACCCACAAACATTTGCTCTTCTCCTCGAAAGAGTATGCATTAATAGACATATTTCTTAGGAAAGTTATTTGCTTTGAAGAACTCTATCCAATGGTACCCTATTTGAACCCAACTCCTATTTGGAATTTCAAACTGATAACTAGACTACATCAGAAATAAGGAAATAAGAAGTAACCCAAAAGTTAGCAGCCTGTTAGACACCGTAGACCAATATCAACAAAATTGGTGGGAACACGTACATGCTGAACCAGCAAAAAGATGGATACAACAAATGAAGGAGCTGCAATGGGTTTAAAAGCCTGTAGGTTGAAGAAGAAGAGGAAGAAGAGGAGTAAGAAGAAGAAGAAGAAGATTGATCCAAAGGTAAGAAAATCTTCTGCCTCTGAGAAGCGTGATGTGTAGAGCTTGGCAGTTGCCTACTTTGCTCTTTTGTTAACAATCGTAGGCTCTGTATATAAATATGTTTCATGCTTACTGTAGTAAAATATAGTAATTTTATAATGATTGTAATTACCTATTTGCACAATGTGTGCCGATTTGTAGCTTAAGGGCATAGTATTTTTTTTTTCAAAGTTTTTGCGTACTGTAATTTCATTTATTAATATTATTTATTAATGTGATTAACCTTAGTACTGAAATTAATGTTTTGCACTCTGAGTCACTGAACCATTGTTGACAATGTTTTGTGTAATAATAAAATAGTGGCTATTTAGTGCAATAAAGCGTATGGTAAATGCTCGACTTAAAAAAAAACTATTGGCTTACAACTGGGAAATCGATAATTTTAGTATTAACTCATTGCTTTGTTCATTAATACAATGGCTTTATGTTTTCTACTCCCCATGTGGGCGAAAAACAGTACTGACCTTAAAAAACTAGACTTATTTAATTTCAAATGCAACAATAGCCTGTTTAACAATAATACATAACATACTCATTAATAATTACAAATTAGCATGGGAGTGTAAGAGAAATAATCTTTACAGCTTATACTTCATTAAGAGAATAGTGGACTTTAGTAAATTTTATATATAGTATTTGGGTATTTGATATTTCTATACTGTTCTGACAATGTTTTTCAAATGGTAAATGAATAAATGGTTGTGACAAATGAAGGTGTTCATTCTCATAATACTAGGAATAAGGCAAATTTAAAAGTGCTTGAACATAAAACCCACCTTATTTGCCAAAGGAGTTAAATATTATAAACTACCCATACAGTTAAAAGAATGATCCATGTGTGGCTTCAAAAGGGATTTGAAGAGCTTACTATTGAAAGGGTTTTTTTTTTTATTCTGTAGATGAGTTTATTGACTCAATTAGTAATTAATTAAAATTTTATTTTGTACTATGGTATTTGATCAAGTATGTATTATGTTATTAAGGTATTTGATGAAACTATGTACTCTTGTAATATTAACAGTGAATAAACCTATCTATCTAATGCCTATTTGTCTGCCCATTTTAGGTTATTTAGCACCTACTGGCCAAGCTCTTGTGATATGCATACACATCATACCAGATATACAACAAATATGTAATATGTACAGGAAAGAGAAAAACAAGAAATGTATTTGATTTGGTTTCACTTTAAACTCTGCTTACTACTTACTTCTACAAATATATGACTTTCTTAGGACCTGTACTACGATTGGTAGATAAATGTAACGTATAAAATTATTGAACTCTTTGTACACCTTTATGATAAATATGTTCATTGAAAAAAAACATTCTACAACTTCCACATATTTCATAATCTGAAAGATTCTGCCCTAGATTAGCTAATCAAAAGATTGAGCAGCGTATAAGAGGCAATCTGGCAGATCAGTGGAAAACAAAGTTGGCTGTACATAACCTGTAACCTGTAAAAAGGTATGCACAAAATATAGCAAAACTATTTCAAATCTAGCTGGCTTAACCACCAACTACTTAACTATAGAATGCTGACAAAACAACATGTATGTTCAGCTATTTTCTCATAAAATTGGAATGATCTAATGCTTCAGTCACTATCAATCTACAGAGTGAGCCAAAAGACCCCGAACCGCCTGCACAGTGTTTTTCCTGTCCGCATCCTCGGCACTCGTTGCCGTCTGCTGCTATCATAGAAAAGCGCAGATGAAACCATACACCATTTTTAAAACTACTTTTAAAGGCTTTACTTACCAACTTTATGAAAGGAAATGCTGAAACTGGCCACCGTCGTTGTCCATACATTTTTGGCACCTCTGTAGGAAACTATCCATCATGGAATTTTTGGGGGGAATTTTCAAATCGATGACCGATATCGTCTAATGTTTCTTCGGTAAGAACCGAATGCCGCCTTTTAGATTTCTTAGCCTGAACACTTCCTATGGCCTGAAATTTACTGCAAAGTTCATGGATTGTTGTATGGCCTGGAACTTTTACACCTGGCAATATTTCTGCAAATCGTACTTTACTTGGCGAGCTGACCAAGTTAACACATACGAATCATAAATAAATACACGTTGTGTGTATAATATAAACTTTGTTTGCAGCAGCAGTGTGTTATCATGTTTTTATCATATTTCCACATGCCCAGTGGAAAAACACTGCGCAGCCGGTAATATTCCTTATAAAATACCCCGCCGAGGTAACATAAAACAAAGTGTACAAGACAAACCCATGTACCTGGAAGAATTAAAACAAAATATCCGCCATTTCTCAACGTGAACTACAGCGAGTGATGGGTGCCAAAAGTATATGGACGACGGTGGTCAGTTTCAGCATCTCCTTTTGTAAAATTGGTAAGTGAAGCCTTTAAAAGTAGTTTTAAAAATGTTGTATGGTTTCATCCGCGCCTTTGTATGATAGCAGCAGACGGCAACGAGCGCCGAGGACAAGGACAGGAAAAACACTGTGCAGGCGGTTCGGAGTCTTTTGGCTCACTCTGTATTTGTAAGAGTGCAGTTAAAATAGTTATTTCCCACAGAAAAAATGGAAGGAAACGAATGAGTGGTGTCATGCCAATATTATAAACCCAAAATTATTGTATTTGGTGAGCATTATTACCAACAAAATAAAAATAATAACAGATCTTGCGGACACTAATGCTTTGATTAAAATCTGTTGGTAGTACAGGAGAAAACATTTACCTTTCAATTAGGTAAACTGCAGTATATGTATCTAATAGTTTATCTGGCGATCGTGGTACAGGCCCTTAATATTACTGCCCAAAAAGCATTTGCAGCATGAGTAATAAAGCAACTCTATGCTACCTAAATGTTCCTATAGTACTTGAACAGTGAAAGCTATTGCTTTTTACTTCACTACTTAAGGCAAGGTATGTTTGAGAAAATGGTAAAGTTGTATCTCAACTGGCTGTAATACAAATGCTGTATTAAGTACTGGAAGAATATAAATTATTAAGTAGCGATTATAATTAGACACATCATGTTCCTGTGACACCAAATTCATAGGAATTTAGGGCAGCTCCAAAAGACTGATGATCTTAGCACATAAAATAATTTGTTGTCAGCACTGTACAAAAGAAACAATGCTGACTTGCTAATGACAATCTTATCATAAGGGTCCAGATTCTGATGACTTGTCATCTTTTAATTGTTGCATCAAAGGCATTACTAACGTGTACATAAATCGTTAACATGGGTCCCAGATTATGAAAATGCATATTTATTAGGTCATTTGCATATACATTCAGTATATAAATATCATCAGAAATTCCACTGTTCAATTGAGAAATCAGAGTAACTTTGTACATCGTTTACTTGCATTGTTAGAAAAAAATAAGTTTCCTATTTAATGGTTAGTCTGGAAAGGGTTGCTTGTGAGTGGAGGAGTCAGGGGAGCAGGTATAATTAGTTATGAATTCATGTACCAAACTAAGGGTGAGACAGGTCAGTTTTCCCTTTTATTTGTTAATGGGTGTATACAGTCAGGTTCGTACTGTCTTTATGTAATATCATAAACTGTTAAGTCCTCTTCATTCACTATGAATTTTGCATAATCTGAGAACTCAAAAGTTGTTGTTTATAACACTCCCCATATGGTCTATGACCTTCGGGGGGAGTACCTCGTTCCACCAAGTGATGACTGGACCCAACGGACGGAATCCATTGCCTTCAATAATTTGTAGGGTGATGAGGAGGATGGTGGTGGAATAAGAGGGCCTACAGCTTTTACCGTGGACGCCGAACCACATTGAGCTTTTGGGATACTTAACATGAGCAAGCCAGAGGTGAAGTGTGGATGTGGATCGCCAACCCAGGCCCTCAGTACGAGAGACAGAAATGAAACCACTAGCACCCAAATAAAAAAATTAATGCTACTGTTTTGTAAGACCTGCTTCAAAAAAATTTTCTTAATTTTCTTTTCAGATTCTTCAAACAGGAACGTGAAACAAATATATATTTAATTAATTTTTAAATTATCTTAATATTGCTCTTCTACCTCATTTTTCTGCTTCTATAGCAGTTATACCCATGTATAACTTTATAATGTTTGGTGCACTAATTTTAATAAATTAAATAATCTCAGTTTTAAGTCACCTTTTTGCAATTATTATGCCATTTTTAAAACTTTAAGAGTCATTTTAAAGGTCATTTTTCAAACATTTTTATGTCATCAAAATCTGGACCCTGTTATCATCCACTTAAATAGTCCTATGTTCACTTAAAACTAAACAGAAACTAAAATCACTGCTGCATTTCAATGCTATGTTACATACTGTACAAACAATGTTTATTAACAGTCAAGAAGCTCAAGTCAGTCAAAATCTTTATAAAACAAAGGCTCATTCATCATCTTGTTCGTATATCAAGTTCACAAATTTACAGCCCATTCATCATCACATCTACACTACATTCACCAAATTCTCACCAGCAATATAAATGTTTCAAGGCTATTGCTAATGATGGTGATAAATACAAAACTGGTCTATGATTGAAGCAACGGGGTTACAGTGCTAATCAGAGCAAATCAGATTAGTATGTAGCATTCTGGATGTTCTTAATGCCAGAATAGGTAAAACTGAATGCACCAATAAAAAAAATTACACTCTAAATATTATGAAATAATACAGACATTTTCTGAATTGCAGCTTGGAAACTGAAAATGTGAATGCTGTTTTAATATGATCTTGTAAAGAATTATCAACTTATTTTGTGATGTGATACCACACAATAATTATATATGAGGGCTGGGGAATACGTCATGGCAACTGTTTTTTTTTTGTGACAAACTGCCATTGGAGCAGGAAAGACAGACAGTTCCAGTGTGTGTTGACAATGTTGGATAGCACTGGGATGAACTGTACAAAGACTACCGTTCCAGAGGATCCAACCCATGTTGAGCAGCACCTGTACTGCCAGAGAATGTCACAGGAAATTAGTGTAAAGCTTTGGGAATAGCGCCAGAGAATGCAATCATTCTCCGCGACATCTAAGACCCATAGAGTATGTCAGACGGTTACTACAGCACTGGGGAAGGGAAGAATTGGAGCACCCACCATACTCTCCTTACCTGTCTCCATTTGATTTTGACCTGGTACAAAGGTAAAGGAACCATTATGTGGTAGACAGTTTGCAACAAGCAAGGACATTGCAAATGCTGTGCAACAACAGATGATCAGATTCCCACATGGTATTCAGCACCTCCCATATCATTGGCAGCTGTTGTGAACATTGCAGGGCACTACTTTGAGGACCTTTAGAATTAGTATGTGTGCTGTGTTGTAATGAGTGTGAAACATGAAACCAATACTGTCATGTCAACTACCTTAATAAATATGTGAAACACAAAGTTGACATGTTGCTTAGTGTCCATACACAAATTCATGCCTTGTCCTATAATATGTATACTTCACATTTTCCACATGAGTTGGTATTCTCAAAAAAAAAGAACAGTTGCCATGACTTATGCCCCAAACCTTGTGTGTCTATATGTAAAACAAGATGTAAAATATTTTAGATTAAGACATGAGTAAATACTTAGCTCATGAGCAATAGCAACTCAAGTATTTCAATACACCCTTAGCATTATAACTTAAAAGGGTGGAAATCAAATCATTGGACTAAGGCACCATTCACAATGAGCATAAACATAACAAACTTAAAAAAAATATATGATATTTTATTGCAATGGAACTTTTCACGATAAATCACGTAAACCTAAAAATAAATTGAATTAAATGTAAACTTAGAAACTTGCAAGGTCCAAGCTTTCACGACAAACATATGAAACTAGCCAATCAGAGAGCGATTCTCCATACAGCTTATCACGTGATCATTCTGCCATCTCACATCAGATTTTCTATCACCAACTGTTGACTCACTAACTGCCTTTTTGTGTAAGATGACCGACCAGGAATCACTGGGATATTTACAAAAATCACAAAACAACTTGTGACAGTAAGTGCGCTTTTTGGAGAGTTTAATGTCCTTTAACCGGATAGCTCTTGATCATTTTGATATGCAATGGAATCTGGTTAGCACGTTCCTCATTAACACGTTTTCCCGTGTATTACGCTGAATTATATAAGTTCCGGTACCAAATCACCAAATGTAATAAATAACATTTGTTTAGTATGTTTTCCCGATCCCACTTACTACGTTTGAAGTTTGACGTCCTCATTTGCTACTTTGGTCAATCCTTGGTCACGGGGTGGATACCGGCAGCCAATCAGATGCATGCATGTATGTAAATATTTGTGTGACACAATTTGTGTGGGCAGGATAGAGAATGTTTTGCCTTGACGTGGTAAACGCCAATGATAGTCTCTACTGTTGAGTGTTGACCAAACATACAGAGATTGTATTTTAACTTTTCATTTGCAATGAAAAAAAAAAAGAAAGTGTGGTAAATAACCAACAGTGAAAAACTGAAAATCCTTGAAGCAGATCACAATCCAAATATGAAACATGTGGATATAGTGCAGAAGTTAAATATTCCTCCATCAACCTTAAATGCAATTGTTAGCAAACCTAAATTGATTGAAACTGCTTTAAAGAAGGGAAAAATGCTAAAACAAAACTTTCCTCTTGGAAAATAGGATCAGAAAAGGATTGGAACAAAATTTGTTGCATGGAAACACCTACCGTATTCAAATCATATTGAATACGCCAAAGATACATTTGTCTATTGTACTCGTAACACACTGTATGCTTAAAATTTTGTTTACTTTTTTAGTGGAAATTGTCATCACATGTGTAATAAAAAACATACAACAAAGCCACTGTTGTCGCTTCCATAATTCACAATTTATTTTCTCAAAAACATTCATAACCTCAAAAATTCAAGTTCACCAATATAAAAGTTTGAATTATTTATTCTCAGGCTTTGTGTATCCAAATCCATTTGAACACATATTGAATTTAACATGGAAACGCGGATCGTATTCAGTATGAAATTGTATTCAAAATCGATTTCAATTGCCCATGGAGATGTAGTAATTATTAGATTTTATTACATAACTATGTTTTTAAATTGCAGATTTTGCATTTTTGTTAACATGTTTTCCCGCCTATGACATCCAAATCCTTAGGTCCCTGCAAAAACATACTAACAAGATTCTACTGTATGTATATAACCTCTTATCAGTAGGCAGGCTGCTATATTAGCTAACTGTTTCATGCTCTCTTATGATTGGCTGGTGTTTATGTTTCTATTTGTTGTTATGAATGACAACATACCACAATTAACTCTATGCTTAAGTTTTGCATCATTGTGTTAATGCTTAATTTTCATATGAATGGCACCTTTGTCAGCAAATATTGCAGATCTAATTTCATGTATTCTTAAGCAAATTCAAGCCAAACAATATTCTCATAATGTACACATTTTGTTTTCCAAATGACTTTGAATAATATTTAATATATACAAGCTGTTTTATACAATTAAAACCTTGAAGGAACTTACACCATAATGAAATGACTCACCTCACACCAGTAGTCCCACTTGGGATTGACAGTGTTGTCAATAGTCTGGGTTCGGAACTCTTGTGCACCGACCGTGATGATAGCATAGGGATCTGACTTGCCCTTACCCAGCATGCCTATGTCCATCTTCATGAGCTGCTTAGCTTCAACCACGTGAACCCTCAGCACTCCCTAACACAAAAACAATGTATATTTACCCTTCACATCATCTTTAAAACATCAAAGAGCCATAAATATACTTGCCAACTTCTTGAAACTTTCCCTCCTCCAGCAAAGCATAAGAATTTTGTGATGACATGAAATTTAGAATGTTCAGTGCAACAAATGTACAAAAATCTGTTTGATACATTCAAATGACTTTTTCTACCCTCTATTCTTTATTAGTCAGTATACAAACTATTCTTACTAAAGCTTATATTTCTTGCTACTACATTTTAATCCATAAACCTTTGCAGAAACAGCTACATTACACATTTCATTATATATACAAAGGGAGCAGCGATAGTCAAATGTTTAAAGAATGGATGCTATATGCTGGTCTTAAAATTCCATACTGTTTCAATGCAATCATGATAAACAACTGAACGTTGACAGGACTTTAAGGGAATGACCTTGAAATGAACAATTGAAACCTTTAATAATGGATAACTCAGAAATGGCTTAGGACACAAAAAAGCTTTTTGAAATAAATGTTGTGTTTTAAAGAGATCTACATTTTTTGTGCAATACGTTTTCTTCTATTGTTTAATATTTACCAGTTACACAAGGTTATACACAATTCCTTCCAAATTAAGAGAGCTTTATAGGTTATTCCCAGGAAATTCAAGTTACAAATTTTATTTGTCATGTGAATATCTTTCTTATATGGTACATTAATCAAAGTTGTAAGGGCCATTTTTTAGAAAATAAAAAATTTAAAAAAATGTTTCATGTAAAGGGCTGTTTGGGGCAAGGGGATTTTCTTAACAATTTTTGTGTCATACTTTTGGAAGATACTGAACCTAAATACCAAGTTTGGTATTCATCCGACTTCTTGTTTGTGAGTTATGCTGTTCACAGATACGTGCACACACGGACATTGTTCTAAAAATGCTTTATTTGGATTTAGGGGGCCTCAAAACATGTAGTTTTAGTGAAATCCTAATATCGAATTTTTGGGTGGAATGCAATACCTTCTCTATACTATGTATGTGGTAGAGAAAGTAAAAATTACATGTAAAATAAATGAGAATTCTGTTTTATAAGCATGGTACTACTACTTCTTTCTGTTATACATGCTGAAATTCTTCCTGGTACCACAATGAATACATATTAAAGCAAAGAACACCACTTCTTAGTCTATAAACAGATATCTAGTCACGTTGATATTGTAATGAAAAGAAGCTAGAAACAGTGATGTGTATTGAATTTATTTAAAGGCGAGTCGGAATTGTTACACTAACATCACTTAAGTTTACTCACTTAACATGTTTCGGGAAACCGTTGTTCCCATCCTCAGAAGCTAATCCGACTGGCCCGTGTTGTTGGTGTTTCCGTTTTTTGGACTGGATCCTGTGGTGGCATCTTGTGGTGGAGAAATGTACTTCCAGAGAGGATTTGGTGGCGGCAAATGAAAATTCATTAGATGTGTGTTGTGTTTTAGAATGGTGATCTTCTCCCATGCATCTAATTCGGCTGCAAATTTGGCTGGTTTGACTAATGTAATATTGGGTTTGATGTTGTGATTAGTGATCCAAAAATGGTGTGAAACTGCAGATTTGTCCATTTGTTTGTATTTAATACATCTCATGTGCTCCTTTAGCCTAGTTTCTAGGTTTCTTTTTGTCTTACCTATGTATACTTTATTGCAATCTGAACAATTTATTTTATAGATTCCAGCTTTTTTGTCTTGTGGAATGGGGTCTTTTAACTTGTTACAAAGTAATTTCTCTATGTTAAATTTGTTCTGTGGAGCTAGGCTGATGTTATGTTTCATGAAAATCTTCTTAAATTTGTGAAATGTTCCTGGGTGGTATGTGAATTTCTTGAACTTTAGCTCTTTATCTTGCTGGCTGAGATTTGTTGTGTTTCTGATGTGCATCTGTCGTTTGAATTTTGCAATTTTTTTGTCAATAGTTGTTTTGTTGTACCCATTATGTATTGCTGTGTCTACTATATGTTGGTATTCTAACTGGTATTCTTTTTTATTTAAGGGGGTATATACCAGTCTATGTGTTAGGCTGTTTAGTACTGCATGTTTGTGTGTGGTTGGATTGAAACTCTTATTTTTTATGTAATTAGTAGAGTGTGTTGGCTTCCTGTATATGCCAAAGGTTAGGTTCTTTTGTTCTCTGATGATTTTTAGGTCTAAAAATGGTAGCATGCCTTCTTTTTCTATTTCTATGGTGAATTTTATTGATTGGTTCTGTAGGTTTAGTAAGGCTAAGGAGTCTTGTATGAACCTATTAGGGACAACAGCGAAGATGTCGTCAACATATCTGTGCCAAACTTTAAACATGTATGGAAAGGAAGTTGTTATGTGTGTTTCTAAGTAGCTCATAAATAAATCTGCCAAAAAGGGTGAAAGTGGGTTGCCCATGGTTAAACCAGTTGGTTGTTGATAGAACTTCTTATTGAAACTAAAACAATTTTGTGCAATGCATAAATTGGTAAGTTGTATGAGGTCTTCTATTTCTTCTTCAAGTAGGTTAGTTTGCTGTAGCCATTTCTTTAATTGACGCAGGAGTTGATCTGTAGGAACACTTGGAAATAGTGCAGTGACATCAAAGGAAACTAATCTGTCTTCTGGTTCGAGTTCCAGGGATTTTATCTTCTGTATTAAATCTTCTGAATTCATTATGTTTTTGCTATTGAATTTTGGTAGTGAAGAGAATCTCTGTACTAACCATTTTGCCAGTTTGTAGGTAGGAGAATCAATATTGCTGACGATTGGTCTCATCTTATTACCCGGTTTATGTATTTTAGGTAGAGCATACATTCTTGGTAAAGTGGGGTGATCTGGTTTTAATCTAGATTTATCAGTGTCTGTTATAGTTTTGCTTTCCTGGATGGTTTGATTGAAGGCTTTTAAATGTAATTTTAATGGGTCTTCTTGAATTTGTATGTAATTTTCTTGTTGCAGCATATTTTCTACTCTGGCAATATAATCATCTTTTTGCAGTACAACTAGTTTATTTCCCTTGTCAGCTTTTGTGTATACTACTGGTTTTGATTTTAATGTTTTGATCACATGTTTGGTTGGGAAATTGTTATGTTTATCTGCCAGTCGAATTAACCTTCTGAGGATGGGAACAACGGTTTCCCGAAACATGTTAAGTGAGTAAACTTAAGTGATGTTAGTGTAACAATTCCGACTCACCTTTAAATAAAAGATATCTAGTCCTTATTTTACACTTCATAACATGAACTATAAACAAAAACTGTCACAAAAAATGGAAAAAATAACCTGCAGCCACAGAACGTGAATAATATAAACAAATTATATGAGGGAGTTGACTTTACAGCTCATGTCATCCATTACTGCTGTTACTAGAGGTCACTAGTGGTGCAATCAAATTTACATCTACATGCTATGCATTTTGTTGTTGCCCATTGAGGGGGACCATGGTCATGATGAAGGATACATACACAGGTAAGTTCTGGCCTATTACAGCATTGTATATCAATTAGCATAGCACATTCAGTCTGTAATCTTGAGTTACAATATAATGTAGTAGAATTTAATGCTTTGTCACGTCCACAGTGAAAATGTCAACACTTTGAATCTGCCCACAAAGACATAAAAACACCTCCTTTGCTGTAAAGTTACAAAAAGGTCTCTGTACCCATACATTTTATGGACAAACTATAAAAGTTGGTAAGTATGTATTATTATACAATCTTCCTTTATTTTTCAAGATTAATGAATGGTCATAATTATTTTCTAAGCTACTAAACTGTGAACGATAACTAACACACATAAAGGCATCATCACATTTTAGTATCTCTGAAACTTCAGCTCATTTAGCAACTGGTATACGAGGTGGTCTGAAAAGTTTCCGACCTGAACATGAAGATGGCGGCACTTATAAATAAAAGCTAGTGAATTTTGTTGTTCATCTGTTGACAGTTACTCACCAAAGTTTCAGCCATTTTGGACGCTCAGTTGTTATGTAACAGTCATTTGAGTGAGGTGATGTGAGTGTTTTTATGAAAATGGACAAAATCAAGTATCGAGCTGTCATTAAATATTTGTTTTTGAAAGGCAATACGCCTACACAAATCAAAGCTGAGTTTGATTCTGTATATGGGGACTCTGCACCATCATTTACCACAGTGAAATTTTGGGCAGCTGAATTTAAACATGACCGTAAGAGCTTGGGAGACGATGAACATTCGGGACGTCCAAAAATTGCAACTACCGACGAAAACATCGTCAAAGTTCACCAAATGGTGCTAGACGACCGCCGAATTAAAGTGAGAGAGATAGCAGAGGCTGTGAACATGTCAAAAGAACATGTTTGTCACATATTAAATCAACATTTAGACATGAGAAAGCTGTCCGCGCGTTGGGTGCCGCGTTTGCTCACGTTTGACCAAAAACGTGTTCGAATGAACATTTCCAATGCTCTGTTGGCGCAGTTTAGGCACAATAAATGCGAGTTTTGGCGCCAATTAATTACTGTAGATGAAACTTGGATAGAGCATTATACGCCCAAAACAAAAATACAGCCCAAACAGTGGACTGCAAAGGGGGAACCGGCTCCAAAAAGAAAACTGTTTTTTCGGCTGGGAAAGTGATGGCGACTGTTTTTTGGGATAGTCATGGAGTTATTTTAATCGATTATCTTCAAAAAGGAAAAAGCATTACAGGAGCATACTACGCATCATTACTTGACAAGCTGAAGGCAGAACTTGCGAAAAAATGGCCACATTTGCAGAAAAAGAAAATCCTGTCTCACACCTCAGCAGTTGCAATGGCGAAAATCCACAAATTACGGTTTGAACTGCTTGACCATCCGCCTTACTCACCAGATCTAGCCCCAAGCGACTTCTTTTTGTTCCCTCATCTGAAAATTACATTCAGAGGACAGAGATTTTCGTCAAATGAAGAGGCAATCACCTTGGTGAACAATTATTTTGCGCAGAGAAAAACGCCGAGTACTATTTGGACGGGTTACAGAGATGGGAGCATCGCTGGGAGAAGTGTGTAGAGTTACAAGGAGACTATGTTGAAAAATAAAAAAAAAAAAAATCTGAAAAAATGTCTTGTATCTTTATTAGGTCGGAAACTTTTCAGACCACCCTCGTATGTATTTGCAGAGATAAATCATAGCTATGACACACATTACATTACCTACCTCTGGTTCTGGCATTTTGAGAACTGTTGCAGGAACTGCGTCACTGAGAACGATTGGAAGCTTATTGGGAAGTACCATTATATTCGCCACACACTCCACTATGATACGCCGTAATATATCACTGCAAAATTTTAAAATAAATAAGTTATGTGTACCTTGCAGCAATCTACAGCATCCCACATTGCTATTTCTAAAGTATTTCTAAAAAACCCAAGTTACATTCATGAGCTCATAAGGTAAAGTTAAAGATTTTGATCATAAAGACCAGAAACTATCTTTTTTTTTTGTTAATTCCCTGAAATTGGGTCACCCTTGTCTCGAATTTCACAGTAAACTTTTAAAATTGTTTCTCACGGAACAGCATTTGTCCCAAGATTTTATTAATCTTTGCCTTCTCTTTCTTTAGTAAGGTTTTTGAATGTTTTAACAAACTATAATTATGTGCCCACCAACCAGTGCGTTTGCTGGACAAACTTTCAGCCAGGGAGAAATGTCATTGTCACACATTAGAAATAGCCTTCACCTAGATACACTTATAGCAGAACTTCAAGTAAAAATTAATTTTAGTATGGCATCAAAGACTTTTTCTCTGCTTTACTCAGTGATAAGGAAATTCTAGCATGCACAAAAAGAAATATCAAGTACACCTTTAAACAAAAATAATAAAATTCAGGCTTGTATGTAAAAGAAACAAATCCATAGGCCAGCAAATAAATAGTTTTGATTTTTGTAGTTTTTATTGCAGACACAATGTTCCATATTCTTTTAATATTTGTGAAATATTTTAGTAGGCTTGGTACTAATTTTTGTCTTTTATAGTTTGTACTATTAAAATATGTTATCTTTGGTGCTGTCTACAGTGAGATCTTTAAGTCCTGTCACAATGGTGGGAATGCAGTGGTAACCCTGACTCCATGCATTGGTGATGCTACAGTGGTGGACTGGTTGCAGTGAATCAGTAGATATACAAAACAAATACCTAAATAAAAATCATAATTAACTTACCCATACACAGAAGATGCTGAAAATGTTCCCCAATCCATTGAAGGCACAGATTTACATGTTTAATTTCATTGTTGAACACTTTGATTAAAATTTCTTTTGTCAATGAATTGGTGTAATTTATTATTACCAATTTCATTTCATCTATTAACACTGACAAATGAAAACATAAGCAGCAGCCAATCACAAGAGAGCATTAAACAGCTGAGCTATATGGTGAACTGTGAAGCGACCACCAACAAAAGAGGTTATGTAAATGTATCAAAATGAACAAGAGCTACACAGTTAAAGGATGTTAAACTCACAAAAAAGCATCACTTACAATCACCATTTGTTTTGCTGTGATTTTTATAGATGCGCCAGTGATTCCTGGCCCGTAATCTTACAGAGAAAGAGTGTTAGCGAGTCAACACATGACGATGGAAAATCTGATGGAAATGACAGAATGATCACATGATGAGAATTACTCTCTGATTGGCTAGTTTCTTATGTTTGACATAGAAATAAACTTGAAAGCTTGGACTTTACTTTGGAGTGAGTAGTAAAAAGTTTGTCAATTTCCAAGAATTTTTAATTTTGACTCTCAAAAATAAATGGGGGTACTATATGCGATGAGGTCGTATAGCTGATAAAATACGGTATTTATAAAGCTGTATAATAAAATAACTTGTTGATTTATAAAAGATGAGAGACTACTAATTTTCATGTATGCTGTGTCCTACGAGATCTTGGAATGTCCCTCTTTTTTGGCACTCCTGTCCCTCATTCCTCTCTTAGGGATTTGCTCACCCTACACAGAAATGTCTTCTATGTTTACTGCAATTCAGGACACTTACCTCAGACCAGGCATATCCAGGAGGTCTGCCATGCCAACCAAGTTGAAGTCGAGGGTAGGATTGTTAAGAAAGAATACTTGCAATCCTCCAACCAGTGGCATCTGTGTGATCAGTGGTTTCATAACCACACGTAACATACCATGAATCTGCAAACCATATATTCAAACAATAAAGAGCTGTAGCTTCACTCACCATCTACATTCATCACAGCATACAACAAATGCTTACCTGAAAGTCCTTGATGCCTCCTTTAATACCACCAATGGTAAAGGAAATGTCACAGTCACCTGCGTAACTGAAACAGAAAATACTCTCACTTAAGACAAATAAAGGCAAATTTGCCAAGCTTTGTGTTACAGCACAGATTTCATAAAATAACTAAATACATAAGCTTTTCTTTACATATGTATTACTGTTTAAATGCAACTTCTGCCATTTTAATATCACTCTTTACAAATTTTACAATGGGGCATAAAGTTTTAACTTAAGGAGAGGCTAAATGGCAAAAAAAGAAAAGGGGAAAAACAAAGAAAGACCCTTTCAGTTTTTTGTGTAGTCTAATTATTGGAATTCTTTAATTTTATATATATTGTGAGACAGAAGATAGGAATGGGAGATATTTGGCAAGCAGGAGAAAGAAACAGCAATGGCTTCTGGATAACAGTAAGAAAAAGAGTGGAGGGCATAGAAAGACAAGAGATTTGGGAAAGCTTAGAGAACAAAAAATCACTAGGGTTCTATAGGTTAGTAAAAAGGAAATGGGGAAGAGAAGGATATGTGGGTTATTGTAATAGAGCGGAAAAAGAAGCTTTGCATGGATGAGAAATGGATGAATGTATCTGAGAGGGCTAAGGGGCAGAAAAAGCGGAATTTGTGAACTAGCAGAGGTAGTGAAATCACAGAGCATTATATGACAGAACAGAAAGAATTAGCGGAATGTAGACAAAAAGTATGGGAGCAAAAATGGGAAAAAATGGATGGAAAAATAGTAGTAATTAAAATGTTTACAAGAAAAGAAGAAAGGAAAAATAACGACATGGGGGAGCTTTTAACCCCTTCAAGGATACCCAATGACAATAAGAATAAAACCACAAACGAAAAAATATTTTTGTTACTTTGGGGCGCGAACCTCTAACTATGCAACGCAACCATATCATGCCACAATGCCTTAAACCGCTCGGCCATCTGAACACATGATAGCTGCAGCATTGTCTGATCTCATTAATTAACAATGAGAGTAAAAATAAAAAGAAAATTGACTTTGGGGCGCGAACCTCCAACTATGCAACGTAACCATATCATGCCACAATGCCTTAAACCGCTCGGCCTCTGAACACATGATAGTTGCAGCATTGTTTGGTCTCATAAACTGCCGCCCAATATAGTGAGTAAATTTTTTTTTTTAAAAAAAGGGGTAAAATACATGTTCTGCACTCAATTGAAACCCGTCAGCATCCAACCATGCCGTCACACCGCTTGCTTTAGTTGGGCCCTCCCCATCCTTTTCCACAGTTTCAATTGAGTGCAGAACATGCATTTTACCGAGATTTGATCCTACGAATCCTTGGTCTTGATAGGTTAGCTACTCCTATCGTGCCTTAGACTTGTAGGAAAATACTTTCCTAAAAGGATACCACCCACCCATTTCGAAAGTGTCTGGTGTTTCGCAAAAAAAAAAAAAAAATTATTCGCAAGGAAGCTAATATGATTTGTCATGAATGTGACGTGCCATTGTGTTTATCTATGTTTTGAGGTATACCATTCAAGAAGAAAGTTTTAAATGTAGAATTCATTCAAATTTATTATAAAAGAGAAAAGTTATAATAATTAAGGTTAAATAAGCATTAAATCCATGTAAATCCATATGCTTTCTACTGCATTTTAACATGGACGTCATATGACGTCCATATCCCCGAAAGGGTTAAAGAAAGTAAAGGAGAAATGGATTAGAGAAGTAAGAGAGATAAGAAAGGTAGAATGGCAAACTGAGGAGGGAGAGGATGGATCATAGGTGATTAAGGGTAGCAAGGGCTGCTCAGCTGAGCCATAAGCCAGGGTGCCAGGCAAAATGAGCAGTATAGGTAGAACATAGCTGGCAAGAAAATCCATACATAGGTTAAGTTAGTTTACAAGTGAAATATTGTAAAAAAGGATTGAGTATAAAAGATGTACAAATAAAGTTTATTCATTTATTCATATATTATGACAAAGTGGCTATAGCCCAAGATTATCAGGAGGTGAGTGTCAAGCAGTCGGAGATAAAGATAAGTCCCATTGTCGCCCAGTGTAAACACCAGAAGTGCTATTGGCAGATAACCAGAATATTCTGGAAGTTTCTTTCCCCCTGCCTTCAGAACAGTGTCCTGATAGTTCTAGAATGTCCTATGGAAGATTCCATTGGGTATATAATCAAGCATTCTCACGAGAGGAGTTAGTTGGCTGAGTAGGTGAGTGAGTGAGCACATTTCTGCTGCAACATCAAGTGCAGTTCTCCGAGCGAGTTGGTGACAACTGCTGTGATGTGCAGCGAGTGCTACTGTGGAGTGAAGGATTGAAGTATTGTGTTTGACTTTCCAGCAAGTGAACCATCTGGAAGAATTGGCTACATTATGCTTATTGCATTACGCCGCTGCATCAAGAAGGAAAGTGATGTGAAGGAGAAATTGAACTAGTTCACATTAGTGAAGTGACAGTTGAAAAACTGGACAGTCACAATATTTTATAATTATAAACACAATACTTATATTTTAAATATATTTTTGTATGTTGTTTTCTCATTAGAAAATGGTTCATAAAAAGCTGTTTGTTTTGTGATGAGGAATAAGGAAACAAAATAAAAAAAATGTTGGTTCCCAATTACAAAAACTTAAGTTGACCTACAAATGACCATCCATGGATGGTCCAACCATTCGCAATGAAGCATGCAAGAACAATTGCAAAGTGCATACAAATGTTTAGTTCTTTATGAGGAGTGAGAAAATAACATAAAAAAGGTAGGTTCCCATTTAAAAAAAACTAAATTGACCCTAAAATGACCATCACAGCGTCCTCCAAATAAAACATGACTAATGGCATTCATGAGGGCAGGTTGATAAGTCCATGACTTTGACGAGAGATAGCGTTCTAATCACAGGTTTCTTGTTTGCACCCAAGTCTTACATCTATTCTGGGTATAATCGCAAAAATTCATTGGCATTTTTTCTTAGAACATTGTTGAGAGTGTCTAAAATAAGCAGATGTGTGTTGCTTCATAGAAAATGGAAGAAAAGCTGAACAAGTTATTATGGAAACTGTGCTCCATCACTTGGCATGGTTCACAAGTGGTTCACAGAATTTTGATGTGACCGTTCGAGCACAAGAGATGCCATGCACACAGGATAGCTGATTGAGGTCACAACAGAAGAAATGGTGAACAAAGTTCATGATATTGTGTTGGAAGACCACCAAGTGAAAATCCGTGAGACAGCAAGGCCGTAAACATCTCGAGTGAACGGATGTATAACATTCTGCATGAATTTTTGGGTATGAGAAACCTGACAGCAAGATGGTGCTGTGACTGCTCACAGTTGAGAACAAGCGGAACTGTGTGACAATTTCACAGGGATGTTTAAACATGTTCCAGCTCAACCCAAATGAGTTTTTGTGGCGTTATTTCACAGTTGATGAAACTTGGATCCATTACTATTAACCTGAAACCAAACAACAATCAAAGCAGTGGATTTCCTTCGGCGAAGCTGCTCCAAAGAAAGCGAAAACCATTCCGTCAGCAGGAAAAATCATGGCAGTTGTCTTTTGGGATTCACAAGGAGTGATAAGACATCCACTACCTGAAAAAGGGTAAAACGATCACAGGTTCATATTATGCTGCAATGCTGGATCAGTTTCACAAGGAACTGTTAAAGAAACAACCCCATTTGGTGAAGAAAAAGGTTCACTTTCACCAGAATAATGCACCCGCACACAAGTCAGCCATTGCCATCGCAAAATTTGTGGAATTGGGCTACGAACTGCTACTTCACCCACCATATTCTCCAAGCGACTTCTTCCTCTTCACAAACCTGAAAAATTGGCTCACTGGGAAGAAATTAACATCCAGTGAACACATCATAGCAGAAACAACCTCATATTTTGCAGACTTCAAAAAATCGTATTTTTTGGAAGGGTTAAAAAAATTGGAGAAATTTGGACAATGTGTATTGAATTGAAAGGAGACTACGTTGAGAAATAAAATTGAGTTTTTAAAAAAAAAAATTATTTTTTTTAAAAAGTCACTGACTTATCAATCTGCCCTCGTACTTTCTCCCACTGATATCAAGCAACTTTTATTCAAGAGATTTCTTTCCATAACGTTTAGTTTTGGAGATACTGTACAGTCTCAACTTAAATAGTTCACCTTGTATATAGCATTAAGCTGCCATGTTTCGAGTGTGAATGAGTGAAATGGCATTGAAGCGAAAGAAAATGGTTGTTTTGACGGACGCAAAGTTGAAAGCACTAATAAATAAATAAAAAATTGCTTGTATAAATTAGTAGTTTATATTCATCTACTAATGATGTAGATTGAGTCACAATTTTTTGCACTCACCTTCACTAATTAAAAGTTATATAAAACAGAAAACGTTTTTGAGGGCATTCGTACTCATCCTCAGCGACTGGGTGACTAAGGGTCGCTTTCACATGCCACCCTTGGGCTTTTAGAAAATTTGAACGAATCTTCAACAAATTTAACATTAGACTAGCTCCACAGAACAAATTCAGCTTGAAGAACTTACTAAACACACCTCTCAAAAATATCATCCCAAACACATTAAAATCCGGAATTTACCAGATTAGTTGTGATGAATGTGAGAAATACTACATAGGAAAAACTAAAAGAAACTTGGAAACCAGACTTAAAGAACACCAAAGAAACATAAAACTAAAACAAATAGAGAAATCTGCTGTATCACACCATTTTTGGACAGAAAACCACAACATTGGACAAAGTATAAAGTTGTTAAAACCCCTCACCACGCCAATAGAATTGAACATCTGGGAAAAAATACACATCGTCAAAAACAGCAATGTCATTAATTTGAAATCCCGCCTGTAAGCAATGTGTTAAAACTTTGTGCCCCCAACACCAGATGGCAACAGGGTTAGAATCCGCAGGATGAGGAAGAAGAGGACATGCGAGAAAGCGACCCTTAGTCACCCAGTCGCTGACAATGAGGATGAATACCCTCGAAAACGTTTCCTGTTTTATATAACTTTTAATTAGTGAAGGTGAGTGTAAAAAAGTGTGACTCAATCTACATTATGATGAATACTTCACTGTTAATAGTGCTTCTGTTTTTAATCTTTAATTCATCTAATAGTTTATTTTCAGATTATCCAGAGTTTTGTTAATCTGGATTAGCTCCAGTACCACCTAATCCAGATAAATGAGATTCTGTGTATTTCAAATAGTCTATAAAAAATTATAAGTCTACATACTTTACATTATTGTATGAAAATACTTAAGCAAACAGTGTTATAACTTACAAGATGTCCATGTCCATGATAATTTCACTGCGAGATACATTTCGGTCATAAACCTTAACACCACCTATTCTCAGAGGCTGAAAACAAACCACATTGATGCAGATTTTCAAAAATAAGCTATTAACAAAACTTTAGTAAAAATAACAGCACAAATTGTATGGAGGGTGTTCACAATCTACGGTAACAATATCGGTCGAGCACAATAGCTCCGCGCTGAAACATGTGGAACCGAATGAAAGTTCAGCAGTATGAGTGTATCACTGTGTTTGTGCTCTCTTGTTCTTGCTGCATCAAATAGAACCATTCTGATAAGGGTACATTATTGCCTTTTCCGATGCAAAATACTTATATTCTAAGATCATTAAGCAGTGCAAGAGGCGTGGTTTTACCATATCCAAGAAAGTGATCTCATGTGTACTCAACAAAAAAGGTAAGGCTACATCTGGACTTATTCCAAACGGCAAGAAACAGGGAAATCCACAGCCGGCCAGCAGTCGCACTCCGGAGATAATTTAGAAGGTGAAGGCCCATGCCGCTGGAACAAATCCTGCAACTTAGAGGGCCATTGTACTGTAATTAGGGATCTCTGTTACTACTGTAAACACCATAATCAACCAGGATTTGAATTTAGAAAAGTGCCATAAGAGCTGGGGATATAAGCTGTTGCCTAAATACATTGCAGAACGTGCCACTAACAGCAGAAAGCTATATGAACGACACCTAGCTGGTGAAAAGTGAATGTTTTTTATCTTTTTAGATGATACATATGTTTAACTGACTGCAACAAAGCCTTGGCTATATATTACCAACAGAGTGGAGAAAAAAATTTGAAAGTTGCTATAAGGAAACTAATGAAACTTTCTCCAATAATAGCAAGGTACAGTTACAATGGCAAATTAACCTTCATCGTATACATAAAAATGTGAAAATAAACTTGGCATATTATCAGACTAATGTCCTGATACCAATATTCTATACAGAAATCCCTGCTCTCTATGATGCAGATGTAAATAAAGTCTGGTTGCATCAGGATAAGGCATCAAGCCATACGTCTGCTTCACTCTACAAATTTTTGGAGAACATAGAGAGAGAAATGGGAATACATTCCATACCTTTCAGCACATCTGTGTCAAAGTCATCTGATGTATCACTGATGGGAGTTTTGTGTATTTGAGTTACTGAAAAGAGCCCTTGGTAGCAGACGGCCGCGAAATTTGGATGCTCTCTGGAAAGCTGCCAGGAGGAATGGAATAAACTGGACATCCCTGTATTTTGTAGCAGTTTGCTCCAGTGAAAGCTGTGCTGCAGATTGATAGCTCAAGCTAAAGGCTGCCAGATAGAACATCACATCTGTGGAGGCGTAGTTTTTCATAAGGTAAGGGGGTCTTAAGTTTGTTACCATAGATTGCGAACAACTCTGTATTTCCCAACAAATATAAATGGCCGCTTGCAAAATCGATGTTTAGACAGTGAGGCAGTATTTGTAATACCTGAATAATTTCAATTGTATTATATAATAAGTAAATTCAATAACAGCCCACCTTGAAACAATATGTATGTAATAATTATTTTTAAATGTATGTAACAGTCATTGCATATGCTTATTATTATTATTGTAAATATGTTTAATAATGTTATGTGAATACATTACATACTTTAATAATGCAAGAGCTGTGAGAATAATAAGTTTTAAGTTGCTAACAATGAGGTAACCTTGTAGCAATAATGAGTTTGAGAGTTTGAATGTTACTAGTCATGATTAAAGCAACGGTAATGTAAATTCAGTAACAGTTTAAAATTAGCCAATCAACAGCAAAGAAAAGCTTTAAATAAAATGCAGATATTCTATTGGACTAGAATTGCCAATCAGAGACTTGAAATACTGAAGCTTACGGGTTTAACGGTTGAAATAATGTTCAGTTGCTGGCAAACCTTGGTAGTGACCAGATGGAAGATGTGTTCTCTAAAGAAATATTACGTGTGAGTCATAAAATATGTCTACGCGTTAGTTAAGTGAAAGTATTAAAGAATCTCACAGCTCTTAAAAAGTGTAGTGTTTTATTAAAATCTGCAAGGATTAATAAAAAAAGTGAATTTAAAAACTTAAATCCTGTGTATGCCTACAATTATTGTCGTACTGCATCCTGCCTAAGACATACATGACTCTACAAACATTACTGACACAGCCGAGGCAAATTCAAACATAAATAATATATAGAAGCAGTTTTAATAACAAAGTTAAATATTATAGTGTAAAACTTGGAGTGTAACAACAAACATACACCTTTAAATCAGCTTCTCATACGTAGCAGCATATTGCGTAACAGTAACTATTATGTAATCAACAACTTCAAACCGACGCCCAGAGCGTGTTGCAAACTTCTTAAACAAAGTAACTCCAAGAACAAAACTACTTCAAATTGGCTTCCCAAAATAAGAAGCTAAATAATTTATGTAAAATATATTATGTAATATAAGTACTACTTCAACAGTGTTTAGCATTAGACATTAACTCATTGTAGAAATGATGTTTAGTGTTAAACAATGTCCAATATCGCGGCCATCTTTAGACACTACATAATAGGTGGTTTACACACTTTAACCTTAAATATTACTATTATCGTACACAAGGTGCAGGCAAGAATAGAGAAATAAGATGGAGTTCAGCAGGTTTTACTTTCTCTACCACATACACTAGGTAGAGAAGATATTGCATTCCACACAAAAATCTGATATCAAGATTTCATTGGAAATACACATTTTGATGCCCGCTGAATAAAAAAAGCATTGTGTGTGTGCGTACATGTGCATCATAACTCAAAAGCAAAAAGTCGGATACATGCCAAACTTGATATTTAAGTTCAGTACCTTCCAAAGGTGAGACACAAAGATTTTGAAGAAAATCTGCCCTCCCCGAACTACACTTTACATGGAAAAATTATTGATGTCTTATTTTCTCAAAAATCGCTACAATTACTTTGATTAAAGTACTATACATTTAAGAAAATTTTAAATTACAAATAAAATGTATATCTTGAATTTTCTGCAAATAGCATGTGTAGCCCTCTTCATTCGGAAGGAATCTTGCATAATCAGTAAACCATATGCAATACATTAAAAATGCAAATCTCTTTAAATTTATTCTTTTAGTGACATCAGCTTCTGAGATATCTATCAATATTCTTTGTATTTTCCAATACTTATGGAGTTTCAAGGTTTAAAGTGCTGTCGCTGTTCAGTTGTAACTTGGTATCACATTTTTGGGTAGAATGTAATAGTTCCTCTTCTTACTATAGGTAAGTAGTAGAGATAGTAAAAATTACTATGGCAGTAAACTAAATAGATCCATGAAATGTGACAGTGAATTTGAGAAGGCATATATGCATGTCCTTTTCACATCCACATCTATCAATTTTATTTTGAGGTATAAAAATAAATTAATTTAAAATATTTTCTCACAGAGCCAATAACAACTGTACTCATCCAAACTGTAATTTTAACATTATGAGCAAGTGTAGATTTTCAGTGTCAAACACTGACACAAATGTCATCTGGACTGACCCAGCAGTTATGAAAATTTGTACAGAGGTTCCAATAGCTTAAGAGTAATGTAAAAGCAACATTAAAGTTGTAAACACAACTGAATGGACAGAACTTCTAAAATGAGGACTCTAAGCTGTTTTCCGGGATGTTTACATTCTGTGCAAATTCCATATTTATTCATGAAAAGTATCAAATTTGAATGTTTTATAATTTACAAAACTTGAGTAACAAAATACCTAAGCAGCAATATGTTTGTCAATGGTTTATTTCTCAAAAAACAGTCAATTTTTGGGAATGTTTCTGCAATTACCTTTAACCTCTTACATTTAACAATACAAAATGCTTTCTTAGACAATACTGAATTCAGATTATGTTCATAAAATAAATCATATGAAACACAATGGTAATCCAAGAAGTAACGACCGTTCAAGCATTTCTGCTATAAAATCGCTGCCACGCTTCTATACAAGATCGAATGGTTTCCTCAACATCTTTTCTCAGTGTTATGTGAATGCCAGTGAATGCCAGCTGTTAATGTGCATTCTGTGATTGTTCAAAATGAACTGTGATACAAAGTCCCACTGACTGTGAGGTGAGAAGAATTTGGTTTTTCAATGCTTGTAAGTTGAAACCCGCCAAATTTTACCGTCAATTAAACGAAGTGTACAGTGATATGGTAATAAATGAAATAAATGTGATGTCAAATGTTCAACAATAGACAAACAAATATGCATGAAAAAGCTTGACCTGGATGTCCATCATTGATCACAGATAATTTAAAGAATCAAGGGAACAACAAAAACCAAGACAGATGCATAACCCTACAAGAGTTACGAATTTCTTTCCCAAACATTTCTTGTGCTTTGCTGAAACTGTCTGAACATCCCAGCTTAATGCACTGGCAGCAGTCAACTATAACACTGATATTCCAAAGCTCATTGACAGAGATGACAAATGTTTAAATAATGCAGTGATTATGTTAAGGAACAAAGTAAGCTTCAATTTTGTGACATGACTTTTTTAAATAAAATATTATTTTTTTAATGTATTAAAGTCAAGAGTCGCTACTTCCGGGATTACCCTTACAGCTACTTTGTTTAGGCTAAGACTACTAAGTATATACAATTCAAAACACTAATAAAATACTTACAATGCTCCCCAGTATGAGCCTCTCAAAGCGGAAGCCACTTAATTTATAAGCTTCCAGACTACTACGGATATTTGGTTCTATAACGTCCTTGATTAAGTCCCTTGCATAGTGGTTCACATTCGGCCATACTTGACGTAAAATCTGTAAATGCAAATTAAGTTTCCTCAATAGAACATTAGAGACACTTTTTTTTTTCCTGAACAACCCCCCCCCCCATGCTGGATTTGTTCAGGAAATGCAAAGCAAAAACTTTCAAGAAGAGGAAGTGCACTAAATGCAAAAATACTGATGTTTTATATAAACTAACGAGAGAAATGCCACTTCTATAAATAAAAGGTTCTGATTTTGATGAAGTAATAAAAATCAAGTAAAATACAGAAACGAATGAATTATCACAATGGTTAAATATAGAATGAGAATCATAGAAACTTTCATAACACACATGAGGCATTTAGAATCTAAGGATGCTTGAAAAGGAGCTAAACAGGTTGTGTGTTCACAGTAACATTTATTCTTACTACAAGGAGAGCCAAAAGACTATGAACTGGCTGCTCGGTGTTTTTCCTGTCCGCCTCCGCGCTCGTTTCCATCAGCCGCTATTATAGAAAAGTACGGATGAAACCATACAACATTTTTAAAACTACTTTTAAAGGTTTCACTTAACAACTTTATGAAAGTGTGTTTGAGGACAGAATTATTAGTAGAGATTTGTGGCACCCTCGATTCCCCAACCTAACCCCCTGTGATTTCTATCTCTGGGATAACAAAGTGTATAAGACAAACCCACGCACTGTGGAAGTATTAAAACAAAATATCTGTCATGAACTTCCCAACATTTCTCAACGTGAACTATGGCGAGTGATGGATAGTTTCCTAAAGAGGTCCCAAAAATGTATGGACGACTGTGGCCAGTTTCAGCATCTCCTTTCATAAAATTTGTAAGTAAAGCCTTTAAAAGTAGTTTTAAAAATGTTGTATGGTTTCATCTACACCTTTCTATGATAACGATAGATGGCAACAAGTACCGAGGACACAGACAGGAAAAACACTGCACAGCAGGTTCGTAGCTTTATGGCTCACACATACACACATTTCAGAATAAGTATATTTGATGCAAAAACTTGTAGAGTACAAAGGCAGTACCAAAATAAGCATTTTGTGGATAGGAACAAGGACTTACATGCATCAACATTAAATCCATCATGTTCGAGTCTCCAATTGTGAAACCTGTTTGTGGCATATCAGATGTAAATAAAATGCATTCTTGTACAGTGCTAGCCACTGTCGTGTGGTGTGTCTGATGTGAAGCCAGGATGGTATGGTAATACAGTCTTGTTCAGTACAGTGCACGCTAGTTTCTCATCGTGTACGAGTACTCATTAGTTGTGACAGTACATACACATTCGTTGGGTGAGATACATTTCATCTTAACTGGCAAATGAATATGTTTCATAAAGTCACATTTTATATATGTTCATGCAGCATTCCTGTTATTATACTGCATCTGTGAGATAATGCTCCTAACCTCAAAATGATTAGTTTGATATTGCCTTTCTACTCTACAATTTTCTGCACACTGTTTTTCTGTGCCCTATATAATCCCATTTAATAAGCAGATTATCTAAAGATTCATTAAAACATTTTATTATCTGTATATTTTTAATAGGAATCCTGTAAATATTGGATTTAAGTAACTCAAGTATTTTAAATTTGAGCTTTTCCAATTACTTGTTATTTGCAGCCTTTGGTATTGTGATTTCATTTTATTTGATGCATATAACATGTATATGCATGTGTTATATAATATATATATATATATATATATATATATATATATATATATATTTTTATAAGAAAGAATGAATATACATCCCATCAAATTTTGAATTGTGTGACTTACCCTGTTTAACCATTCTGCTCTCTCCACATCCGGGAAAAATACCTGAAAACAAAAATGTACTGTATTAATTATTTTATAGTATTATTTCTATTCCAATAGCTTTATAAAAAATTATGAGAAATCATAGTGAAATTAACCCATTGCTCAGTGGCCAATAAAATGCCAGATACCTATCCAAAATACACAGTCAAATAATGCTTGTAACACAATTTGAGAATCATACCATTATCGGCTTCTTCTCAAATTACATGACATCATTCGTACACAAATTGCTTAAGGGGAGACTGAAAGCCCTTTCCCGCCAATTTTAATTTACTAACTTCATTACCCTTTAACTCAGAAACCATTTAAAATATCATGGTAAAATTTTTATAGGATATAGATATATATATCTTATAAGATTACTGAACCATAATAATATACTAATGTTTTTTATTAAGGGAGGTATTTTTTTTCTTGATGGTGAATTTATCAGTAACTAATTTTTTTAAAAATTAATCAATCATTTTATTTACACCAATGTAGTTCTATAAAAGTATAAAAGTGTTTTTATTATCCCAAAATTTTAGTGAGCTATTTCCAGAAGTTTATGAGAAAATAGGTCATTTATGTCAGAAAACGTTAATTGGAGAAAATGTTTCTTAAAATAAAAACTTTGAAATAAACTGAAGAAACATATATTCACTACGTGATCAGAAGTATCCGGACACCTGGCTGAAAATGACGTCCAAGTTCGTGGCGCCCTCTATCAGTAATGCTGGAAGTCAATATGGTGTTGGCCCACCCTTAGCCTTGATGACAGCATTCACTCTCGCAGGCATACTTTCAATCAGGTGATGGAAGGTTTCTTGGGGAATGACAGCCCATTCTTCACGGAGTGCAGAACTGAGGAGAGGTATCGATGTAGGTCGGTGAGGCCTGGCACGAAGTCGGCATTCCAAAACATCCCAAAGGTGTTCTATAGGATTCAAGTCAGGACTCTGTGCAGGCCAGTCCATTACAGGGATGTTATTGTCATGTAACCACTCCGCCACAACCCGTGCAATATGAACAGGTGCTTGATCATGTTGAAAGATGCAATCGCCATCCCCGAATTGCTCTTCAACGGTGGGAAGCAAGAAGGTGCTTAAAATATCAATGTAGGTCTGTGCTGTGATCGTGCCATGCAAAACAACAAGGGGTGCAAGCCCCCTCCAGGAAAAACACGATAACACCATAACACCACCACCTCCAAATTTCACTGTTGGCACTACACATACTGGCAGATGACGTTGACTGGGCATTCGCCATACCCACACCCTGCCATCGGATCGCCACATTGTGTACTGTGATTCGTCATTCCACACAACGTTTTGCCACTGTTCAATCATGTAATGTTGATGCTCCTTACACCAAGCGAAGCGTCGTTTGGCATTTTCCTGCGTGATTTGTGGCTTATGAGCAGCCGCTTGACCATGGAATCCAAGGTTTCTCACCTCATGCTGAACTGTCATAGTACTTGGAGTGGATCCTGATGCAGTTTGGAATTCCTGTGTGATGGTCTGGATAGATGTCCGCCTATTACTTGTTATGACCCTCTTCAAATGTCGGCGGTCTCTGTCAGTCAACAGACGAGGTCAGCCTGTACGCTTTTGTGCTGTACATGTCCCTTCACGTTCCCACTTCACGATCACATCAGAAACAGTGGACCTAGGGATGTTTAGGAGTGTGGAAATCTCGCGTACAGACTTCTGACACAAATGACACCCAAAATACCTGACCACGTTCGAAGTCCGTGAGTTCCACGGAACGTCCCATTCTGCTGTTTCACGATGTCTAATGACTACTGAGGTTGCAGATAATGAGTACCAGGCAGTAGGTGGCAGCACAATGCACCTATGATGAAAACGTATGTTTGTGGGGGTGTCCGGATACTTTTGATCACATAGTGCAATACTCCTAGAATCCCCTTGGTATCCTGAGCCTTATCAGCATGCTTGTGTTGAAGCCTGGCTCTTATTCTTGCAGTCCTGCCTGTTTGGTCATATTTTGCACGGCCAGTTCTGCTTTTGTCATCCTCAGTTGGTGGAGTTTTCTTAGGATGATTGTTGTTTTCCTACCCACTTTCACTCCTAGATATTTTCTAGCACACTAATTCAACCCACATTGTCTATGTTGAAGGTTAACACACTGCATCATACAACCCTAATTCAATAGTTTTTCTTCCTACAAATGTGTTTTTTGGCACTCGAGATATATAGTCTTATTAAAGGATTCATTAACATTCTGTGTCTTGCCATGGAGACACTTTACCTACAACTGTGAATCAGCTAGTTTATCATACACTAGCTTTATGGCCAACATCACAGCTTTATCTATTGAAGTTCTGCGGTGATAGTCGCTAATAATGCCTGAAGATATTTGCACCAACCGACCAAACACATGTGCAGTGGTTTGTAATCACAAAAAATAGCATGAAAATATGTAGACCCGGCTGCTCTCATCATACTTTCTAAATTGCCCACATTATCTCTTATGGCTTTGCCATAATTGGTTTGCAGTTTGTCAATGGTACCATCTGTGAGTTGACTCCTGATAGTTTTGCCATCAGATAGTTGAGTTTTGCCTAGCTGCTGTTTCAATTTCCTTAGCTGCGTGCCCATTCTCTTCTGTTTATTCACTTTGAGCACAATTTCCCCAAAAAGATGAGCTCTTTACTGTAGAGAGTGTAGGAGTTATTAATTTTTTCTGAAGTGATGCAGAATATGGAATACAAAATGACAGATGTAGACTTAATTTAAACATTTATTTAAAATACAAGTAATGTGCCTATAAATACAATTTATATATCAATTTCAAATAAACTGTACAATAAACAAAAAAGTAATTTTTTGGCGATTTTCACCAGTTGGTCCCTTAAACAGAGGATACATTCCCTGTTATATCATGTAAAAAAAATCTGATGTGCTACATTCACATGACTTTCTCTACCCTCCATCATTTATTAATGAACATGAAAAGTATTCTTATGAAAGCTGATTTTTCTATCTACTTCATTTTAATCAAAATAAACCTTTTGCAGAAGTAACTACATTACACATTTCATTATACCGGGTGGGCAAAAATTCCCTTTACATGTTAATAGCATAATAAAAGATGTTCGTAAACGACGATACGTGAACAACAATCAACCAAAAGAAGGAGTTCATATGGCATTTGAAATGATCACCCCTGATACGTTGCAGCAGATGCATGGTGATGCATCAACCTTTGCATCAAACATGGAGGAGTGCACACTGAACATTGTTGAACCTTTGTAACAATGTTATACAAAATAAATGTTAACCAGATGTCTGTCGTATTCATAATAACGTTTATCTCATGTTTAAGTGCATTATGCTATTAACATGTAAAGGGACTTTCAACCCACCCTGTAGATGCAAAGAGAATAACGATATTCAAATGTTTAAGAACTGGATGGTCTGCAGTGGCCTTAAAATTGCATAGTTTCTATAACATCATTAGAAACAACTGAAAATTGACGGAGTTTAAAAGAATGACAAATTATATTGAACGATATGAATCATTAATAACATATATCTCAGAAATGGCTGATGCCACAAAAAAGCTATTTCAAATACATTGTTTTAAGAGATCTACATTTACTGTATAGCACATTCACGTCTATCGCTTAACATTTACCAATTATACAAGATTATACAAAATTCCTTCTGAATGAAGAGGACTTCACAGGCTATACCCAGAAAATTCAAGATATACATTTTATTTGTCATGTAAATATCGTTAATATATGGTATTTTAATTAAAACTGTTAAAGCCAGTTTTACAAAATAAAAAATTTTGGAAAATGTTCCATGGAGGGATTTTATTTAAAATAGTGTTGCATCTTTGGAAGATACTGAACTTAAATACCAAGCTTGGTATTTATCTGACTTTTAGTTTTTGAGATATGCTGTTTGCAGACACACACGCATGCCACAGACATTTTTCTAAAAATGTCTTGGGTTGAGGGGCATCAAAATATGTATTTTGGGTGAAATATCGGTATCAAAATTTTGGGTGGAAAGCAATACCTTCTCTGTCTATTGTATACATGGTAGAGAAAGTAAAAATGGTGATGTTCATATCTGTATATTGACAATTACATAACATGTATAAATGATAAACGGATACACTAAATGAATACCAATAGATAGAGCTACTTAAGGCATAAATTTTACGCTGAATTCGATGACAAGCAGAAAACTGCACTTTTTGGATCCAGTGTCATAACTGATCGGTGGACTGGGAAAGGTGTGTTTCAAAGGAACCAATAAAGTCTTTTGGAAATAGAAGTTTAGCAAGCACACGCACACATATAGAGTAAAATACGTTTTAACGAATATTTCAGTTCAATGAAAAAAACTGAAATCTTCTTCTATATCTCCAGAAGTGTCTACGTTAAATTATTTCAATTGCACAAACGTCAGTACAACATCTCAGATAGCGAAAATAAGAAACTCCCCTCAATCAACATATGATCAACTGAACAAATTTTTAAAATGTTTTCTTGGCTTACTAAGCAATTACAGTGTCATTTCCTGCTGATTCATAGAAAGGTTGGTTCATCCTTGACCATACAGTGTTTTGTCTCAGCTTTTGTCACAAAAGGTCTCTCTTGTTTAATCAAATTTCATATTCCAGTAGTCTGTTTAAAAGACACCATCAAATGGTAAACTTTTGTTTTGTCTCTTATTGTTGCCTCATGTGGTTTAACCTATGTAAGACAGGAATTTCAGTGTGCTAAGATCAAGTCTGGTTTAAGCAACATCAACCAACAGCGTAGCAAAAAGTAAAAGAAAGCAGTTTTCTCCAAAATAAAAGTTAAAAATCTTATAATGTGACAAAAAGTAAACTACTTGGGAGTATCAATTGTGAAGTGTTCTATCCAAAAAAGAATCAGACTTTTTCTCAAAATGAAAACATTTGTAAGGTATGTTACACAGTATTTACCTTACTACATTAATTTATTTATTAATGTTGCCAACTTTAATGCTTTAAATAAGAAATTGTTTCCTTCCATATTCATTCCTAATACATATTACTATATAAAAAAAATTGATTCAGCATCATATTAGATTTAAAAGTCGTAATTTTTGCCTTTTTTAAGATAAAAATATTAAAGACGTGATTAAACAACATTTCAGAATGAAATGAATTTCAAAGTCCCCAGAAATTCGTTATAACAACATTTTACTGCGTATACAGTGAAACCTGCCCAAATCAGAGACTGGATAAGCCAGAATCCTGTCTATCTTGGAAAAAAAGGTTTGGTCCCAGCGAAAACTGTACACTTCATCTGTATTTTTTCCTGAATAGTAAACTGCTCAATGTGAAAACAGGCACTATCTACTACTGCTTAAAATGGAAATATGCAGTATTAAAAAGCATTTGCTTTGGGATATGCTGTGCTTCCAAGAAAACTACAAATGTAGGTCATTAAGGTAAATGAAATTTCTTTGTAAAGGTACATACCCGAGTAGAAACCACATCAAGGAAAGTAGTTACAGTTGAAAATGTGAGTTTTCCCTTCAAGGTTGTCTGTTGCTAGGAACAGTATATTGTGAGAAATGCTGTTCAATTTGTGACAAAGAATGTCGTTTAAAAATGTGGTGCTTTCTCAGATATGTGTCTAGTGTTGTGATGCATGCGCTAGTGCAAAGACAAGAAGACTCAAATGTGTAGTGTAAAATTTCTTAATTAGTGCTGAGATAAATATGCTGGTGAAAGGAGAGAGAGACTGAAATAATGTATACGATGTGTTTTTCCAATAAAATGCATAATGCTGAAATTATTGACATGGTGTTTATGATTAATATTAAAACTATGTATAGGAAAAAAATCCTGAATATCTGAAAAATAATTAGGATTATGTCACTTTTGCTTGAACAGTTTCACTATATATAATATAGGAAAGAAAGAGTCTGAAAAGTGTTTTTTCTACAGATTTTTAAACTCCAAACTTTGTTCTCAATTTCACAGAACTGCTATAGACTCCATTAGTGATGACGTCAGCCATTGCTAGCAGGCTATTTTTCTTTCCAAACAACCGGTTGCTATGCAGTTTGTGCTGTATATTTGTCTACTGCTTTGGGAGAAAGTTATTTTGAAAAGTCTTCATTAATTATTTATCAATCCTAGATAAATAACATTGCTAGGAATACAGTAATACTTACACTGTGTAGAGGTTATTATTAGTGTTAATAGGTATTAAATAATTATAGTGGTAAATATAGCTGCCTTAAGTGACCATTATGTTATAACGTGGTTGGAAACTGAGTGAAAAGCATACAGCCCATAGCAAACTAACCTCACATTGCATATGTTTGGGATAAATGTCCATAGGGTAAAATTTATTTTATGGCCCGTTGAGAAATTTCGCTTAATATATTTAAATATATTAAAAACATAACAATTTGAGTTGTTTTTAGTAGAGTAAATGCCAAATGTCGACAAAAATAATAAAAATAGATTTCTTGTGTGCATGTGCATTGTTTGCCCAAGCTGTAATGAACACAACCAAGGGGTTAGATGGCATAATAAAGTATAAAAGTGCAATGTATACAATCAAGGGTGGTACATAATGTAACAAAGTATAAAGAGGGTATCGTGAAACCAGGTGGTTCTTCACAAGTGTTTGTTTTCATTATATTATTACTAAAGTATGCCTAACTTAACCTCAATAAATGAAATGTAATTTCAGCAATGCACACTTGCTTAAAAATGTAATTACCGAATAGAAATAATTGTAGCTGTAAGCAAATGTGGTATAATTAAATTGTACTGGAGGTATAAAGTCAGGTAGAATTATCAGCTTATTAAACAAAAGGGCAGAGGACTCATCTAGGGAGTGTTTAGACTGGAGTTCACTATAGTGTTTGCAGTCAGGAACAAAACACACAACCAATGCGAGAGAAACGCTCTTGGCCCTGCTTCAGCTATTCGAAATGCTTGCCTCTGCCCAAAGTAATTCAAACTAATATATTACAGCGTAATTACACTATATATTATTAGTTACATGAAAGACTTCCAAAACCTGGCTGTAGGAATCAATGTTGTTTGGAAAGCAAGATGGCGATCTCTATGGCAACAGCTAGGTTTGACATCAGACTAACAGAGTCTATACCTAGCCATTAACAAATCACTCAATTTGTCTGACAAGCTCTCTCCAGTCTTATGCATTACTTGCCAACATTTTCAGGAAGATCAACTTGGCAACACTCCTACATCAAAGAAGTGTTTTGGCAGGAACATCAAATAGATCTTATGAATCAGATCATAGCACTGATATGTATTCCATTATCTCTACAAATGTAGCAAGTTGTTATAACAGAGTTTAGTGCAACCTACAAAGCAAGTACATAAAACATGGGTTTAACCTATGTTCTAACTAATGTTCAGGTAGTTTCCTTGATGTTTGTTTGCCATTCTGTATCTTCCTTGCTCTCTCAGTCCAAGTTTTCACTCACAGTGCCTTTCTACAGGTGATTTCTTGAATTACTTGTGCACTAAAGAAAGTTCACATCTAGCTTCAACAGAATAACCCAGCAGCTGAGAACACCTTGGGATACAACAAGAAAAACTGACATCCCAGTCATCTGTCAGTGGAAAATTATCTCACTTTAGAAGAAAATGTTCTGATACTTTCTTTTTGTTGACGTAACAACAATGCACAATTTCACAAACAAATTTTAAACCACAAGTGATTAGACTATGTATGGAACAATTTTTGTATGTTAAGTATGACCAATAGATGTAAGTTACCACAAGTAATTATAACACACTGCTTTTCACTCACACTGCAGCATCACTGAGCTGCTCACATGCCAGCCAATTATCCCCGCAACCATCTCACATCCTCATAGTTACAATTACGATGATAATAAGCACATACCTTATCATAAGAGATGTTGGAAATGTTGTCCTTCTCTATTCACACATTTCTAGCATCTTCTCAGGAAGTTTGCATTTACATTCAAGAGTTCAATATCTGAAACTGTGTGAATTTATTGCCTCATATTTTCTCTTAGTTCTTCCAATGTATGGGGGTTTGTTACACACTTTAATTTTCAAGTACCTCTACAGATAAAAATTGCAAATCTTTAAATCAGGGGATCATGAGGGCCACAATCCTATACTAATTACCCATCTTCAAAAATCTCTTAAATTAAATTTAACAAGTTAACAGTGGTATGCACAGTAGCCGAGTCTTGTTGGAAGCTAGACATTCAATATCGATCAGCTGTTTGAATAATGGTATGACTATAACTTTCTCATATCTGGATTTATTGCTTGTTCAAACAATATAGGTCCTATTATTCTGTACGAATTTACTGCACCCCAACTTTTGTGTCATACAAGGGAATTTTGTGTGTAAAATCAGAGGTCTCTGTACTCCAATATCTGTTATTTTGTGACAAAACTTAGCCATATAAACGGATCATGCTTTGTTAGAAAAGAATATTAAGCCTGGGTCAATTGGTCATCACTTCACAAAATCTAATTACAGAAATTTACCTGACTCTGGTGATCACATTGTGGCAGTATTTTATATCACAACAATGTAAAAGCCAGAGTGATTGTAGTGTAAATAAGCATTATTGTATGACAATGATTTGAAATCTTTGTTAATTATAAGCATTGTTAGGAAATAAGTTTACAAGGCCTCACTGAAACTGACAATAAGAGCGGGCAACAATGAGTGAGGGGGTGAGTTGTTTATTAATTATAAGAGGCAAGCAAATGACGTCAGAGTAGCGCACGTTTCTTTAGAAATGGAGGGAATTTCTTCCCTAGAGCATATGTCTTCGTAATTTTAATTGGATACAAAAATAGACGCTAATGTTGGCGCGCTTTATTAACCAATAGCAGCTCGATTATAATCTTTAGGCATATTGGGGTGTGGGAGTATAACTTCCGTGCCAGAGACGGGTAACACGCAGTTTGACAGAATAATTCACAAGGCAAACGTCGTTCAGTCAAACAGAAGCACTCGCGGGTAATACGTCGTGCAGTCCAACAGAATCATACAAAGGTTATACGTCGCCCAGTTCAACAGGATCATTCACGCATTACACGTTGTTCAGTCCAACAGAATCTCTCGCATCGTAAAGTTAGTTAAAAGATGTGAAATACACAAATTAATATGTGCGGCAAATAAGTGGTTATAGTTACATTCTAAAATATAACTGTTTCAGTCGGGCGTGTATCAAGAGTAATTATGTGAAATGAATAACGTGTGACGGCAATAAAAGTGTAAAAACAAATTCTTTTATGTAACAACTCCTTTCCGTTTACACACCCTGTTTAAGAGATTTGCTCGACTGCGTAATAATAGCTAGCCGGAGCACAATGAATCCAAAATGCAAAATAATAAGACAATAACAGGCGCCCAGCATAAAGATAACACGAACGTTACCGCGACAACATGAAAAATTAGGTATATGCAACAAGCCCTATACATGGGAAGAGTTAAAAGAAAACATTATGCGAGAAATTCACTAAATTCTGAATATCCATCTACCTACAGATAAACCTTTGCAGAAACTACTACTTTTCACATTTCATTATAGATACAAATGGAACAGCAACAGTCAAATTTTTAACAACTGAATGCTATATGCTGGCCATTAAGTTCCATACTCTTTCTATGACATCACGAGAAACAACTGAAAATCGACAGGACAATAAAAGAATGACACAGTATTGAACAATGTGAACCATTAACAACACATATCTCGGAAATGACTTATGCCACAAAAAAGAGCTTTTTAAAGAATTCTACATTTTTTGTCTAGTATGTTTTTGTCTATCGTTTAAAATTTCAGTTATTTATACAAAATTTCTCCTGAAAATGAAGGACTTTACAGGCTACCCCCATAACATTCATACAAATTTTGTAAATATTTTTAGTGTATGGCATTTTAATGAAAATCATTGGAGCCATTTTGACAAAATCAAAAATGTTGAAAACATGTTCCATGAAAAGGGTAGTTGGGAGGTGATGTATTTTCTTTAAAAATGTTTTATGTTGCTTCTATAGAAGATACTGGATATTTATCTAGATACTTAGTATTTATCCAAGTTTTCATTTTTGAGTTATGCTATTCTCTCACATGCCCACTTTTTTTTCTTTCCCCCCCCTAAAAATGCTCTTTTTATTCAGGGCACCTCGAACATGTATTTCCAGTAAAATTTCAGTATCAAATGTTTGGGTGGAATGCAATACGTTCTCCACCTATTGTGTACATAGCAGAAAAAGTGAAAACAAATACTTTGTGCTCCTAATAATTGTTGGAGTCTTTGCATTAGTTACGTTTGCACTTCAGTTCCATGAGCAAATCTAAATTTTGCTAAGAGTGGTGGTAGTGTTAGGTGATTCAACATGAACATGAAAAGTACTAAAGCTTTTATACTTTTTTACTGCGATTTGTACTTTTGGCATAAAACCAATTTTTTCTATATCCTGTCAGTATGGCATGGAAAACAGGAAGCTCCCCTTCCTGCCTGATAAAAGGGGAAATATGATAGATAGCCACTGATAATCAACTGTCTCTTTATCAAGGAAACGCAACTGCAAACATCCTTACTTAAAGATATCATAGCTAGAAACAATACTATAAACAAGCAACAGAATATTTCTTCAGTCATTGCAATTAAATTAATTCTGTTACTGTGACCATTTCTACTACAATCATAGGTAGAGTAGGGAGGGGCTGTAATGCATACATAGGAGAGCTTGCACTAATAAACAGATCCTTATCTTCTCAGATAACCAAGCTGCACTTAAGGCATAGTCATAAATAACATCAGAACTGGTTTTAAACTGCCTAAACTTGTTCACAAGCTTGGAAAAACAGCATTAAGTTCAACTCATCTGGGTGCCGGGTCATAGTGGCATAGAGGGAAATGAAAAAGCTGATGAACTTGCAAGACAAGGAGCAGCTTCACAATTTATTGGGGCAGAGCCGGCTCTAGGAATACTCAATGTTTAGTATTAATATTTGTATTTATTTAATTTGCATAATCTAAGTTTTACAATTTTTCCTTTACATTATTTTGAGTTACTATTTTTATCCCTTAGTTTAACTCTGTGGTTATTTATGTATTGTGGACCTTAACTTAGCTCATGTTATTTTCTCTCTCCTGCTCTCCTCATGAGTTCCCCTCACATTCTTATGTCCCCTTCCTTCTTCACCTTCATTATCTTAATTTTTAGAATTTCTGCGTTAGCCATTTTCCTTTTTGGTGTATACTGTTTCATGCACATCCCCATTTCTTCACATTCTACTATATAATACAAGTCATTATCTTACCCCAGCCTCCCCCCACATAAAGAGCATATATCTAATCTCATTCCCTTCTTATCTCCTCTTAGATTGCCTATGAACTCCTAACTTAATCCATGTCCAACTTTCTCTCCCTAATCTATTACATACTTCTTTGTGCCTCAGTCCATCTTCATTTATCTATATAATATTAAGCTTTTCTTATCTCTAAGACTTTGAAATAATTCTTGTTTCTCTATATCCTTCACTCTGTTCCTTACTTGTTTGCAGAAACCTCTAACTTGACTCTCTCTCCTTCCATATATTACCCATTCCAATTTCCTATAGGATTCTCTTCAAGCTCTGAGCCCAATTTGCCCATCATCAGTTTTCTCCTGCATTATTAAATATTGTCTCAGGATATTTTGATCTAATGATCTTTATGCCAGTATTTCAGTACCCTTTCCATCATCATAACCTTGCAACCCACCCTTCACACTTTCAACATTGTCGCACATTTGGCGATACTATGGGTAGACCCAATATCCATTTGCAAAATGATCTATGTATTTTATCTACCATGTACATCCTTTGTCACTTCCCCAAAACTCTGATCCATAACCATTTTTGCTTTCACAACTGTGTTAAACACCCTTCCTAAACAATTAATTTACATTTCTGGTATTTTCTCAAACATGATCTTACAGCATTCATTGCTAGTTTTCCCTTAGCTAAATGCTAGTCTAATGGTCGTTGTTCCATTCTCCCATTACTACTCAGTCTCACTCCTAATCAACTTTCCCTACTATTTGCAACTCTTCCCCCTTCCAACTGCCACTTTTCTTCCCTCCTCAATTTATAATCCGTTTTGAATACCATTATCTTTGACTTTTTGAAGTTTATTCTCAAACCCTACTTCTTGCAATATGCATGTAACATTTGAAGAGCTCTTGATAAGCCTCCGATTGATAAAATCATAAAACTTGGCTTTAAACTCTAGGAAACAAACATGGTAAACTATTTATTAGAAAACCATGTAAGAAAAGACCTGGAAGCTTACTGAGAACTATTATTGCATTTCTCACAGGACAGGCTCCTGTGAAGAAGCATTTTAATATGATGGGAGTGTTTTAGGGTAACTTAGATTGCAGAATGTGCAAGAAAGAAACTGAGACAGCCCAGCACATTATATGCTCCTGTGAGGCCTTGGCTTACAACAGGCTTATTGCTTTTGGGAAATGTTTTTGGAATCAGAAGAATTTGAAACCATATCTGTTATGAGACTATTCCTTCGTAAAAGTGTGCAGGCATAATGAATTGGCTTTAAAATGGTACAGATAGCACAATAAGTACAAGGCTGAAGTGCATCTGGAGCAATGACGGAAATCTGTACCGAATAAGACAAGACAAGAGTGTACCATCCTCCCAAATAAAGAAAAAATACAGCATTTGTCATACTTAGGTTATGGTGCTGTGTTTACTTTGGTAAAATCAAAACCAATGCTTTTATTTCTATCCTATTTACTTAAGTGGAGATCAAAAGCCCTATGACACCACAATTAAATCTGCTAAATTTATGTTTATTAAGGGAGTAAGAATTTTGTTTCCTAAATATACCATCCTTAGATTAAAATTTATTGGCTATTGTTTTTTTTTAAAACAAAATAACCATGTTATTACGATGATATCCACAACAGAAGTTATAGGCTGTTTTTATCATACTAAAATTTAATTTAGCTCTCTTCAATAGTTTGAGAAAATGAGTCATTTATACCAGAAAATGCCATTCACAGAAAAATCAATTCAAAACAAAAATAGAGAAAACAAACTCTGTGTTTTAGCGAACACTGGCTTCAGAAAAGTAACCTATTTGTGCTTGATAAATTCAAAGATTTCACGCTAGCAGCATGGTCATGTAGGGACAGTAAAAAAGGTGGGGGCACATGTATTCTTGTAAGAAAAGGCATTAATTTCAGAAACATAGAAACCATTGATCGTATTACAAAGGAACAGGACCTAGAAATATCAGGTGTGTATTTACCTGATTTGCAAATAACAACACTCTGTATATATAGAGCTCCCGACACCAACATAAATTCATTTCTGAGTGGACTGGAAATGGTTCTAGATAATATTAAACACTTTAAAAATACTGTAATAGTATGTGGTGACTTCAATATTGATTTTTGTAAAGAATCAAAAGCTACCTCTGACCTACTAAATACGTTAAAATCTTATAATCTGGAACCCACAATCCATGGTCCAACTCGAATCACAGAAAACTCTTCAACACTAATCGATCAAATTTTTGTTAACAATACTCTCCTGTGCAAAAGCCAAACCTTTGATATGGGTTTTAGTGACCATAATGCACAAATACTAAACCTTCCCTTGGCTAACAAATATTCCCAATCAATAGAATTCACTAAAAAAAGGATCTTCAATGATGAGAATATCCAATACTTTACTCACTTACTTAGCAGCGAAGCATGGGTAGAAATCTATAAAACCAAAAGTGTATCAGAAAAGTTTGAATTGTTCCTTCAGACACTACAACATTACATAAACTTAGCTTTTCCATTCAAAACTGTAAAAGATATTCCAGAAAAAAACGCTAAATCCTGGATTACTACAGGAATTAAAAAATCCTGTGAAACTAAACGCTATCTACATAAATTATCAAAAACATACCCATTAACCGTAGAATTCCAAAACTACATCAAGAAGTATAAACTAATCTTAAGTAAAGTAGTAAGAGAAGCAAAAACAATGACAAATGACCGACTCATCAATATAGCAAGTAACAAAACAAAAGCAATGTGGAAGATAATTAAAAAGGAAACGGGTACTAATAAAATAATAGTGAACAACATAAACTTGCTCATAAATTCTAAAAAAGTTGTAGATCCAATTGAAGTAGCAGAAAACTTTAATACATACTTTGTTAATATAGCAGATAATCTCATAAAACAAGCCTCGTTAAATAATCCCCCTCCTACATTAAATTTTCACAGCTCAATACATGAATCAATATACCTTACACCGACAAACGAGAAAGAAATTTTACAAATAATAAAAGATCTTAAGCCAAAAAACTCGGCTGGCATTGATAGGGTACCAGACTTTCTTATTAAAAAATGCGCACATGTAATTGTGAATCCAATAACACATCTATGTAATGAATCTTTAAGCTCAGGTTCTTTTCCCACTTGTCTAAAAACAGCCATAATCAAACCATTACATAAAAAAGGGAAAAACAATGATATGTCTAATTATCGGCCCATAGCGCTACTTTCAGTTTTCTCTAAAATATTGGAGAAACTGTTTCTTAAACGACTTTCCAACTTCTTAGAGAAACATAAATTATTATCGGACTCTCAGCACGGCTTCAGGAAAAATTACTCAACTGAATCTGGAATTTTCTCATTTATAACCGCGTCCCTTAAAGCCATTGATCAAAAGCAACATGCCTCGGCTATATTTTTAGACTTAACAAAGGCATTCGACACCATAGATCATCAGCTTTTGTTAACGAAAATAGAGGCTCTAGGCATAAGAGGGTTGGCCAATAAATGGTTAGAATCATATCTATGTGGTCGTATGCAAATAGTGGAAATAAAGAATAAATCAAATAATCAGATCAATTATTATCACTCCAGTCCACTCCAAGTAAGCTATGGTGTGCCACAAGGTTCTATACTAGGTCCTGTCCTATTTCTTCTTTTCATAAATGATTTCCACATAAATGATCCATGTACTAAAACCATTTTATATGCTGATGATACAAACATCCTGGTTAAGGCAACCCAAAAAGAAACCTTTCTAACCTCTATTCACCAAGTCTCAGAGAAAATCTCAAACTATTTTACATTGAATAATCTTATTATAAATACAAATAAAACTGTAGCAATGGATATACACACAAATATGAACAAAAATTATCTTGCCCCTCAAATACAACTCTCTAATCAGACACTTAAAAAAGTAGAATCTATAAAATTCCTTGGGGTCTGCGTACAAAGCAATCTGAAATGGGATGCCCACACTAGCCTCATAAATAATAAACTCAGCTCTCTATGTTATATGCTAAGAATATTGACAACATGCACAAGTAAAGAAACAGTTAGAGCAGCATATTTTGCACATGTGCACTCACTCCTAAGTTATGGAGTAGTCTTCTGGGGTGAGTCTCCAACAAGCAAGTCAATCTTTATTGCACAGAAAAAAATTATCAGAACTATTGAAGGAGTCAGCCCAAAGTCGTCATGTAAACCTCTCTTTAAAAAACTGGGGATCCTCCCACTTCCCTGCATTTACATATATGCAGTTATTCTGCTTATAGTCAAGAACATTAATGCTTCTGATTCACTATTCATAACTAATAATATGGTGCATGAACACAATATTAGGGAAAATACATGTGACCAGCTGCAACACCTCGCTCTACCAAAAAAGTATCTTATTCTCTGGCATTAAACTTTATAATAATTTACCAAGTAATATTAAGGCAATTAAAAATGTAAACCAGCTGAAATCCAGTCTCAAGGCACATCTAGTTAACCACTCCTTTTATTCTATTAATGATTTCCTTGAACACAAATGTATATCATGAACCATAGTATTTAGCATGTAAATACCTATTGTATAATGTAAAAACATATTGTATATATTGCAAAAACCTATTATTGTTTATGTTTATAGCTTGACGTGTCCAATAGTGAATGTACATTGTACCAAACCACTTTAACGGATGAATAAACTAACTAACTAACTAACTTGCACATATTTACAAAGAAAGAAACCACATAGCTTCTGTACTTAACAGTAGTACCAAATTGTAGAGTAAAAGTTCCCCTAAAAGATGGGTTAAAGTTTACCTCTCCATTCCAAAGTGTGTAAGAACTATGATTCCTCCCCTCTTAAGGGTGCAGAATCCACAGTACAAAAAGACAGATTCTGCACTGCTTTTAAAAAATCTGATGTGTTACATTCACATTACTTTCTCTATCATTTATTAATGGCTTTAAAGATTACTCTTAAGAAAGTTTAGTTTTCTACTTCATTTTAATTTAAATAAATCTTTAAAGAAATAGCTACATTATACACTTCATTATACATACAAAAGGAATAATGACATCAAATGTTTAAAACTAGACATTATATGCTGGCCCTACTCTTTCCATTCAATCACAAGAAACAACTGCATGTAAACAGGATTTCAAAAGAATGACAGAGTATTGAACAAATCGAACCATTAATACTGTTTATTTCAGGAATGGCCGATGCCAAAAAAACAAAAACAACAACAAAGTTACTTGGAATAAATTGTGTTTTTAAAGAGGTCTACATTTTTTATGTAGTGCATTTTTACTTATTGCTTAATGTTTACCATATATACAAGATTATAAAATTTCTTCTTAATGAAGAGGACTTTACAGGCTATTTTCCCAGAAAATTCAATATATACATTTGATTTGTCATGTAAATATCTTTAATATATGGTATTTTAATCAAATTCATTAGGAGTCATGTTTTAGAAAAATCAATAATTTCAAAAATGTTTAATGTAAAAGATAGTTGGGGTGGAGGATTGTCTTGAAAATCTTTGTATCGCATCTTTGAAAGATACTAAACATAAACTTGATAATTATTCAACTCACACACATCACCCTCCCCCCCACACACACACACACTTTTTTTAAAAATGCTTTTTTTTTATTCAGTGGTCCTCAAAACATGTATTTCTGGTGAAATCTCTGTATCAAATTTTTCGGTGGAATGGAATGCCAGTAGCATTTTATTTGATGGAGGAATAAAATGTCAAAGTTGGACATTTTCAGTATTTTTGCCTTAATTCATCTTTTACGACTTCATGAATTTATTTCTCCACCAGTTTAAGCCAAATGTTGATTAAAGTGTGTGGATGCATGCACAAAAAAAAAATGCTCTACCCAATGCATGAAGGATAAAGTTGCAATTTTGGCATTTTTTCATTCATTCATTATCTGTTTACCCTCCTCTTATGTAGGACTTACACCCCCCAGGACTTACAAGCGGGTGCCCGGGGTCAGAGGCCCGTCGAGGAGCAGACACTCATGGATCAGACAGAGCATCCAGGATGGGTGATCAGCCCGATGCCTGGTATGGGATGAAGGAAGTAGATGAAATGAAATGTTGGTGAAATGGATGAAAGGAAAGGTGATGATGGAGCATTGGTGGAATGAATGGCGGGGGAAACCGGAGAACCCGGAGGAAACCCGCCCAGACGCCGCTTCGTCCACCACAAATCCCACATGCAGGTCCCTGGGATTGAACCTGGGCCACCTCGGTGGAAGGCGAGCGGTCTAACCACTCGGCCACGGCGCTGCCCACATATTTTTTCAAACATTTATAAAACTGATAAAATGAACTATCTGAAAAACCACCAAAACACAAACTGTATTACCAATTGATCTTTATGTCTAAAACAAATTAGATTTTCCCCTCCATTAATTTGGCTGCTAGAATTTTTTAAAATGCAGACGAATGCTTTCTTGAGGTAGGACAAATTATCTTTGAGTTGAAAAATTTTTTGTATAAAACCCTCTTGGTTTTTTAATTTCCTGTTTTGAAATGTGTAAGTATACCAATAATTGTTATAGTTATGGTAGTCTTCTTAGCTTTGCATAGAGACATATTCCTTTTTCTTTAATGTCATCTTTAATTGGCCTACTTTTGTTATTATCTGCATTTGGGTAGTTTTTATGCCTCCTGTTATAATTCTTAAAGCATGATTTTTAACATCTTCTAGTTTACTAATATGGTTGGAAGATACTGTAATTCAAATTTCACAGCCATAAAACAGAACTGGTTTTACATTAAGATTTATATGTTGCATTTAATGTTGATGTATTCCATTTTGTAGAAGCTAGTCATTTTAAGGGGGGGAAATGGGTGAAAATGAGACAAAAAATCTGATGTGTTACACTCACATGACTTTCTCTACTCTTGTACAAACTATTTTTACAAACGCTTATTCTCCATATGCTTCATGTTAATCAAGATATCGAGATGTTAATCTTATTGCTAATTTTCTTATAGGTACAAGGGGAATTGGTAGGCTTTAAGCGATAGTCAAATATTTTAAGAGGTGGTTGCTACGTGGAGTATTCCATTCTCTTTGCATTACCAGGACAAAAAAAAATGAATAACGAATTTGAGAAAAAGTGTAAGCATTCGAAAATTTAAGGGAATAACAAACAATATCTCGAAAATGGTTCACTCAAAAAACAAAAATGTATATGACATAAATTGTGTATTTTAACACGATCTACATTTTTTGTGTAGTAACATTTTGTCTATCTCTTATGGTTTACCGGTTATGCAAACGTCGTTCACAATGAAGAATACTTTTGGAGACATTCCCAGAAAATTCGAGATATACGTTTCATTTGTCATGAAAATATCTTAAACATATGATATACAGCCATTTTTGAGAAAATAAAAATGTTCGAAAAATGTTCCATGTAAAGGGTAATCTGGGGTGGGGTAATCTGCTGTTCTCTCTCACACACACACACACACACACACACCCACGCACGCATGCACGTGCACGCACACACGCACGCGCACACACACACATGGATATGTTTCCAAAAATGCTTTTTTTGGATTCAGGGGTTCTCAAAACACGTATTTCCAGTGAAATCTCGGTATCGAATTTTTGGGTGGAATACAATACTTCCCCTACTTACTATACATAGTAGAGAAAGTAAAAATGACAAAACTTCACTTTTTTCTTGCACCAAAAAAATACTAGGTGGTTTGAAATCCATATATGCAAAGTTTTAAACCACTGCAGTACCTCAAAGTTGCTCTAATTACATCATATTTAAAGGTCTGCACTCCTTAAATGTCCCTGAGGAGGCGTGATAGGTGATGAAATTGCTGCATGAAGCAAAAAATCTGTTCTTTATACTGGCTTTTGTGGGACTTTTTCCATGAAGGTTAGTTTCTGATTTGTCACTGAGCCACCATGATCGCTACAACATAATAACAGCAGCTCTGCTGGTAGATGTCATGTAACATCAAATTATATGTTGTTTCATATACATGAGCCAGAAACAAGTGTAAATAATACCAGTGATGAAAGGTTAAATGAGCAAGAATATGATGTAAAAAACTAAAGTTTAAGGCAGAAACAGCTGGAGGATAATTGTGAACATATACCTGCTGTAAATAATGAAGAGTGTAAATATATATTGGTGGACACCACTTTACTGTCATCATTGGTGAATGACCTGAAGTGTAATGACCAAGTCATAAGTGCTTGCATATAGGACTTGGCACTGACAGCCTTGGCTTATGCCATATTAGAACTGATTTGCAGTGAATGTGGAGAAAAAAAAAAAGAGTAATTACACATCTAAGCTTCCAGGAAGGTCTGTATGTCATTGTTTCTGGCTAATTACACGCAAACTTTTAAACTCATTTTTCCTCACTTTAATTTTTGCTACATTTTTATTCATTCAAAACAAAATTACATCCACAAATTACGTGTTAGAGGGCTGAAATTTTTACTGCACATTCTGTAAAGCATAACAAAAAAACTGACGCATGGGATTTACGATTAACTTCGTACTTTTTGAAATAAAAAACAAAATGTGAGGCAAATGCTAAAATTTTGAAATTTTTACTATGCAGATATATTTTTTTTAATTTTCCTTACAGTTAAGATATTACAAAACGCATGCGTCAAGGTTTTCTAAATGAGTTTCTGGTTTTGTGAAAAAAAATTTCAAGCTTTTTTTCAAAAAAGTGTGGAGTGAATTTCATTTTGAAATTTGCAAATTTTTTTAAAGAAAATTTTTAATTCAAATACTAATTGACATATAAAAATGAAACTCTTTCAAATACTTTCACATAACACCCCAAATATGTGTACAAAAAATTAAGTATGTAGCTTTAAAATTGTGCAAAATAGAAATTTCACCATCACCCCCCTTAAGATTTGTAATCTATTTTGTGCTGATTCAACAGTTTTCACTACATGAGCTCTCCAGTTCAATTTTTGATCAAGGTAGATTCTTAGATATTTTGATTTATTAGCTTGTGTAATAAGTATATTATACAATGGTGGTATATTATGTCTTAAGGCAAAAATCTAATAATTCATTTAAGTAGATTTATTCTCATTAGATTTTCTTCACATCACAGTTTTAAGCCTTCTAAAGCTCTATTCATTTCTTGTGATAATTTTGATTTATCTCCTTTTGTACACAACATCCAGGTGACTAAATCATCAGTAAACAAAGCAGTCTTAATTTATTTTTTGTAAGAGTTGTGGCAGGTCATTGATCATAATATTAAAGAGGGTCATACTTGAAACTGATCCTTGTGGGAGACCTTTATGGGTCTGTTTGAATTTTTAATAACTGTTTCCATATTTAGTAGTAATAAATCTCTAAGCAAGAAACTTTCGAAACCATCTGAACTTAGGTCCTTTTATTCCATATAAAGTAGTTTCTCTCTCCATAGTGAGTCATATGTACCTTTGAAGTTAATGAACACTGCTAATGTGGGTTCTGATTTGTCTAGAAATCCTGCTTGTACTGGTGTTACTACTTGTTTTTCTTCCAGGAACCAGTTTAATCTGGCACAAACCAGTTTTTCCATAAGTTTTGCTAAAATCCTGTGAAAGCAATTAGCTGGTAATTTTCTACTTTCATTGGGTCTTTATTTGGTTTTAATATTGTGACTATTTTAGCTTTTCTCCAGTTATCCAGTACAATAGCAGTACAAATTAAAATTGTGACCCTTTCTTTTCAGCCAACACAAATTACAGTGGCTGAATGTATACTTGTGTTAATTAGCATGTTGTACTACAGAAGAGTAAATGCTTTTTTTCTTTCTTTTCTGGTACAACTAGCACCAAATCTACAGTTGGCACACAGCCAGCAGGCTGCCAAGTGAATAATTAGAATTTATGTCTTTGCTTACATTGGACTTTTGCCCTTTTGGGTCATCCTCCTCTCTATTTGAACCATGTGCCATGTCAATTGTTCTATTCTCTAATGCAATTAAAATGTGATACTTTTTAACATTTGTAATTTCAGCTTGTGCTTCAATAATATCATACAGAATATCATTTCTATAAAAGCTTTTATATATTACTTTCTTTCACAAAGTGAGGTTAACACACCTGCACAATTTTATTACCATAACCATAAATTCAGTGAAATGCAGCAGAATTCTTTACTAATACCTACAATGTTAATTTTTCTTCCGCTTATGCTGTGTGTAGCCTACAGTTGGAAAGGTAGAATCAGACTGAAAAATTCAATGCCATAGATAGGATTTGAATCACAATCTTCAGCTTAAACGGTTCTAATTGAGCTGCCATGCCAGGGTGTCTATTACAACTGTAATTTCATAAAACGCCTGTGCTATTCATAATAATGGACCAAAAATTCACTGATGTTTACAGAAATGGGAATGAATATTAGCAGATTTTATATTTCTAATCTTAGCCTCCTCACACCCCCTTCCCTGCAACAATCTTCATGATTCTGGAAATGTATAGCTTGTAAAAAAGTGTTAGGGGTGAAACATTATCCAAATATTTAAGTCATTATTATATATAATAAAAAATTATGGAAAAACAGATATCATGCAAAGCAACTACTTATTCAAAAAATACTTATTTGATTAATAACATCTTCCTAGAACTAATCACCTATAATTTAATCTGAACTAAATCAATGTTATATGGATATTTTGTCCAATTTTTCCAGTATGTAAAAAAAATTCAAGTATATTTGCACTATCAGTAGACACCCGCATGGCAACACATTGGCACAACATTAATAGCAGTAAACTATGAAGCCTGGGACTTAAAAGTACTTGCGAGTTTGTAAGTTGCCATTGGGATATGTGATTTCAAAATTAATGTCTTGTGGTTTATTGGAAAAAATCTGATGTGTTACACTCACATAACTTTCTCTACTCTTGTACAACCTAATTTTACAAACGCCTATTCTCCATATGCTTCATGTTAATCGAGATATCGAGATGTCAATCTTATTGATAATTTTCTTGTAGATGCAAGGGGAATATGGTAGCTTTTAAGCGATAGTCAAATATTTTAACGCTGGTTGCTATGTGTGGCATTCCATTCTCTTTGCATGTCCAGAACATAAAAAAAATTAATAACGAATTTGAGAAAAAGTATAAGTATTGGAAAATTTAAGGGAATAACAAGCAATATCTCGCAAACGGTTCACTCAACAAAAGAAATGTATATGACATAAATTGTGTATTTTAACGCGATCTACATTTTTCGTGTAGTAAAATTTTGTCTATCTCTTATGGTTTACCAGTTATGAAAAAGTCGTTCATAATGAAGAATACTTTTGGAGACATTCCCAGAAAATTCGAGATATACATTTTATTTGTCATGACAATATCTTAAACATATGATATTTTAATCAAAATCGTTAGAGCCGTTTTTGAGAAAATTAAAATTTTCGAAAAATGTTCCATGTAAAGGGTAGTCTGGGGTGGGGGGATTTTCTTGAAAACCTTCGTGTCGCATCTCTGGAAGATACTGAACCTAAATACCAAGTTTGGTGCTTATCCGATTGTTCGTTTTTGAGTTATGCTGTTCACAGACACACACACAGACACACACACACACACACACACACACAGACACACACACGGACATGTTTCTAAAAATGCTTTTTTTGGATTCAGGAGGTCTCAAAACGTGTATTTCCGGTGAAATCTCGGTATCGAATTTTTGGGTGGAATGCAATACTTCCCCTACTTACTATACGTAGTAGAGAAAGTAAAAAGTGAGTCAGTTGGGGAATGTAATGTCATACCTGCATGTTACCATGGCAGCTCAGTGGGTTAGAGCAGCAGCACATAAGCTGAAGATCCATGGTTCAAATCCTGGCTATGGCATTGAATTTTTCAGTCTGATTCTACCTTTCTAATACGTACAGTATTTAACAATTTTAAAAGCTCATGCTCACTAAAATAAATATCAGAGATTCCTGCAAAAGCATCCACTCAATTCTCTGGGTACATTAGCGTATACAAGCAAGAAGGACAGGATTTCTGAATTTATACTTAGGTTAAGGTCACACCATTTTAATAAATATTTTTAATATTAGTTAAGGATTTGCTGATACTTGTTTAAGAGATCTTGATCATGCAATTATTTTGATACAATTATAATGAGCTACCTTTTGATACGAGTTTGTGATTGGCCTGTAGATTTCCCTTTGGTGTTAAAGTATTTTTAGATTTCTAATACATTTATTTTGAGTTTTGGTAGGTATACATAAATAGGGACAAAGAAAAACTAAAAATAATATGTATAACAAATGTAGGGTTATCAAATGCCAATCCAAAGAAAACAGAATGTTTGTAGATTCACATGATTTACTGAACCATTATAGCTACTCAACATTTATCTTCATGGCATGTGAATGTTAAATATTAATTACCTATATACTTATAATTATCATCTGAAGATGTTATCATTTTGTTAAATGTTTGATAACACAATAATTTTCTGCAGCTTTTAATCATAACGAATGACAAGAAGAAACTGAACTGGTTACATACAAATTGTTATTATAACAATAATGATGTTTATTTGTCCAGACATAATACAATATGTTTCAAGTATATAATATAAAATTGTTATAATATTGTTAAACTGTTAACTAAGTACTAACATAGGTAAAGCATTATTAACCACTCCAAAACACATATGGAAAATTTCATTATTTTGTGGAATTAAGGTTTACCAATATGTAGTTGCAACTTTGAACAAGCAGAATCAGTTTTCTTTAACCCAAAAACTGGACATTTGTTCAGTGACCTAAAAATGCCCGTGCCATTTTGAGGCTCGAAAATGAGGACATGTCTGCAAACCCCACACAAATAACCTTCTCCTCAGCTTCATCTTGGCATTTCACTGCCTAAGCAGCAAGATGAAATTTCAATGTTTTCCTGGAACTAAAGCTGAGTGTTTCAGTGGCAACAAATAGCTCATTCACCATCACTGCTGTAGAGAAGGTAAGATCATTAAAGTTTGTCCTGAATTCTGCATTGATTGCAGTATATCATTAGGTATTATCATTTTCACCCTTGAAATTAGCTATTATGCAGTCTTTATATCTTTTGAAACTTACTCTCTGCAACCTTCATATACTTTTTGATGCTTTTCTATGTTCATAAATCTTGTTACTGCAATAAAACACCCTTTCTATACAAACCTGATGCACCTATTCAGACACCATTCTTTGAATGTAGTTCCTTCTCACAGCAATAAAGCAAATCCTGTTTTATTCATGCCGTCCTATGATTACCTATATGCATTTTCTGAACAAAGTGTGAGTGGGTGCATTATTCCACCTCACTTGGCGAAGGCATTGTCAACAGGTTTATCATAATAAGTAAGTATATGCATTAAAATTTGCCAAGCAAATAAAGCACATCAAAGATTTCAGCAAATGCTAAAGTTTGAGGTCTTTAGAAGAAATATTGAAGAATATTAATTCTATGCAGGATTGTAATTGACAGATAATTTGTTCCTTAAGTAATGACAATATTTGTGATAGCCAAAGAATAGTGTCAGCAACTGAACAAATCCACAAGTGCTGTTTTTGGAATGTTTATTTTAACTTTGCAAGGTGAAACAGCTCCAAGAAAGGAGACTATGACAGATCCAACACAACAGGATCTTATATCCCTGTAAATATTACCAGCAAGGGTAAGAAAAGTCCAATGACGTTACATTTGTGCAACCACTTGTTTGAGTGTCCATTATATGAGGAGCCCACCTCTGCAGTGTGAGGGTAATATGTCTGCCTCACATTTTTGAGGCCCTTAATTCAAATCTCAGTTAGAGTGTTAACCAGATAAGGTTTTTCATCAGGACGTTTGTTGTTCTGTGCATAATTAGGTACAGCATTTTAGGGCAAGAACAAAATTAAATTGTAGTTGAGAGTCTGGAATAACCTGGAGAATGCATGTTACCTACTTCTGCCATAGTGCCATAATTTAGTGGCATCAACGTAAAATTGTAGATGGAATGGAAAAACAGCACGGGAGAAGCTTTGTGTACACTTTCAAATGTCATCCTCTGTTGTCTAGTTCCCGAGGTCACAGGTTCAGAACCGGGAGGGCGATGGATTATTTCGGGTGTAAAAATCCTTAGCATGGCTTCCTTTGGAAGGGAAGTAAAGGGCAGTGGTCCCGTGTTGTAGATTTACGGCATGTAAAAGAACCCCAAGCCTGATAAAAGAGGCATCTGAGCAAAATTACCTGTCTTTCATGCCCAATATAGAATGGGACGCTAAGAACCATAGTAGTTAAAGAGCGTCCATAAATAAAACTCAATTTATCACGCCTTCAAATGTACATGGTCCGTAAGGTAATTACGTCATACCTGTTGCGCAAAAGCTCCTTAAAACGTGCACAAGTTAAGATGTGGTACCGCCCTGTTGCCACATTTCTCGAGTTTAGAGGAGTGGCGCCGTAGATTTTAAATTGCCGCACATTCGTTACGTTTAACACCATTTTAAAAAAAAAACAATAAAACCGCAAGGTATCAAACATTAGGGTGTTCACATACTCTCGTGCTCTTATATAGAAGACGCCATTGCTGATATTTTCGCTGTCACTTCATTTTCTTTGAGACGTAGTGGCGTAACGTGATGCGCACGACGCAGCCTTTTCTTTCGGATGGTTCGCTCGTTGGAGAGTCGAACACAAGACCTCCAATATCTCGTGGAAGCAGCAATCACTGCATGTCACAAACTCGCTCGGAGAAGGGCACTTTTCGTCGCACCGGAAACGCACTCGCTAACTCACTCATTCGCTTACCGCCTCTCTGACAGACCCGCTGGCTTATACAGTCCGTGGAAGCTTCCGCAAAATATTCTATAATGTTCTGGAGCCGGCGGGAAGGAAACTTCCAGAAGATTCTGGTTATCTGATGATAGCGCTTCCGCTGCTTCCGTAGCGCCCGATGGTTCAACCCTGCGGATGGCGATGTATTTTTTCGGGTGTAAAAATCCTTAGCATGACTTCCTTCGGAAGAGAAATAAAGCCGGTGGTCCCGTGTCGCAGATTTACGGCACGTAAAATAATCTCAGGCCTGATAGAAGGCCTCTGAGCAAAATTTTCGGTCTTTCACGCCCAATATAGAATGGGATGCTAAGAAACATACTAGTTAAAGAGCGTCCATAAATAAATAATAAAAAGTCAGCAACTCTATTGGCAAAACCCACTAGGCTAAATGAATAAGGCATTTCTTAGGTGTGCAATGATCCAATACCTATATGTTAGCCTATTTTCCTCCTACTCAGAAACAATCTAAAAATGTAGGGTTATATAAATTTCGTTCCATTAAATTGTTTTGGAAACGTTGGTACTATCTTAATTATGTAACAATACTGAAATACATATTTAAAACGTTCGTAAACACTGAGAGTTCATAGGTTATATATAGTTTTACTACACACAAATTCCAGTTTTCGAAAGTTCCATGCGACTTATTTTATTTAATTTCAAATCAATTCATCAAACCCTGGAAAAATTATTACTCAGTAACACCCATCATAAATAAAACTCATTTTATTTTTCAAATACAGCTAGCTACACTAAGTGAAAGTATAGATTAGCGCTGCGTTACATTTTTTAAAAGTTTGAATAAAATCCAGAGAAGTATTGGTTTATTCGACAAGATAAAGGTCATGTCCCAAAATTGTCACATCAATGACAATTTTGTTATTGAATATCTCTAAAACTATCTTGTGTTTAAATAAAGTAGGTATCCCTGGGAACTAGTTATAGCTGAAAATAATACACAAGGATATAATTTATTATTAAATATTTGGACTTTGAAATTAGGCACCTGCATTGCTTGGCCCATATAAATAACTCATTACAACAATATAATGAATTTTAGCACGTAATTCGATACGTTTAGTTCATTGTTGGGTCTAAAAATAATGTTGTATATGATATGTGAATCCTTCCTCTCAACAATGTGTGCATTTCTCTTTCATTTAAATGTTTTGGTAACGAGAGTGCCAGAAATGTATGCTGCAATATATAAATCAGTAAAATCTGAAATTCAGCTCTGGAGTTGGCATGCTTACTAATGTACCACTTCCACAATGAATCATCACCCTCATCATTCCTATTCTTACAGCTATTGTGAAGACTGCCTATATGACCAAGAAAAATTGGAAACAGTAGCTATATAGTGACAGATTATTGCAATCTCTTAAAGGGATATCTATATAACTGCACGGTTGCCCCGATACAGGTTACGTTCAAGAACTATTTTTTGACTTACCCATGATGGCAAATCGTCAACCCTCGCCAAAATAACTTCCTTCTCGTTGCACATAGCTGCCGCCTTAGCGATATTCCTTCTAAGTTCATGCTCTTTCTTCCATTCATCACGAATGACAGATAATATCACAGGCCCGATTAGCCATGCAATGCTAAATTCGAAGTAACCTAACAAATAGACGATGGCAACTGCCCCAATTTTCTTCGCGAAGCTGTACAACACATTAACAATGTTTGTGCCTCCTATTTTCTTTTCCGCAAACGACGTTTCTTCAATCACCTCTTTGCTAGCCCCTGCCATTTTCTGCTTTTTGCCACTTTGCAAATTACAGCATCAGAAGATTTTGACTTTGCTAACCACACTATACCACACCCTCACCCGGTTACGAAACCAAGACTCATGCCGACAGTTCTGTGTAGGCCGTATCTGTCACATCAGCTCGACAATTACGTAATCACTAAATTTAACATGTTCGGAACTTCAGCGACTTCGCTACCAAGCGATGGCGCTGCCTCTCTATACCTAAAGGCGGGAATATGAACAGAACGGATTCCGCCAAGCAGTGGCCAAGATCACGAAAGTAGATTCTACATCCCATAGTAACTCCTATACCACACTCATACGGCTTCATACGTACAACAGCCAAGCACCTGTTCGATACCTTCACCTACATACACCAAAACAGAGCCCCCTCCCACTATATAGCCTTTAGGACAATGATAGGGTTGTCCAACAAAGAAAAGATTGTGCTGCCATCGCATGAACGTATTTTACATTCTCTACCTCGTATCTAGTAGGTAATATTGTATCCCACCCAAAAATTCGATATCGAGATTTCATCCGAAATACACGCTTAGAGGCCCCCTGAATAAATAAGAAAAACATACACCATAACTCAAAAACGAAAAGTCGGATAAGTACCAAACTTGATATCAGTACCTTCCAAAAATGTGACACAGGATTTAAAAAAAATGCTATCCCAAATTATCCTTTTTCAAAAATGTCGCTTTTGACCAAAATACCCTATATTTAAGATATTTTTTTAATTTTCTGGGACTGGTCTGTGAATTCCTCTTCATTCGGAAGGTATTGTGTATAATTTTCTATAATTGGTAAATATTAAGAGAGAGAAAAAAACTACTACAAAAAAATGTAGATCTCTTTAAACTCATAATTTATTTCAAACATATTTTTTCGTGCTACCAGCCATTTTTGAGAGATCTGTTATTGTTTTGAATTTTTCAATACTTTTGTCATTTTTAAACAATGTCACTATTCAATGTTTCACCTAATGACTCGTAAATGGTATGGAATTTCAAAGCCGCAAATAGTCACTCACTTTTAAAAGTGACTAGCAATTTGGTTTCCTCTATCCCTTTTTGTACTTACAACAAAATGTGTACTGAAATTATTTTTGCATAGATTTATCTCGATTAACATGAGATAAATAGAGGAAGTATGGGAATTTAACATATCAGATTTTTCTTAACATGCAGTAAAAATCAACTTCATTACTAACACAATAATAGGTACCCACTTCAAACTTATTTTGGTTATTAAAATAGAATAGAGCTTAGTATACATGATTACAATAAACAGTCATAAATTATTAGAATTTAATTCTCAGTGCCATTAATCCCAATTAAAGTTGTACAAAACAAACAGTATTACATTACAATCGGTCAAAAATTCACATTTCCCTAAGCACTTTTGCTGGAGGGGGTTGGAATCAATTTTTACTTTCTCTACTACGTATAGTAAGTAGGGGAAGTATTGCATTCCACCCAAAAATTCGATACCGAGATTTCACCGGAAATATATGTTTTGAGACCCAAAAAAATCATTTTTTGAAACATGTCCATGTGTGTGTCTGTCTGTGAACAGCATAACTCAGAAACAAAGTCGGATAAACACCAAACTTGGTATTTAGGTTCAGTATCTTCCAGAGATGCGAAACGAAGGTTTTCAAGAAAATCCCCCCCACCCCAGATTACCCTTTACATGGAATATTTTTCGAAAATTTTAATTTTCTCAAAAATGGTTAACGATTTTGATTAAAATATCGTATGTTTAAGATATTTTCATGACAAATGAAATGTATATCTCAAATTTTCTGGGAATGTCTCCAAAAGTATTCTTCATTGTGAATGACTTTTGCATAACTGGTAAACCATAAGAGATAGACAAAATTTTACTGCACAAAAAATGTAGATCGCATTAAAATACACAATTTATGTCATATACATTTTTTTTGTTGAATGAACCATTTTCGAGATATTGCTTGTTATTCCCTTAAATTTTCCAATACTTAAACTTTTCTCAAATTCGTTATTCATTTTTTTGTCCTGGTAATACAAAGAGAATGGAATACTCCACATAGCAACCAGCTCTTAAAATATTTGACTATCGCTTAAAACCTACCATATTTCCCTTGCATCTACAAGAAAATTAGCAATAAAATTAACATCTCGATATCTCGATTAACATGAAGCATATGGAGAATAAGTGTTTGTAAAAATAGTTTGAACAAGAGTAGAGAAAGTCATGTGAGTGTAACACATCAGATTTTTATTTAATCATCTGACCCTATTGCACAAGAATAATATGGTGATGGAAAGCAAACATGACAATGACAATAATAGAAACAATAACAATAGTAAAAACATTAATACTATACAATCATACAAATTCAAATTTAGTATATAAGTGAATAATTGTTTTCGATAAAAATGATTTCTCAAAATGTTACATAATATTTTATTATTTTTGTGACAATATTGTTTTTTCTAATTTATAATTCCCCATGCGCCAAAGAGAAGACCACTGACAACAATTTTGTGAATATGGTATTTATCTATAAAATAAGGAATTGTTGGTTCATATATGTATACTCTTCAATTCTGCAACAGCCTCTTGAGGTTGTATAGTTGTCTGTTCAAACCAGATTGTTGTACCTAGAATTTCTGCCTCGTTTTTCTTTCTGTTGATGCAGATGATGTCTAAATGCCTTATGCTGTCGTTATCAGTGATGCAATGCACCTCTTCATGTACTTCCAAGCCCTTTGAGCAGAGGCCATTTTACAGCAAAGTTGTTACACTGTCATGCCTCTTGTTGCAGAGTAATTGTCCCTGAGAACAATTCCCTAGCACACAAGGAAGGGTTTCAAACCGTCACAATGTCTGCAATTCAGATATTATCCACCTTTGTAATTTGGGGGTAGCATGACTAACTCAAATTCCAATCCCAGTTGAGATGCATTACCTTTTCCTCAGAAAAAGAACGTTGGTTAACAAGCTCTGTCAATCCCAAAATCATTTGAGCATTACCGTCTGATATGGCTTATTCGGTTACAAGCTGTTGAACTAATAAGCAAAAATGGTATGAGTGATATATGGCTAGTAAGAGAATGTATGGAGGCAGGATTCTTAAAATTAGATGCCATTTGGAAGATAATGGCAGACAGAATTTATGGCATTGTTGGGGAAAAACAAAGCTCTTAAAAATTTTATAAAGATTTTAAAAGTAATGATGCGAAAGAAGTGTATATCAAGAGGTGTAATAAAGATTCAAAGAGCAAGTATTGCATTGTTTAAACTGAGAGTTTGGAGATAGTTATAGGGGAAGGACAAAAGGAATCTGTCCTACATGCAGGGATAAAGAAGACACAATCTACATTTTATTAGAATGCAAAGGCATGGATATCTGGAGGAAAGGGTTTATTCAAAATAAATGGCTGATGATTGCAAAAATAGCAGTAATTAAAACAAATGTATATAATCTGTAAATTAAATAGAAATATGTAGCACAAACTAGTTTGTAAAGCATAATTTGGTAACAGCAGTGTATGAGTTAACAACAATAGAAAGTAGTAGTATTTATTATTATATATGACCTGGGGTAGAACCTGGGTAAGCTTCACTGTGAAAAGCTTAGTACAAACAAACAAAAATTCTGGTATGCTACATTCATATGACTTTCTCTACCCTCTATCTTTTATTGGTGGGTATACAAATTATTCTTACAAAAGTTTTTATTTTTCCTATCTACTTCATTTTAATCTAGATAAACTTTTAAAAAATAGCTGTATTACACATTTCATTATAGATACAAAGGGAACAGTGATAGTCAAGTGGATCCTAGCCGGAAGATGTTTCTTATAAGAGGAGCGGAGCACTGCAGAGGGACGACAGGATGTAACTGTAGGATTTGTGAGGCTAATTCCAATGAAGAATTATAAAGATCCACCTTCACTTTTAAAAGTTGTAAAATGCTGAAACATTTTCGAGGACATTCGTTGGTGATTGAAGTTGTCAGTTTCTTGTCTCCTCATCCTCCTCCTACTGTAATTGATCCTTTTGCCATCTGGTGCCAGGGGCATAAAGCCAATGATGAGGACAAACGTCCTCGAAAACGTTTCATTGTTTTACAACTTTTAAAAGTGAAGGTGAATGCAAATAAGTATGACTTAACGAAATTATCAACAAGAATTATAAAACTTTATTTGGTGGGAAAGATACAATAGGTAATGAGTGTGTTTAGAAAAACTAAAAATATCAATTATTCTCGTGAATTTCTCTAGTACTCATGGGTTGGCACTTTCCACTTTGTTGACATTTAGTGATTTATTTCAAATATAAGAAAGTGTCTTAAACAGAGCAGGTAGGTGGGCTTTGAAACTGCTCACACCTCCTCTTCTAAATTATCTTTTTTCTGCATTTCAAATACATTATTTAAGGAAGTTATCTTACCTTTGTAAAACTTTTATACACTTAGTGACTAATTTTGAAGATTTAGAAGCTAGTAACAGTGATGTGTCATAATTTAAAATAAAGAGAGTTGAAGGTTGTTACACTACATCACTAAAATATTCTTACTTGAACGCGTTTCGGGTGACGGCTTGTTCCCATCGTCAGCATGTCCTCAACTGATTTTTTCGGTCATTGTCTGGGGGATGTGTGTGGTGTGATGTTCTCTGGTGCTGGGCTGATGAACTTCCAAAGGCTGCTGGGTGGCAGCAGTTCGAAATTCATTAGATGATTCCTGTGTTTGACAATATGTATTTTTTCCCAGATGTCCAATTCATTGCTGTTGTTGATCGGTTTTAAGGGTTTTATGTTCAGAGTGATATCATGGTTTGAACACCAGAAATGATGTGCTACTGCTGATTTATCTGGCTGCTTTTGGTAAATGCATCTCATATGCTCTTTAAGTCTTATTTCAAGATTTCTTTTGGTTCTTCCTATGTATACCAGGTTACAGTCATTACAAACAATTTGATATACACTAGCTGATTTATCGTTGGGATAGGATCTTTTGTTTTGTTGCATAGTAGTTTCTGTATATTGTGGTTATTCTGTGGAGACAGGGTGATGTTGTATTTCTTGAAAATGCTTTGAAATTTATGATGTGTCCAAGGGTGATAAGTGAATTTCCTATATGCTTGTGGTTTTTGTTGTCTGAGTAAAGTAGTCATTTGTTGGATGTATTTCTGTCTTTCAGACTTAAAGAGCATATAAGATGCATTTACCAAAAGCAGCCAGATAAATCAGCAGTAGCACATCATTTCTGGTCTTCAAACCATGATATCACTCCAAACATAAAACTCTTAAAACCGATCAACAGCAGCAATGAATTGGACATCTGGGAAAAAATCTATATTGTCAAACACAGGAATCACCTAATGAATTTCGAACTGCCTTTGGAGGTTCATCAGCCCAGCACCAGAGAACATCAAAAAAATCAGTTGAAAACATGCTGATGATGGGAGCAAACCGTCTCCCAAAACGCGTTCAAGTAAGAATATTTTAGTGATGTAGTGTAACAACCTTCAACTCTCTCTATTTTAAATTACACTTCTTTAAGGTTTTCTAACATAAAATGCTTTTGTTTAGGAATCCTAATTCCAGTTTCCTTCATAGAGACAAAATTCTTTCTCCCAAGCAAACAGCAACTTATGTCATCACTGTTATACAATTCTTTCACAAGAATCACAATGTGCTCACTTATAGTTGACTAGGTCTGGACTTAGAGTTGCTAACATATACTTTCATTTACGAATTGTTTTGCTTTTCACATTAAATAATTTGAAGCTCTGAATTCTTTTTCAATCTGTCGAATTCTCCAGCTCTTCACAGAACTGTCAATATTTAAATCTTTTCATTATTTGTGAGACTGGTTTGAATTTATCTTTCAGTTGGTTTATAATCTCAGATTCAGCATTTGTTTCACAATTACCTCCTGTTTCCTGATTAGGTGACACATAACTTTGTTTTAGTATCTCAGTAACTTTCTAAAATTTTGTTTTAGGATATTGCTTTTCTTGCAATCTCTTTTAACTGGTGACTCACCAAGAGACACTAAACTCTCATTTAATGCATGTAAAGCTACATCTGGCTACTGTGTTGAGTCATCTCTGAAGTCCATGAACCACATTATTGTGTATCAGTTCTTTACTCATTACATCTTTAGACAAACTTTGAAAATGACGCATCTGTTATTGACCCTTAAATCTGTGATACCTTTTTACTTTCTCTACTACGTATAGTAAGTAGGGGAAGAATTGTATTTCACCCAAAAATTTGATACCGAGATTTCACCGCAAATACATGTTTTGAGACCCTCTGAATCCAAAAAAAGCATTTTTGGAAACATGTCCGTGTGTGTGTCTGTGAACAGAATAACTCAGAAACGAACAGTCGGATAGACACCAAACTTGGTATTTAGGTTCAGTATCTTCCAAGGATGCAACACGAAGGTTTTCAAGAAAATCCCCCACCCCAGATTACCCTTTACATGGAAGATTTTTCGAAAATATTAATTTTCTCAAAAATGTCTAACGATTTTGATTAAACTATCATATGTTTAAGCTATTTTTATGACAAATAAAATGTATATCTTGAATTTCCTGGGAATGTCTCCAAAAGTATTCTTCATTGTGAACGACTTTTGCATAACTGGTAAACTATAAGAGATAGACAAAATTTTACTACACAAAAAATTGTAGATCGCATTAAAATACACAATTTATGTCATATACATTTTTTTTTGTTGAGTGAACCATTTTCGAGATATTGCTTGTTATTCCCTTAAATTTTTCAATACTTATTTTCTCAAATGGGAATTCGTTATTCATTTTTTTGTCTTGGATATGCAAAGAGTATTAATCTGTGGGAAAGGGAATGGTGCTGCACCTAGCAACCAGCTATTAAGAGATATGTCTATGCTTAAAGGCTACTATATTTCGATACTGCCCTTGTAAATATATATTCCCCTTACATCTACAAGAAAATTAGCAATAAGATAGACTGCAAATATCTATCTCGATTAACATGAAGTAGATGGAGAATAAGCGTTTGTATAAATAGTTTGTACAAGACTAGAGAAAGTCAAGTGAGTGTAACACATCAGATGTTTTTCTTACTTATCACATTTTTACTTTCTCTATTATGTATAGTAAGTAGGGGAAGTATTGTATTCCACCCAAAAATTCGATACCGAGATTTCACAGGAAATATATGTTTTGAGACCCCCTGAATCCAACAAAAGCACTTTTGGAAACATGTCCATGTGTGTGTGAAATGCATGTCTAAAAAGATATATATTTTTTGTGTACTACGTTTTTGTCTATCGTTTAACTCTTGCTAGTTATACAAGATTATACAAAATTTCTTGTGAATGAAGAGGACTTTACAGCTATTCCCAGAAAATTCAAGATGTACATTTTATTAATCACATTTTTGGGTATAATGCACTACTTTCTTTAGTACTTTAGGTAAGCAGCGGAGAAAGAAAAAAGATACAGGATGTTGGTGCTTTACACTGATTTAAATTTTTTTTTTAGTTTTTCTATTCTATTTTACCACATAGTCAATTATATGTACTAATCGCAAAAATACTGTCATCATTAAGCCCCGGATTTTTAGGTTCTAAAAAGTTGAAATTAGGTTCTATGTATCAGTGTATTAGGATTTTATAGGATCTTATATGTTGAATTTAGGAATTTATAGGATCCTTGGCACATATATATAAGAAGCAATAATGCATACTACTCAACAGCGCTATTAAAATTTTTGCCTCAATCTTTCACCTATTGTTGCGGTATGTAAACATCACACGTTTCAGAAATGCTGCGTGCCACTGACCACCTCTTTCGACTATAGCTAGAAAATAATTGAAGGCGGCGAACGTTTTAATTACTTTATTATTGTGGCGGACGGTTTAATTAAAGTTTATTATTGTAAGGTACTGCGCAAGATTTCATAATCTAATTATTTAATAATTTCCTTATTCGAACCATCTCCCTTCGTTTTAAAAATACTTTTATACTCATAAATCCACTCTTATTTGCTTAAATAACCGAATTAGGCACTTTTAGGTTCTATCACGAAAAATAGGTTTTGTTAGGTCTTAATGTAAAATTAGGTCAATTTAGGCTCTATAAAATTGAAGTATATTACTCGTTGGTAACTAAAACATTAATATAAACCGAAGTTTGGAGTGTAGGAGGTCAGGAATAAAATAGGTCAGAACCTAAGAATCCGGGGCTTAGTCATCATTTACTTTTCAGTGATAGAAATTTCATAATTTCTAAGGCTTGAATTGCCTCTTGCACACTGGGAATATTTTCCTTATTTAGACGTACTTCTTCATCAGTATCATTAGATACAAGCCCTGAAAGGATGATCTTGGCTAACCTACACATTCATAGTAATAATGGGTTCCAAAAATATTGATACCTTGCACAACATGCCTACTGTTTTGTGTTGTGACAACACGGATACAGTATAGAGAAAGCATCCATAATATATCTTAACTTAGCATAAACATGATATAAAACTAAGTCTGTATGTATTTCATACATGGGGACCAGAAAAATATGATTTATTAATGTTAAAATCTATGATTTAGCTAATGTTAATGTACAAAGTGTGGCGACTAAAAAATATAAATGTATATATGTGAGAAATGTGTAAGTGAGCTAAAGCTTGAATGATTCACGTCAGCAGAAATCCCTTCCAAAAGTCAACACAAAATGAAGAAGTAGTAACAACATCGCTTATTTCACTTCTTATTTAGATTGGCAGTATGTGTATTAGCGGGAAGATGGTTATGTTTGTGTTCATATCGCAATTTTCCTATAAAAGTAAAACACCTAGAGGCGGGCACCAGGTATTGACGAGATCACATCTTATAAACTCACTCTTAAGGTAATTTGCTCCATTCCTTCTTGCTTTTTTCAGCGTTTTCAATGAAGACCACCTAAAAGCACAATAGCCCATTTTCCTTTGAAAATGTATAACCGAGGTTGCACTCTACATTTTCATGATGTACCTGATTGCATAATAGCAGTTACTTACCTGTTAATAAGTAGTACTACCTCCTCTGTACCAGTGTTTGAAGCAGCAACAATCGACAGTACAGACGATAAGTCCTCTGCTTTTCACAATCCGATTCTTTTTCTTTGCTTTCATTTTCGGATATGCCCACATATGTTAAGCCTCTTGTACACCATCAAACTTCCTTTTCAATTCAATAGTTTACAAAAAAAATTGTGAAATGTTTTTCAATATGTGACAAGATTGGAAAAGACTTGGCATAACAATGTCAAAAATCTGATGTCTTACACTCACATGACTTTCTCTACTCTTGTACAAACTATTTTTACAAACGCTTATTCTCCATCTACTTCATATTAATCGAGATAAACATTTGCAGACTCTATCTTATTGCTAATTTTCTTGTAGATGTAAGGGGAATATATATTTACAAGGGCAATATAGAAATACAGTAGCCTTTAAGCACATACATATCTCTTAATAACTGGTTGCTAGGTGCAACACCATTCCCTTTGCCACAGATTAATACCCTTTGCATATCCAAGACAAAAAAATGAATAACAAATTCCCATTTGAGAAAATAAGTATTGAAAAATTTAAGGGAATAACAAGCAATATCTCGAAAATGGTTCACTCAACAAAAAAAAATGTATATGACATAAATTGTGTATTTTAACGCAATCTACATTTTTTGTGTAGTAAAATTTTGTCTATCTCTTATGGTTTATGAGTTATGCAAAAGTCGTTCACAATAAAGAATACTTTTGGAGACATTCCCAGAAAATTCAAGATATACATTTTATTTGTCATGAAAATATCTTAAACATATGGTATTTTAATCAAAATCGTTAGAGCCATTTTTGGGAAAATTAAAATTTTCGAAAAATCTTCCATGTAAAGGGTAATCTGGTTTCATGTCGCATTTCTGGAAGATACTGAACCTAAATACAAATGTGTATTTACAAGTTGTCTCTTCGCCAAACTGAAACCCTTCAGAACACATTAATAATTTATCACACGCAAAGCAATTTAGTTTTGGCGTCACAGTATAACAATTCGCAATGAAATACTGTACTTTACTAATATTATGTAGCACTTTCACGAATTGTATCCAATGAAATCACTTACGATTATGGAATACAATGGAAATAATACCAACCAATAGGTTAACCACACTATATAACATTACATTATACACTTAGTTCGGAAAACCGCCTTCATCTGCTCCATCTTGTGGTAATCCACGGATCCCTTGACGTACAGACATGGCCAGCTTGTATATAACCTAATCAGTTTGCAAACGACATACCTTGGCCAGGTAGCCATTTCTGTTTACTTTTCGCTTTCAGCCATGTTGCAGATTTCGTGACGCACTGTGAATACTTGCATTTCATTGGCCAAAGCCATCAAATCTTTGTGAAAACTTTGACCGCTTAGAGCATGTCCTTATTTGCTTTCAACACTTTCAAATACTTTAAAAATATTGGAAGCAATTTGACAAGAAAAGTTGTAAAGTTGTGACAACTCTTGAAAAGTCTTGTAAAGTATTGAATTTTGACAAAAATTTGATCGTTTACAAGCGGCTTTAGTCACTCAACTGACTATACATATAACACACAGGTATCTTTATAATTATTTTATTGGCTGGTCCTGTAGCTCAGTTGGTAAAGCACCTGCCTGTTGTGCAAGGGATCACAGGTTCAATTCCTGGCTGGGAGGGGGGAGGAAGTTCTCTAGCCAAGATTATTTCTCCCCAGAGTCTGAAAATATAATGAAGAGTGTGTATCATATGATTAAAACCCAAAAGTGCAAGAAACCCAACGACAAGGGTATGCAGGTTAATACCATTGCCAATAGGCAATAAGTTCCAAAGGGAAGGCCACCGATAAGACCAATGTAGTTAAAGGTAGGGGTATAAATGGAACTAAAAAAAAATTATTTTATTGTATAACACACATGTACATATTGTATGACAAGTGTTTCCAACACCTGGAGGGCTGTGAGCTGCAAGGCATAGCCGAGGGATGTTTTTTGTAACTAAAGGAGTGAAGCAGTTGTGACCAGGAATGATGGCGGGTCATAGCTATAGGATCTGTGAAGCTAAACCACGTTGATCCTGGATTATTGGCGACAATAATTTAGCAATCCTTTTAGTGGCTTTTACTACTTCCCATTTCAAAATGGTGGCAGTTTCTCTTAAACTGCCCATCATTATACTTGCTGCCAAAGAAGAAAGGGATTGACATTATACAACAGAGAGGCAACGCCACTTATCGCGATCATGTGGGGAGTGCATTAGAATTGTGTATGAAGCCGACTGCGTTGCATCTGCATTATAGGGTGGGTAGTATTTATATTCATATATAAAGACAATTATAAAGTAATGAATCTGTACGTAAAGGATAGAAAATGCAAGAATATATCAGTGTAAAGATCTGTGTTAACAAGAGAGACATACCTGTGAAATATTGATACTTATTCTAATGGGAAAATGCAGCTGATTCTCTCACAGAGCATATTATTTCGCGTGCTTGTCCTTTAATTGGCATACCTTTACCAAATACATTTTATTTGGTTACCAAGTATGCTTGGTTTTGCGTTTGGTTCACTGTCTTTGTCGCTATTTTTGGACATTGTTAAATATCCATTAAGTGTTGACACAATTGCAAATGCTCACAACACACACAAAGCAAATAAATAGGATGCAAAATAACTTGTCAGTACACAGGCAATCTCTAAACTGATGTAAATACATTAAGTTGTGGCTAAAGGAAGGCATTGTTTATAACTGCAGCGACAGCAGAAGTTAAGATGTTCAGTTCATGTTACTGCAACAATAGCCCACCAGGCGCATCATGCTAATCACATGTTACAGTATCCACAACAAGGTTTTTGCATCTATCGTTACTATGGAAACGTTGTAGTTCTAATTGATCCTTCTAATCACTTCTATGACAACCGCTATGACATATCCATCTCCTCCCATTCATTTAAAGCTTTCCGCCACGTGGTTAGTAACCTTCTTGACTGGTGCAGACTTTAAAAGGAGCAAGTGGAAGGGTTAGATGACTTGGTTCAGGCAACATCTAGTGCTTAGCTTGTTACTTTTTCATTCTGGATTATTGTGGATACACTGTCCTTGATTTTGTAACTTTTTATAACACAAAACATTAACTGATAAAGGAGTGGAACCTGATTTTCTAACTTACATGAACGTGACAAAATTAAAATTATACAATCACTGCCTTTGAATCCAGTTGAAACATTAAGAAAACAAAAAGGCCGCCTCTATGGTGTGGGGGTAGCACGTCTGCCTCACATTCAAGAGGTCCAAGAGTGTGACTTACCTGGATAACTTTTGGTATCTCCTCACCCTGAGAAGACCAATGTTGGGTACCAGGCTCATTTCACCACCCATCATCCAATATGGCCTACTAGTTTAAAGAGCATTAACATCAGGGCCAAAAAAAAAAATAAATAACTAAGTTAATTATAAAAAAAACTGTACATGTAAATAACACATGAGTAATATTGAGTAAATTGTTCTTACGGGATCCCCAACAGTGATGTAAGTGATGACTTATATGTCCTACAGATGTCACTCTATGTCATTCTCTAGCTCTAACGTAATGCTGGCAACATATGAATAACTAATGCCGCCGAAGCCAGTAAGATACTCAGCCTCAAGGCGTAGCCGAGGGATGTTTTTTAGGAGTGGAGTGTAGTAGTTGTAACCAAAGGCCGCAAAGCGACGCCAGTTTGCAGAAATTCCTTATTTTGCAGATTTCACTTCTTATTTAGGTTGGCACTTCCCATTCAGCGTCTGTTTTAGCAGGAAGATGGCTACGTTTGTTGTTGACTTTTTTGAAGATTTAGAAGCTAGTAACAGTGATGTGTCATAATTTAAAATAAAGAGAGTTGAGGGTTGTTACACTACATCACTAAAATATTCTTACGTGAACGTGTTTCGGGAGACGGTTTGTTCCCATCGTCAGCATTTCCTCAACTCATTTCAGTTGAGGAAATGCTGACGATGGGAACAAACTGTCTCCCGAAACGCGTTCAAGTAAGAATATTTTAGTGATGTAGTGTAACAACCCTCATCTCTCTTTATTTTAAAATACGTTTGTTGTGTTGATATTGCAATTTTCCAATAAAAGTAAGTTGTGTTGATATTGCAATTTTCCAATAAAAGTAAAACACCTATAAGGGGCGGGCACCAGGTATTGGCGAGATAACATCTACTTATTTCATACTCTTAAGGTAATTTGTTCCATTCCTTCTTGCCTTTTTCAGCGTTTTCAACAGGGACCCCATAAGAGCAAAATAGCTTAAGAATAGGAAGAAAACTGTTCATTTAATAGCTGTAATAATTGGCCAGAACTATATATTCATATGTAATATGTGAAACCTTTGTCTTGAGAATAGGAATGAGTAAAAAGCCCACAATAGCTGCAAGTTTCTTAGATGCAAGTTCACTATAAAAGCATTTGCAGTGTACAGAGTGTTTGTGGTGGTCCTGGATGTTGACACATGTTAAAGTTTCATATGTCAATAAGGCTTTAACATGTATAATACTTATGGAATCAATGAAATTCAATATGTAGAGAAATCTACAAGTATTGAGGAGTTGATTTAATAGATGTCTCAACAAAAGAATTTTGTCCAATTGCCCTCCTACACTAGTTGCATTTATATAGCAAAATCTGGCAACATTTTGAGATGGGTTCTGCCAACATTAAGGAATGCGTGCTCGCTTTGGTGTAACCACTGGTTGCTAATAAAAAACCTAAACTAACCTCTCATGCATCAGAAACCTCATTAAGGAATGTACACTCGCTTGCTTTGTTTCGATCCACAATGTTTATTCACTCAACCTAAGCCATTCAGATGTGCGAGTGGTGGTGTTAGTTTAGTGATTGTGGACCTATTGTCACATAGAAACAATATCGTAAAATTATTGTAGCAAATGTAATTGTTAGGCATTTAAATCAAGAACTTGCTACACGTCAGTAAAACATACATGCATTTTACCTACAGCTAAAATACTATAGCAAATTCATGAATCATGCTTACTGCTCCACTAAATGAAAACATGCATGCATGTCTTTCACCTACAGGTCAGCGAATTACAGATCTCCAGAGGAACTTTGCTATGTTTACATGAACGTAATATATCTCTCAAAGCTTTTTACTGTAAAACATGTGATATTTCACAACAGGGAGGGGGGTTAACATTAAATAAAAGAGCCATAAATCAGCATTTCCATTTTAATGGCAAATATGCAGTTACAAACCTTACACTTTAAATCATTCGTCTGAGCAGTTCATTAATTTTGTCTTCCCGGTTACCGAAGTCACCACCTTCCACGTAGTGATTTGTCTTCTTACGCCATCCCCCAGTAGGTGTGTTCAGCTTAAAGGGCCACAGGAAGTTAGAGGCAAATTTGAATTTGCTCCCAACAGAGAAGATTTCGTGGATAAGATCCTCCATGCATATGAGGTCTGTCTTACCTAGCTTCTTCTCGATGATCTCGTTGGAAGTGATGGGTTTACGCTGACCACGTACCTTGGCAAAACCTCTCTTGTAGATCAACTCCCTTACACTTTTCAGGTTCGGGTAGCCCCAGGTTACATACGGCTCACAGATTCGCAGCATGTTGATTGTAGCCTTGTTTAGTTTCACGAAAACTCCATTGTTGATCTGTTTCAATCTGAACAGCTGTAACACCTTCCTCACTTTGGGTGCCACCTTGTTGATACCTCTGATACGGATGACGAAAGCAAGTCTTGCTTCTCCGGGAATGTAGTAATTTCCGCGGTTTCTGGCTTGTCGTGCTAAACGAATCTCCGTACGTTCTCTGCTATGATACTCTTTTACATAACTCTCCGCTCTTTTAAATATCTCCCTTCTCTTTTTGTGATACTCCAAACGCTTTTTAAGAGCAGTGCTAAAACGTGCTGTCTTAGCAAGCTGCTTACGCTTGGCTTTCTTGAGAACCGATTCTGGAACTGCGGGCAATTTCTTACCTTCTTGCTTTCCCGTTTTACCCGGCTCTTTAGCTGGTTCTTTTGGTTTCTTGACGGATACAGGCTTCTCCTTAACTTTGGTATCCGCCATTTTCACGTAGAAGAAAAGTACCGAAACTCCACGTGTTGCAAATCTCACAGCCTCAAAAGAACATGCCGGAAGTAGAGGACTAGAGGAATGCTGGGATTACAAGACCATTACAATGACCAATAGATGGGTCACGGGTGCAGATTACGAATGCTAATTCTTTAAAGTAATAATAAGAGTAAATTATATTTTAATAAAATATTCCGCTTTATTTATGTTAAATAATACTTCTAAATTAACTCAACTAGTATTTTTATTTGAACTTTTTCATGACTTCATTTAACAGCACTGTATTGCAAACATAATTTCATTGAGCTCATTTGCGCAAAAAAAAATGCTTGAAGAAAAAACTAATTGTATCAAACTGAATTGAGGCAAAATATTTTATTTCTTTAAATTTTAAAGCGTTCATAAGTTTTACAGTCTCAAGGTAAGCGCAATAGATACATAGGCGAAGTTATTTCGTTGATGTTGGCATTTATGGTTGACAACATAATAGCCAACATGATCACTTACTTTGTTACTCTTTACTTGGATTTTCAGCATAAATATCACTTATGATCTGAATGTAGCACCAACAGATAACAATTTATATATTATTTACCCTATTAGTATGGATTATCAAATGTCCCTGAGGTCGAGTAAAGCAGAATTTTCGAGCTTCTTGGCAGATTTCACGCTATGACTAGAGGGTTGGGTATCGTGGATGAAGGACGGTCGCATGTACTTCTGCTAAGGAGACGGAGTGTTCCAGGTTCCAGAAAAAGAAATAGTAATATAAAATTACAGTAGTGTTGAAAGCTGCTAATACATCTTTAATCTCCAGGCGAGCTTTGTTGAATCATGTCTCTGCTGCGACAAATAGGGAAAAGACAAATAGAACTAGTAAGGGCATGGTAAGAGAAGGGAAAAAGCTCCATTAGAATCGTAGACTTTGTCGTAATATGTACAAAAGATTTTCACGAAAGAGCACAGCATTTATATTTCGGCATTCTAAAGTAAGATTGACAATATATCAGTACAAAATATAAAAATAACCGCAGAAAAGTTAAAGTATAATGGATTATTCTGTTTCATGATGGTGTTATAGTATAATACAGCTTAGCCATTGAATGGAATAAGGAGCAACCTGTAATAGTATTGTTTTATGCTGAGAGCCGAAAGAAAAAAAAAAAGTATTCAATGCAAACATCCCACTTGCCTCTCCAACTGTTTGCTTTTGTCCATAGGTCCCACAGTGATCATTATGTGACACCAAATAATACAGTTAAAAGGTGCACTAAATCACCAGTAGTAAAGTTTTCTTGCACCCACCCCCCCCCCAACTGCAAGTAAGAGTAATAACCCACCATTTGCAGGGTACATTTACTCGTCCTGCATAATGCAAAACACAAGAAATAGGGAATATGTTATAACCAATAATTAAGCATTTACATATTATATTCAAAATGTTTCTCCATGTTATATGGCGAGTATATAAGAATAACTAATTCTTATTTTAAGATTTTATGCTTCTTAGGATTGCCTAAGAGTGATTTGTTTTGTTTTAGCAGCAAAGGACATGACATTGTGTTATGCTGCAGATGTGGCTATAAAATCCATTTACTCTCAGCCTCATTATTAAGTGTCTTGAGTCCATGGTTTGCTCTTCCAAGCTTCATTGTTCATTGCAACTACGAAGTAGAATTTGTTCAAGGTTAAGTTTATCTAAAATGTGCTCACCATCTGAAGTTACAGTTGCCAGATGTCTCGCATTAGTGCTGAATGTTCAACATCCCTTGGTAATGTTGCTCCAGAGGTCGACGTGTCATGGCGGGTGCCGCAAAAACGTCAGGCAGGCTACCCTGTAGAAAAAGACCGCAAAAATTCAACGAATGTGTGACATTTGGCTTTTTAAATGTCCCAAAGTTGTTTAAGCTCTTCCGGTTATATATTCTGTCACGATTTATTGAATTAGTTATGTTTCTGGCGTGATTTTGTCAAGCTTAAAGGAAGTTTTGGCACTTCTCAGGAGCTCTTCAACTCATACTTGCACGAGTTCATGTACAGGAACAGCTGTCCCATTCCGAGAGTGTTTCAGAATTTTCTTGTGACACTCTCCAAGAATTATCCTGCGGCATAACATCTTCGCAGCTCTCTTTTGGTTCGTCTTCTGCTCAGAACTTTCTTTTCTTCCAAAATTTTATATTTCTTCATTGTCTTATATGCATTGAAGGCTAACAATTGTATTGTGAAAGAGCAGATATGTCCTTGGACATAATTATAGTAGCATTCATATTATTTAGTTGTATTACATTTGCTTATTGCGTTGCAGTAATTATTTAGTTGTTACATTTGTTTACTGCAACGCAGTAATTATTTAGTTATATTACATTTGCTTACTGTTGCAAGGTAATCATTCAGTTGAAACATTAAATTGAATTTTATTTATGGACGTTCTTTAACTGCTGTGGTCCTTAGTGTCCCATTCTATATTGGGCATGAAAGACAGGTAATTTTGCTGAGGTCTGTTTATCGGCTTGAGGTTCTTTACATTTATTTAGTAGTGCACGAGCGCGAATGGTCATTACTAAACGTCACGCATTAGACAGTAACAATAATATGTTTTACTGCTTCGTGGTTATTATTAAATTTTATTGCATCTATTTAATGTTTCGCGGTTAATATTCAGTTGTATTGCGTTTATTCACTAGTTGTGCTTTTCTATTACGGCAGCGTATAACAGCTCACAACAATACCAAACTATTTCCGGTTTTACTAACACAATAGCGTTTTTTCCGTTTAACAGTTGGTACCTGACATTGCACATTTACATCGTCCGCCATGATACGTCGACCTCTGGAGCAACATTACCCATCCCTGTAGTCCATGTTTCATTATATTTTGAACCTCAAAAGAAATGTCAACGTTTTCACCTTGATAACTACCACTATTTTTTTTCACTCTTTGTTTATTTTCTCTTGATATGAGAGTTTGTTTCCTAAGTTCTGTGACTCTTGATCTGGCCAATATGTTGTAATTTGTGGACATATTTTGAATCGGTATTGCGAAATTGCAAATTAAACAATCAAAGGCAGTCGATGCCTGCAACTTATCTTCTGCAAATAGTTGCATATTATTTTTGAAGATGCCTTTTATCTTTTGTATTTGTTGAATTTAATTACATTTCTGCAGAAAGAGAAAATGTTATGCAATTTTCAGAAATTGCATCAAATTATAAAAAATCTGATGCTACATTCATAGGACTGTTCTTTCGTTTGTTTTTATAGCTCTCCTACAAGTTGTTGTTACAAAAACCTATTTCCCTGTTTCCTGTTAACCAAAATAAACGTTTTGAGCAAAATTGTCATATCTCTGCCCACCTATATTAGGTATAAGGAAGTGAGAAATAATGAAATAAATTACCTTAGGATTGAGTTTAGAACATGTGGTCTCTTCTATATCTGGTGCCCACCTGTTGTAGGTGTTTTACTTATATAGGCAAATCGCGTGAGGAACACAACAAACATAGCGATTTTTTCGATAAATCACATGCAAAGTGGGTACTGCCAACCTAAATAAAAAGTGAAATGCACTAAATATGCGATGTGCTGCTGTTTCTGCAAACGTGAATCATTCAAGTTTTAGATGCGCAGATCCCTCGGCTATGCTGTCGTTGCTTCGCAGGCCGCAACTTGCTATACTCCTCTCCTTCTAAAAAACATCTCTCGGCTACGCCTTGAGGCTGAGTATCTTACCGGCTTCGGTGGCATTATTCATATGTTGGCAGCAATACGTTAGAACAAGCGTAAGACCACTTCAGTCGCTAATGGTAAGGCAATTTACCCACATTTTGTTGTAGGTACAAGAAAGGATATGGTATGGGAGTGATAGAGAGATCTTTAAAAAGCAGGTCGCTCTATGCTGACTTTGAAATGTTATACTTTTTGCATGACGTCTCAAGAAACAAAAGATTGACTTAACCTTTCAAAAACTGTAAAGTATTGAAAATTCAAACCAGTAGCAATGAATATCTTGGAAATGGCAAATGCCACAGAAATGTTCTGTGAAATAAATGAAGCATTTTATTGAGATCTTATTTTTTTTATGTAGGAAGATTTTGTCTACCTCTTATGATTTATCAGTTATACAAAATTTATTTTGAATAAAGAAGACTTCACGGCTATTCATAGAAAATTAGATTTACGTTTTATTAGTAATGCAAAAATAAACATTACAGCATTTTTAAGAAAATAAAGATAACTGAATATTTTCATTTAAAGGGTAGTTGGATTGGGGAATTTTCTAAAATTTTAAAAGTGTTGCATCTTTGGAAGATGCTGAACTTGTTATTTATCCGAGATTTCATTTTTGAGATATGCTGTTCACAGACACACACTCACATAGAAATTTTTCTAAAAATGATTTGTATTTCTGGTGTAATCTTGATCTGAAATTTTTGGTTGGAATATAATACTGCCTCTACCTGTTCATGTGGTAGAGAAAATAAAAAGAAGTGAAGCTTTGTTCCTAGTGTACCTTCCAGAATTAGTTTGGTCCAACTGCAGAACAACGTAGCCATAAGATTTGTGAGGCTAATCCCCAATGAAGAATTATAATAAATTATTTGGTGGGATAGATATGGTAGGTAATGACTGTGTTCGGAAAAACTAAAAATTATCACTATTTTCAGGGATTTCTCCACTAATGGGTTGGTACTTTTTTCTGAAGCCCAGTAGTAACAAAAATGGAGTACTTTGTTCACATTTTGTGTATAAGAAAGTGTCTTTAAAGAGAGGATGGTTGGGTTACAGCCTTTTCAACTCTTCACATCTTTTTTATTGAATAATATATGCATTTTCCTTATTTAAATCATCTTTCCCGTGCATTTCGTCACAAAGTACATATGGAACCTTTACCAAAGAAGTGATTTAACTTCTCTGTTGGAAATTCTCCAAGGTCAATTAGCTGCAGTGTGCTTCAGTGAAATTACTATCATATAAGGATGATACATAGCTGTAAAAAATGGAGTTTTATTTATGGATGCTCTTTAACCATTATGGTCCTTTCCATCCCATTCTATATTGGGTGTGAAAGACTGGTAATTTTTCTCAGAGACCTCTTTACCAGTCTTGAGGTTCATTACGTGCCATAAATCTATGACACAGGACCACCAGCTTTACTTCCCTTCGAAAGGAAGCCATGCTAAGGTTTTTTATGCCTGAAAAAATCCATCGCCCTCCGCTGGGTTTGAACCATGACCTTGGGAACTGGAGGCTAGCATGGTAATGACTACACTACGGAGGGTGACACATAACTGTTTAATGAGTACTCCACTGTAAAACAATGTTTGTCAATGCTTCAAACGAATAGTGTACAATATTTGAAAATATTTCAAAATGTGGGGTTAGCTTGATGTACCAAATTTTTAAAAGGGTTCTTTTTTCGAGGTGTTCTCACACATGGATTCTGAAACTTTTGTTGGTTTAAGATGTTTGCTTTTATAAAATTTCTAAAATTACACCAGTAACATTAAAAGCTGTTCAGAGGAATAAAGCTCTATTGAAACTGAATGGCATGGTATGAACAAAACAAAATGCCAATTTCAGTATATACCTAAAACATGGTCATCAAGTGCAGTTTGTCGAACTCAAGCTTGCTCTTAATGTTTTTTTTTTAATAGCCCCCCTTCAATATTTGTGGTCATCACCTGGGCTTTGACTTGAGAAACAACTATCGTGTTTTACATATTCAACTGTAGGTTTTGCTCACAGATTTTTAATACTAAACACAAACATTGGATGATTATCCAATGTTTGCAGGGAAAACATTTTGACGAATAGTGATGGTCAGTTACTGTCACATGAAAACGGGCATAACATCATTTATACCCGGCGCCATTCAAGAAGGTGATTGACATTTCGTGGAGAGAGAGAGAGAGGCGGCGTTGCCACTCATCGCGACCACGTGGAAACGTACTAAAACTGTGTTGAAGGCGACTGGATTGCGCCTGCATTGTAGAGTGGGTATTATTTATATTCGTATATGAAGACAATTGTAAAATAATGAATCTACATGCAGAGGATAGAACATGCAAGAATATATCAGTGTAAACATCTGCATTAACAGAAGAGACATACCTGTGAAATATTGATGCTTATTCTAATGGAAAAAATGCCAGATTTCCGAATCACTTGCATCACTACTGCTGCTCATTTGATAGACAATGTTGCCACCATCATCATCTGAAGAGGTGCTAGAATTCCCCATGGAAATGACAAGCTTTTCTATAGTTTCTTCTAAAACTCCATTTTCCCAAGCTGCACTTATTACGCCCTTTGTATGAGTCACCGCTTTTTCCAGTTTTCAGCTTTTACTGCTGTTAGTCCCTCTTCTGTAAGCTTTATTACTGACAACACAGTGAAACCTTTATTGTTTCGCCCAACATAACCCTTTATGTCGGCCCAAATTAATTCAATTGAGTTAAAATGACAATGATAAGGGGAAAGCCTACCTATTTTGTGACAATGTTCTGCAGCAATGCCATCGACTACATAACTTGGGAACCGCAGTTTGTTTGCTTTCACAAGTTCCAGTAGCTCACTTTTCTTCAGTCCCTCCTTCATCGGTACATTGCAGCGAACAAGCCACTGAATTATTTTCTCCTACGAAATATTCTCTCACAGAGCGTATTATTTCCCGCGCCTGTTCTTTAATTGGGATGCTTTTACCAAATACAGTTTAATTCTTCGGTTCCCAAGTGTGCTCAGTTTTTTGTTTGGCTGCGCTTCTTTGTCACTATTTTTGGACATTATTAAATATCCATTCAACGTGTTAACACAATTATAAATGCTCACACAACACACGCACGCACAAATACACGGACTCAAACACACGTAACGCAAGGCAAATACCATACAAATAGGATGATGCAAAAGACCTTTTCAGTGCGCAGGTAATCTCTAAACTGACACAAAAAACATAAGCTAGCTGGGGCTAATAGGAGGACATTGTTTATAACTGCAGTGACAGCAGAAGATAAGTTCATGTTTACTGCAACGGTCGCTTGCCTGGCACGTCATGCCAATCACGTGTTGTGATATCGCAACACAGCATTTGCGTCTATCATTGCTATGGAAACGTTTAGTTCTAATTGGTCCTTCTAATGGTTGCTATGACGACCGCTGTGACGAATTCATCCCCTCCCATTCATTTAAAGCTTTCAGCCAGGTGGTTAGTAACTGTCAGTCACCTTGATTGACGCAGAGTATAGTTACGATGCCTAAATTCAGTCAACCATTACAAAGTAAACTTCACAGTTATGTTAGTGAATTTGGTGCAACAACTGATGGAACAGTTTTAATATGTGAGGTTTTTGAAAGGACAGTTAATCATGAAAAAAGTATTTTTTATCAGTCACACATGTTAACAATAAATCACAAAGAGTGCCAACAAGAAAATAAGATTACTTTCACAACTATTGCCGCATTAGCAGTCACAGTTTTTATTAGATTTGTGTAAATTATTAGTTGATGCTTGCAGAATTTAACACAGGAACATCTACAGCAATACCTTGTAATGTGCAACATTTTAAAAACCAAATATTCGATATTAAATATATTATGATTTTAACTTCTTTCTCCATCACCCACATAGTAGGTAGAGAAGGTATTGCATTCCACCCAAAAATTTGTTATCAAGATTTCACTGCAAATACATGTTTTGAAACACCGTGAATCCAAAAAAAGCATTTTTAAAAAAGTTATGCAACAGCATAACTCAAAAACAAAAAGTTAGATAAATACCAAACTTGGTATTTTGGTTCAGTATCTTCCAAAAATGTGACATGAATATTTTCAACCCCCTCCCCCCTAAACTAACCTTTACATGAAATATTTTTCAAAATTTTATGTTTTCTAAAAAATGGCTAACGATTTTGATTAGAATACGATAGCTGGGAACAACTTGGGAAGTCCACTTGATTCAGAAGGAATTTCATATAACTGGTAAACATTAGGTGATAGGCAAAAATGCACTACACAAAAAATATACATCTCTTTAAATATTTACTATTCTTTTGAAGCCATGCCGCTTTTCAGTTGTTACTTTCATTTGAATGGAAAAATATGGAATTTTAAGCCCAGTATACAGGATGTTTCAGAAATACTTTTACAAACTTCAGGTATGGGTTCCTCACACCAAAAGAAGGAAAAAAGTTCATATGAACATATGTCCCATAATCCTTGGTTTTCGCGTTATTCCTATCACAATGAAAATGTGAGTTCAACGGCCTTCAGGGTCCAACCTCAAAACTTCATTTCTCTATGCATTCATAGAAGGCGTTGACCCATTGCACTACATACAGTAGATGGCGAAGTGTTGCCATGGAGACTTGTTTACGTTTGTCATTTGTCATTAGTTTGTCTTCAACGTTTCAATTGTGTACATTGTAGTAGTATTGATGTTACAATGTGTTTAACATTATTATAGCACCACGTTTGGCAGCCAATTTGCGAGAGCAAATATGTGTTTTTACTTCACGCGTTGCCATCTTGTGACGTCACTCCTTTGTCTGGGTTGTAGCTCCATCTGGCGTAGCAATTTGTATCAGTTTTGAAATAATTCACTTTAAATGTTCTCCGGCTAGCTATTTAGGTCGACATTTAACTCTTGCAGGGTGTAAATCGGAAAGGAATCTTTTATCCAGAAATTATACTGACGAAGAAATTGGTTTTATAAATTTTATTGCCGAACACGTTCACAAACACTTTTACAAATTGATCTGGATACTCGCCAAACTGAAACTGTTTGTAATAACTTCTTATTTATCACTTTTAACTCACGTACTTCAACTTTATGTAATTTTTTAAATGTATAATACTTTATAATAATTCTCGTAATTCTGCTGCGTCTAACTTGGCGAAATAAATGAACTGAGAGACCGACGTGTAGAGTACGGAGAATTCTGTTGAACTGGGGGACAAGCTACCTCGAACCTACACTATTTATAGGCCTGCATCAAGATACGCCTAAAGATTATAAATGAACTGCTATTGGCTAATAAAACGCGCCAACATTAGCGTCTATTTTAATATCCAATGAAAACCACTAATACATATTGCTTTAGGAAACATTCTAGAAGCTTCTAAACGGAAAAAACGCGCGAACATTACGTAACTTCCTGGTTCCCGGTAATGATAAACAACTCACCCCATTGCTGCATTATTGCGTTATTGTTGACAGTTTCAGTAAAGCCGTATATTATTATTTACCAATATTAATTACAATTAATAAACCTCTGAAATCAATGTCACATAAAAATACATATTCATATTACTATCATTAATTACATCTGAGTAATTTGTGATACAAATTACCGTATCAACATGTAGTGAGTTAACTGCACGTGTTTCGTTCCACCATGGCTGGATATTCATTTCGTGAACAGGCAGACATGATTTTTATGTATGGTCGTGCGAATGGTAATGGAGCGAGGCTGCATGGCTCTATTAGATGGAGTTTCCAGACCGAAAATAACCGAGTCATCCAACCTTTGTCGCTGTTTATCGTCGCTTTGCTGAGACAGGAACCGTTGCACCACGGACTATTGATCGAGGAAGATCAAGAGTTGTTCGTATGCCGGAACGCGAAGAACAGATGTTAAAGTGTGTCGAAGATGATCCAGGTATCTGTACAAGACAATTGACTGTGGCATCTGGTACATCACACGTGACAGCCTTCACGAGCAGCTCCTGTATCCATATCATATTCAACGTGTGCAGGGCCTTTCGCCTGCCGATTATCCACCACGGGATAACTTTTGCCGATGGTTTGTAGCACAAACAGCCAATCCGTTGTTTGTCTCGTCAGTTTTGTTTACAGACGAGGCAACGTTTGGGAGAGATGGAGTTACTAATTTCCACAACATACACGTATGAGCAGATCGTAATCCTCATGCTGTACTTCAGGCTAGACATCAGCAACAGTTTAGTCTGAATGTGTGGGCTGGCATTGTAGGTGACTGTCTGGTAGGTTCATAAGTTTTACCAGCACGTCTTACTGGTGCTGTCTACAGGGACTTTATCCAGCACACTCTTCCCGACTTACTTCACGAAGATGTGCCCCTGCAAATAAGAAAAAACATGTGGTTTATGCATGTTGGGGCTCCGGCACATTTTAGTCACATTGTTCGAGATGCACTGACTGGCATCTACCATGACCGATGGATAGGCAGAGGAGGGCCAGTTCCATGGCCTGCACGTTCTCCCAACCTCAATGCTGTGGAGTTTTACCTCTGAGGGCGTCTTAAATCATTGGTTTATGGAGCAGCCATCTCGGATGCAGAAACGCTTCATCGACGTGTCATGGAAGCCTGCGAAACCATTCGACACCATCCCGGAGTTTTTGACAGGGTGCGACATTCCATGATTCGACGAGTACAGGCATGCATAGTAGCAAGAGGAGGACATTTTGAGCATTTATTATGAGTTTTGTGTTGTAAGTGTACCACTGTGTTGAACACCTAACGAGAAAACAAAGGATTATGGGACATATGTTCATATGAACTTGTTTCCTTCTTGTGGTGTAAGGAACCAATACCCAAAGTTTGTAAAAGTATTTCTGAAACACCCTGTATAGTATCCAGTTCTAAAACATTTATTGCTGTTACCTTTGTATTTATAACAAAAAGTGTAATGCAGCTATTTCAGAAAGGTTTATCTCTATTAAAATGAACTAGATAGGAAAATAAACTTTCCTAAGAATAATTTGTATACCTGCTAATAAGTGAGAGGGTAGAGAAAGTCATGTGAAAGTAACACATGGATTTTTAACATTTATAACTTTATTTTTTAAATTTACTGTGAGTTGCCTGTCTAATTTGAGTGTTATAAATGCATAAACATTGAACATCCAGGTTTTAATTATAATACTGTGTTTATGGATGTTGCAGGATTCCTTCTGCAGCCACATTTGGTGCAGCCGGAGGTCTGGGCCTCTTGTACTTCACAGACTGGAAGGCAGTTCTGCAATATGTACCCTTCTATAACACCAAGTTTAAAGATGAAGAATAAGTGGCTGACAAGCGGTTATGAAGAAAGGACATTGTTTTAGTTAATGCTGGACTTCTGTAGTATAAAAATTTAACTTATTTTGAATGCAACAGTCAAAATATCATGTAAGCAATTTTATAATATGCCATTGTAATGCATTCTTATAATACAACAATGAATAATTACAAAAAGCTGTCAACTTTAAGATATATCTTGGTATTTATATACAAAGGTAATTGGTAAGAAAGGGCTGAGAGGGAATAGAAAAGAAACTCAAGAATATTGGCTTTATTCCAAGTATATGAAAATATGTTTTGTATTATACTATCCATTGCTATGTTTTCTGGATGAATTGAACAATAAATGGAATTACAGTAATACTTATAATAGTATTTAAACAGGGAATGTGATCTATTGCTTAGTTGCACATGTAATTAATCAACAGAAAATTAAAATTATGAAAGGTAAAGTTAATTTTATACTCACTTCTTATAACACCTAAACTATATTCACTCTTAGGTTGATCCGCGGCAAAACAAACCCAGTGCACCTTGGTGCAACATGGTAGCAATGCGTCCAGGAAATAGTTCCATGCTAATCTCTGAAGTTTAGAATGAATTTATCCTTAAATAGTATAATATTCTATACAAATACCTAAGGTTTTATTTAACACTGATTTATACCGTAAAACAGAGCTACAAGTCCCATGACGCAATTCGTATGAGTCACCTGACATCCGGGTAGGCGCAGAATATTGTTTACAGCCAGAAACCAGCAGTTGTGTTTAGTATTATGGCAGACGCTGAATTTGCTTGTGTGTTTTCGTTGAATTACGTAAAGCATTAGCCACGCAAGCCATTTAGTAGTGGTGAAAAAACAATGTTGAATCTTTATTATAAGTTATGTGAGAAATATCCAACACTTTCCGCGAAAGAAATGGTAAAATTGACTTCTGAGTTCACTGGTGTTTCGAGTACAAGTATAAACAGCGCTTGTGCAGAAAAATCTGAAACGAGAAAAGTAGTTACACCCGGAAAAAAAAGAAAGCATATGAAATATGTGATGCAAGAATGTAGTGATTTTAAGAAGAATGCAATTCGCGTAACAGTGCACAATTTCTTTCTTAAAATGAGCCACCAACAGTTAATAAAGTGCCACTTCCAGAAAGCGAATAAATTAGGTTATCGCATACCTGTTACTTTATTTTTTGCTCATTTATTTTAGAATTAACTATTATTATATGTGCAAATGTTTATTTTGTTGCAACTATCAATCTTATCACCTTTAACCCTTAACAGAATATGCTAGTCACCGTTTCAGTTGTCGAAATAAGGACTCTTGTTCTTTTTTGCACTACGTGCCGCTTGTACTCGCCACATGGTCTGAAAGTGTGACAGTATTTCTAGTGCGAATGGCGGAAGGGTACGTTATAGCAGTGCACTGGTCACCTGGGGTTTGTTTTGACGCGGATCAACATAAGAGTGAATACAGAGTAGTTTCACAGTTTGAGCTTAAGCCTAAGCCTAAGGAATCACTTCGTTAATTGAAGAAGACGATATTAGTGATAAGGAAATGCAAATTATTTTAACCCATATGCTCAACAGAAGATAATCTAGAATGTTTAGAATGCATCCAAACCATTCTCACATATGAAATGACGAATTTTATAAGAGATATTAAGTAAACGTCGGCATTGGTGATATCAAAATTATTGATGATACAATTAAACATAAAACTGGTTGGTAAGAAGCAAAACTTAATTTGGAATGCCCATAATTTTAAATTTATACAAACTGTATACACTGTTGCACTTATTGCCATCACATCTATATATAATGTATTACTTTATATTTCAGTAATAAAGCCCTCTTTTCAGAAACAATGCTTCTCTTAACATTGAGCTTATATGCAAGTGAAACTGTGCTATTCCAGCTAGAGATTTTTCCAACATCTCAAAACTTACAGCATGCAGAGCTATCAAAATTGCTTGCACTCTATTACATGCTTTGCTGCTTAACAATTTCTAGGAGAACGCTGAGTTCTTGAGAACTAAAGATCTACATTTTAACATTGTTGCTGGATAACCTACAAAAGCTCATTTTACGAACAGCATCGCCATAAACAGATGATGGTAATTCACTAACATCCATTCCAAACCAAGAGTTCCCTTTGATGTAAACAAAATTACGTGCTTCTGCTTGTCATGAACCCAAAAAGACACTCTTACGCCAACGTAAATAGTTCTTTAATACATGTATTGTGTCATGAAATATTAAGGCAGGAAAGGTATAGAACTGCACATTTTATTGTGGTTATCATAAGAACTCATTGCTAAAGGTAATAGATATATACCAACTGTTAAGAGATTACAAAATATTATTTTCGTCTGCTGTTGCGCTAACGCCGAGAGCATCTTGCTTGTTAATACCAACCATATGCATGACTGCCACTCTTACATATACAAGAAATGCAGCAATGAATTCCCAGAGATGCTATCCGAGTACCGAATAAACACTTTGCGTAACACAGGAAATATGATATGCAAACAGGCATTCATAATACGCTAGCACACGTGTGCTCAGCTCAAATCTTGTGATTTAGTCAGTTGGTATTTGAGTTCACATGGCAGAGGAAAGTGCGTGTGGTGCGAATAAACTGTTCAAACACAAAAGTGGCGAAAAACAAACAATACTTAATATATTCAACTCACTATTAGAAAAATACCCGACACTTGTATTAGTGCATATTACGAAACTAATATCCGATTTTACAGGCGTTTGAGTGAGAAGTGTAACCAAAGCGTGCAGGGAATATAAACAGACATAATAGAATATAGAAAAGGAGAATTAAATGTGAGAACTTGTTTTGTGTGCGACAGGCGTGTGTAATTGTGCATAAGCTTGCCATTATTTTGGAGAGTAGTTCTGATTCCGATATGGCAGCTGAGTCATCTTTGGAGGATTCAGATTTGGGTGTTGCACTTTTGCCTGAGGCTTGTGATTAATGTAAGTAAAATGTTCATTTCCGCATACTTATAAATTCAATTGTTGCATTTTGAACTATGATTCTCATGCCTTTTTATAGATTGAAACAATGCTCAACAAGCAGTGAGAGGGGAATAGCCATTAAGGGCAGGGATTGTGAACTACTTTCACGCGGATAATACAAAGAGTTTGTTTACAGTGAGAGGCACTCTGGTTTGGAATGGACAATAGATGCACATGTGCAAGCTTTACCAACTGTACTATTTCATGGAATTGTTCAGCTCAGTAAAGCTGATCAACCTACTGTGAAACCAGCCCTCAGGAAAAGACTGAAGGTATAGTTGGGTTTCCTTACTCCATGCAGGTCTGAAAGAGCTTGCAGCATCAGTGAATGTAATGCAAAACAATAACTGCATTGATAGACATATGAAATTGCTCTTGTAGCCACTGAATTGAATATAAACCAGAATTTGTACAATTCGAATTTAACATTAATACAAGAGACGAGGGGTATTTTAAAAGTAAGGTCCATTTTGCAATCAAGTACAAACTACTCAATATTTTCCGATACCCAAGTCTCCAAAGCCTACACTACTTTTCTACCAGTTATCTATGTTTTCAAACGTTTGTCTTAGCGCAGCATAAGTTTTTTAGAACCTCGTCACACACTTCCACCACCAGTTCATCTAAGAAACGTGTAGCTGTTTCTAGAGTTAAATTTTTCTGTATTAAAAATGAGCTATGATAATCTTTTAGGGGACATATGCAGTAAAAGCTTCTTGAAGGATATAATTTATGAATCAAAAAATGCATCTTAGGAACTGTACAATTGTTTTATGGACTGACTTCTATTAGGAGCAGCCCTAAAATTTATTCTACAGCAGAATGAGAATTTAATGGTTTGTGGAAAGAAAGCTTGTTATATAAAATGAAATAAAAAAATTGGTCACCCAAAATATTCAGTAGTTATTTTATTGCATAACATACACTATTTAAAAACATCCCACATATAAATATGTCATTTTTGTAATAATCTTATTATTTTAAAACACACTTTTGTTAACAAATTGGCAGTTTTTGTATTGCTTCCTTCAAAAAGAAGAACAGAGATGGGTGCACAGCCAATTACTAACAAACTTTGCTACACTTGGATCATCCTCAAACTACTGACATCCCAATGCCTCTTTAAGCGGTCAAAACAAATGATAGTCATAGAGCGATAAGTCTACTGTCCATTCCAAACCAGAGTTCCCTCTGATGTAAACAGAAGCACGTGCATCTGCTTGTCACGAACCCAAGAACACACTCTTACGCCAACGTAAATAGTTCCTTTATACATGTATCATGAAATATTAGGGCAGGAAAGAAATAGAACTGCACATTTTATTGCGGTTATCATAAGAACTGATTGATGAAGGTAATGGATACATACTAACTGTTAAGAGATAACAAAATGTTATTTTCGTCTGCTGTTGCGCTAATGCCGACTGTATGCATGACTGCCATTCTCTTGCATACACAAGAAATTGCAGCAATGAAATCCCAGAGGTGCTATCTGATTACCGAATAAACACTTTGCATAACACAGGAAATATGATAAGCAAACAGGCATTCATAATACACTAGCACACGTATGCTCAGCTCAGGTCAAATCTTGTGATTTAGTCTGTTGGTATTAGAGTTCTCATGGCAGAGGAAGGTGGGTGTGGTGCGAATAAACTTCAAACACAAAAGCGGCAAACAGTGGCTAAAAACAAACAATACTTAACATATTCAACTCACTATTACAAAAATACCCGACACTTGCATTAGTGCATATTACGAAACTAATATCTGATTTTTACAGGCGTTTCAGTGAGAAGTGTAACCAAAGCGAGCAGGGAATATAAACAGACATAATAGAACATAAAAGAGGATAAAATGTGGAAACTTGTTTTGTGTGCGACAGTGCTGTGGATAAGCTTGTCATTATTTTGAGAGTAGTTCTGATTCCGATATGGCAGCTGAGTCATCTTTGGAGGATTCGGATTTTGGTGTTGCACTTTTTCCCAAGGATTGTGATTAAGATAAGTAAAATATTCATTTCCGCATATTTATAAAATTGATTGTGACCTCAGGTTGCAGTTTGAACTATGATTCTCATGCAGGGCGCCTTTTTACAGATTGAAACAATGTTCAACAAGCACGTGAGAGGGGAACAAGCAGCCATTAGGGGCGGGGATAATACAAAGAGTTTACTATGAAAGGCACTCTGGTTTGGAATGGACAGTAGGGTATAAGGAAGGTGTTCCAAGGGTGTTCAGTTATCTCCTGCAGGTTTTCACTCATTAATGTGTCAGTATGAAGCTTTGCATTGTCACTGGAAAAAACTGATATCTCAGATCGGTTGCATATGTTTCTTGTTGCAATAGGCAGCTTTGATTGTTCTCTGTTCATGAAGAAATTCCACTACAGTAAAGCCCTTAGAGTCCTAAAAAAATACTTGCATCTTTTGGCCTTGATTAGTGTGCTGTTTCTCCTTTCTTCCACCACTCCATGCTCGATGCTTTTTGATTCAGGGGTGTAGGGTGGACCCACGTTTCGTCACAAACCAGCGCAATACATCGCCCTTGTTATAATGAGCCAGGAGCCTTAAGCAAACTTCAAAATGAGCTTGTTTTTGTTGCCTAGTTAGGAGACAAGTAACCCACCAGGTACATACTTTTCTGTACTCAAGTGATGAAATGTGCACTCCTATACTTATTCTTACTGCTGCTGCCAATTCCTAGTTGTTTATGTGCCCATTCACTCCAATAACGTCATGAATAGCAACAATGTTTTCTGCGGTAATGCTTGTCTGTGACCGTTGCTATTGAGGGTTTGTTTTCTATAGCTTCCCTTCTTTACACAAACTTTTTATGCCAGTCATACACCTGAGCCATAGAAAGCATTTCCTCCATGGACTGTACCTGCGGCCTTCTAAAACTTTTGGCTCATTTTATGCCTTCGTTGGCAAGATAATGTAACTTGTACCTCTTGCTCACTCATTGGTCAAAACGTCCTATGACTACTAAAAACTTTTTTTGTGCAAAATTTGACTTTATTCATTTCAATGCTTCTCTAACATTTCAAGCCTTTCTTATAAACAAATTGTCAAGACCTGCAAAAAGCGCTTCATCATTTGTGCCAAATATCTTTCCCTGGAGCATCCTTTTGAGACTTGCAAACAGGTAATAGTCACCGGGAGCCAAATCTGGTGCATACAGTGGATGGAATAGCAACAGGAAGCCCCTATTTGTGCAGTTTCGCCATCATAACCATTGATTTCTGACACCTGCATTCCCTTAATGAAAGAGCACCTTCTTCACCATATGGGGCCATTTCTTCTTGATTTCATCATTCAATTGAATCCAGTTAATGCTGTGTAATACTCAGTGTTGTGGTTTTTCCTGTTTCCAGGTAGTCGATGAGCATCCCAAAAGACACTAATATCTTTCAGGCTGGCTGTTGTATCTTTGAATGGTTTTCACTTGCTGCTTTCCACTCAGCTGACTGCCAATTTGATTCTGAGTGTAATACGAGGGTAAACCAGAAAGTCCCAGACGTTTTGAAATAAACAACAAAATGCAAATATCAACGTTTATTATGTACATTAGAAAGGTAGTCTCTTAAGCTATTTTTCTACATAATCACCATTCAAATTGAGGCATTTATCATACCGTGGCACAAGTTTTTCAATACCCTCTCTGTAGAAATCTGCCACCTGTGACTTCAACCACTGGTTTACACCGGCATGCAGTTCAGTGTCAGTATCAAAGCATCAATTTGATGCACCAAACTCTGTGAAATTTGGGGAAAGTGTTCCGAAAGTTCTGTAATCGTGAAACAACGATTTTCACAAATTCTGTCATTGATTTGCATTGACAGTTCATCAGTCATAAGGCTAGGCCTACCACTGCGATCCTCATCGTGAACATTGGTAGGGCCTTTTTAAAATCAATGCACCATTGCCTGACTCGGCCTTCACTCATTATTCCCTGCTCGTAAACATCACAAAGTTGATGATAAATTTCAATTGGTTTCTTCTTTTTAGCCAACCGCACTTCACAAGTGGTGGGATTTTCTATTGCAGCACATTTTAACAACTTACAGAGAGCACAGTAAGGAAGGCATAGTCCTCATGCTATCACAGCTGGATGCGTACTGAATGTAGGAACGTTCTGACACCAAGATGGTGGCTCTAGCCCTACTCATCACCACGATAGGCCAAAACGTCTGGGACTTTCTGGACTGCCCTCGTAGATTCATGTTTCACCCAGTCTCATACCGAGGCAAAAAATCCTGTTTATTCCGCCTAAACAGCTCCAAACAGTGCTGAGTCATTAACATGTTTTTGTTCCAGTGTGAGCAAATGCATCATCCATTTGGAAAACAGTTTTGTCATGCCCAAATGTTGATGCAAAATATTGTATACACGGCCTTTTTTACGGTTGTCCAACACAATTTTGAGGACTTTTTTTTTTATGTTTTCTGGCGTTGTCAACTCATTTGGATGTTCAGAGCTTCATAGGTGTCCATACAGCCCTGTTTAAACTCAGCACAACAAATGTTTGTTTTAGATAGAGCAGAGTATTTATAACACTTTTCAAGCCATTAATAAACCAGAACTATTTCTTCCCATCAAAAAACAAGTGTTCATTCAACACACACAATTCAGTTTTGTCCATTGTTTTGAAAATGTCACAAGTAGCATCACTAAAACTTGAATATCTCGATAAGTAATGGTTGAAATGTCATGAAACTCACTACAGGGAATAATAGCAGACCACACCACTGCTACCCATTCATGGCCACAAATCAGTTTGTTCACATTGGAACCATCTGCAGGTAAGTTTACCAAGCTAAAGAAATTAGCATATCTATGTATATCAGGGGCCTTCACAAGGTACTTCAACCATCCCACTGGAAATTCTGTTGCATACTTGCCAAGATTCCCTTCTCCAGCAAAGCATAATAATTTTGTGATGACATGACATTTAGAAAGTGTAAAATGTTTGTTGCAGTAAACGTACAAAAATTGCATGCAAAAATAAAAGGAATACTATTTTAGAAGAATCCTTGAAGACCTTGTAGTACTGCTTCTTCTTTGTACCACAATAAACATATATTAAAGCAAAGAACATCACTTCCTAGGCATATAGAGATTTCTAGTCCATATTTTACACTTCATAACATGCACTATAACCAAAAACTATTGCTCAAAATATTGTGTTATATTCATATGACTTTCTCTACCCTGTTATTTATTAGTGGGTATAAAAACTATTCTTCTGAAAGCTTAATTTTCTGTCTACTTAATTTTAATTGAAATAAATATTTGCAGAAATAGCTACATTACACATTTCGTTATAGATACAAAGGGAACAGCGATAGTCAAATGTTTAGGAACTGAATGTTACATGCTGGCGTTAAAATTCCATACAATCGTGAGAAACAACTGAATGTCAACACAATTCTAAAGAATAACAAAGTATTGAACAATTCAAACCATTAATAATGGATATCTCGGAAATGGTTTACACCACAGAAAATGTTATTCAAAATAAATTCTGTGTTTTAAAAAGATTTATGGTTTTTGTGTAGTATGTTTTCGTCTTATTGCCTTAACATATACTAGTTATACAAAATTTTAATTGAAATCATTAGGGCCATTGTTTGAGAATATAAAAAATTTCGAAACATTTCCATATGAGGGGGATTTTCTTAAAAATCTTTGTGTCAATCTTTGAAAGATACTGGACTTAAATATTAAATGTGATTACCTTCTCTACCTACTATGTGCGTGGTAGACAAAGTAAAACTAGGAAACACATTCAGCAGTCAAAGAGTGTAAGATAAACAATTTACATGAAGTTCATGTGTCCATTACTGAATGTTTGTGCTCATTCACTGGTTACTAGAGGTCACCAGTGGTCTATTAATGAATGTGGTGTAATCAAAATTTTTAATCTGCACACTACATTTTGTTGCCGCCCAGTGAATGTGACCATGATCGTAACGGATAGGTACACAGATAAGCTCTGGCTATCATAGCACTGTATACCAATTAGTGCAGTACATTCAGTCTGTTACCTTAACTTTCAATATGATGCAACACACTTTTAATGCTTTGTCATGTCTGTGGCAAAAATCCATGACACTTTGAATCTATCCACAAAGCTATAAAAAGACCTCAACTCCTGTAAATTTTACAGGCAAACTGGCAATATAATAGGAATGACACAAGCCTGATTAATAACCTATTCAATTCATTGAGAAAAATGTAAAATACTTAATACAGTAGACCCTCGTTTAACTGAATTCCAGGGACCGAAAAATAGCCAATTCAGTTTAACGAGATTTTGTAAAAATAGTCCCGTATTTTCTGAATAGGCAAAATATCATTGTTGAGTTCACTTTCTCTCCTGTTATGCGTACAAACGAATGAAGGTGTTGCACTTTCATGACTGCTAAGAAAAATTAAAAATAACTCCTGTATATGTTATATCTGGCATTTGTTTAGCTAAAAATCACATGATTTTCTCTACTCTTGTACAAACTATTTTTACAAATGCTTGTTCTCCATATGCTTCATGTTAATCGAGATGTCAATCTTATTGATAATTTTCTTGTAGATGCAAGGGGAATATGGTAGGTTTTAAGCGATAGTCAAATCTTTTAAGCGCTGGTTGCTATGTGGCGCATTCCATTCTCTTTGCATTTCCAGGACATAAAAAAAATGAATAACGAATTTGAGAAAAAGTATTGGAAAATTTAAGGGAATAACAAGCAATATCTCGAAAATGGTTCACTCAACAAAAGAAATGTATATGACATAAATTGTGTATTTTAATGCGATCTACATTTTTCGTGTAGTAAAATTTTGTCTATTTCTTATGGTTTACCAGTTATGAAAAAGTCGTTCACAATGAAGAATACTTTTGGAGACATTCCCAGAAAATTTGAGATATACATTTTATTTGTCATGACAATATCTTAAGCATATGATATTTTAATCAAAATTGTTAGCCATTTTTGAGAAAATTAAAATTTTCGAAAAATGTTCCATGTAAATGGTAGTCTGGGGTGGGGGAATTTTCTTGAAAACCCTCGTGTCGCATCTCTGGAAGATACTGAACCTAAATACCAAGTTTGGTGTTTATCCAACTGTTCGTTTCTGAGTTATGCTGTTCACACACACACACAGACATGTTTCCAAAAATGCTTTTTTTGGATTCAAGGGGTCTCAAAACATGTATTTCCGGTGAAATCTCGGCACCGAATTTTTGGGTGGAATACAATACTTCCCCTACTTACTACACGTAGTAGAGAAAGTAAAAATGTATACTGTCAAATGCTTGTCGTAATTTTTTTTAAAACAGTACTATTTGGAACAATATTGTACTCATTGAATTAATGAATCGTATAATACAACAAGCAATTACCTTAAGAAACACTTTAAATATACCGTTCTTTTAACATTAAGTTTTAATCGGAACACATGACTTATCCATTACAAATTTTAGTTCTATAATTTGAAAAAATCATTAATTGTTGTTTGGCAGACCGTTGGTTGTAATATTATGACACTGTCTGAAGATATCACATCCAGGGCAGCCTGAAATGCCATGGAGACATCAGAAGTTGCAGCAAATCTCTCGAGAACAGAAATTGCAGCAGTAACTTCAGCGTGGGGTTATGGTGTGGAATTTGCTGAGAACGCAGTGTTGGAACCATTCTAACAGTGAATCCTCCAACTCTTCATGTTTTGCTGATCTCATGCACTTGCTATTGCCACTAAATGAATAGCTTGTCAGACTTGCCTTTATTTTCTGCTTTGAACTTACAATCGATGAGAGAGTACACTTCAGAATCTGAAAGTGTTCTGCAACCTGCGTTTTGGTCTTCTCTCCACTGTTGACCATATGTAAAGTTTGCTGTTTTTGTTTCAGCGCGAGAGCATTATGATCATGTTACTCTTTCGGCGGCATAGGGAGTGATGGAGCGAAACGGAAAGGAAAAAAAAAAAATCATTGTTCTCAAGCAGAGACAAACAGCTCTGTGGATTGTTGCGAGTCGCGCAGTGTGCGGTCTACTGACCAACCCCCTCTTTCCCCGCCCTTGCATCATATGCTGTGGAAGTGATACATAAGCAACTGGACCATTGTTGAGAAATTACAGTACAGCATTGAGAAAAAATATGTGAAATGCATGTCGGAAAATACCGTAGTGCACAGCGCAACATACATATTCAGTTTAAACGAAGAATAACGTATGGAATATGTAATGAGGGGACCAAGTTTTAGTTCATAATAGTACAAATTATCCGCAATTCGGTTTAAGCGGTAAATTTTTCCATGTACTTCGGCAGGGACCGAGCAGCTACTACGGATTAACAGAGTTTTTGGTTTATCCGATTTCGAATTAGCGAGGGTGTACTGTATAATAAAAGAACAAAACATGAAACTTGACAGGGAAGGTAAGGAATGGGAACAGAAGAAGTAAATGCAATTATAAACTAATAAGACTCATTTATTCTTTTAGCATTTTAGTTTCTTGCACTTATATAATCTTTAATTAAAAAGAAAAGAAAGGCTTTGTGGGCTATACATTGGCCACTCATAGAGCAGATTTTTTTTTTCCCCCTTTTCTTTCTTGCATGTAGTAAACATAAAGTAAAAACATTGCTAATTACAAAGGTCTGAATAACCAAGGTTCAAAACTTCACAATAAGCTTGCTGTTTCTTTTTTATTGATAGTGTATAAGAGCTGCCATATGCAGGAAACAATATCTTTGCCCAAAATAAATTACTTAGCAACCATAAAATTATATTCTTATTCACATAATCTCTGACATACCTGAAAGCAAATAGAACTTCAAACTGCTGGGCACTAATATAAAGTAAGTAGAAATTACAAAACTCACATTCTTTCTTATTTACTCTGAGATAATAAAAAAGCAGCATTTGTACTAGGTACCTAAATATCTATGACTACCCCTGGTTTGTTCCATTCAACACCATAAATAACATTGCAAAGCTATAGCAGTTTATTGAGGAGTTTCAATTTTCAAAGACAAAAATACCGAGATCAAGAAAACATGCAAATTTTCTACATCCTGTATAGAATTACCCTCCCAATTTTTATTGACTCTACACTGTAATTATTTAAAATATTTATTTGGTCACCTTGCTGTCACTGTTTTATTAACACTGGCCTGACTGTATCTTCAGTTTCACTTACGCCTTCCGTCAAAAAAGAATTCCTGTTTTTGTAATCATGGTACATAAATATGTTTAACCCTCTAATGCATAGCATTGCCATTTGGCAACAGAGATGTTTAGGCAAAGTTTTAGAATATCTTAACAGCATTTTCTAAAGTTTCATATTACACTAACCTTCAGCAATAAAATTAAGCTATTTATAGCTTTTTTTATATTGTAAAAATATCAGATTTTTGCAGTAAAACTGTACTCTTATTCTTTTAATATAAAGAAGCAAAATCCATGTGAATGCAGTCAAATGTAACCCTGTCAGCATACAAGTGTGCCATTACACCGGTTATTTTACGTGGGTCCTCCCCATCCTTTCAGGCACATTTGACTGCAGTCGCTGTGACTTGAACTAGCGACGTTTGGTTTTGAATGGATAGCTAGTCCATTTTGTATCGCTCTAATGATCACAGCTATTTGAATCGCTTCATTTGTGGTGCCAGTGAAAGGGATATAAATGCGGAATTAGAGGAAGAGTGGCATATGTAGCAAAATAATTAATGCATTAGAGGGTTAAAATTTAATGACATATCTCTGCTCAACTTGGCTAATTACCCTTAGATCTCAAAATCAAGAGAGACAACAAAGCCATTAAATTTGTAATTCACAGAAAGACCACACGTTTGATAACCATATAAAAATGAATGGTCAGAACCTAAATTCACATAAGTTAACAGCTTCCAGAAGCTTGATCCACAGATTGAACAGTGTGCCACTGAGTACTGAGTATCCAGGGCCAGCTCCAGGAGTTTTACCGCCCATACAATGATTGCAAATGCCGCCCCCCTCACACTTTAAGACATAACCTAATTTTTATCCACAATGTCAGTCCTCCATGACTACTTATTCTCACATAATGTGTATATTTGCATGGGTAATCTCCAGCCCCATATTTATGCATGGGTCCAGGCCCAGGGAAAATTCTTAGGGGTGGCAACATTGAGAAAATAATTTATATATATATATATATATATATATATATATATATGTGTGTGTGTGTGTATATATATATATATATATATATATACACACACACACATACACAGGGTGAGCCAAAGGATTATGAACTGGCTGTGCAGTGTTTTTCCTGTTCATGCCCTTGGCGCTCGTTGCTGCCTGCCGCTATCATAGAAAGGTGCGGATGAAACCATACAACATTTTTAAAACTACTTTTAAAGGCTTTACTTAACAACTTTATGAAAGTGTGTTTGAGGACAGAATTATTAGTAGAGATCTGTGGCTCACTTGGTCCCCAACCTAACCCCTGCGATTTCTATCTCTGGGGTAACTTAAAGTATACAAGACAAACCCACACACCCTGGAAGAATTAAAACAAAATATCTGCCAGGAAATTGCCAGCATTTCTCAACATGAACTATGGTAGCCAGTTTCAGCATCTCCTTTCATAAAGTTGGTAAATAAAGCCTTTAAAAGTAGTTTTAAAAATGTTGTATGGTTTCATCCGTGCCTTTCTATTATAGCGGCAGATAGCAGCAAGCGCTAAGGGCGTGGACAGGAAAAACACAGCACAGCCGGTTCATAGTGTTTTAGCTCACCTATAGAATAACACCACCACTAAGTATGTTAACAAAATTAATCTCATGATTTTTTTATCCTGTTATTTATAAGGAATTTATATCAAAATGTGCATTGTGTGGAACGGTTTGAAAATGAGAATTTACCAACAAATTAAAATCCAAGAAAAAAAAGAGTTTAAAATTGAGAGGTCCAGTGGAAAAGAGCTTTTTTTTTCAGCAAAAGGGAATTAATCCTTTATAGCCTGGTGTATCTATTCATAACAAAGGTTAGGTTTTCTAATAGTTTTTTTTTTCTTTCTAATTTCATATTGTAGTAACCTTCAAAAATAAAATTAGGCTATTTACAATAATCAGTAAAAGCCATGCAACTGCAGTCAAATGTAACATTAGCATCCAAGCATGCCATTACACCAGTTAGTTTACTTGGGCCCTCCCCTTTCTTTGCCACAGGCACATTATTTGACTGCAGTTACTAAGACTCGAACTCACAACATTTGGCTTTGAATGGATGGTCAGTCCATTTCGTATACTCTAACGATTACGGCTATTCAAATCGCTTGAATTGTAGTGCTGATGATAGGGATATGAAAGCCACTTTGGGAATAAGCGGAAGAGCAGCATATACAGCAATAATTCTGGCAATGAAGGAAATCTGATTTTGTTTGGAAATATGAACTTTTGTTGTACCAACACTTGTTACATAAACTAGATGGTTTCTTGCAGATACTATTAAATATTAGTTAGCTATTATGTCATTTTATAACAATTTAATATAAATAAATAAAAACAAAGTCTCACATTTGTATCATTGTTTGTATGTAAGGTTTCAAGATACAATCATGGCAGATAAATTGGGAACTGAAGAGGTTTAAGCATTCTGTAAATTCATATTACTTGCATCTGCAACTGTTTTACACGTATTGTTGTATTTCTTCCGTCAACCGCATTAATATCAACATCTACTCCCACAGTGTTGGAAACTTATAAACAGACTTTGAAAAACACTTTCTAGATGGTTGTCTGAAAAAAAGCTGGCCAATGGGAAGCCCTGACTAATAAAACCTAAGAAATGAATGGTATGGACCTGTTTTCCACTAGGAATGTTTCTGACGTAAATTAGCAAATATACAGGGTGGCCTACCTAAAATGTTACAGGTAAGAATATCTCTTAAATGAATAGAAAAAACCAAATGTCAAGAATTCCAAATCTTATTGGGGCAAGGGGTCTTCCAAACCATGATATGGAAAATATTTCCAGGGGCCCAACTTCAGAATTTTAAATGAAACCATGCTAATTTTTTTTATATTCTAGTTCCCCTCAATAAACTAAGCAACTTTTACTAATACTTTTTTTTCTAAAATGAATTGTTGAGCTCTTATAGTGCGTTTTCATTGAAGTATACAATAGTACTAAACAAATAAGTGAATAAATACCCAGGTGATTACTTTATTAAACACTCAAAGTAACCTCCATCAATATCTAAACACTTAGCAAGTCTTTTGGAAAGATTTTCTCTAACCGTTAACAACATACACAGGCTGATAGTGTGATAAGCTTCACAGAATTCGAAATTTCATATTCTCTTTAGTTGTAGATGCTGTGAACATGACTTTGTTTTATGTATACTCATAAAAAGTAGTCCAAGGAAGTTATGTCGGGTGAACGAGGAGGCCATGTGATACCAATCCACCTATCACCAAATTTCTTGTTTAGCAGTTGACGTGTGGATATTGCAAAATGTGGTGGTGCACCATCCTGCTGATACAGGACAGATTTTCTATGGGGATTTATTACAACAATGTCTAAAATACCAAGAAACTAGTTTAAAAAATACGGGATGGGTAAATGAACTAAGAAATAACCTTGAGAATAATGGCATGGGAGATGTTTGGAGGAAAAGAGATGCAAATCGCAAAGGTTTTTGGAAGAGTATTAGAAGAAGATTTGAGGACATTGAGATACAACAATTATTTAGTCAGATAACTGAGAAGAGATCTTTGATTTTTTATGTTAACATAAAAAAACATTGGGAAAGAGAGAAATATGTAGACAACACAAATAAAGAAGAAAGAGGAGGTATAGCATGGTTAAGGGCAGGAATATGGAGGCTAAAAGGGAAGCAAAACGGCTATGCACAAGGTGAATGTCCATTATGCGGAAGTGAAGATATACAACATATTATATTTGAATGCAAATAAACAGAGATTTAGAGAAAAGAGAGTTTATGGTATGGAATGAATAGGAATAAAGATATACATACAATTCTAGATAAAAACTGTAAAAATATGAGTAAATACTTAATGAAAGTAAAAAATAAATGCATATGGACAGTTAAAAGAGGAAAAATAATGTAAATAAAAATAAATATAAGAACTACTAAATGATTAACATGTAACTGTAATTCACAATGACTGCTCATCTTAGTGGCCAGGGCCAAATAGAGAAGGCAGTCTAAATATGTAATAACTTAGTGCTCAAATAAATTATTTATTCATTTAATAAGGGGATAATTCATGGTTGAGAAAATGGCAATATGATTCACCAGTAATTGTGCCTTCAAAGAAGAAGGGCTGATGACAAGGTTATCAAGAATTCCACACCAAACATTTAGCAACTAACAATGCTGAAAAGGCACAGTTCTCATCCATTTAGGGTTTTCAGATGCCCAAGAATGCATATTATGACTATTAACTTGTCCAGTATTTGAGGATGTTGCTTCATCTGAAAATAACATGTTTACCAAGAATGAACCATTCTCTGCAATAGCATTGCATAAGCACACGCAAAAAGCAACTCGAAGCTGAAAATCTCTTTGTGTGAGCTCTTGATGCAAACATACATGATAAGAATGGTATTTCTGCTGCTTTAGTATCTGCTGTACTGAAGTGCGGCTAATCCCACTATCTTTGGACAATTCACGTTGACTTATCTGTGGGTTTACTTCTACAGCAGAAAGAATATTGATAGGATTTTCATCGTTCACTTTTGATTTCACCTTCGAGCGATTCTTGATTCATTTGAATCCTGTATCTCTCATTGAGCACTGCCAATCCAGTTTGATAATTTCTCCTGCATTCACCTATACCCCCGCCGCTGTAACATTGCACTTGACAGCTAGCGTTTAAGTTGGTACACTCACAAAAAAAAGATGAAAAGCTTTAGCCGTTTGACTTCCTAAGCCAATCACAAGGCAGCATTCCGGATGGTCGATGACAAAGCGGAACCAGAACTGGAATCAGCTCTGTTGCCGGATGTAACTATTCCCAACCACGTGCTTCAGTTTGTGAATCTCTAGCACGAGCGTCGAGCTGTTCTTTGCAAGCTACATATTGTTCATTGTTATTTGTGGTTGTTTGATAGTTTTGTTATTGTTCGTTTATACATATATATATATTTATATTTATCTATTTTATATATATTTCATTCATATTATTTATTTAAACAAAACTTAAGTGCAACAATGTCTGAAAAACGACGCCGATCGCCGAGTGATGAATCACGAAGTGAAAATCCTTTGCGCCGAGGTGTGCCACTTAATAGTCAGGCATTGGAACTATTAAGGAGAACCCGGGAATTCTTTGAACAGGAAAAGGAGTACGTGAAGCTTCATGGCAACCCCTCTATTCCTGCTGATAAAGCCGTACAACGAACTGCAGCAACTCTTGGACTAAGCACGAGAACTGTTATTCACAAGGGAGTGAAACTCCAAGAGAAAGAGGACAAAATTCCTGAACCATCTGGAACAAAACAGATATTTCTATCAACTCCAGGGAAGAAAAGAAAGCAGCCTCCTCCAGTCACAAATCTTGATGCTTTCCAATTAGATGCCATACGTAGTCACATTTATGCCTTTTATCATAGAAAGGAGTATCCGACCATACCAAAGCTGCTTATATCGCTTATTTTCAATTAACAATAATAATACGAAATAGTTATTACTCATTGACATTCGCTACTTACGTACACTTTTGTATCCGGCTTAGAACGATAGAAAGAAGAACAATCAGCTGTTGTTGTTTACTAGCCACTCTGGCTACATCGCAACCACAATGTAGCCAACCTTACGCGAAGCCACACAAACTGTCAAGTGCAAAGATACAGCGGCGGGGGTATAGTACTAAAATCATATCTATCTCTGCATCAAAATCTGACATATTTTTTTAATTTTGAAAAGCCACAGGTAAATAATCAATATGAATAACTACATACGGTGTTGTATTTTAGGAGTTCAGGTGGCTTTGAAACCACAATACCCATGTTCTTTCATTTGATACTTTACTTCCTCCCTGAGTACATAAGGTGTAATAACTTCAATGAAAACATCCTATATATAATTATCATGATTTCATTTAAAATTCTAATGTTGGCTCCCATGTGTCCATGTAAATATTTATCATACCACAATTTGGAAGGCCTTTTGCTCCAATAAGATTTGGAATTCTTGGCATTTGGTTTTCTTGTATTGATTTAAGAGAGATTCACCTTTAACACTTTATGTGGATACCCTGTATAATGCTCTCTTTCAAAGAATGGGCACCTGTCATTCTGCTAGGAGTTACTAGTAATGGCACTAAATGGAATCAGCTCTGTCTTTGTACTATAATCACTAGACAGGTGGCATCTGCCCCTTTTCCACTAGGCCTCTCAATTGTTAATACTAAATAACAGTATTTCTGTCTTTATACTGTTTAAAAAGCATTTAGTACATATACAGACCCTCCATCTTTTTCAGCTCCTCTGCAGCTAATTTAGTATTTGAATAAAGTCTCTTTTGAATGGTTTGTTCGCTTTAATGTTGGCAAACCCATCATTTTTTAGTTTTTATAAATTTATAGGAAGCTAGGCTTACAGCCAGACATTTAAATACCTATATGACATGGATGCATAACTTTAGCTTCCAGAGAAGACCAATAAATTTGCACTGTTGTTCCTGCTTATATATCTGCACTTCCCTGGTGTTATTTGTTTCTTTAGGTCTTTTAACATAGAAAAAGGTAACAGAATCCATCTCCAAGACCATCAAGAAATAGTGACACCTGCAGTAACACTGATTGGTGGACAGGCAGCCAACAAGGAACAAATAGGCAGGGACACCGGGGAACTGCAGATATATAAGCAGGAGCAAAGAGCCCAGAAGAAGCTCATGACAAGATGAGCGAAACATCGGCAAGTTTATGCAGGATGATAGTGCCTTTTCTGGAAGCTAAACACACACTTATATTTAAAAGATCATGCAGCTAAAAGAGCTACATAAAGTAATGATATTAAAATCTATATTTATGAATTTTGGCAATTTTTAAGTTTTAATTCCTCTACAAAACAGAAATTCTTAATGCAGCTTCCTGCAGCTTCAACTTGTACATTTGTGACTTAGAGCAGCAAACCCCGTTCTGTAAGAACGGAAAAAGAAAGCTGTATTTGGTCCCCGTCCGCATACAGTAAGGCCACTGTTAAAAGTGCAGCAATACAATTGACAGTTTATCAGTAGGCTTCTAGTTTTCTACAAGCTAAAACACCCCACTTCACCACACTACCTCTTACTAACAATAAAACCCATTATCTGCTGCCACTATGTTTTAACTTCTGCACTACCTGCTATAAGTTAATACCTCTGTACATTTGCCAGCATACAGGTACCTTATTAAATGAGTGGTGTCTGAACCGTACCGTTGTTTCTGCATAGTCCTACGATATATCACTTGTAACCCAATGGAATGAAAAATAATTGTGCATTTTAACAGAAATAATACAATGCTTTTTGCCTGCAGCACACAATGGAATGTTCAACAGGAACTACAGTTTCAAAAGCTAACAATAGATCATTGAAGAAATTCTTGTTTCGAGCCACTGTATACCAAATGGCTGCTACAAATACCAACATTTCCTCAGTAACTAACACTAATGAAGATACTGTAACAAAATTTGAGCTGGATTTATCAGTTTTGTTTGATAAATATGTAATAACCTTAGCTAGGAATCACTACCACTTGCATCCAGAAAGGATAGAATCTACAATAATCGCCCAACTTGATGTAAATGTATGTCATTAACTAGTCCGATATCTGGGAAACCAAAGCACACCATAATTAATATAAAATAGTAAATAATATGAATAGTAAAGCTAAAAAAGGTAAAAACTAAAGAAGTTGGTAGCTTCTATTTAACTCTGTGTGGTGTAGCTCACAACCAGAACAGAGGAGTCCTGTGTTTGACACTCCAGTGAATTGGGAAGAGAGGAGTCCTATGTTTGATGCTCCAGTAAATGGTTGGGAGATGAGGAGTCCTGTATTCAGCAAACTGGTAGTTGAGTCCTGTGTTCAACACTCCAGTGAACAATCAGGAAATGAGGAGTCATGTATTCAATCAAGAGAGGAGTCCTGTGTTCGACACTCCAGTGAACAATCAGGAAATGAGGAGTCATGTATTCAATCAAGAGAGGAGTCCTGTGTTCAACACCCCAGTGAACAATCAGGAAATGAGGAGTCATGTATTCAATCAAGAGAGGAGTCCTGTGTTCGACACTCCAGTGAACAATCAGGAAATGAGGAGTCATGTATTCAATCAAGAGAGGAGTCCTGTGTTCGACACTCCAGTGAACAATCAGGAAATGAGGAGTCATGTATTCAATCAAGAGAGGAGTCCTGTGTTCAACACTCCAGTGAACCACCAGAAAATGAGGAGTCATGTATTCAATCAAGAGAGGAGTCCTGTGTTCAACACTCCAGTGAACAATCAGGAAATGAGGAGTCATGTATTCAATCAAGAGAGGAGTCCTGTGTTCAACACTCCAGTGAACAATCAGGAAATGTGGAGCCATGTATTCAATCAAGAGAGGAGTCCTGTGTTCAACACTCCAGTGAACAATCAGGAAATGAGGAGTCATGTATTCAATCAAGAGAGGAGTCCTGTGTTCAACACCCCAGTGAACGACCAGAAAATGAGGAGTCATGTATTCAATCAAGAGAGGAGTCCTGTGTTCAACACTCCAGTGAACAATCAGGAAATGTGGAGCCATGTATTCAATCAAGAGAGGAGTCCTGTGTTCAACACCCCAGTGAACAATCAGGAAATGAGAGTCATGTATTCAATCAAGAGAGGAGTCCTGTGTTCAACTCTCCGGTGAACAATCAGGAAATGAGGATTCATGTATTCAATCAAGAGAGGAGTCCTGTGTTCAACTCTCCAGTGAACAATCAGGAAATGAGGAGTCATGTATTCAATCAAGAGAGGAGTCCTGTGCTCAACACTCCAGTGAATAATCAGGAAATGAGGAGTCATGTATTCAATCAAGAGAGGAGTCCTGTGCTCAACACTCCAGTGAATAATCAGGAAATGAGGAGTCATGTATTCAATCAAGAGGAGTCTTGTGTTTGACACTCCAGTGAACAATCAGGAAATGAGGAGTCATGTATTCAATCAAGAGAGGAGTCCTGTGTTTAACACTCCAGTGAATAAGTGGGAGATGAGTGCTGTGCTTGATAATCTGGCGAACGACCGGGAGAGAAGAGGAGTCCTGTATTCGATTGAGAGAGGAGGAGTCCTGTGTTCAACACTCCAGTGAATGACCGGGAGAGGAGTCCTGTATTCGATTGAGAGATGAGGAGTACTTTAATCAAAATCATTAAGAGCAATTTTTGAGAAAATAAAAAATAACGAAACATTTTCTATGTAAATTAAATAGAGGTTTATTTATGGACGCTCTTTAACTACTATGGTTCTTAGCGTCCCATTCTATATTGGGCGTGAAAGACCAGTAATTATGCTCAGACCTCTTTATTGGGCTTAATGTTCTTTTATGTGCTATAAATCTACGATGGGACCACTGGTTTTACTTCCCTTTGGAAGGAAACCATGTTAAGGATGTTTATGCCCCCAAAAAAATCTGTCACCCTCCACCAGGTTTGAGCCCACGACTTTGGGAACTGGAGGCTAGCATGGTACCACTAGAACATGGAGGACATGTGTAAGTTTAATCCTGATTGGATGCAGATATGTCACTTCAACAAATATATCGTTTTATCACAAATCACTTCAAATTTTGTTGCAGTATCATCACTGGTTATAAAATAAGTTTGAATTTTCTTGCTCTGAAGTGCTTTCAGAAGAGACTACTCCTCCATCCTCAGCAGAAAACTGACTGAATTCAGTCTCTCTCCCCTGACCCCCAGGATTTAAATTCAAAGGTGAAATTGCTGCCCTCTGTTGGGAATAGTTGTTACCAATTTGTACTGGAATTACTGCCATCTGTAGTGAAGGTTGGGAACACTCGCCTTCTTTCTGTTTTACAACCTGATTGGATAAGCTGTATCAAAGTATCTGATAGTGGGATTCCAAAATATTCTTGATATTATGATGATCTTTTCCCAAATTTCCAAATGAGAAGGAACAAATCCCAAGTTCCCAACCTTCACCACAAATGGTAGTACAAATGGGTAACTATCCCCAACAGACGGCAACAAATTTCATCTTTGAATTCAAATCCTGGGGGTCAGGGGAGAGAAGCTGAACTCAGTCGGTCATCAGCTGAGGATGGAACAGCAATGTCTTCCAAAAGCGCTTCAGAGCAAAAAAAAATCCAAGCACATATGTGAGGTGAGTGAAAACCAACCAACTCAAACTTATTTTATAATGAATCTAACATCACAGTTTACATCATACTTCTTTTAATTATAAATCATCACTGAGGAAATGTCTGGCTACCTAGCAAATGGAATGCTCTACAGAATAGTTTAGTAATTCTATTTACAGTATGAAGTATGCTGCAGACAAGAGCAAAAACAATACAAATTTAATTAAATAACACAATGTCAGTTTTGCATTTGGAGGTACGAGCAAGCTACATTAAGAAGTATTGTCAGTTTCCAGGAAACAAGAAGGTGAGCACACTCAAATATAAAAATGTGTTTCTCTGCACTAATAAAGCAGAGGAATGAATGGCTATGTACATCACAATAAGCAATTAGAATCTGAAGGGTACACCATAAATACTCTCTCCTTTATAGCACATCTGTCAAATAGCTTTGGAACAGCACCAAAATTGTTAATGTACCTTGTTAAGAAATTAATGATGGTGGGAAGCATAATTCTGTATACTTATTTATGACGTACTGCTTGGCACAATTCAGTCTGCATTGTATCTACAACAGCTCGCACCTCCCACGTAGGGAATGTTAATATAATGATGAGACACCAGCAATGCTGTATGTATAGGCACTTGTAGGAATAATGATTATGATGATGTTGATGATGTGATGACAGTGAAAAGGAAACATCCTACTGAAGCAAACGCTTTTGTTTGTTTCACCACTGTTTTGTTTGATTGAAGTGTGCCTTATTTAGGAATATCACAAGCTATGTTAAACAATCCTGCCATGTAATGGAAGCATTCTATTTACATACATGAGTTTTGTTCTGCTACGCAACTCTGAGACAAGCTGAAACTCTCAAAAGAAATGCTTTCAGGTACATGTATATACCTAATGTGCTTTTGGCGCTGCCAGCTTCACATGCTGATATTTGGTGAACGAATTTGCCAACTTTCTGAAACTGAATCCCCTAAAACTTTTCCTCATTCAGCAAAGCATAACAATTTTGCAATAAATTTACAATTCATAAAATGTTTAGTGCAGTAAATGTATAAAAATTACAAATAAAATAAATGGAAATTCTGTTTTATAAGAATTCCTGAAAACCTGGGGTGTGTTTCACACAATCTTTACAAGCTTTGTTAATTGTAAACTTTGTAGTTTGCCAAAATCTGTTTCACAATGGAAGTTAGTAAGTTGAACTTCACAAACAAACTTAAATACACTGCCGGGCAAAAAAGCGTAACACTCACATAAAATTTAGTTACAGCTGAAACGTGTTGTTATTTAGGCACATTGCTAGAATTTGTTTTCATGTGCATTTAGGTCCTTGCCTGGTTTATAACGCTGTTGTGGTACACCTATCAAGCTTTATAAATCTGTGCTTTTCTGCCGCTCCGACACCGTTGTGATTCCACACTGAACTTGTTGTCGTATCACACATAGTAAATTTGCATTCATTATTCTCTATAGTGATGAGATTTTGTGCTCTGAATCTGATGCCTTTGAGCTCTGTTGATTGCGCAAAAGCTGTTGCATTAGTTGAAGCTGGGCACAGCTATCATTATGTAGCAGTATTATGAACAACTCTCACAAGTATTCTGCGAGCTGTAAGACAATTTCACAAATGTAGCACCTACAATAGGCTTCCTGGATCAGGTAAAAAAATGAAATTGAGTTTTATTTATGGATGGTCTTTAACTGCAATGGTTCTTAGCATCTCATTCTATATTGGGCGTGAAAGACTGTTTTTTCTTTTTTTGCTCAGAGACCTCTTTATCAGACTTGATGTTCTTTTACATGCCATAAATCTACAACATGGGACCATCAGCTTTACATCCCTTCCGAAGGAAACTATGCTTAAGAGTTTTACATCCGAAAAAAATACATCACCCTCTGTCGGGCTTGAATCCTTGACCTCGGGAATTACAGGCTAGCATGCCTGTTACCGACCTCTTGGAGCGTGGCGAATCACTAAGGTTCACACAGCCCTCCAGTAAGAATGCACACCACCTGGAGACATTGCTACCATCCATACAATCATCCCCATACATGCCGCGCATGTTGCTGTTAATATCACTCGGTTTATGCCCTTTGGCCCACATCTCGCTGCTCTTCACACGTGGACGACAGTAACATGCGCACCATCTTTGTTACGTAATTCACACTTCTCTCGCTAGAGCTGCACATGAAACAAAAAATACCTAGACCATGCAGAATGACCCTGAAGATGTACATTGCAAAGGGATGAGCATCTGTTAACTTTGGCGACTTTATGAGATCATCACATAACAGCAGGTGAGGCAAGAAATGTCTGAAAAATGCTCGCAATATTAACATTAACGAATGGAAATCATTTTGCTGGACAACTGAATAATGGAGCAAAGTTTTCTATATAGATGAGTCCAAATTCAACCTTAGAGCTTCAGACAGAAGAGGTAGGTTATGGAGAATGCTATTCTGCTTGCATATTTTCCCTGAGGTTCTTTATGCAGGAAGCTCAGTTATGGTGGTGTAAGCACTAAATTCAAGTGTTATGCATTTTTTGCCCGGCAGTATACTTATAAATGGTAATTTCACATTTATAAAGTGTATTTGTAAAGTAAGCGATTTATCTACAAATGGAGGTTTGCAAACGAAGCTATACTTAATAATATTTTAGCCAAAAACAAAACAGATAAAACGGTATACGATTTTTTAGTAAATACACAGTAAAATATCACTGATGACTACATAAAATGCTATTTAGTAGCAGTTTCAGTGATTCAATATAATGATGGTGTTCATGAAGCGAATGTACAAGACAAACATTTAAGGGTCAGCATTAGTATTGTAATGAGTTCACATCTGTTTGTGAATACAATGATGAAATTGCTATTGCAAGATATTGGACATCAATTCATTATGCAATAGGCACTGTGTGTTGCTTTTTCACTGGATGATAACCGGCAATATTAGACATATACAATGTAGCTATTAGTTCATTTCTCCCTAATTTTCTCTAAAATAACAATTTTATTTCCATTTGTGATCTTAATCAGCATCATATTGAAAGTGGAAATCCCGCGTTTCGCTTAGAGCTATCAATACAATCTACGAGGGCAGATCAAAAAGTAACGCGCAATAATTTTTTTCTGCCTTGGTATTGCAGGGGGAATGTTGCAATTTCACACAGATATAGTTTGAAGTCTTCACTACAGAGGGTATTTTTTGTTTCATGTGCAGCTCTAGCGAGAGAAGCGTGAATTACGCAACAAAGATGGTGCGCATGTTACTGTCGTCCACGTGTGAAGAGCAGTGAGATGTGGGCCAAAGGGCATAAACCGAGTGATATTAACAGCAACATGCGCGGCGTGTATGGGGATGATTGTATGGATGGTAGCAATGTCTCCAGGTGGTGTGCATTGTTCCTGGAGGGCTGTGTGAACCTTAGTGATTCGCCACGCTCCAAGAGGTCGGTAACAGCTGCAACCCCACACAATGTCAGAGGCATTGAGGCAGCAATTTTGAATGACCGGCGTGTGCAACCGCGAACCTTATCACAACAGCTGAACATTTCCTATGGTGCAGTGTACGATAATGTTCATGACATGTTGAAATTTTGTAAAGTTAGTGCTTACTGGCTGCCTAAGAACCTGACAGACAACCTTTACAAGTTAACAAACTTTTATTGTGAAACAGAGTTTACAAACATTTGTAATATTTTCCCTATTTGTAAATTGTAAATACTGTGAAGCAGAGCCGTGGTGGTATTACTTCTTTCTGTCACACACATGAAAACCTCCCTGTTGCCACAATAAACATGTATCAAAGCAAAGAACACCACCTCCTAGGCTACCCTCAGATTTCTAGTCCATATTTTATGCTTCGTAATAAACTATTAACAAAACCTCTCACAAAAATGTGATGCTTTATTTCTACATAGCTACTCAAACTATTCCAATAAAAGCTTATTTTTATATCTACTTCATATTAATAAAAATAAGCACTTGCAAAAAATAGTTTCATCAGACATTTCATTGTAGGTACAAGGCAGATACAGAAAACAGAATCAATAGATGTCCTATATTATGCTCGCCTTGAAACTCCACACACTTTCCATGACATCGTAAGAAACTTGGATAACAATGGCAATGAAAAATTATTGAAAATTTCAAACTAATAATTACAGATATCTTGGAAATGGCTGATGCTGCAGGGAAGGTTATTTTAGTGTGTTTTAAAGAGATCTACATTTTTTGTACCGTTATGCCAAATTATACAAAACTTCTTCTGGAGAGGATTTTACAGACTATTCCCAGAAAATTGTAAGATATACATTTTTTTATAATTCAAATATCTTAAATATATGGCATTTTAATCAAAATTGCTTGACACAATTTTGAGAAAATCTAATTTTGTAAAAGTTTTCATGTAAAGGGTAGTTTGGGGTGGGGGAATCTATTTGAAAATATTCATGTCACTTCTTTAAAAGATACCAAAATTAAATACCAAATTTGCTAGTTATCCAGTATTTCACTTTTGAATTATGCTTTTCAATCACACATGGAATTTCTTCTAGGGATCCCAAAAACATGTATTATGATGAAATCTCGACATAAAATTTCAGGATGGAATATAATACTGTGACGTATGCAGAGATTATAGGACATACATCTCTCTGGTCACCGGGATTTGAGATGGCAGTTGGAGTTTGGGTAGGGGAGAACTAGGCACTTTAGGAGGGGATGAGTTTGTTTGGCTTCCCTGATGCTTAGAGTAGCGTCACTTGGGACAGTGAGTCAGTGGGCAACCTTCGAGTAGCAAGGTCGTGGAATGGCCATCTCCGTGCAAAGGCAAGCATGGCGTCCTCGCCCGGCAGACACATGGGGTAAGAAATCCATTTTTATATAATAAATAACCAGCCATCCATTCTCTTTTTATATTAATTATGATAGTGTAGAGTTCCTTTCTTCCTTCTAAGCCATGTAGCGTCCCTTTTTGCCAGTGATTAATAATATTTTTGTACTTTCTTCAGCTGCGTCCCTCGTCGTAGCCTCGCCATGTAAGAAGTTGGTTAATTTCCTCGGTACCCCTTTGCAAGCGAGTCGCTCACCATCATTTTGAGTAAATAGTAAGAAGAGGCTACGACAATACTTCCTCTTATCTATTAGGTAAGCGACAGAAAAATTAAAAATGGGAAACATATCCCGCAGCTATAGAATGCAAACAAGTTAAACAATTCATGTTGCATTATTGTATGTTCACGCCCATTTACTGTTGGTTACTAGAGCTCACTAGCTCACATACTATGCATTTTGTTGCAGCCCATGATTGTGATGGACTGTCACCCAAAGAAACTCTGGCCTATCATAGAACTGTATACCAATTAGCACAGTACATTCGGTCTGTAATCTTAAGTTACAATATAATGCAATAGAATTTAATGCTTTTTCATGTCTTTGGTAAAACTCTACATCATTTTGAATCTACCCACAAAGCCATAAAAACGCCTCCTTTGCCGTAAAGTCATAAAAAAGACCTATATTACGACACATTTTATGGGCAAACAGTACGGCTTAGAAAGTCTTGGAATACATATGAATACCTAAATCCCACAAAGAAAAATTGCAATACTTCATACCAGACATAATTCTCAAGGAACTGTTTTCATTTTTGTAGTTAAATCCAAATATAGAGCTAAGAACATGATGGAGTAATAAAAACTCTGATGTGTTACATTGGCATTGTATTCTTTACCTACTATTGTTTATTTTTATTAGTCTTCTGGAAAACTATTCCTGCAAAAGCTTATTCTTCTATCTGCTTCAAGTTAATTGCAATAAGCGTTTGTATAAATTGCTACACTACATAAAAGGGTATAAAGAGATTAGTGATAGTCAAATGTTTACAAACTGGGAAGAAAAAAAGTTATTTGAAATAATTTTGTATTTTAAGGAGATCTACAGTTTTTGTGTAGCATGTTTTATATATCTTTTATAATTTACCAGCTATACCAAATTACACAAAGTTCCTTCCAAATGAGAAAGAGTTCACAGGCCATTTGCAGAAAATCCAAGATACTTAGTATGATTTCTAGGTTATGAACAATTATTTGAAAGCAATTGTGATCCTGTCTTATAGTAAATAAACCCAGTTTTAGATGCTATGCATTCCAAAAGCACATTTTTGCAGCTTATACAAAAGTGACATTAAGCAAGGAAATAAGAGATATCAGTTTGTCTCAGAGATGTTGAAGAACTAGTACAAAACAAATAATGCTTACACCTTTTCATTTTGCTTCAAATTCATAGAAAATTCCTCGGATTCACTCATCCAATCACTGCTTCTCTAGTCATTGCTCTCCACGGTTCTGGATATGAGATCGTTTTAAGATACATTGCGGTAGTTAACTATAAGAAAAACATTCTTATAAAAATTTATGATACAATGCAATGGCAAAGTTAAACAGCATGTGTAGTACTAGTTAAGGTATAAAGTGTATTCTTCTCATTTATAAGAAAGTTATAAAATGTATCATTTAAGTTGATCTTTCACTATTTTCTTCTTAGAAACCTTCTTTTGATTTTTATATATAAGGCAGTATTTAAAATTATATTCTAATTGTAGTGGTTCCTGCAGAACTTATGAAGCTTTTAAATCAACTGCTACATTGTAGTACAAATATTTTAAACACTTATTCTATCACTCAGCTAAGACCATGCCCAAATTTATAAATTGATCAATAAGATTTAACTTTTAAGTTTCATAAAAATACGAGGATGAATCATACTGGGGAAAGAACTACCAATTGTATTTATATTTGACTAGGATGGCACAGTAACAGGAAACAACATCAGGTCTGTGTGTGAAGAGATGATTACGTTAATAATGAATTAATTCTATGCAAAGGAAGTTAAAACAAAAGTCATTCTGGGAGTGTAAAGGGTAATATTTGTGCTGCTTGCAATGCATCTGGCAGATGCTTTTTTATTCATAGTTTTTAAGCTGAACATCAGGATGCTATAGCACATGCATCACCAACTTGATTTTGTGCTAGAGCAAGCCGTGCGTGATATCAGTTAGAGAGGCACTGGTGGGTCTCTTGTTCCTTGCACAGTGTGTCACGTGGCAGTTTATGTCGGGAACAGAAAGCAATCCAATACGCAAGCCATCGACTCCAAAATAGGAAAGGATTGAGTGATTTCTATTCATACTTCCTTAGGAGTAAATTTTCCCAACTATATAGACACACTGCTGGTGTTTTGTGTATGTTTGAATCTATATACAATTGTGCAGGGCTGCCCACAGTGGGGGAATCATGATGCAAAAACTTACACCATCAGCAAAATTTTGGGGAATACGAGGGCAGCGCCAAGAGTACCTGTCCTGACACATAGATAGCAGTTGTTGTTTCAGACAAATGACTATGGTAGAAAGTACCAACCTTATAAAGCTTAAGTTTGGAGTTTCACAACACTAATTTGTTTAGTATTTATTTGGCAGCCATCAACAGTGAACGCTCTCAGTGAATTTGTAAACATGGAAAACTTGTCATCATTATGTGATACATTATTTTCATTTGAAAGGTCCAACTAATATTTAAGCTAAGCTAGATTATACTCTGGGGGAAACTGCTCCTACATTTACAACAATAAAATATTGGGTGGCAGAGTTTAAGCGAGGTGTACAAGCTGCCAAGACAAACACTGTAGTGGTAGACCAAATGAGTGGACCACACCAGAAATTGTGAAGAAAATCCACAAAATGGTATTGTATGACCATTAACTGAAAGTGTGCGAGCTAGCAGACATCGTAGGCATTTCAAAAAGTGCTGTACATTGCATACTGATTTTTTTTTTTTGCATTGATTCATAACCATGGATGAAACATCACTTCACACCTGAGACAAAGGAACAGTCAAAACATGGATTGAATCGGCTCCAAAGAAGGCAAAGACAGTTCCATCTGCAGGCAAGGTCATGGCATCAGTTTTTTGGGATGCGCGTGGGATAATTTTCATTGACTATCTTCAAAAAGGAAAAACAATCAATGGCAAGTATTATGCAAACTTATTGCAGTGTTTGAATAATGAAATCAAGCAAAAATGGCTGCATTTAGTAAAAAAGAAAATTCTGTTTCATCAAGACAATGCACCAGTTCACACATCCATTATCGCCATGGCCAAAATCAATGAGTTAGAGTTTGAATTGCTTCCTCATGCACCCTATTCGCCAGACTTAGCCCCCTCTTATTATTTTCTGTTTCCAAAGTTGAAGAAATGGCTTGGTGGTAAAAGATTTGCCAACAATGAAGAGGTGGAGATTGCAGTTGATAGCTATTTTGTAGAACTCGACGGTTCTCACTATAAACACGGTATCGAAGCTATTGAACATCGCTGGGAAAAGTGTTATCGAGCTGAAAGGAGAGTATGTATAGAAATAAAGATGTCTTTTCCCAAAATTTTTGTGTTTTCTTTGTTAGGCCGGGTACTTCTGGGGCAGCCCTCGTAATATTATAATTGTAATTTTTTGCAATTGTTCATATTACAACTACCAAACATATGAAAATATTCATATGTTCATATCAGAAATATAAATACTAATGTAAGAGACATTACAGCAATTATTCTACGAAACATAAATCTATAATAGAATGGTGGATTACTATTTCAAACGCAAAATGTTGCAAACGCCACTGCAGTGAATGACTTATCTGTTACTGCTTCAGCACAGTAGGTGATTTAGCGGAAGCAACAAGCAAGGTTACGCTCTCTGCTTTACTCAAAGGGCAACCAGTTGGTGATGCCTGCTTTAGCACTTTGGGTCCCAAGCTCATTTTTGCATTCATTGTCCAATATGACCTCAACAATTGAAGGATGTAAAACTAAACAAAATAGAAGGAAAAATAGGATTGAAACAATTCTTTACATAATTCTCTGAATGTGAGGATTTCTGATATATTCCAAAGTTTATATCATTTTAGCCTCAGATTAATGTAAGCAGGCGATCATAGATTACTTATGTAATTTTGTGGCAACACTTCACTCATCTTCCTTAAAACAAAACTTAGAAGAACATGTTTTGCAATTATTCAATTGCATCGTCAACTTCTTTTTTTTTTTATTTGCGCTGTTAAGGTTACTACTACTAATAAACAAATAAAAAGTAAACAAGCAAAAGGAAGCTGATGTCTTGTATTTCTTCTAAACTTCTCCTTGGCTTGAAAGGCTTGTTTCGATCTCATGATTGAATTTTTGCTGTGACCATCTCTTCCTCAGCCTGTCAATGTTTCTGTTGCCTATAGGTTTCTAATTTACTGCCAATTTTGGGATGCGGTAATCTTCCGTTCTATCCACATGTTCTTTCCAGTTGGTTTTGTATTGGTATATCTTTTCTATTAACTTAAAAACGCTGAGTTCCTTTCCGATCTCATCACTTCTCTCTTTATCCAATAAACTGTAGCCTGTGATGCTCCTTAGGAATCTCATTTCTGCGGCTTCTATTTTTTTTCTTCATTTTTGCAAAGTGTCCAACATTCTGAACCATATAACAACAAGCGTACAGCCATTGCTTTATAAAGCTTTACTTTATTTTCTTTCCTAGTACTTTTAATTCTGAAAATTTCTATTAAAAAAAAAAGGGTCTATGTTACATTCACATGATCTTTTCTACCCATTCTTCAACAAACACTTAAATAATTTCAGTCTAATTATATAATATAAAATATAATAACAGCCCGCCTTAAAGCAATATGTGTATTTAACAATATATAAAAATGCATGTAACAGTCATTGTATTAATGTTTATATTATTATGTACATGTTCAATAATGTTATGTGAATGTATTACGTAATTTAATAATGTAGGAGCTGTGAGAATAATAGATTAAAAGTTGCTAACAATGAGGTAACCTTTGAATTACAAAGTTTAATAATGCTACTAGTTATTCTTGGAGCAACAATAATGTAATTTTTGAGACAGTTTATAAAATAGCCAATCAACAACCAGAAAAAAAAGCTTAAGTTAAATAAAAGTATTCTATTGGAGTAGGATTAGCCAATCAGAAATTGAAATGGAGCAAAACTTACAAATTCAGAAGTTAGTTGATAGCAGAGAGCGTTCCTAACCGGACGCGAGACGCGTCCTCGAGAAGTTTAATACGTATTCAGTGTGAAACGAAAGTAGTTTACATGTTTAAAAAATGTAATTAATTAATAAAAGAATCTCACAGCTCTCTATATCAGTAAAGTGTTATTTAAATCGTGTCAAGAATTAATAAAATGAGTGTAGTAAAAAATTATAATCTGTGTAAGTCTACATTCTTGGCTGCACCACACTCTGCAAAGAAATTCATGTCTTTAACAATAATACTGACGCAGCCAAGGCAAACATAAATATATGTAATATTTAAAGAAACATTCTAAATACAAAGTTGACTCTTAAACTTGGGGAGAAGGCAACTGGGTACCGTACGTGCATTTGCAACTGCTTCAAGTTTGGCTCCCCAACAGTTGAACTACAATACAACTCTTCCTAACATAACATTCTTCATTTCTACTTCATGTTAATCGAGTTAAACATTTGTAGAAATTGTCTTATTGAATATAGCTTTGAAATCTGTTCTCTTTGCATGGCCAAGAGAAAAAAAAGTGAATAGTGACTTTCTTCTTGAAATGAAATTGAGTTTTATTTATGGACGCTCTTTAAATGCTAGGGTTCTTAGCTTCCCATTGTACATTGCATATGAAAGACTGGAAATTTTGCTCAGACCCCTCCTTATCAGGCTTGAGGTTCTTTTACATACTATAAATCTACGACACCGGGTTTACTCCCCTTCTAAAGTAAGCCATGCCAAGGATTTTCACATTCGAAAAAACACATTGCCTCCACTGCATTTGAACCCGCAACCTTAGGAATTACTTTCCTCTTGAGAAAATTCAAACCAATAACAAAAATGTCTCAGAAATGGTTAATGCCACAAAAAATGTTATTTGACATACATTGCATGCTTTAACAAGATCTATATTTTTCATGTAGTAAGATTTTATTTGTTATGGTTTACTTCTTCTTCCTTAGCTTTCCTTTATGCCAGAGCCATCAAGGGATTCTCAGTAGAGGTTTTCCACGCTTGCCTATAAGCTGCCATCTACTTAAGCTGCCTTCCTCCCTAGTTTGGCAATACAGTCTTCATATGTGGTCCTAGGGCGTCCTCGAGCTCTTATGCCTTCTGGTCTGGCTTCCATGAGTTGGTGAGGTTTCTGATTTTCTTGCATGTAAGTTATGTGTGCAAACCACCTCAACTGTCCCTGGGCTAAGTACTTCCCTAATGAGGGGGTTAAGTTCTTCTCTCATCTTCCAGTTTCAGATCTGATCAAATAGTTTTTCACACAATGCATTGGAGGCAATGTTGTCTCCAGTGCATCTTTCTTGTTCCGAGGTCACTCAGTTATGCAAAGTCATTTGGAATGAGGAGGGCACATACACAGACATGGGCCTCAAAACATATACTTCCAGTGAAAGCTAAAGGTACATGTCCTGGAGGGGCCCCTGGTACTGGGGCAGAGCACCACACGCAGGCCAGTCAGCCCACTGTGCTTCCGTGAACCTGGAAGGGAAGCATGAGGGGAGAGACCAGATCCAGATGTCAACAGATGCAAGCATGGATGGGGTCCATAACGTTTCCACATATAATGCATCTGACATCATGCAGTCCCTGCCCACAAGCCATGAACCTCCAGGGTCCCCCAGAGCGGAGCCCCATGCTGAGGAGAATGCCAGGGAAGAAACCTTTACAGAGCGCAAGATGCTGCAAAACCATCACCTGGTCCTTCAACCCTGAAATAAAGGACAAGGAGATGATGGGTACAGAAATGAGAGGAGGAGAGTCTGGTATAAGATGAACCACTGCAGCATTCGCCTGGTGTCACCGGGAAACAATGAAAAATCCATTGGCCAGAGTGGGTGGTTGCCGGGAAGCGTCCTGGACCTCCCGAATGTGGCCCACAGACACAACCACCTGAGCCATCCCATTCAGTTACTTCCGGTGAAATCTCTGTATCAAATTTTTGGGTAGAATACAATACTTCATCTATTTACTGTATACACTAGAGAAAGTAAAAAGATAAGTGAAGCATTGTGACAGTAAGTAATTTATAATTTATGTGGTTGCTTCACTCTTAATAGCTTCAATTTTTACTTATTATTAAGTAAATGATGGTTATGTTTCTACTGCAGACTCATCTTTAAAGTTAATAATGTATTTGCTCCTACCTCATGTTCTTCAACCTAACCTAACCTAACTTTTAGTACTCTCCAAAATTTCTGTTAATGCAAACGATACACAGCCTGAGCAAACTAGACCATCAATTGATATTGTTATATCCAGTGTAGGAAGCTCATTTAAACAGTATTGAAGTCCCTAAATACTAGTGAAAGCAAGGCAAGTTAGTGCTGTGGTTTCTCTCTCTCTTTAAACCCTCTAATGTATAGTGTTACCACTGGGCAACAAAGATGTTTAGTAAAAGCCTTTAATGGCATTTTTTTGTTATTTTCATATTATACTAATCTTTAGCAACAAAATGCAATATTATTGTAGTGTTTTCTTTGGGGAAAAGCAGCAAAAATACATGCCACTGCAGTCAAATGTACCCTGTCATCATCTACATGTGCCATCACACTAATTATTTTACATGGGCCCTCCCCATCCTTTATGCAGTAGCCGGGATTCTCTGACATTTGGCTTTGAATGGATGGCTAGTCCATTTCATCCTGCCTTAACGATCACAGCTATTTAAATTGCTTCCATTAAGGTGCCTATGACTGGGATTTATAAACTGCTTTAGGAATTAGAAGAAGAGTAGCATATGTAGCAAAATAATTATACATTAGACGGTTAACATCATATTGTAGGGGTAGGGGTAGGATCATATTGTGCAATGGGTGAAATGATGCTCAAATAAACATGGGGTCCTTAGAGTTACCTGACATTTGTCTTATCGGCATGAGGGAAAACCCCGGAAAAACCTTACCTGGGTAACTCACCCTAACCAAGATTTGAACTCAGGACCTCTTAAACGTGAGGCAGACATGCCTCCCCTACACCACAGAGCTGGTTTGCTGTGCTTGCTCTTCTTTTGTTGAATTTATAGTCTGATATTACAGCATTGTCTATTTTGGGACCAATAGAAAACTCCTTTTGCTGACAAGGATGGAGAGCAGCAGAAGAATGATTGCCTTGAAACCAGGTGCCTGAATTCTATTAGCAACAGGTTTTACTGCGCCTACAAGTTGCCATGTGTCATTTTTAATAAATTACACTATACATTACCTGACCCTAAGCATGGCTTTGATTGGTTTCTACACTCAGACTAATCAATCTTTCAGGAATGTCAATACTCCATACAGCCAAATACTTGCCAACTTCATGAAATTGAAACCCCTAAAGCTTTCCCTCATCCAGCAAAGCATAATTATTTTGGGATGATATGAAATTTAGAATGCGTAAAATGTTCAGTGGACTAAATGCACAAAAATAACATGTAAAATAAATACAAATTCCATTTTATAAAAATCCTTGAAGACTTCGTAGTACTGCTTCTTTCTGTCACACATGCTGGTACCACAATAAACATGTATTAAAGCAAAGAATGCCACTTACTAGATTATAGACAGATTTCTAGTCCATATTTGATGCTTCATAACATGAACTATAAACAGAAACTCGCAAAAAATTGGAAACTTATATCCCGCAGCCATAGAAAAACAACCAATTTGAAAGTTAGAAGAACTGCTGTGGTCCTTAGCATGACATTCAATATTGGGCGTGAAAGACCAGAAATTTTGTTCAGAGGGCTCTTTATCGGGCTTAAGGTTTTTTTATGTGCCGTAAATCTGCAACATGGGACCACCGTCTTTACTTTCCTTCCAAAGGAAACCATGATAAGGATTTTTAGCATCCTTGAGTCAGTTAGTGAAATTAACTTCACTTACTTAAAATTTGGCTTCAGGACATGTTTCAGAAGCAATTGCTTCTATCTTCAGGCTTGGTCCGACTGGCAAAACTGGAGATGAAATTGCTGGTGTTGGTTGTAGAGGTGGCATCATCTAGTCTCCTTATACATGTTCTTTCCTTTTTATGAGAGGATGTTTTCCCAAACTTTAATTCAGTGAACATACTGACCAACCTCAGCAGTTTCATCACAAGGAAACCAGATTATGCCATCTCTGCAACCTACACCAGCAATGTCGTCTCCAGTGTTGTCAGTTGGACTAAAGCTGAAGATGGAAGCAATTGCTCCTGAAACTAAAGACATAGATAAGCTCTGGCCTATCATAGTACTATACCCCAGCCGTTGAATCTTTGCACTTGATAGTTTGTGTGGCTTCGTGTAACGTTGGCTATATTGCGGTTGTGACATTACCACAGTAGTTAGTAAACAACATCTGATTGTTCTGCTTTCTATCGTGTCTAAACCGCATACAAAAAGTGTACGTAAGTAGCGAACATCAATGACTAATAACTATTTTGTATTATTGTTAATTCGAAATAACTCAGCATAAACATTGCAACATATATAGAATATTTTACGCACTTTTGACAATATAGAAACAGAATAACGCAAACGTGCCTGCTACAATGAAGAGAAATAAAACAAATTATAAGCTGCGATAATGTTATTTTCACTCACGCTGCATTCCAGATGGTTCAAGAATTTTGTCCTCTTTCTCTTGGAGTTTCACTCCCTTGTAAATAACACTTCTCATGTTTAGTCCAACAGCTGCTGCAGTTCGTTGTTCGGCTTTATCGTGAATCCTCACTCAGTGATTGGCATCGTTTTCTGAGACGTTGTCGCACTTCAAATTTTGTACAAATAATATGAATGAAATTATATATATGTGTGTATAAGCGAACATCAACAATAGCTAAAAATATAAATAACAATGAACAATATTAGCTTGCAAAGAGCAACTCGACACACATGCTAGAGATTCACAAACTGAAACACGTGGTTGTAAATAGCTACATCCGGCAACAGAGCTGCTTCCAGTTCCGCTTTCTCATAGACCAGCCAAAATGCTGCCTTGTGATTGGTTTAGGAAGTTTAATGGTTAAAACTTTTCATCTGTTTTTTTTTTTGCAAGTGTACCAACTTAATTGCTAGCCGTCAAGTGCAACATTTCAACAGCGGGGATATATATACCAATTAGCATGGTACATTCAGTCTATAGTCTTAAATACAATACAATGTAGTAGAATCGAATGGTTTGTCAAGTCCACAGTAAAACTCTAAGATTTTGAATCTGTCCACAAAACCATAAACGTACCTTGTTTGCCATAAAGTGGTAAAAATAGCCTATGCTTCCATACATTTAATACACAAACTGTAAAAGTTGACAAGTATGCAGCCAATGTATAGGTATCAACAATAAAGCATTGTTCTGTGCCTATAAAAACTGTTGGTGCTGGGACTAAATCATTAAGCATTTCACTTGTTTCATCTCCACGCCTTAAATGTTAATTTGTTTAATACATTCTCGTCTAGGGTTTAAGCTCTCTTTTGCTTTATGTTATTTATTTTGGTTGAAAATGATATGTGGTAACTAATGCTACACCTGTGAGGATATGCTGTAAAGGGACTAACGTTAGGCACATGTGGAAGTCTTAAATAGAAAAATCATACTCGCAAACTATGTCAAGATGTGCAGAAGCCGGAAAGAGGAAGCAAAGTTTGAGCAAATCTCATATCCAGCACAGTGGGCGTGAGTGAAATGTATTTACGACAGGAGCTTGGCGATCTTCTGTCGGAGGAAGTCCTTGGCAGGTTCATAATAGTCACGTCGGAGCACTACCATCTCGGGCCAGCGTCGCACAGAACCCAGCACTTCACAGTCTGACTCCAGCACCAAAACAGTTGCCAGCGCAAGGGATAATGCCACGCATAAGAATGACGGCACAAAAACCTGCAGCAAGTTGAAGCGCCGTGGCATGCTGCTATTGGCAGGATGGTGGTGGTGGTGGTGATGGTGATGGGAAGATGATGATGACGATGGGGGTGGGGGTGCTGGAAGAGGGGCAGGCTTACTGCTACCTGCAGCAGGGCTTGGTCGAGGTAAGGGCTTCGACCCACCACTGCCAGAGAGCTCTACCAATTGTGACTCGGATGAAGAATGTTCAAATGAGTCACGGAAGTAGTAGTCGTCAAATGTGTGGGGCTGCCCACCGTCCATGTCCTTGCCTCCTGAAACAATACCAAGAGAGAGTAAGCTCAAATCCCGTTAAGTTATAACTTGCACTGAAATTATACAAATTATATATGGCACATATATAATAAATGGAAAATTAAAATTCTGTGTTACATTCATATGAATTTCTCTATATACTACCATAATCCTGATTCACAATAACCCAAAAACGGTAACAAAAATAGAAACGAAAATGAGAAGCAATGCAGCATACAATATTTTGGTTCACAATAGTCCAGTAACGACAGCTGAAATGCATATCGTTTATCATACCAATCACAAGATGGAAAGTCGATTTTGCACATTGGGATGACGCATGCACTTTTTTTTCTTCTAAAAATGCTTTTATTATTATTATTATTATTATTATTATTATTATTATTATTATTATTAGTTTTTTTTCTCTCTATTTTATTTTATGTTGCTTTAACTTCCTGCCCATATTGCAATGGATCTGTTGGATAACTCTTAGAACGATATGTGGTGGACAGTTAAGCCTCCTAGGTCTCATCCCTGTAACCACCTGCTCCATCACGTGTCACAGAGACCCTAGCGCATAGCTACCGAATATTCTGCTCCATGCCGTGCAGGTGGCATTAGGGTGCCATCCAGTCTAACCGCCGCTCTCACACAGAAAGGTGGACAGTTAGCCTTCTAGATCTCATCCCTAGAAATGCATCTTGCTTCGTGTCCACAGAGACCCCCAGCACAGCACAGTGCCTTATTTACACCATATGCAATACAGCTGTATAGCTCTATAGCAAGTTGTTGTATGGCACTATTACACACGCTACCTTTCATGCGTCTTCCATGTAGTGCTGTGGCACAGCACACAGCATTTCTGTAGTTAAGGCCACAGGTTCGCTTCTCGCATGTAACAAACACTCTTTTCCTTTTGTTAATGTTTAATCAACACATATTGACTACTATTTTTTATATACTCCATTTCATACATGCCATTTGGTAAAGTTCATAACAGAATAGTTATTAAGATGCAAAATATGTGGCATCACAATTTCATCATGATTACATATCTGTATGTTGTTGGATATCAAAGTATGATCTACATGTGTTGTGGTAGCTTGACGACACATTGAACACTGCATAATACACAGTAATGCTTGAGAATATTTTTATTTCCTCTGTGAGGATAAGATATCCTGATGGAATTGTTGAATTCATACAAGATTCTGGACACAAATTCAGGAAACCTGCGATGTTGTAGCTTCTCGTCCATGTTACTACAGGGATTTAATTTCATCTATAGCCCGAAAATGAAGTGCTTAGGGTTCATACACCCGATATTTGTTTATTTTTTTATGTGTTTTAGTTTTAGAAGATAATAGTTTATTTACATTTATTTCTATAGTTATTTAAAACGAGTATTTTAGTAGAAGGATGTCTTTGTGTGCATAGATATGCCTAAAACTTAAAATGCTTAAGTCATATTAATGCAATATTATGTTCTACATATCCAGTCATAAAATTAACAATATAAAAAATAAAATAACTAATGTGAGATTTGGACCAAGGAGCTTGTGGGCGCAAGCGGTACCTTCTGAGGCAGTATTTTATATCACAACATTGTGAATGCCAGAGTGATTGTAATGTAAATTAACATTATTGTATGACAATGATTTGAGATGTTTGTTAATTATAAGCATTGTTAGGAAATAAGTTTACACGGCCTCACTGAAACTGACAATAGGAGTGGATAACAATGAAATGAGGGGTTGAGTTGTTTATCAATTAGAAGAGACAAACAAATGACGTCAGAGTAGCATGCCTTTCTTTAGAAATGGAGGGAATATCTTCCCTAGAGATATGTGTTTGTAATTTTTATTGGCTGATGAAATAGACGCTAATGTTGGCGCGTTTTATTAACTAATAGCAGCTCTGTTATAATGTTTAGGCATATCGGGGTGAGGGAGTATAAATTCTAGAGCCAAAGACAGGTAACGCCCAGTTCAACAGAATCATTCACGAGTTACACGTCACCCAGTTCAACAGAATCATTCACGAGTTACACGTCGCGCAGTTCAACAGAAGTACACGTTACGCAATTCTACAGAATCTCTCGCGTCGTAAAGTTAGTTACAAAAATGTGAAATATGTGAATTAATAATGTGCGGCAATTAAGTAATTGTAGTTACATTCGAAAATATAACAGTTTCAGTCACGCGTGTATCAAGAGTGATTATGTGAAATTAATTAAGTGTGACGGCAATAAAAGTGTAAAAACAAATTCTTTTATCAGTGTTATCTTTTAGTAACAACTCCTTTCCGTTTACACACCCTGTTCAAGAGATATTTGCTCGACTGAGCAATAATAGCTAGCCGGAGGACAAAGAACCCAAAATTCAAAATAGTAAAACAATAACAGGCGCTCAGCAAATAAGATAACACGAACGATACCGCGACACTTCTTAACCTCTCAGCCAATGAAACATTTTTCTGTGTTCTGTTTTCAGTAGCTTAGCATCATGCCGTGAAACATTGTTATAAGATGACCATTGCGCTCACAGGGCAGAAACAATTCTACAGTTCCTGCATGTGTATTGTGAACACAGCTGTTACGAAGGTCACGAAGCCTTCCAATTGTCACATGGAATCTGGGGATGACTTTTTTTTTTGGGGGGGGGGGTCCACGATGTACATCAGATGGTCCAAAGTTACTGAACCTACAAAACAAATCTAAAGTTTACAATGGACACCAAAAAAGATGTGTAGCTCCCATTCCTGGACATAAAAATCCTAATTAAATCAACATTAATTTTGGAATATACATAAACCCACAAGAACAATTACAACTTCATGCAGTTTTCAACAGCTTAGCGTATAAGACTAGTTAACACTGCACTCATCAATACAGAATAAGAATATAGAGCCTTTGTTTGGATGCATGGCCAGCATAACGGGAATTTTCTTGACACCAGGAAGCACACTATTTGCCGGCAGTGTCAGATATTCATACTCATTTAAATTCAAACACATAGATTTCTCATGCAAATTATAACTACAATAACCACGTACCTTCATCATAGAAGATGTCGGAAATGATGTCCTTGTACCACCACACATCTCTCATATCTTTTAAGAAAACTTAAATTAACACTCTTTAATTCTTCTTCTGAAATTGCAGCAATTTGTCTTTTTACATTGTCTTCCAGTACTTCCTAAGTATGCGGTTCTTCTGATGCATTTTATTCCTTAAGATCTCCATAAATAGAAATTTCTTATGTACGATATGGAGGCCCCACTGGTCATAACCATCTACCAATGACTATCTTAATAAAATGTCCTCAATTAAAATATTGCAGTTTTCTGCACTGTTTTGTGTCGCTTGAGGCAGTATTTTAATGCCTAAATGATACTAATTATATTTTTATTAATTAAATTCAATAACAGCCCACCTAGAAAACAATATGTATTATATAATTATTATATAAATTGTATATAAAGTCATTGTAAATACTTATTTTTATTGTATATGTATTTATTAGTGATATGTAAATGTTTATATACTCTAATAGTGCAAAAACTGTGAGAATAATATGTTTTAGGTTGTTAATAATGAGGCGATAATGTAACTTTTGTGACAATAATGTGTCTGGAGTTTTAAAAAAATACTGGTTATGAAACGTAATTTCGCTTACAGTTTGGAATTAGCCAATCAAAAGTAAAGAAAGATTCTTAGTTTGAATACTTAAATTCTATTGGACTAGAATTAGCTAATAAGAGAATGGCATTACCGATGCTAAAGGTTTTTACTGTTGAATCTAGTCAGTCTCGGGCAAGATATTAGACAGAGCAGACGTGAAAGTCACGGGCAAGATGTAGTAAACAGCAGACGTAAGAGTCGCGGACATGTAGTTGTAGAGAGTAGATGTGAAAGTCGTGGGTAAAAATGTTGTAAAGTATAAATGATAAAATTTGTGTTCTCCGCCAAAAATGTATTAAGTGCTCACAGTTTTCTTTTATAAAGTGTTGTGTTTATAAAATGTGCAAATATAAAGTGAAATAAAAAAAGAAGTAAAAATTAAAAAGTAAATTGTGTGGCGTCTTATAATTTGAGTCTTATCACAAACCTACAAGAACTCGTGTTTCTATAGTGCGACTGAAAGCAGCCGAGGCAAATAACTTTAATAATATTACGTAAAAACAAGCATCATCTTCACCATAAAGTTTGGCGTCCTAAAAATCAAACAACATCAAAGTGTATCTCCATTACGTAACCTTAATAATATTTACGTAACCAAAATCCTGGCGCAAAACGTGGGGCTTACAAGAAACATCTCACATCAAAAACATCGCTAAATTGCCTTTCTTCAAATTGGAGTACAACTGTGGGGCAAACCCCTCCAAATAATTTCGTAACCTACTATCTGCAAGTTGAAGAATGATACATTCTTCAAGTTACATGGTCATATTAATAAAACCATGCTTTGTCCATAAAGAAATTAAAAGCAGGATGATCGTTAACATTATCCAACACACGGTAGCCCTAGTTGAACTAGGAAGAGTTGGAAGGAAAGGAATAGTGTTAAAACGCATTATGTAATATTGGAGTAGGATCCAAGCAATGGAGGAAGGAAATATTCTAAAAAACTGTTTAAGGATACAAGAAAAAACAAGATGGTAAAGAAGTTGGTTATCCCAATTAAAGGAAACTGTGAGGGAAGTAGGATTGGGCAAGCAGCCAATATTCAGACGAGGGGACAAAATCTATGGAAAAAAGTGAAATCCAGGGTTGATGGCATTGAGAAACAGGAAATACGAGGGCTGATCAACAAAGACTGAGACTGATTTTTTCCTGTAGCTTCCGTAATAGTTTTGTATCTGTAACATGAATATTTGAAAAGCGCGGGTTTATATGTATAATGTTGGTAGGCGGCAGCACTCTCGTATTGGTAGGTTGGTAGTAATGCTCTATTTTGTAGACTCTACGTGCATTTCGCATACCAGACAATGGAGGTGACGCGAGAGGAGCAGTACAGTGCAATCAAATTCTGTTTTCATTTAAACCATACAGCCACCGAAACTTATGAAAAGCTGAAGCAAGCGTACAGTGAAGATGCACTACCTCGTGCAACAGTGTTTAGGTGGTTCAAGGACTTCAAAGAAGGCTGACTTGTCAGTGTTAAGCAAGGTGGCCTGGTGTTTCGGCTTCTGCTGTGACTGAAGTCAACATCAACACAACTGCTGTGATTGTCCGAGAGGATCGGCGTATAACATTACGTAACCTCAGTGAAGTGTTGAGAATTTCATATGACAGTGTGTTTACAATTATGCACAACCATCTCCATATGACCCGAGTTTGTGCTCGTTGGGTGCCACGTCTGTTGACTCCCGAACAAAAGGCTGTGCGAATGGAGACAAGCCGTGAGGTGCTGCATCTCTTTGCTGATGGAGGGGATGCATGTTTTAAATCGATTATCACCGGTGATGCGTCATCGCTGCATCATTATGATCCTGAAGGAAAACAAGCCAGCACAGTGTGGAAATCGCCAGGTTCTCCAACACCAAAAAAGGCAAAAGTTGTTCCATCTGCAGGGAAAGTGATGGTGATCACATTTTTTGACTGTAATGGAATGATTTACCCGCATGCAGTTCCCCTCATACTACTGTTACAGCAGCATACTACATGTCAGTATTGGCTACACTGAGGAAGCACATTGCAAAGAAACGACCAGAGCTTTCTTGGACTGGGTGGCGACTTCATCATGACAATGCATGGCCTCACGTCGCAAATCAACTCATGCAGTTTCTGGCTCGATTCAACATTACCTGTGTACCACAATCACCTTATAGCCCCGATCTAGCACCCTGTGACTTTTTTTTATTCCCATCACTAAAGGCAAGGGCTTAGGGGTATTCGATTTGAGAACTCTGAAGCAGAGCTCAAGAAAAGTGAGGCGATTCTCAAGGACCTGACAAAGAATGGTCTGTAGCACGTGTTCAAGGACTGGCAGAGACACTATAAAAAGTGCATTGAAGTAGGAGGGGACTACTTTGAAAAAGATCATGTAAACATTTAATTGGAGTAATAAACATCTGTGAAAAAAAAAATCAGTCTCAGTCTTTGTTGATGAGCCCTCGTATATGGTAATTTAAGGGATAAGAGAACCCTGATATACTATCTGAATTTGAAAAAAAGATTGGGAAAGGGAGGGCCTGGCGTGGGCAAGAACAGGAACCATGTTGTTAAGGGGTTTAAAGGTTGCCAAAGAACTGTGCCCACTATGTGGAAGTGTGGAAAAACATTTACGCTGTATAACAGAATGTGCAGAAAGCAAAGTTTGGAGAGAGGAAATATGGAATAGGAAGTGGGATAAATTACATATAGAGATATTGTTTTTAAAACTCTTTGGAAACAATAAGAAAGAATTTTTGAAACAATTAGGTAAATATACAGGGAAGGTAAGAGAGAAATGGTGAGGGAAACTCATTAAAGAAACAGAGGATTATAATAACAGAAGTGATGATATAGGCAAATTATAGATATTGCTACTTTTGGAAAATGTATATAGTAAATTGAAGGATACATATACACAAACAACCAGGGTGTTAAGCGTATATGATCCTATCTCAAGCAACTCCTAGAACAGCATAATTAATGTACGAGAGTTGGAACTTAAATAGTGGCAACTATTTATTTACAGCCGATATTAAAGAGTTACATGTTAGCAACCTTTACTGCCCTTCAATGTAGTGACCAGCATTGTGTATAACCCGTTGCCAGCGACGTGGAAATCGTAGTATACCTTTAGCAGAGCCTGTTCTGTTGATAGTGCGAATGGAGCGGTCTATTGCCTGATGAATCCCTGGAACACTTCTGAAGCGAATGCCACGAACTGGTTCCTTCATCTTTAGAATCAAATCAAAGCCACAAGGACTTAAGTCCGGGGAGTATGGTGGATGGTACAGCACTTCCCAGTCCCATTGACTGAACAAATCAGCCACAGCTTGTGCTTTATACTGACGCTAGGATGACCTGCCCGATGCATGTCTGCCACAGTTTGCCGACCATCGCTGAAGGCTTTTACCCAACGTGTTACTGTTCTGTAAGGCAATGCAGATTCCCCGCAACCCTCTTGAAGACCTTGATGACACTGTCATGCTGTAGGACCTCTGGCACATTCAATCTTGATCCAACTCCGTTGTTCCTGTTTCGAAAACATCATGACAACACTAGGTTAGACCGCTAGCTCACAAGTGACTCTGTTTCTCTTGACTGTGCGCACTGATACGGTAATTTGTAATCACAAATTACTCAGATGTAATTAATGATTGTAATATGAATATGTATTTTTATGTGACATTGATTTCAGAGGTTTATTAATTGTAATTATTATTGGTAAATAATAATATACGGCTTTACTGAAACTGTCAACAATAACGCAATAATGCAGCGATGGGGTGAGTTGTTTATCATTACCGGGAACAAGGAAGTTACGTAATGTTTCGCGCCTTTTCGGTAGAAGCTTCTGGAATGTTTTCCTAAAAGCAATATGTATTCGTGGTTTTCATTGGATATTCAAATAGACGCTAATGTTGGCGCGTTTTATTAGCCAATGGCAGTTCATTTATAATCTTTAGGCGTATCTTGAGGGAAGCGTATAAATAAGCCAGGCCCGAGGTAGCTTGTCCCCCAGTTCTACAAAATTCTCAATACATTACACGTCGGTCCTTCAGTTCATCAAAATTTCGTGTACACTACACATCGTCAGCCAGTCCTTCATTTCGTCAAGTTACGCGCAGCAGAATTACGAGAATTATTATAAAGTATCATACATTTAAAAAATTACATAAAGTTGAAGTATGCGAGTTAAAAGTGATAAATAAGAAGTTATTACAAACAGTTTCAGTTTGGCGAGTATCTAAATCAATTTGTAAAAGTGTTTGTGAACGTGTTCGGCAATAAAAGTTATAAAACCAATTTCTTCGTCAGTATAATTTCTGGATAAAAGATTCCTTTCCGATTCACACCCTGCAAGAGTTAAATGTCGACCTAAACAGCTAGCCGGAGGACAATATACAAAACTTTAAATTCTTTCGGAAACTAATTGATACAAATTGCTACGCCAGAGGGAGCTACGAACCAAACAAGGAGTGACGTCACAAGATGGCAACGCGTGAAGTAAACACACAACATTATTTGTAATACCGTTACAAATTGGCTTCCAAACGTGGTGCTATAATAATGGCAAAACATTATAACATTTCCGTCGCATAATTGGCTCCACAACGTGGGGCTCGACAACAAAAAGACATTACGTAAAGCAAGTTCTCTCGCAAATACGCGTGAAGTAAAAACATAATATTTGCTATCGCATAATTGGCACCCAGGACGTGGGGCGAGATGACCAGGAAAGGAACAAGAATAACCAGGAAAGTAGAATGAATGGAGCAGTGAAATGATCTACAAGACGCAGATTCCAGAAACAATAAAAGGAACGACAGACTACATGGATGATTGGACATCGTAATTCCGAGATTACAAGGCAACGAGACGACGTAGATTCATCACAACACAACGCAGAAGCGACATACAAATCTAGGAGAATGGGGCAGAACGCTGGACATTAAAGTAACAGCAACATACAGCATCAAAAAGGTAAACCAATTTAAATGTTCCTTAGGAGTGGTAGGATAATAAAAACAATGGCTGCTAGTAATACAGAAGAAATAATTATGGAGGGAGATAGTGTAACAGTTAGCTGTGATCCAATACAAATTACAGAAAGAAGCCCAGACTTTTTAGGATTTGAGGATGAAAATGTTAGTACAGAAAATAGCCCAGATTTTTTAGGATTTGAAGATGAAAATGTTAGTGCAGAAGGTGAGAATAGAATAGCAGGAAATGTTAATCTTGATACTATTATGATTATGGAAATGCTGAGAAATATGAGAGCAGATATGAAAAAGACTAATGAGAATATGGAAAAGAATAAGAGGGAATTAAGGGAAGAATTAAGGGAAGATTTTAGTAAGAAAATAGATCAAAACAGGGAAGATATGCAAAAGAATAATGAGAAATTAGAAAAGAAAATAGATCAAAATAGGGAAGATATTAGTAAGAGTATTACAGATCAATTAAGGGAAGATATGCAAAAGAGTCATAGGGAATTAAGGGAAGATATTGGTAAGAGCTTAGAACAAAACAGGAAATCAATTGAAAGTATTGGTAGGAGGAATGAGAAATTAGAGCAAACAGTAGATCAAAGCAGTGAAGAAATTGAAAAGAAAGATGTAAATTTAAATAGTAGTATGCCAAAAATGAGAGATGAAAATGAGGAAGTAATAGTAAGTGAGATAGGAGAAGTTTCAAAGAAAATGTTAGACATGAACAGGGAAAGAGATAACAAAGAAAGTGAGGTTAATACTAAAAATGAACATGTTGATTTAGAAGGTACAGAGTCAGATAGTAGAATGAGTAACATTGCAAGTGAGATAAGAGAGATAAATGAGGTTAGGAATGTAGATGTAAATCAGGCGCAGGTTAATTTCAGAGGGGAAATATCAGAAATACAGAATGAGACAGTAATGCAAAGAAATAAATTGTACCAAGATGTTCAAATTGAAAACTCCAGTCCAGTACAGTTTAGTACAGATTTGTCAAAGTACTTTCAAAGTAAAGAGATAGTAGAAGAATTGAAAGTGACAGTTGTTAAAAGATATGTAGTTCAAGAAACTGTAGATTGTTTTCAAATGTTATCAGGGAATGAAATTTCATATGAATACAAGAGGTTATTCATGAACAAAAATTTGAAGGTTAGGTTACGGCTACGAGTAATGTTTAGCCACCGACAATTTGATCCAGGAGGGTAAATAGCAATGAGATGTAAAGTAAATGCTGGATAGTTAAAGATGACTTGCAGAGAAATGTATTGGAACGTAAGAGGGTTAAATAAATATATATGTCATTTGAAAAGAGAAATAAATTATAAAATAAAAAAAAGAGAAATGTTTAAAAAAAAAAAAAAGAATTAAATTTTTAGTAACTGTAACAACATTTGAAAATTAAGAATGCAAAGATTGAAATATGATATTAGATTAAAAGTACGTAAATACAATTCCAAGAACATTGTTAAAATAAAGTACAAAATAACAAAAAAAGGGTAAAAATAATTAAAAAACAAATACTTATGTAGCAAACAGAAAAGGTGAAACATTGCCTAGATTTAAGAGATTTAAATATTTGTGAGGAGGGTGAATATTTTGGTAAAAATGTTAAACAATTACAAAAATCTTAAATGTATAAATTTTTGTCAACAACTTAAGAAAGTAAACAATTTGGTAGCAGTGATTAAATAATTTAGGGTAAAGTATTTGCTATAAAAAAAAAATTTGATGTCAGATGAATATCTAAATTAATTAAACCAGAGCCAGTAAGTAGTGGCGAGATAGGGGAAAAACATGTCGTGTGTTAAATGCGTGTGAAGTGTTAAGTGAAAGTGATAACGTGTGTTCCAAGATTTAGGAGACTAAAAACACAATTTTAAAATTTCTAAACAAGTTATAAATATTTATAATTATGTTTCTAGTGGGGCATATGATACGGTAATTTGTAATCACAAATTACTCAGATGTAATTAATGATTGTAATATGAATATGTATTTTTATGTGACATTGATTTCAGAGGTTTATTAATTGTAATTATTATTGGTAAATAATAATATACGGCTTTACTGAAACTGTCAACAATAACGCAATAATGCAGCGATGGGGTGAGTTGTTTATCATTACCGGGAACAAGGAAGTTACGTAATGTTTCGCGCCTTTTCGGTAGAAGCTTCTGGAATGTTTTCCTAAAAGCAATATGTATTCGTGGTTTTCATTGGATATTCAAATAGACACTAATGTTGGCGCGTTTTATTAGCCAATGGCAGTTCATTTATAATCTTTAGGCGTATCTTGAGGCAAGCGTATAAATAAGCCAGGCCCGAGGTAGCTTGTCCCCCAGTTCTACAAAATTCTCAATACATTACACGTCGGTCCTTCAGTTCATCAAAATTTCGTGTACACTACACATCGTCAGCCAGTCCTTCATTTCGTCAAGTTACGCGCAGCAGAATTACGAGAATTATTATAAAGTATTATACATTTAAAAAATTACATAAAGTTGAAGTATGCGAGTTAAAAGTGATAAATAAGAAGTTATTACAAACAGTTTCAGTTTGGCGAGTATCTAAATCAATTTGTAAAAGTGTTTGTGAACGTGTTCGGCAATAAAAGTTATAAAACCAATTTCTTCATCAGTATCATTTCTGGATAAAGGATTCCTTTCCGATTCACACCCTGCAAGAGATACAAGTTCTACCAAGAAAAGATGATAGCTAGCCGGAGGACAATATACAAAACTTTAAATTCTTTCGGAAACTAATTGATACAAATTGCTACGCCAGATGGAGCTACGAACCAGACAAAGGAGTGACGTCACAAGATGGCAACGCGTGAAGTAAAGCAGCACAACATATGATCTACAAGTTCTAATAACTTACGCTATAAATATTACGTAAGAAACATTTCCGTCGCATAATTGGCTTCCAAACGTGGTGCTACAATAATGTTAAACACATCAAACTTAATACCGCATCAAATTGGCTTCCACAACGTGGGGCTAACTAACAAATACAAAACACACATATTACGTAAGCATCTTCCGCATCATAATGCAGGTGAAGTGGGAAGAGAGAGTCCATTTGCTCTGAGGTAAGGTAGGTATGTAACTAATGTGTGCTATCAGCGACAATATTAGATTCTGTTACATAGCGTCTCTACAGCAGTGTTGCCACTATTTAAGTTCCAACCCTCGTATTAGTATCTAGATAGTAGGAAAGGAAAATATAAATTATAAAATAAATGTGTAATAAAATAATTATATATATGAATATAAAAAAGGCAGATGATTTTAATAAATAAAAAGGTAAATGAAGGAAATATATTTATTACTGAATATCAGTATGTAACCGCTGAATACCAGTGGAATATGTTTTAGTTTTGTAGTAAATTTTGTTAGTTAAACAGCTGGATCCCAGTTGCTTTTATGCTGGTTATTAGTAGTAGCAAGATAATTGAATGAATTATGTATGTATCTAAATATGAGGCACTATTTTTAACACTTAAATGATTTCAGCCTAATTATATAATGTAAATTCAATAACAGCCCACCTTGAAGCAATATGTGTATGTAACAATATATGAAAAGTGTATGTAACAGTCATTGTATATGTTTGTATTATTGTATCCATGTGTAATAATGTTATGTGAATGTATTATGTAATTTAATAATGTAGGAGCTCTGAGAATAATAGGTTAAAAGTTGCTAACAATGAGATAACAATGAGGTAACCTTGAGGCAATAATGAGTTTGAGAGTTTAAATGTTACTTGTGATTCTTGGAAGCATTAATGTAATTTTAGTGACAGTTTATAAAAGTAGCCAATCAACAACCAGAAAAAGCTTTAGTTAAATGAAGGTATTCTATTGGATTAGGACTAGCCAATCACAGACTTGAAATACAGAAATTTACAAGTTTAAGCACTAAAAGTCTTGTCAGTTGCTTGCAGACAGCATTACTAACCAGACGCAAAAAGTGTCCTCAAGAAATTTAATACGTATTTGTGTGAGACGAAAATAGTTTTACGTGTTAAAAAGTGCAAGTAATTAATTAAAGAATCTCACAGCTCTCTATATCAGTGAAGTGTTATTTAAAACGTGTCAAGTATTAATAAAAGGAGTAAAGTAAAATTATAATCTGTGTAAGGCTACATTCTTGTCGCACCAAAACCCTACAAAGAGAAACATGTCTCTAACAATAATACTGACGCAGCTGAGGCAAACATAAATATATAATATTTAAAGAAACAGTCAAATTACAAAGTTATTAATATTTTTAAACATTGGGACAAATAAGCTTCTTCAAATATATGGAGAAATAAATAAATATATCTATCTATTATTATAGATTATCCAACACCTAACTGCAGAAATTAACTCTACTACTCGCATATTTGCATGGTTGCAATTCTTGAACTACAGTTACCTTAATTTTAAAGGTTTAAAAGCCGAGATTTGTGAAATTCCTGATTCCTGTGCAAGCTTTCTTGGAGATTTCTTTGACTTCATTCTAACTTTTCTCCGATGTCATCAAATCCTTTGTAAGAACATGGTGATTTACTTTTGGTTTCTTATCAAGAATACATCCTGTTTCCGTAAATTTATTCACAAGATAACGAATATTTCTTTGTGAGGCACACGAACCACTGTGAATTTGTTTGTAAATCGGCATTTCACTTCCCTATAAGAATTGGTTGTCACTAGGAATCATAACATGAACATTCTGTGTGCTAAAGTATATAGACTTTTTGGCATTACAACAGCACTAATGCACTAGAACAGCAAAACACATGTTCTCACAATGTACCAACATCTGTACAGCACACATTTCGTGTCAGCAACGGATTAGCTGGAGAGGGAACAGAACTGGTTAGAAACAGTGCAGTGCAGGGCAAGCAATTCCCCATAATACGGCCACACGTCCAAACAAAGGTTCTGTAGAATTAACATATATAATGAACATGTAATAAGGGTGTAGAATATACAGAAATTTATTTACAGCAATACATATTTGGTGTAAAACATGTTGAATTCTTGGTATAAAATATGGGCCATGGGGCACACATTCACTTATCTCCTATTTTCATTTCTGAAAGTTGGCAAACCTAAGAAAGACAAAAGCAATGCAGTAAATGGATACATATGGTGCAGGTGCAATTTTCCATTTAACTATCCTTACCTTCACCATTAACCAGTGGCTGATTGGGTGGTGACTGTTCATTATCCTTGATTACTTCTGCAATTTGCGCTTCCTCACGTTCATGTCTTAGAAAGGCGTCAACAACGTCTCTGTCTGATTTTTAAAGGGAAGAAAAAGAATCCAAAAATGAAAACATAACACACAGCGACTCAAGCAAACAAATTAAATTAAGTGAAAAAGCACATAAAAGAACTTATAGATAATGCGTGCTCTAACACCAATCTGTACATCTGCTGGGGTTCTGCATGCTGTTGGGAGTTACCTGCTTGGCTGCCCTGCTGAGCACCTGCTCGCTTGTTGGACAACTCCTGATCCTCGCTAACAGTTTCCAACAGAGGCAAGGTGTTATCCGGACAGTAAGGTGAAGACAGTGGAGTGTCTGCCATAAGTCCCCCACCACCACCTCCATCCAGACGCGAGTCTGACAAGGGAGCCGAATGGTTTGCCCTTGGAAGACTCCCATATCCTGCAAGTTTAAAACAAAACGTGACAATACCTTATTGGTAATAGCAACCAGGTACAATTTTTTGTGAGTAAAAGTTTACACTTTTTACCACTTTGTGATACTTCTAGAGTTATAAGCTTTGATTTTTCTGGAAAAAAATGCTCCATCAGCAAGTATCAGTGCACTACTGATACCTCCACGTTCACATTGAGGATCAAACATAACACAGAGACAAGCAACAGCTAGCTGTAGTAATAGCACAGCCATTAGTGTGCAAGGGCCAGTGATACCTACACTTTGAGGCAGTATTTTAATACTGAATAATTTCAATTGTAATTTAAAATAGGTAAATTCAATAACAGCCCGCCTTGAAACAATATGTATGTAATAATTATTTTAATTGTACGTAACAGTCATTTCAAATGCTTATTTTTATTGTAAACATATTTTATTAATGTTATATAAATACTTTATATACTCTAATAATGCAAGAGCTGTGAGAATAGTAAGTTTTAGGTTGCTAACAATGAGTAATAATGAGGTAATTGTGGCAATAATGTGTTTGGAATTTGAAAATGTACTGGTCATGATTACAGCGATAATGACGTAGTTTCAGTGACAGTTTTAAAATTAGCCAATCAACAGCAAAGAAAAGTTTTAAGTTGAATGCAGAAATTCTATTGGACTAGAATTAGCCAATCAGAGACTTGCATTACTGAAGCTTATGATTTTGACCATTGAGGTTATTCAGTTCCTGGCAAGACGTGGTAGTGTAAAGATGGAAAAATGTGTTCTCTACAGGTGATTAGTAAAACCAGATATACGTGCTAAGTGAATGCATAAAAGTTTCTCACAGTTCTTTTAAAAGTGTAGTGGTTTATAAATATGTGCAAGAAGTTAAAATAAAAGTGAAAATTTAAAAGTATAATTATGTGACGTCTACAATAATTGTCATTACCACGCCTTACCCAAGATAAATAACTAAATTAAGACTGACGCAGCCGAGGCAGATTCAAACCATAATAATATGTAAGCATTAAATTCAAACCGATGCTCAAAGCAACTATTAATACATAACAACTCTTCAAGTTACGTATTTATTACGTAACCAGCATCAATAAAGCATCTTCCAACTACCAACTAAATATCTTCTTCAACTTTCATATGGAATATCATACATATCAGACAGACAGTTAGCTCACATAGCTAACAACAGTTAGCTATGTGAGGTGGTATCCAAAATATTCTGGACTGATGCTGCCATCTGGTCAAAAACTTACTTTGAGACTAATGACCACCGTCACCCTTGAAGTAGTTCCCTTCCACACGTATACACTGTCCCAGCGATTCTGCCATTTTCCAAACGCATCCTGGAAGTCATGTTCTTTGAGGGTGTTTAGCACAGACAGTGTTTCTTCTTGAATCCTCTCAATTGTGCTGAACTGACATCCTTTCAACTTGATTTTCAGTTTGGGGAGTAGAGCAAAGTCACAGGGTGCCAAATCAGGCAAGTACGGTGGGTGGGGGACAATTGCTGTGTTGTTTTTCATCAAAAAGCTGCTGGTGAACAAGGAACTGTGACAGGGCACATTATCGTGATGCAACATCCAGTTCCCTTGTTGCCAAAATTCGGGCCGCTAACTCCGCACAATTTCACGGAGTCGTCGAAAATGTCACAGCAATACGTGGAATTCACTGTTTGATTTGGTGGGACAAATTCTTTGTGCACAATCCCCTTGGTACCAAAGAAAACAAGGAGCATACAGCTTGTGCAGCTGATGGGCCTACTGGTGTGAGCATCATTTTCAATAGCTGTACGGCCGGCCCTGAACCAAGCATGGCACTCACACACACGTGTACAGCTCATGCTTTGTCCCCCAAACACTTTGTTGAATCACTGCAACGGTCTCCGCAGCATTTTTCCCGAGATTTGCACACTCTCTGTTCTACACTTGGATCCATCGTAAAATTGCCACACAATACACACAGAGTATCATGAAAAGTATTACAAAATCTTGACACATCTACCCAGCTGCATGAAACTTTAAACACTCACTCACCATATGTGCTAGTATTGCCACCTAGCGGTACAAAACTCTACTGCAACTACTGTTGAGATAGCAGCACCATTCCTGAATATTTTGGATACCACCTCATAGTAACAGCATAGCCATTATTCTGTATTCACTCTTAGGTTGATCCGTGTCAAAACAAACCACAGGTGACCAGTGCACTGTTATAATGTATCCTTCCGCCATTTGCGCTAGAAATACTGTCACACTTTCAGACCATGTGGCACTGTTACGCGAATTGCATTCTTCTCAGAATCATTACATTCTTGCATCGCATATTTCATATGCTTTCTTGTTTTTTTTCCGGGTGTAACCACTTTTCCCGTTTCAGATTTTTCTTCACAAGCACTGTTTATACTTGTACTCGAAACACCGGTGAACTCAGAGGTTAATTTCAATATTTCTTTCGCCGAAAGTGTTGGATATTTCTCACATTTGGATATTTATAACTTATAATACAGATTCAACACTTGTTTTTTCACAACTAGTCAATGGTTTGTGTGGCTAATGCTTTATGTAATTCGACGAAACCACAAGAGCGAATTCACCGTCCGCCATAATACTAAACAGAACTGCTTGTTTCTGGTTGTAAACAATATTCTGTGCCTAACCGGATGTCAGGTGACTCATACGAATTGCATCATGGAACTTGTAGCTCTGTTTTACGGTATAAATCAGCGTTAAATAAAACCTTAGGTATTTGTATACAATATTATACTATTTGAGAATAAATTCATTCTAAAATTAAGATTATTAGCATGGGACTACTTTTCTGCGCGTATGGCTACCGTGTTGTACCACGGTGCACTGACCACGTGGGTTTGTTTTGCCACGTATCAACCTAAGAGTGAATACAGTTTAGTGTGCAAGGGCCAGTGATACATGGAATATCATACATATCAGAGAGACAAACAACAGTTAGCTGTAGTAATAGCATAGTCATTAGCATGCATGACTGTCAATCTGGTGGTGCTGGGTTCAAACAAACCCTGTATAAGCAATTAATATATTATTTTTTTTTTCAAAATAGATGAAATGAATTTTAATATCCAGCATTTCTTTCAACGTTTAAGCACATTGTAAGGCATTCATATGAAATATTTGAATAAAGCATAGCCGCAATTACATGCAAGTAGCAGCAACTTGAAGGTTGCTGGCTAATTATTGATTTTGGTCTATTGCAAACAACCATGAGCTCAAAAGACCTTAACTGTCCTAAGTACCTAACACTTCTCTGTAACCCCTGAAAGTTTGTGCATTGGTTTCTGTAACACTGTGTAAATATTATCTGACGTTGTCTATTGCTATAATAAGCTTAATAACAAAATAATTATTTATTTTTTGTGATTACAGAGAAAACATTTGGAATCATGTTTCTGTAGCAGAGAGCATGCAAAAGTAATAAACACTCCCTTACTAATCTCACCCAGTTCGGATCCGACAGGTGTAGATGGTGTGGCAGGCACAGAAGAAGCTTTGCGACGCAAGCTTGAAGACCGCAGATTGCGATTAATGGCAGGCTCTTCTCTCCTTAGTGGTCCAATGTCTTCAAGTATTTCCTTCTCTACTCGACCAGAATATCGAAATTTGGTCCCCCACGAGAAGAAGCTGCCACCTGTGACCACAGTAGGTGCCTCCGAACTCGACGGTAACCTATAAAGGACAAACATTTGAATGTTTATTTATTTACTGTGGTGAACTTGGTGACAGCCGATGTAAAATAATTTAAAAAAATAAAATGAGTCTATTTTTGGGACACTTAAGGCCGGTTTCACCAACCGATGTTAAAAATACTTTAACATCTTGTTTGTTAACAAGGTGTTCAAAGTTTAATGTAAGGTTAAAACTTTTGCGTTTCATCAGCTTTTACAGCAAACTGTTAGCTAATATTTTGTTAATGTCAAAGACAACTACAAATGCTACCTTTCGAGAAGGCGGTGGCCGAGCTACACTGCTTCTGAATGTACTCCAATGTACTTTTGTCTACGTATCGCTGCACTCTCTGTGTCAGTAGTCAACAACTATTTACATTCATGGCAATGGCCATGTATGTTCCCGATTGAGGTCAGAATCACATGTCAACTGAAATAAATGTTTCACCGTATGAAACGTGTTAATTAACATCTGGTTAATAAGTATAGACATATTATCAAGTATGAAAAAGCTGACATTCTTACATTAAAGTATAAGATTGCAGCCTGGGACAAAATCCACGAGTAATTTAATTGGAATGAACGCGTTTCTCTTAAGTCCAGTAAACAACTACGACAATTTTATGCTAACATAAAATGCAGCATCAGAAACGTTAGGTGCGAAGAGCGTTTAACATGGTTTAAAACTGGTGGTGGACACTGCATTGAAACTAAAGTGGACAAAAATGTGTTATCCGATTAATCAAACAGGCCGAAAAAAATACTGCTTGCTTCTTGAAGCTATTGCTTTGTAAACCTTCAGGATAAACCCACAAACGGTAGCTTTGGAAATGCCAACATTATCACCCACCAAGTAAATTGAGGCAGTATTTTAATACCTGAATAATTTCAATTGTAATTTAAAATAGGTAAATTCAATAACAGCCTGCCTTGAAACAATATGTATATAATAATTATTTAAATTGTATGTAACAGTCATTGCATATGCTCATTTTTATTGTACACATATTTTAATAATGTTATGTGAATACTTTACATACTCTAATAATGCAAGAACTGTGAGAATAATAAGTTTTAGGTTGCTAACAATGAGTAATAATGAGGTAATTGTAGCAATAATGTGTTTGGAATTTGAAATGTACTGGTCATGATTAGAGCGACGATGACGTAGTTTCAGTGACAGTTTTAAAATTAGCCAATCAACAGCAAAGAAAAGGTTTAAATTAAATGCAGATATTCTATTGGACTAAAATTAGCCAATCAGAGACTTGCAATACCGACGCTATGGGTTTTGACCGTTGAGGTTCTTTAGTTCCTGGCAAGACGTGGTAGTGTGTAGATGGGAAAATGTGTTCTCAACGGGCGTTTAGTAAACACAGATATACGCGTTAAGTGAATGTATAAAAGTTTCTCACAGTTCTTTAAAAAAAAGTGTACTGGTTTATAAATATGTGCAAGAATTTAAATAAAAGAAGTGAAATTTAAAAGTTTAATTCTGTGATGTTTTACAATTATTGTCATACCGCACCCTACCCAAGAAACATGACTCTAAAGTAAGACTGACGCAGCTGAGGCAAATTCAAACTAATATTACGTAAGCATTAAATTCAAACTGACGTCCAAAGAGTGTTACAAGCTACATAAAACAACAGTTAAACAACATAACTTTCTTTAAGTTTATATAATATAATACGTGAGCCAACCTTCTCAAATTAGCGCACATACGTGGAGCTAACTCAAAACATCTACAAACATTATCTACTTCAAAATGAAAAATGTTAGCAGCATAAAATCTAAGTACCTAATTAACATTTGTAGCATACAAGAATGAGGCATGCTTCTGTTGGTGGTATTATAACCTCCCATATTTTCCATAAAAACCATGCCCATGACCCCTTGGACAGTCTATATTGCTTCAAAAATTACTGCTTTTGCAGGGTTTCAGATTTATTATGACGTATGACTGCTCTTCTATTGGGAATGTCATTCAAAAATGGCAATTGTAGCAAACTCACATCAACAGCTTGGTTTGCGGCAGCCATTTTCCAATTTCTAACATTTGTTAAATGCCTTAACACACGGGTATGGGGATGTTAACTTAACACCGACTTTAACACATTGTTAAAGTTAACATTGTTTGATTAAACAGAATTTGTGTTAACTTCAGTGTTAAATCATTTTAACATTGTGTTAAAATTTAGCATCTGTTGTTGAACCTGGCCCTTACTTGTACAATTTTTGAAAACTAGTTTCTGGAACTCTTGCTCCCCCTCATAATTTCTGGATCAATTGCTGGTGATTTCCTATATTATAGTTTTCTTCTTCCCTGGTGGCAGTTGGAGGAAGCTCTTCATTAACCCTTATTGCCAAAATTACTTGTTACATATGCCACTCTTCTTCTAATTCCCAAACCGGCTATTACATCCCTTTCACCAGCACAACAACTTAAGCGACTTAAATAGCCATGATCGTTAGTGGGATACAAACTGGACTGGCCATCCATTCAAAGACAAACATCATGAGTTTGATTCCCAGAGACTGCAGTCAAATGTGCCTGTGTCAAAGGAAGGGGAGCGCTCAAGTAAAATAACCAGTGTAATGATATGCTTCAAAGCTGATGGGATTACATTTGACTGCAGTTGCATGGATTTTGCTCTTTGTTATTAAAAAAAATTTCTGATGTGTTACACTCACATGACTTTCTCTACTCTTGTACAAACGCTTATTCTCCATATGCTTCATGTTAATCGAGATATCGAGATGTTAATCTTATTGCTAATTTTCTTGTAGATACCAGGGGAATTGGTAGGTTTTAAGCTAGTCAAATATTTCAAGAGCTGGTTGCCATGTGCAGAATTCCATTCTCTTTGCATTACCAGGACAAAAAAAAATGAATAACGAGTTTCAGAAAAAGTGTATTGGAAAATTTAAGGGAATAACAAGCAATATCTTGAAGATGGTTCACTCAACAAAAAAAATGTATATGACATAAATTGTGTATTTTAATGTGATCTACATTTTTTGTGTAGTAAAATTTTGTCTATCTCTTATGGTTTACCAGTTATGCAAAAGTTGTTCACAATGAAGAATACTTTTGGAGACATTCCCAGAAAATTCAAGATATACATTTTATTTGTCATGAAAATATCTTAAACATATGATATTTTAATCAAAATCGTTAGAGCCGTTTTTGAGAAAATTAAAATTTTCGAAAAATCTTCCATGTAAAGGGTAATCTGGGGTGGGGGGATTTTCTTGAAAACCTTTGTGTCGCATCCTTGGAAGATACTGAACCTAAATACCAAGTTTGGTGTTTATCCGACTGTTCGTTTCTGAGTTATGCTGTTCACAGACAGACACACACACACGGACATGTTTCCAAAAATGCTTTTTTTTGGATTCAGGGGATCTCAAAACATATATTTCCGGTGAAATCTCGGTATCAAATACTTCCCCTACTTACTATATGTAGTAGAGAAAGTATTGTATTCCACCCAAAAATTCGATACCAAGATTTCACCGGAAATATATGTTTTGAGACCCCCTGAATCCAAAAAAAGCATTTTTGAAAACATGTCCGTGTGTGAGTTTGTGTGTGTGTCTGTGAACAGCATAACTCAGAAACAAACAGTCGGATAAACACCAAACTTGGTATTTAGGTTCAGTATCTTCCAGAGATGCGACACGAAGGTTTTCAAGAAAATCCCCCCACCCCAGAGTACCCTTTACATGGAACAATCCCCGTACCATAGACAAGCCTAAGGGCAATATAAAAACAGAAATTATGAAGATTACGAAAGAAATTAAGCATGTGGATGGAAATTTCATCCAAAGAAACCAAAAATGTTTTCATGCAGATGGACACCACTTATAACAAGGCTAATACTCATTATTTATTGTAAATCTCTATCACTTGTTGTAAGTAATGCGGGGGTTATGGAACAAAAAACTAGATAGTGTGCACACATGCGATCCATGGCCTAGCCATAAAACGATCACACTGTAAACACAGGAAAACACTTGCAGTCCATCCAGAAATGACGATGGGGGCAACAGCTCCTGAAACTAGTTTTCAAAAGCTATACAAATAAGTGATGTAGTGTCCCAAAATATTGACTCATTTTATTTTTCAAAATTACATACATGAATGAGTAACAACTTACGTAAAGAAAAGCATCTGCTCTATCGCACAGCGCCAAACATGTCGACATGCAGCACCTGTTGGGCACTTAAAGCCAACTGTGTGTTTCTTCTGCAAAATAAAAGTAGTTTCAATTATAGTGATCATGATTATCTGTGGCAAATTTATTTTTAGGTACAATGAACATTCCTGTGAACATATAGTCAATTAACAATGTACTAATACTCTTCAAGCATACCACCAGAGGGAGTTGATGTAATTTTTATTCATCTCAGAGAAAAGGTGTTATTGTAATTTTGCCTTACAAAATAATTAAATTAACATTCTGCATAAAAACTTAGGCAAAAAGAAATATAGGGTTATTCAAAAAGAAGGAATGGATTTTAAATACTAATTTGTAATGAACAACAATAGATAGTGACACATGCGATATTACACTGGATAGAGGAGAATTCAAAGTTTTAAGCTCCACTTATTAGTTCCATTCAGCGTCTATAGTGGTGCTGCAGTTTGTTTATAAGAAAATCCATTAAGTTCAACAAATAGCCGCTTTGTTACAAATAGATTTACAATTGTTACACAAAATTTGTAGAAGATGGTTGCATATACAAAGGGAAAAGCACTGGTTGTCCTTGCATAACAAATGATGCTCATGTTGAATGCCTAAAATAAAACTTTGAACTTTTCTCTATCCAGAGGTGTATTGTATGTGTCTCTGTCTATTGTTGTTCATTAGAAATACAGATTTAAACTCTGCTCCCTCTTTTTGAATAACCCTGTATTTTAAAGGCTTGTTCACAATAACCTGAGAACCAAAACCAGAACACAAATGAGAATGAGAAGCAAAACAGCATACAACATTTTGGTTGACAATATCCCAGGAACAAGACCTGGAATGCATATCGATGACCATATTGACAGCAAAATGGAAACTGATTATGTGCATTAGGACCTCATTTATTTATAACTGACCAATGATATGTTTTTTTTGGCCTATTTGCAATTCAGCCAACATAATGTAGCTTAACCGATGTCAAAATTTGGTAGACTAGACCTTTATCTAAATGCAGACCCATTACTATTTCCAATTCCTCTAGTCCTACCTACCACGGCATTCCTTTATTATAGTTGGCACCAATCAAGAAAGGGATTGACAGTTACTAACCACGTGGTGGGAAGCTTTAAATGAATGAGAGGGGATGGATATGTCATAGTGGTCATCATAGCAACGTTTATAAAGACCAATTACAACTAAGATGTTTCTATAGCAATGATAGATGCAATAAACCTTGTTGCCAATATTAATATTGTAACACGTGATCAGCATGACGTGCCTGGCGAGCAGCCATTACAGTAACATGAACTGCACGTCTTACCTTCTGCTGTCGCTGCAGTTATAAACAACACTTCCTGGACAATCTCCTCTTAGAGTATCCCCCACAGTGATGAATATGATGTGTTATATGTCCAACAGATGTCACACTGTACCATGCGCTAGCTCAACAGATGTCACTGTATGTCATACGCTTATGCTGCCAACATATGAAAAATTAATGCTGCCAAAGCACCGCGACTGCGGAAACGACCACAGAGAGTAGCCGAGGGATCTTATACACCTTAGGCTTATGAATTCACGGAAGTTTAGGTTAGGTTTTTTTATATAAGTTTACGTAAGAACGTAGGTTTTCGCGGCCGGTGTCACAATTATAACTAATATGATTTTCCGGGCTGTTATGCCGTGGTCTGCTGAAGAAAGATTTCCCAGACGTTTCGTCCACAACTGCGGTAGACATCTTCAGTGGCGCGGACGAAGTCTTCTCGGTGAAAGTATCGCAGCGTCTGATGCGTTGGCCGTTAGTGCCGCTCTCTTTATAGTGTGGGCGCTCTCTGCTGATTGGCCCGCTGGTATGAGGGGGCTGGCGCCGGCTGTGTTGTTGCTCTCTTCTGATTGGCTCGCAGTGTTTTTCGGTTTTGTATGACCTTTCTTGTTTTTGATGACTAGATGCCAGTTACTGTTGAGTTTCAATGCTTCTTCTTTCCTACTGAAATTATTGGGCTACAACCCGGCTACAACGCGAAGCAATAGAGATTTATAAACATCCCAATAATTTCAATAGGAAAGAAGAAGCATTGAAACTCAACAGTAACTGGCATCTAGTCATCAAAAACAAGAAAGGTCATACAAAACCGAAAAACACTGCGAGCCAATCAGAAGAGAGCAACAACACAGCCGGCGCCAGCCCCCTCATACCAGCGGGCCAATCAGCAGAGAGCGGCACTAACGGACAACGCATCAGACGCTGCGATACTTTCACCGAGAAGACTTCGTCCGCGCCACTGAAGATGTCCACCGCAGTTGTGGACGAAACGTCTGGGAAATCTTTCTTCAGCAGACCACGGCATAACAGCCCGGAAAATCATATTAGTTATAATTATATAAGTTTACGTTTCTGAATTCACGGAAGGTTAGGTTTAGGTTAGTTTTTTTTATATAAGCTTAGGTTTCTGATTTACTTTTATATATATATATATATATATATATATATATATAGCCTTGTTTTAAGTTGTTACTAGTGGTTACATCAAAGCACACTCGCTTCGCTCGCTGTGCTCCTAAGCTTAGGTTTCTGAATTCATGGAAGGTTAGGTTAGGTTTAGTTTTTTTTTTTATGTAAGCTTGCGTTAACTATCTACCACTGTTGCAGTAAAGGAACTTCTTTATTTAATGGAAATAACATATTAATATAACAAACTTTCACAAAAAGAATACAAAAATTACAATTTTGGTGGATAATCTTTCTTACTATGAATCCATTGCATTTTTTTCAGCGGAAACAAACGAAGAAGAAGAAGAAGAAGAAGAAGAAAAAAAGAAGTAGAAATAGCGGTAACAACAGCGCATCGCATTTTTAGTGGATTTTACATTTTCATTTAGGTTGGCAGTACCCACTTTGCATGTGATTTATCAGAAAAATGGCTACGTTTGTTGTGTTCCTGATGCAGTTTGCCTATATAAGTAAAAACACCTAAAACGGGGGCACAAGATATAGAAGAGACCACATCATGTTCTAAACTCACTCCTAAGGTAATTTATTGGCTTTCCTTTTGATTTTATAAGCATTTTCAACGGGGATACTCTAAGAGGAGATTTGCCCACTTCCTTTAGCCACACTTAATGTATTTGCATCAGTTTAGAGATTGCCTTGTACTGGCGAGTTATTTTGCATCATCCTATTTGTATGGTTTGCTTTCAGTTTACGTGTGTTTGTGAGTATTTGCAATTGTATTAACACTTTTAATGGATTTAATATCCAAAAATAGTGACAAAGACAGCGAGCCAAGCGCAAAACCGAGCATGCGCAGTAACCGAATAAAACTATATTTGGTAAAGGTATCCCAATTAAAGGACCCAATAAAGGACAAGCGCGGGAAACAATATGCTCTGTAAGAGAATCAGCAGCATTTTTCCATTAAAATAAGTATCAATATTTCACAGGTATGTCTCTCTTGTTAACGCAGATCTTTACACTGGTATATTCTTGCACGTGCTATCCTTTGATTGTAGATTCATTATTTTATAATTGTCTTCATATACGAATATAAACAATACCCACCCTACAATGCAGGCGCAACCTAATCGCCTTCTAACGCACTCTCCATGTGGTCGCGATAAGCAACAACGTCACCTCTCTTTCTCTGCGAAATGTCAATCCCTTTCTTCTTTGACAGCAAGTATACTAACATACATTAAAACTAAAACAGCTGCAAATCAGCTGTGACGATTTCCAAACAATTGTGAATCAGGTGCAACAATTTTATTTCAGCAAGAATTTGGTTATAGTCTACCATGATTTGTTGAAACTGCCATGGGCTCTGAATTTGATTAGTAAAAGTGAATGCAAAGCCCAAGAAGTAAATAGTAAGAAACTGTTGGTTGCAATTTTTAGTTAAATTCTAACAATTGATATATGTATATAAATAACTATAACAATAGCATTTGCATAACTAAACATTTTTGCTTACCTTTGTTCTTGGATCCTTAAGAAAGCATTAAACATAAAAATATTAATACAGCCGCAGTAACAGCAATAAAAATTCTTGTATTTAAAGTATATTGAACTGTGTATGAATTCCCAGAGATACTCTTTTATTTTTTTCTTTAACTATGACAGAACCACTTCACTGTTTAGGATGTAAGACTTGAAATGTTTAATTTAAATCTGTATTCACATGAAGAGATAAAATTTGTGGTTCTGCATTTGTGCATTTCAGCCAGCCAATCTTACATAGAAATCAACACTATTTGACCCATCTAGACAAAACTTTATACACTTTCACAATGTAACCCAACGAAAATTGTACCCTGTCTTATAACTTTCAGAAACCACATACACCATACTTAAACTCCTATACCCCCACCGCTGTAACGTTGCACTTGACAGCTAGCGTTTCAGTTGGTACACTCGCAAAAAAACAGATGAAAAGGTTCAACCGTTTGACTTCCTAAGCCAATCACAAGGCAGCATTCCGGATGGTTGATGACAAATCGGAACCGGAACTAGAATCGGCTTTATTGCCGGATGTAACTATTCCCTACCACGTGCTTCAGTTTGTGAATCTCTAGCACGAGTGTCGAGTTGTTCTTTGCCAGTTACATATTGTTCATTGTTATTTATATTTGTGGTTATTGTTTGATAGTTTTGTTATTGTTTGTTTATATATATATATATATATTTATCTATTATATATATATTTTATTCATATTATTTATTTAAACAAAACTTAAGTGCGACAATGTCTGAAAACGGACACCAATTGCCGAGTGATGATTCACAAAGTGAAAATCTTTTGCGCCGAGGTGTGCCACTTAATAGTCAGGCATTGGAACTATTAAGGAGAACCCAGGAATTCTTTGAATCCCTCTATTCCTGCTGATAAAGCCGTACAACGAACTGCAGCAGCTCTTGGACTAAGCATGAGAACTGTTATTCACAAGAGAGTGAAACTCCAAGAGAAAGAGGACAAAATTCCTGAACCATCTAGAACGCAACAGGTATTTCTATCAACTCCAGGGAAGAAAAGAAAGCAGCCTCGTCCAGTCGCAAATCTTGATGCTTTCCAATTAGACGCCATACGTAGACACATTTATGCGTATTATCATAGAAAGGAGTATCCGACCATACCAAAGCTGCTTATATCGCTTATTTTCAATTAACAATAATAATACGAAATAGTTATTATTCAATGACGTTCGCTACTTACGTACACTTTTTTGTATGCGGCTTAGACACGATAGAAAGGACAACAATCAGCTGTTGTTAACTAGCCACTCTGGCAACGTCGCAACCACAATGTAGCCAACCTTATGCGAAGCCACACGTACTGTCAAGTGCAAAGATACAGCGGTGGGGGTATAATGCAGAAATTTGCACTGTTTAACCTCTCTGCACAAACTATTGCATATTTATATTACAGGCCTGGAATGCCTCTAATAAATATCAAACTTGGTATTTAACTTCAGCCTATTCTGAATATGTAACATGAAGACGTTCACGAAAACCTAATGTGCATGCATATAATACAAAGCAAAAGAATAATTTATATATAACTACCCATAAAGGCTGGTTCACAACCGACGGGAATGGTAACCAGAACGAGAACGTTGAAATACATGTATTCAAATGGGAGTGTTCACAATCGACGGGAAGCCTTCCTGGGCCCCGGGAGCGGGAAAGAAGAGTTGCCCAACTTTTAACTTTCTCGTTCTCATTCCCGGGCACGGCATATTAGATCCATATTGTGCATATTAGACTCTTCACTCTAGAGATTATTCTAGGCGGCCGTGACATGAAACAGCTACTAGTGTTCTCTATAGTTGCAAGCTGGAAACATGGAATTAGTAGTAAATGTGCTTCATAACGTCATCCTGACACCCGCAAATCTAATCAGCGTTGGTTCCTCTGGTGAAGGGGTCATTTGTAGTTTGTTTATATGCAACTCAAAACTGGCTATTACCTAAAATACAATGGCAAAAGCTACAAAGAACAGCTAAAACCGGTGGAAATGAAAAAAGAGCAATAAACAATTTTAATGTATGCTATTAAATAAAGGAATGAAAGCTTGGCATAAGTAGGGGGATTGGAAATGCAATGGATATGCATTTAGATAATGTTTACTCTAACGAATTTTGACAATGACTTGGCTAAATTGGAAGTAGATGAAAAAATATCATTGGTCAGTTAAAAACAAATGAAATCCCAGTGCGCAAAATCAACTTTCACCTTGTGATCAATATGCATTCCCGTTCTCATTACCGGGATGTTGTGAACCAGCCTTAATAGCTTTTATAAGAGCATACTATGGACTATACTGGACTTCAAATGGTAACAATTTGCCACAATATTTCAAGGAAATATCTCTGTTGCAGTTTACAAATACTACCAAAAACATTCCAATGGATGGATGGATGGATCCTTTTATAGTATAGATATTACTTTTTGGGGAGAATATATTAATTTAAATATTCTTCAATCTAATATTATAACATTAATATTAGTATTGTTCACTACTATTAGAGCTATTAATCTTATATTTATTAAATTCTGCATTTAATTAATTATAATGTGCACCCATGGACAAAAAAAAAAGTCATTCCGAGATTCCGTGTGATGATCGGACGGCTTCGTGTACCTTCATAATAGCTGTGCTCACAACGCACTTGCAGGAACTGTAGACTGGTCTCTACCCTGTGAGCACAATGGTAATCTTATACAGTGTTTCTCAGTGGTGATGCTTATAAGCTACAGAAAACACAGCCCGGAGCAACGTTTCATTGGCAACAAGGTTAAGGTAACTCTTGTGCTCATAAACTCCTTGGTTCAAATCTCATATTAATTACTGTTATTACTTTCTCTACTACGTATAGTAAGTAGGGGAAGTATTGCATTCCACCCAAAAATTCGATACCGAGATTTCACCGGAAATACATGTTTTGAGACCTCCTGAATCCAAAAAAAGCATTTTTGAAACATGTCCGTGTGTGTGTGTCTGTGTCTGTGTGTGTGTGTGTGTGTGTGTGTGTGTGTGTGTGTGTCTGTGTGTGTGTATGTCTGTGTGTGTGTGTCTGTGAACAGCATAACTCAGAAACGAACAGTCGGATAAACACCAAACTTGGTATTTACGTTCAGTATCTTCCAGAGATGCGACACGAAGATTTTCAAGAAAATCCCCCCACCCCAGACTACCCTTTACATGGAACATTTTTCGAAAATTTTAATTTTCTCAAAAATGGCTCTAACGATTTTGATGAAAATATCATATGTTTAAGATAATGTCATGAGAAATGAAATGTATATCTCGAAATTTCTGGGAATGTCTCCAAAAGTATTCTTCATTATGAACGACTTTTACATAACTGGTAAACCATAAGAGATAGACAAAATTTTACTACACAAAAAATGTAGATCGCGTTAAAATACACAACTTATATCATATACATTTTTTTTGTTGAGTGAACCGTTTTCGAGATATTGCTTGTTATTTCCTTAAATTTTCCAATACTTATACTTTTTCTCAAATTCGTTATTCATTTTTTTATGTCCTGGACATGCAAAGAGAATGGAATGCGCCACATAGCAACCAGCGATAAAATATTTGACTCTCGCTTAAAAGCTGCCATATTCCCCTTGCATAAACAAGAAAATTACAAATAAGATTGACATCTCAATATCTTGATTAATATGAAGCATATGGAGAATAGGCGTTTGTAAAAATAGATTGTACAAGAGTAGAGAAAGTCATGTGAGTGTAACACATCAGATTTTTTTTTATATTGTTACTTTTAGACTGGATGCATAGAACATACTACTGCATTAATTTAACTTTAGCATTTTAAGAGTTATGCATATCTATGTACACAAAAACAAAATTCTACTAAAATACTTGTTTTAAATAACTAAAGAAATAAATACCAATAAACTATTATCTTCTAAAAATAAAACATTTAAAAAATAAAAAAAAATTAATATTGAGTTTCTGAAACTCCGGCAACATATAACTGCCCTCATTTTCAGGTAATAGATGAAATTTAATACCTGTAGTAACATGGACGAGAAGCTACAGCATTCCAGGCTTCTTGAATTTGTGCCCAGAATCCTGTACGAATTCAACAATTCCATCAGGATATCTCATCCTCTCAGAGAAATCAAAATATTCTCAAGCATTACCGTGTATTGCGCACTGTTCAGTGTATCGTCAAGCTACCACGACACATCTAGACCGTCCCTAGATATCCAACGTCATCCAGATATGCGACCATGATGAAATTGTGAAGCCACGTATTTTACATTGTAATAACTATTCTATTATGAACTTCACCAAATGCCATGTATGAAATGGAGTATATCGGAAATAGTAAGTCATTATGTGTTGATTAAGTATTATTAACAGAAGAAAAATAAGGGTTTGCAACATGTTAGAAGTGAACCTGCGGTCTTAACCACAGACGTACCAAACTTTGCCAAAGCGCTACAAAGACGACACATGGAAGGTAGCCTGTTTAATAATGCCATACAACAACTTGCTGCAGCAACTACACAACTGTATTGCGTAAACAAGGTGCTGTGTCGTGTAGAATTAGAAAAATTTGACATTCAAGAACATGATTCATTTTCTTTTTGTCCATGGGTGCGCATCTATTAAATCTACTATTTACAATGTAAAGTACTGTAAACTTCATATATCCCACTCATAAATTATAATGCATATTTCGTATCTTTGAGCGTAATTGTGTTCATATTTTGATATGTCTGTGAAATTTATTGTCTAATACCCAGTTTGTGCTACGAAAATGCAAAATGAAGAGGAGTAATTACTGATGAAAAATATACAGCCTTGTATTAGGTGAATAAATGCAGTTGTTATTAAGTACAAATTAAAAAGATGCAAAGTAGAATATCTTTTTAATGACAGTAATTTTTTATCCACTTCTGGAAAGTTGATCTGCTTGTTTTGTCTATTTTACTGCACGTATGTGCATGTACTATATGAAATCCTCTGATTTTTGATACATTTATTATTGCAGACATAGAATATGATCATATTTGATGGTTGAATTTTAACATTCAAATCTTATCTGGATATTTACTTCCTTTTTATTTGTTAATATTCATAAATTTAAATATTCATAAATAAGTATGAGCTACAAGTTGATTTCTTTTAAGGTCAACAACCAGGCATGAATAACTGATCACCAGTTCACCAACAAGGTTAATGTTGGTGACCTTGCTACTGGAGCCATTATGTTCAACAGCTGTTAATAATTAACTTTATTTTCTTGTAAGTATTATTTCTATTGTTTACTATCGTCAGAAAAATAATGTGTAATACATATGTGCATTGGAGGATCTCGGAAGTATAAAACACTCGACTTCGTCTCGTATTTTCAAACTTTTCGTCATTCTCCAATGATCACTTGCTGCACTTGTATCACAATATACAAATACTGTCACAGATTAACTTCATAACGAGCACTGAGCCCCAAACCATGCACTTGTAAATGTAGTTTGTACCTCATTATAAGTTAGGTGCACGATAAACATTTTCCCTTCATAGTTTATCTTCTGCACTTCAGGCCACCGAAAATGGTGTGTCTTACGTGATCCTTGGAAAGTGAGAATTCCACAGTGGTTGATACCCAAGTACAGCTGGTTTCCTCTGTGATCCTAAACAGATAAGAAATGTTGGTGTAAAAGTAGTTCACAGCAAGTGCGTAACAGTTACCTTTGGTTTTATGCCCCTTTCCATTGTAAAAGCAACTTAAAAAAATAAATAAAACATCAGGTTACTGAAGGATAGGTTCCATTTTCTGCAACATTTTCAGTTTGAACACATTAAATGTTGATGCAGCACAGAGAAATACATTTTTTTGCACAATAATGTGTTCTCATGACTGAAAGATGATATTGTAGTGTATTAATAATTTGGGGGTTTCATTGTCATTACCAGACAAATTGTTGTTTACTTGATGTTGACTGGGATGATGTCACTCCTGGCTGGGAGTTTTTGCTAGCCACGGGTGGTGGGGATATAGCGTCAGTCTTACTGAGTATTCCGAGAGATCGCACGTGCAAGCTGGCCTTTGGATCAATGAACATCTCACCTCAACTTTCATATTTAATAATGTAGGAATCCCAAACGGTTGGGAAATAAATCTAGGAATATGTAAGTAGATTTGTGTTATGGATTTTGTACAGTGAAAAGCCCACGCCTTCCTTTTAACCACCACACCATGTTTTGGTCCTCCACGGCCAAGTGAGTGTACGTCCCCTTGATGTACGTGCTGGGTACTAAAAACTAAGAGGAATACCAGAAAGAATACCAACACATTATCACATAGCCACTATGAATAGATACCAGAAAAAAACAATAGACAATAAGATAAAAAAGTTTAAAAGACAGAAATACATCCAACAAACGACTACTTTACTTGAACACATCATAAATTTCAAAGGATTTTCATCACTCTGTTTCCACAGAATAACCACAATATACAGAAACTACTATGCAACAGAACAAAAGATCCTATCCCCAACGTTAAATCAGTTGGTATGTATCAAATTGTTTGTAATGACTGTAACCTAGTATACATAGGAAGAACCAAAAGAAATCTTGAAATAGGACTTAAAGAGCATATGAGATGCATTTACCAAAAGCAGCCAGATAAATCAGCAGTAGCACATCATTTCTGGTCTTCAAACCATGATATCACTCCGAACATAAAACTCTTAAAACCGATCAACAGCAGTAATGAATTGGACATCTGGGAAAAAAAACATATCGTCAAATCACCTAATGAATTTCGAACTGCCGCCACCCAGCAGCCTTTGGAGGTTCATCAGCCCAGCACCAGAGAACACCACTAGCCACACACATTCCCCAGACAATAACCGGCAAAATCAGTTGAGGACATGCTGACGATGGGAGCAAACCGTCCGAAACACATTCAAAGTAAGAACATTTTAGTGATGTAGTGTAACAACCTTCAACTCTATTTATTTTAAATTATGACACATTACTGTTACCAGCTTCTAAATCTTCAAAATTAATTACTAAAAACTAATTAAATTTTTCATGTGAATCTTTAGGCCTCTACCCTGCATGTAACAATATTACTGAATTCAAACATTGCCAACCCAGATAAGTATGTTGTAATGCAGCACTGTAAGTAAAACAACTGCCTTGTATGTATACAATAATGCATGTAAAATGTAATTAACTTTATTTAAACACTTCAAACTTCACTTATTGAAAATAACTGAAAATTATTTCAATTGAAGAGGAAAATATTAAAAAAGTTCCTGAATCACTTTTACTTCTTCATATCTAGCACTAAAGCAGCACACCCAACTTCTCATGTTTCTTCAATTTTACTGTTTTCAATTCCATCACACATTTTTAACTACTGCCATATTATACTTGGTTATAGGCATTGCCTACTATTATGTTAACTGATTAACTCTGGCCTTTAGATATTTAAGTATTCCAGACTGCTAACATAAGCCAGCTATTCATAGTAAAGAATTAATATTTTTAAATTGTGCAAAAAATATTGTGTAATACATGTTTATGAACATATCACAGAATTTCAAAATAAAAACACTGCTTCACTTGTGTTTTAATCATTTCTCTCGATTCTGTAAAAACTACTTTCCAAACTCATATAATATAATAATAGTTTATTGAACACTTAAGTTATTACATATTTAGACTGCCTTCTGTATTTGGTCCTGGCCACTAAGATGAGCAGTCATTGTGAATTACAGTTACATGTTAATCATTTAGTAGTTCTTATATTTATTTATATTTACATTATTTTTCCTCTTTTAACCATCCATATCCATTTATTTGTTACTTTTGCTAAGTATTGTATAAATATCTTTATTCCTATTCATTCCATACCATAAACTTTCTTTTCTCCAAATCTCTGTTTCTTTGCATTCAAATATAATATGTTGTATATCTTCCCTTCCCCCGCATAATGCACATTCACCTTGTGCATAGCCATTTCGCTTCCCTTTTAGCCTCCGTATTCCTGCCCTTAACTATGCTATGCCTCCTCTTTCTTCTTTATTTGTGTTGTCAACATATTTCTCTCTTTCGCAATGTTTTTTTATGTTAACAGAGCAGCAAATAAATTAGTTTATCGCATACCTGTTACTTTATTTTTCGTTCATTTATTTTAGAATTAACTATTATTATATGTGCAAACGTTTATTTTGTTGTAACTATCAATCTTATCACCTTTAACTCTTAACAGAACATGCTAGTCACCGTTTCAGTTGTCAAAATAAGGACTCTGTTCCTTTTTGCACTACGTGCCACTTGTACTCGCCACATGGTCTGAAAGTGTGACAGTATTTCTAGTGCGAATGGTGAAAGGATACATTATAATAGTGCACTGGTCACCTGGGGTTTTTTTTTGACGCGGATCAACCTAAGAGTGAATATAGAGTACAAATGTTTTCTCCTTGTCCCATATTATTATTATTATTATTATTATTATTATTATTATTATTATTATTATTATTATTATTATTATTATTATTATTATTATTATTATTATTATAATAATAATAATTAATATTTCACATAACAACATGCCTTTTTCTCTAAACAACAAATTAACACAGCTGTTAAAACCATCTGGCTAGGAGTGCTATAATCACATCAGTTACAAAAACCAAGCTTTATGACTGCATCATAATAGACTCTGGTCATACGTACTACTCTATCAAAACAGCACGTAGGGGGGGATATGGTTACATTCTGAGGCAGTATTTTATATCATAACATACTGTGAATGCCAGAGTGATTGTAGTGTAAATTAATATTATTGTATGTACAGGATTTTAGATGTTTGTTAGCCATAAGTACTGTTAGGAAATAAGTTTACACGGCCTCACTGAAACTGACAATAGAAGTGGGTAACAATAAACCGAGGGGGTGAGTTGTTTATCACTAAGAAGAGACAAACAAATGATGTCAGGGTAGCGTGCTTTTTTTAGAAATGGAGGGAGTATCTTCCCTAGAGTATATATGTTAGTAGTAGTGATTGGCTGACCAAAACAGATGCTAAAATGGGCGCGATTTGGTAACCAATAGCAGCTCTATTATAATGTTTAGGCAATTCGAGGTGAAGGAGTATATATTCTCGAGCCATAAGCAAGTTTCGCACAGTTGCAAAGAATCTTTCACGAGGTGCACGTCGCAGTGTTAGTTACAAAAATGTGAAGTACACGAAGTAATTGGCATGCGGCAACTAGAACGACTGTAGTTACATTCGGAAATATCACAGTTTCAGTCAGGCGTGTATAAAGATTAAATATGTGAATTATTAATCACATGTAACGGCAATAAAAGTCTAGATTCAAATTTTCTTTATCAGTGTTATCTTTTAACAATAACTTCTTTCCGTTTACATGCCCTGCTTAGAGACACTTGCTCGACTGAGTTATAATAGCTAGCCGGAGGACAAAGAACCCAAATTTAAAATAATAAAACAAGAGGCGCTCAACAAATAAGATAACACAAGCCATGAGAACTGCGACAATTCCTATTGAAGCAAGGTCTTGAAAGCTCACCTTGACTGGATGAGGGTCGACACCATAAGTGTCCAGTTGACAGGCTTTTCGTAAGAAGTTGTTCTCCACCTGTGCTGGAGTCTGACCTTTGAGCTGCGACTGATGGATCTCCATTATCTTCTCCTCAATTTCAGGAGTCTGCTTCAGAAGCAACTTGAATTCTGACACATAGTTTTCCTCGTGCTCCTCTGGGTCGTAGTCCCCAAGCTCCGCTGCACAGAGACAGACATGCAACACTGATTAGCCACAAAGTAATTCACTAATTTAATCAACAGCATGAGACATTTCATTTCCTAGCTACCTTCCTAAACAAATGTTAACATTATATTATTCACTGAAGGCTGGTTCACAACCAACAAGAATGGTAACCAGAACGAGAACGAGAAAGTTGAAATACGTGTATTCAAATGGGAATGTTCACAACCAACAGGAAGCCTTCCCGGGCCCGGGGAACGGGAAAGAAGAGTTACCCAACTTTTAACTTTCTCGTTCTTGTTCCCGGGCACGGCATATTAGATCCCTATTGTGCATATTAGACGCTTCACTCTAGAGGCTATTCTAGGCGACCGTGACATGAAACAGCCACTAGTGCTCTCTATACTCACAAGCTGGAAACATGAAAGTGGAAGGAATTAGTAGTAAATGTGCTTCCTAACCTCATCCCGATACCCGCAAATCCAATCAGCGTTGGTTCCTCTGGTGAAGGGGTCATTTGTAGTTTGTTTATATGCAACTCAAAACTGACTATTACCTAAAAACAATGGCAAACGCTACAAAGAACAGCTAAAACCAGTGGAAATGAAAAAACAACAATAATCAATTTTAATGTATGCTATTGAATAAAGGAATGAAAGCTTGGCATAAGCAGAGGGATCGGAAATCTAATGGATATATATTTAGATAATCTTTACTCTATCGAATTTTGACGTTGGCTTAGCTAAATTGGAAGTAGGTGAAAAAATGTCATTGGTCAGTTAAAAACAAATGAAATCCCAATGCGCAAAATCGACTTTCACATATGCATTCCCATTCTCGTTTCCGTTCTGGTTACCGTTCTCGGGCGGTTGTGAACCAGCCTTAACAGACAGGTGTGTCGTCCTCCGTGGTCTAAGGGAACCATGCTAGCCTCTGGATCCCGAGGTTGTGGGTTCAAACCTGATGGAGGGGATGGATTTTTTCAGGCGTAAAAATCCTTAGCATGACTTCCTTCAGAAGGGAAGTAAAGCCAGTGGTCCGTGTTGTAGATTTATGTCATGTAAAAGAACCTCAAGCCCAAGATAAAGAGGCGTCTGAGGAAAATTTTCAGCTTTTCATGCCCAGTAAGGTAGAATGGGATGTTAAGGACCATAGCAGTTACAGAGAGCATCCATAAATAAAAAAATCTGATGTGTTACACTCACATGACTTTCTCTACGCTTGTACAATCTAATTTTACAAACGCCTTTCTCCATATGCTTCATGTTAATCGAGATATCGAGATGTCAATCTTATTGGTAATATTCATGTAGATGCAAGGGGAATACAGTAGCTTTTAAGCGATAGTCAAATATTTTAACGCTGGTTGCTATGTGGCGCATTCCATTCTCTTTGCATGTCCAGGACATAAAAAAAATGAATAACGAATTTGAGAAAAAGTATAAGTATTGGAAAATTTAAGGAAATAGCAAGCAATATCTCGAAAACGGTTCACTCAACAAAAGAAATGTATATGACATAAGTTGTGTATTTTAACACGATCTACAGTTTTTGTGTAGTAAAATTTTGTCTATCTCTTATGGTTTACCAGTTATGAAAAAGTCGTTCACAATGAAAATTACTTTTGGAGACATTCCCAGAAAATTCGAGATATACATTTCATTTCTCATGACATTATCTTAAATATATGATATTTACATCAAAATCGTTAGAGCCATTTTTGAGAAAATTAAAATTTTCGAAAAATGTTCCATGTAAAGGGTAGTCTGGGGTGGGGGGATTTCTTGAAAAACTTCGTGTCGCATCTCTGGAAGATACTGAACCTAAATACCTAGTTTGGTGTTTATCCGACTGTTCGTTTTTGAGTTATGCTGTTCATAGACACACACACACACAGACACACACACGGACATGTTTCCAAAAATGCTTTTTTTGGATTCAGGAGGTCTCAAAACATGTATTTCCGGTGAAATCTCGGTATCGAATTTTTGGGTGGAATGCAATACTTCCCCTACTTACTATACGTAGTAAAGTAAAAATCTGATGTGTTACACTCACATGACTTTCTCTACTCTTGTACAAACTATTTTTACAAACGCTTATTCTCCACCTACTTCATGTTAATCCAGATGTTAATCTTATTGCTAATTTTCTTGTAGGTGCAAGGGGAATATGGTAGTATTTAAGCGATAGTCAAATCGTTTAAGAGCCGGTTGCTATGTGGTGCATTCCATTCTCTTTGTGTGTCCAGGACATAAAAAAAATGAATAATGAATTCCCATTTGAGAAAAAGTATTGGAAAATTTAAGGGAATAACAAGCAAAATCTCGAAAATGGTTCACTGAACAAAAAAAAGTATATGACATAAATTGTGTGTTTTAAGGTGAGTCCACACTGTTCAACATATCAACAGTTAACATTCAACATGTTAAATGCCTTCAACATGTTGTAACTGTAAATGTTTAACATTCTATCCACACCAGTTGACTTATTGGGACAACAAACTCTCTCAACTAAAAGCAAAATGGACTCCAGTGATTAGGATTTGACTATTGCTATTTGTATCTGTGTTTGATATGTAATAAAAAGAAAAGTGGAAGGTGATGAGGCTCTATCTTGTTAATCGGCATAGGAGTGAAAATATTTTGAATGATTTTAAAATTCGGAGCAGGTTTGACTTCAATTTCTTGAGAACAAGTCAAAGTGACTTCAACTTTGTTTTGAGTAGTGTTTCTAACCTATAATTCACAAAAAGGACACACATTTGAGAGCAGCCATTCCAGCTGCCAGACTTGAGCCTTTTTTGCAATTCTCTGGCAAAGTGAGGTTTTTTTTTCCCCCTCATATTGCCTCTGGAACAATAATAAATTGCACATAGTTTGGTATAATTGTCCATCCTTTTTATTACATATATTACTATGTTCCATAATGATAGCCCCAACAAAGATTTTATTAATGAAAGTGTCTTTTCTTTTGTCCATTCCATAACTTCACATGAAGCAAACCAAATCAAAGATATAAGCACAGAACGAGTCAACATGGAACTACCGAACACAATAGCATGAATGAATCACAATAGCTGCCATGTTTATAGTCTGGAAACTTCCGAAGTTCACCTAATCACATACACATACAGCGAATTGACTTAAGAAGTTTTCCACTAAAAGCGGAAAACAACCAACATGTTAAAAGTGTCAAGCACAACTGTTTCGGTTAACATGTTGTCAATTCTGCAATCGAAATTTGGCCAACATGCAAACTGTTAACATGTTGCACTTGACAAGTTTTGTTAAATGTTAATCAGTGTGGACAGGGTTTTAATGCGATCTACATTTTTTAAATTTTGCCTATCTTTCATGGTTTACTATGCAAAAGTCGTTCACAATGAAGAATACTTTTGGAGACATTCCCAGAAAATTTGAGATATACATTTCATTTGCCATGAAAATATCTTAAACATATGATATTTTTTTCAAAATCGTTAAGAGCCATTTTTGAAAAAATTAAAATTTTCGAAAAATGTTCCATGTAAAGGGTAATCTGGGGTGGGGAGATTTTCTTGAAAACCTTCGTGTCGCATCTCTGGAAAATACTGATCCTAAATACCAAGTTTGGTGTTTATCCGACTGTTCGTTTCTGAGTTATGCTGTTCACAGACACACACACACATGGACATGTTTCCAAAAATGCTTTTTTTGTATTCAGGGGTCTCCAACATATATTTACGGTGAAATCTCGGTAACGAATTTTTGGGTGGAATAAAATACTTCCCCTACTTACTATACGTAGTAGAGAAAGTAAAAATACACACAGTGGCAGACTGTGCTCCATGCCCTTCCTTTAGTTCTGAACCAACCTACCCACAAAGACGTAAAAAGCCTGCTTTGCTGTAAAGTTACAAAAAAGACCCTTGTTCCAATACATTTCACAGGCAAACCGTACAAATTGGCAAGTATGTGCAATTATACTGTATTTACGTGAATCTAATGCACACCCCACATTAGAAACTTAAAATTATGAAAAAAAGGGTTTGTACCAAATGTAAAATGCATTGATGACAGAAAATAGGTAACAGGTATTTTATTTAAATTTATTTAATACAACAATGGATTTAAGTCTGCAGTTTCATTCCATTTTTGGAACTTCAACCATGAAATAAAATGGGAAATCACATTGCCCAAACACATCAAGACATCTTTAGCAGTTGAAACATGGGAAAAGAATTTTAAATATCAAGAACGAGCCACGTCTTATGAATGTTGATACCCCACCAGTTGGCAATATTGTGGCGTATTATTAATTTTTGTCATTACCAGATGCACTGTTGTACTGTATTGTTGCTACCATATGTAGCATTATTGGGTCTCCTTAGTTATATTTCAGTTTGCCAGTCTTTCCTTTTGGTGCGGACCACACCAAAGGGAAGGACCTGTTTGAAATTGTCTGGTATGACGTAAGCCCTAGCTAGACACGGTTGGTGGGGGACAAGATAGTGTCACTTGAGAGTAAGTGGCTGTTGGAACCAGTCGTGTGTGGCCGGTCTACGGGCTGTGGCATCGTCCTTCATCCTGTTTCCTTTGTTAACTACGTAGAGAAGCAAAACGTTTTTGTAAATAAATCCCAGGTAATGTGTGTTATGTAATCATTCAATGTAAAATAAAAAACCATGCCTTCCCCTTAAATTTACACCACACCAAGGTCCCAGACTTTAGCTGCCAGCGAGTTGTACCCCCCCCCCCCCCCATGTGCATGTTTGGGCAAGCTAAATTAATCATTTTCTGGTAACCTTTTTGGCCTTCACCCCAACATGTAACAATATCAATCATAGGACACAGAGAGGAACACAGGTACAATAACTTGGCCGAGAATTTTTCGGCTGCTATCTCCAGTCGACAAACTGATGACGAGGAGCATGCTTCTTGAAACGCGTATTTAACTACTTGAAGTATGTCCTGTTAATAATGACTTCATTTTAATTTCGTGAAGTATTTTATTGTTAATTAATTGTTTTTCCACACATCAAACATTAACACTGGTTGATCTAATACTAGATAACTATAAAGCCGGGGACTTGGGTACTTGTAATATTGAAAGTCACTATTGGTGTATGTTATCTTAAAATTAATTTCAGAATCCTAGTGGTGTACCATGAGTGAGACAGCTGGGGAATTTAATGTCGTCTAGCGGAGTTGGTCAGAGCAGCAGCATGGAAAACTGAAGATCCGTGGTTCAAATCCTGGCTGTGACACTGAATCTTTCAGTCTGATTCTACCTTTCCAAGGATTTTATTGTTAAATTGACATATTGAAACTTTAAAAAGTGAAATTAAGATAGTTTTTATGGTGCTGTAAATGTTAATGGCCACCTTTCTTCACTTTTTAACTGATGGATATGGTAATTTTTCTCTACCAGTACAGAGGGTTGCCCCATTTAAGCTCGCATGACTTTGAATCACCCTCCCACTCCTGTCATTGGTCAAACTGCTTATGCTTATTATTGCATCTGCTCACTGTCTGCTGGGCCAGTCCGAGGCAAAATTTACTTGTAATGGCTTCAACAATCGCTGACTTGTGGCAGGGGTCCATTGTTGGGTTTTCTGATGCTGGTTAGAGTCTTTTAATGATAATGGAAAGGTGCAAACAAAAAGATCTTACCATAAGTAAGTCCTGTGTGGGGCATATAACACAGCTGCATAGAAATGATTCTCACCTGAGGTTCAGTGTACAAAAAAACTAGCTAAAAAAAAGACCACAACCAACACGACCTAATGCAGTAGTAGCCAAGGTGAGTACAACAGTGACTCAAGAAAACCCACCAACCCAAAGAAGCATTTCTAGCCACATTGGAATACACAAAAGGACCATCTATCGGATAATACACAGCAATTTCGGTCTAGAACGGTGCCATAAGGCACATGGACATGTCTTGAAAGACTGACGCATCAGAGAATGTTTCACCAACGCAAGAAAACTCTATGAACACCACCTGGCAGGTGAAAAGTGGCAATGGGTGATTTCTTTAGATGGAGCATGGGTTTATCTAGGTGATACAAGAAAACCCCGAGCCATTTATTACCATAAAGTGGGCCAAAAGGGGCGCTCCAACTTTATTCGGGAGAACAAGGAAAAGTTTTCCAAGGGATTCATGGCAGTTCCAGGGGGAAACTCAGCATTCACAGAGTTGCCAACAATGTAAAAATTAATGCAGCCTACTAACGTTATGGACCCACTTTTTGATGAAGAGATTCCTGAGGTTGTATGGTGAGGATGCCCCAAATGTTTGGATAAAGCATCCAGTCACACTTCTCAGTCTTGCCACATTACTACTCCGGAAAGCTATGGAAACGGGTGTCAATGTGATACCATTTAAAAGGATCCCTATGAAGTCACCAGTTGCATCGCCAATGGATTTTTGTGGATTTGGTCTGCTAAAACAGCGCCGTGCTTCTCAGCATCCCACCACAATTGAAGGACTCTGGAAAGCCTGCCAGAAGGAGTGGGCTAACATTCCCCTTCCTGTTCTTAGATGCAGCCTTCTTCAATGGAAATTGTGCTGCAGAGCTATAGTTATAGCGTAAGGGAATCTTGCCATGAAAAAACATAAGCAAAAACGTCCGAGCTTAAGTGGGGCAACCCTCCGTATTAGTTTAGTCAGGCATTTTGGACAAATTTAACCAGTCTAATGTAATACAGAGAACAGTGATGAATCCCCAATACCAGCCATGCGTTATTTAACACTTGGTCCAATGTTTTAATATCACATTATACTTACACTGAATAATATAAGCAGCTAACAATGCTGCCTCGGAGGGAGTGCAGTACAACCTTCCATGGAGCAGGTCACGCTTCAGCTGGAGGTAGATCTGGTATCTTGTGATCTCTTCCTTTAGACGGAAAGGATCTGGTGGGTAAAATTTCACTCGGAAACTGAACAAGATAGGATCTACATCCACTGAAACACAAATTGCCTGATTTCACTGTTTGGAAAAGTACAAAATGGGGGCAATATTCATGTTATCATTTTAAAAGCTGTACTGTGCTCTTCAACGCTCTTGGGTTTTATTCAAAATACAACTCTGCCCATGTCCACTGTGTCGGTTGAGGCAGTGTTTTAATACCTAAATCATTTCAATTGTATATTATAATAAGTAAATTCAATAACAGCCTGCCTTGAAACAATATGTAATAATTATTTTAAATGTATGTAACAGTCATTGCATATGCTTATTTTTATTGTAAAAATATGTTTAATAATGTCATGTGAATATATTACATACTCTAATAATGCAAGAGCTGTGAGAATAATAAGTTTTAAATTGGTAATAATGAGGTAACCTTGTAGCAATAATGAGTTTGAGAGTTTGAAAGTTACTAGTCATGATTAGAGCAACGATAATGTAAATTCAGTAACAGTTTAAAATTAGCCAATCAATAGCAAAGAAAAGTTTTAAGTAAAACACAGATATTCTATTGGACTAGAATTAGCCAATCAGAGACTTGAAATACCGAAGCTTACGGGTTTAACGGTTGAAATCTTGTTCAGTTGCTGGCAAACCTTGGTAGTGACCAGAAGGAAGATGTGTTCTCTATGGAAATATTACATGTAAATCGTAAAATATGTCTATATGTTAGCTAAGTGAAAGTATTAAAAATTCTCACAGTTCTTAAAAAGTGTAGTGCTTTATTAAAATGTGCAAGGATTAATAAAAGAAGTGAATTTAAAAACTTGAATTCTGTGTATGTCTACAATTATTGTCGTACCGCACCCTGCCTAAGAAATACATGACTCTACAAACATTACTGATGCAGCAGCCGAGGCAAATTCAAACATAAATAATATATAGAAGCAGTTTTTAATAACAAAGTTAAATATTATAGTGTAAAACTTGGAGTATAACAACAAAATTACATCCTAAAAATCAGCTTCTCGTACGTAGCAGTATATTGCGTAACAACAGTAACTATTACGTAATCAACAACTTCAAATTGACGCCCAAAGCGTGTTGCAAACTTCTGAAACAAAGTAACTCCAAGAACATAACTACTTCAAATTGGCTTCCCAAACAAGAAGCTAAATAATTTATGTAAAATATATTACTTAAAGACAATATCTTCAAGTTGGCTCCCATACGTGGGGCATAACTTCTTTACGGTGTAGTGCATCTGACTCATACTCTAGAGCTGGGGTCTCCAAACTTTCCAGCCTTAGGGCCATACTGATTACTCCAATAAGTTCAAGGGCGAAAACCGTTTTAATTTTCCTGGCATTATCTATAATTTCTAGAGTAGTTGCTGAGTACGCGCCCTGAGCGAGCATACGCTAAATTTGCTAGTTCAATTACTATTGTGTATTGTTACAACCATGACACTTGATGACATATGGTGGTCAAAAGCGGTTTGAGAGATTGAGTTTCCCGTTAATTTTGCAATCGAAGCTTTGAGTGCTTTGAAGATAAATTTTGATACTCGTTTCTCAGACTTTGATGTCATTGCAAATGAAATCAAGATTTTTAAAAACCCTTTTGATACTGATATTGAAACCCTAGTCCCGGAACTTCAAATGGGAATTACCGATTTACAGTGCAGTGTGATCAGGTTTATCTTTACGTTATTAGCACCACGCTTTGAGTCGTCCTCCGTGGACTAGTGGTACCGTGCCTCTAGTTCCCAAGGTCGCGGGTTCAAACCCGGCGGAGGGCGATGGATTTTTTCGGGCGTAAAAATCGTTAGCACGGCTTCCTTCGGAAGGGAAGTAAAGCCGGTGGTCCCGTGTCGTAGATTTACGGCACGTAAAAGAACCTCAAGCCTGATAAAGAGGCCTCTGAGCAAAATTACCGGTGTTTCGCGCCCAATATAGAATGGGACGCTAAGAACCATAGTAGTTAAAGAGCGTCCATAAATAAAACTCAATTTACATTTACCACGCTTTGAGCGCCAAACTTGAAGTTGTTTATTGTTGTGGTTGCACCACGTATTGCGGGAGATATGTTTCTTGGAGTGTTCGCCCCACTTACGATACAAACTTTCTGGTGGCCTTTCCCCCAAGTTAAAAAAAATCAACTTTGTATTTTAATGTTTATTTAAATATTATATATGTATGCCTCGGCTGCGTCAGTAGTATTTTGCAGAAACACGTATCTCTTAGCAGGGGTAGTACGGCTAAAGAATGAAGGCTTACACAAATTATAATTATACTCCTCTTTTTTTTATTAATACTTCACACAATTAAATAACACTTCACTGATATATCCTACTATAGAGCTGTGAGATTATTGTTAATTACTTTTTAACACGTAAACTTTATATTATTCTCGCCGTAGTGAAATTTTATGTCTCACACTGAATATGTATAAAATCGAACTGCTCAGGAACACTGCCTTGTAGCATCTACTGCCTAAATTCATACATTTACTCTACTTCAAGTCTCTGATTGGCTAATACTACTCCAATAGAGTACTTTTATTTAACTTAAGCTTTTTCTAGTTGTTAATTGGCTATTTATAAACTGTTTTAAATATTACATTATTGTTCCAAGAATTATTAGTGGCCTTTATTAACTTTCTAATTTATTGTTGTCTCAAGGTTACCTCATTGTTAGCAACTTTCGGCTTCTACTTTATAATTCTATTTGTTACGGAAAGTAGCTTGCTTCTATTCTCACAGCTCCTACATTGTTAAATTACGTAATACATTCACATAACATGTGTACATAATAATATAAACATAATACAATGACTGTTACATACATTTTATTTATTATTACATACACATATTGCTTTAAGGCGGGTTGTTATTATATTTTATATAATTAGACTGATATTATTTAAGTGATAAAAATATTGCCTCAACTGATATAATTAAGAACAATTATCAAAAGGCATTTTTGTTGGAATTTTAAGAGTCTTCCACTGGTACAATTTGATAATTTGCATATAAATTTGCTTGTGGGCTGTTTTCTGTTTTTGGTACTACTTGTGTGAGAAAACATTCTCCAAAATGAAGTACATAAAGAATGTTTACGGATCTAAGTTAACCGATGAGCTCTTAAATCTCTTTTAATAATTGGTACAAGTAAAATTGGCCCACAACTACAAAGTATTGTCTGTGGAAAATCACAATTACATAAGTCTCATTAGTATTTTTTACAAGTGGATACCCCGCGGTTCATTCGCATTAATTTATCTTTCCCGTTCCTGAGGGATTTTCAGGATAAAAATCATATGTGTGATTTAGGATATATACGTTCGAAACATCAGTATGCATACATATGCAATATTCTTTAGCCCAACATAACTATCGAGGGTGAAGCCACGGGATGTCTACTAGTTTATAATGTCGGTGGGATTCATTTCAATTATTTGTTAGTTATTATGCTTAAGTTAATTTTCTGCGTATTATACTTGTCATTAAGCTTTATCTAGCAAGTAAATAAAACCGAGTTATTATCATTCTGTGTTTTTTATACAACTATCACAGCAACAACAATAAGCCATCAGCTGTCGCGGGCTGGATTGACGACCCTGGCAGGCCAGATTTGGCCCGTGGGCTGCAGTTTGGAGACCTATGCTCTAGAGGACCTGAGTTTGAATTTCGGTTGGAGTTGCCTGAATTTTTCCAGCATCATTACACCTGCTTTGTTTTCCAGCATTTAATATGACCTGCTGGTTAAAGGATATGCTACCTAAAATAAAACAAAACAAAATATTTCTGTCTTACATTCACATGACTTTTTCCACCTGCTATCAACTATTTTTACAAACTATTCTTACAAAGCTTATTTTTCTATCCATTTCATAGATAAACATTTGCAGAAATAGTTTCATTCAATAGTTTCTATGACATTATGAGAAACAACTGAATAGAGACAGTATTTTAAAAAATTACTAAGTATTGAAAAATTCAAACTAGTATAAAGAGATATCCCAGTAATGCCTGAAGGCCCCTCCCCCAAAAAAGTCTATCTCTTAGGTTTATCTGTTATACAAAATTCCTTCAGAATGAAAAGGCCTTGACTTTAATCAAAATCGTTAGTGTCATTTTTTGAGAAAATCTAAACTATCGAAACATTTTTCCTTCAATGTTAAGGGGGGAGATTTTCTTAAAAACTTTCGTGTCGCAACCTTGGAAGATCTTGAATTTAAATACTAAGTTTCATATTTAACAGACTTTTTGTTTTTGAGTTATGCTGTCCACAGATGCACACCTGCAGATCGTTTTCTAAAAATGATTTTTTTGTTGGATTCAGGAGACCCCAGAAGGTGTATTTCCGATGAAATCTACGTATCGAATTTTTGGATGGAATGCAATATTTCCTCTACCATAGGTAATTTCGAGCGAAAATACTTGTTAATGCTTGTGTAATATTCTGTGCCGAAAACTTAGAATGATTTTACAAGGTACGATTTACGAGGTATACTGCAGTGTTGCAAGCTCGCGCTATTTGCTTGCTTGCTTGCTTGCAACATAGAACTGCCGGCCGGCTTCAATGACAGTTCGATTTTCGTGATCTGCCATAGCAATTTGTTGTGGTAAAGCGGTGTGCTGCGTTGTTGTTTTGCTCTTCCACAAGTAATTGGGCGACTTTCTGGGAGTGGCGGCTCGTGCTAAAGGGCACTAGAGCAAGTGCCATCACTTTAAAACTGATCCAAACTACGTGCATAAATCTGCATAAATCGCCAACCCAAAAGTCTACTATGATACACAGAGGCATCATTTAGGGGGTGGAAGGCAGGGAGTCAATTGCCCCCTAGGTTACGAGAAATAATTAGGCTACTGATTATTATTGCTCTACCAAAAGAACAATTATGACAATTGTACTTTTAATGCAAATATTTCACGTTTGAGAACCAACAGATGATTTAGGTGTCACCAAAATTCACATGAAAATTCGGGAAACTGAAATGACGCTCCTGATGATAGTCACGAAATTATGGCGTGGGGGACAGCTGGTGCAATTACAGCGCTCCTAGCGGCTAGCTACTACCGGAATGGTTTAAACCAACCAAATAGCTGTGATGTGAAGTGTTCGTTAACACTAATATGGAACAAGGGGAAGACACTGTATTGCTATAAATTGCACTAACAGTAAGAAAAAGAGGCCAGATTTATCCTTCTTCCAGTAAGACCAGTTCATATGCCATTCTACCCACATTAAAATGTAAGAATATACATATTCATGACCAAGTTGGCACGATTTATGAATGAAAAATACTGTTCACGGTTACACCAAATGTCATTATGCCTACACAACCTGAAAATAATAATCATTACTGCTATTATTTCTTGGGTTCGTGATGGGATTTATTATACTTCATTGAAATATTAAATTACACATGCTTCAAATAATTGGACGAAAATGTGTATTTTTCCAAAATAAAACGATAAGAAAGTAAATTTTGTCGTCTGCTGAGATGATACTAGTAGCTAGCCACCAGGAGCGATAGTATCAAACCGATGCATTTTCTCTACATATTGAACTTCGTGACTGTACAAGGTTATTCAAAAAGAAGGAACAAAATTTAAATATTTATTTCTAATGAATGGCAATAGATGACACAGCGATACATCACTGAATAGAGACTAGTTCAAAATGAGCACCATTTGTTATGCGAGGACGACCAGTGCTTTTCCATTTGCATACGCAACCATCTACGAATTTATTGTATGAATTGTAAATTTTTTATGACGAGGTGGCTCGTTGTTGAACGTACAACGAAATGCACGCTGCAATGAAACAATGGATTCACTCTTTGCATAATGCAGCACACAAAACGGCTTTTCCTGTGGTGTCGCCATTTTCGCGTAAACAAACACAGCGCCGCTTTAGGCACGAATGGAACTAATAGGTGAGGCTTAAAACTTTGAATTTTCTTCCATTCAATGATGTGCCGTATGTGTCGCTATCTATTGTCGTTCATTAAAAATGAATATTTAAAATCTGTTCCTCTCTTTTTCAATAATCTTGTATATAGCAAACTGTGCGCAACGCCTGAATGTTTCAGCACCTGTATACACGAGAAACGTGCGTCTGACAACTTGGGTGTATGTGCCAGGACACATTCTGGTGTTCGGCAGAATGCTTTGGTTTAAAAAGGGTTATGATGTGCAAGGGGATGACAGGGCTCGCAGAATCTGTGACTTTCCTCGCATATGCGCAACTCAGTCTGTCATTTATATACCCCGTTGGGGGGGGGGGGCTTACGACCCCTTCAGCTGCACTTGTGCGGGCGTTGCGGACCCCTATCACCCGCGGTACTTCTGTTACCAGAAGTACTTCGGACCAAACATCTGAGCCCCTCCTGGAAGGCAGTTGTTCGGATTGGGTTGGGCTCGGAGAAGGGACAGTACTTCCCGACACCCATGGGAGACTGGGTACATCTGGGTGTCGCCAAGACGGGATTGTGAGACGCCTTTATATCCTTCGGCACCAATCTGGAGAGCTGGTAGACGATATCTAGCCTCTGTCGCATCCACTTACGTCGTTGTGAAAGCCGGTAGGGCGGGGTACTATAAAATAGGTACCGTCCTAATGGAAAGATCCACGGAGGTTTGCCTCCCTGGGTTCAGGGTGGGGCTGCGTCTACAGCTCCTGCTCCTCCATATCGGAGTACCTGCAAGAGGAGCTTCCATAAGCAATTTGTCGTGAGGTCAGCGTTATTACTTCCCATAGGCTATTTCTCCTTCGTGAGAATGGTTTATGACGAATCTAAACTATAAGAAGCTCGTTCACTATAAAGGCTACTCAACTAACGTATCCTTAAATTACATCATGTGTTAAAGAGAGCCAGCATTATCATAACAGTAAACTTGAATGGTTAGTGATCAAAGAATGGACTTAATCTATAAATAGAGAGGTTAGTGCTTACTGCATCCTTTAATTGCTTTTAATACACTTAGAAGTCGCCCCCCACCATAAAAAATAGTGACTTAATGTTGTTTAAATATGCTGCTTCATCCTAAGAATTTTTATTTACTGCTGACATTAATTCTTACATGTTGAGGCAGTATTTTAATACCTGAATAATTTCAATTGTATTTTATATTAAGTAAATTCAATAACAGCCCGCCTTGAAACAATATGTATGTAATGATTATTTAAAATGTATGTAACAGTCATTGTATATGCTTATTTTTATTATAAATATGTTTTATAATGTTATGTGAATACATTACATACTTTAATAATGCAAGAGCTGTGAGAATAATAAGTTTTAAGTTGCTAACAATGAGGCAATAATGAGTTTGAGAGTTTGAAAGTTACTAGTCATGATTAGAGCAACGATAATGTAAAATTCAGTAACAGTTTAAAATCAGCCAATCAACAGCAAAGAAAAGCTTTAAGTAAAATACATATATTATATTGGACTAGAATTAGCCAATCAGAGACTTGAAATACCGAAGCTTACAGGTATAACGGTTGAAATAATGTTCAGTTGCTGGCAAACCTTGGTAGTGACCAGATGGAAGATGTGTTCTCTACAGAAATATTACGTGTGAACCGTAAAATATGTCTACGAGTTAGCTAAGTGAAAGTATTAAAGAATCTCACAGCTCTTAAAAAGTGCAGTGCTTTATAAAAATGTGCAATGATTAATAAAAGAAGTGAATTTAAAAACTTAAATTCTGTGTATGTCTACAATTATTGTCGTACCGCACCTTGCTTAAGAAATACATGACTCTACAAACATTACTGACGCAGTCGAGACAAATTCAAACTTAAACAAAGTTAAATATTATCCTGTAAAACTTGGAGTGTAACAACAAAAACACATCTTTAAATCAGCTTCTCATACGTAGCAGCATATTGCGTAACAACAGTGACTATTACTTTATCAACAACTTCAAACCAACGCCCAAAGCGTGTTGCAAGCTTCTTAAACAATGTAACCAAGAACAATACTTCAAGTAGGCTTTCCAATGCATGAAGCTTAATAAATTACGTAAAAATAGATAATACGTAACAAATCACTATCACAAGTAACGTACAACAGTACGTTCAGCTCTATTAACCAAGAACTGAAATACACGAGAAACTTAAGTGAAGATGAATATTTTACACCAAATACAAATTCAATTCATAAAATTACTTTAGGCTGTATTACGGAGAAAAGTGAAAATGTCTTCTTCTTTATCGGCCTAAAGCACAGAGCGATAAATTCATGTTCGTGGATTCTATGCGATGTTATTCTGTCACACCAACTAAAATACGCACCAGCCGCCACTGCCTAGTTGTCAAACTCTTTCCCTCCGTCGCACCTGAATATCTTGATAGTATGCAAATTCGTTTACGCTTCATCCCAAAATTGATCTAGATAAGCACCTACTGAGCTTTTCTGCGTGAAATGGAAAACTCGACGAAATTTGAAGTCACCTTAGAATAGCACGTAATAACGTTCACCTACAAAGGACTTCAGGTCATAGATCCATTTACATCCACGTGGCTTGATTCACCAGTGATAAATGGATAATTCATTGTTTTGAATTAAACTATATACGAAGGCAGTCCCACAAGTACATGACCTGATCTAAATATAGCGGTTGTTGTTTCAAACAAATGACTATGGTAGAAAGTACCAATCTTATAAAGCTTAAGTTTGAAGATGCTACGTTTTTAGTAATTGTTTGGCAGCCATTAATAGTGAACTCTCTCAGCGAATTTGTAAACATGGATAAACCTGGCCATCGTTATGTGATACAATACTTTATCTGAAAGGTCTTAGTCCAACTAATATTAAATCTGAGCTAGATTCTACTCTGGAGGAGTCTGCTCCTTCGTTTACAACAGTAAAATATTGGATGGCGGAGTTTAAGCGAGGCTGTACGAGCTGCCAAGACGAGATCGCACTGGTCGACTAAATGAGGTGACCACGCCAGAAATTGCGAAGAAAATCCACAAAATGGTATTGGATGACAGTCGACTGAAAGTCCACAAGCTAGCAGACATCGTAGGCATTTCAAAAAGTGCTGTACATCGCATACTAACTGAAAATTCAGACACGAGAAAGCTGTGCGCAAGATGGGTGCCGCCTTTACTCACAATGGAACAAAAGCAGCGTCGTGAGGATCTTTCAGTAGAGTGTTTGACGATGTTTTGCTGCAATAAAGCCGAGTTTATGAGTCGATTCATAACCATGGATGAAACATGGGTCCATCACTTCACACCTGAGACGAAGGAACAGTCAAAACAGTGGACTGAAAGGGGAGAATCGGCTCCAAAGAAGGTGACACAGTTCCATCTGCAGGCAAGGTCATGGTGTCAGTTTTTGGGATGCGCGTTGGATAGTTTTCACTGATTATCTTCAAAACGGAAAAGGAATCAATGGTATTATGTAAACTTATTGCAGCGTTTGAATGATGAAATCAAGCAAAAACGGCCGCATTTAGCGAAAAAGAAAGTTCTGTTTCATCAAGACACTGCACCAGTTCACACATCCATTATTGCCATGGCCAAAATCAATGAGTTAAAGTTCGAATTGCTTCCTCATGCACCCTATTCACCAGACTTAGCCCCCTCTGATTATCTTCTGTTTCCAAAGATGAAGAAATGGCTTGTGGTAAAAGATTTGCCAACAATGAAGAGGTGGAGTTTGCAGTTGATGGTTATTTTGCAGAACTCGACGGTTCTCACTATAAACAGGGTATCGAAGCTATTGAACATCGCTGGGAAAAGAGTATCGAGCTGAAAGGAGACTATGTAGAGAAATAAAGATGTTTTATCCCAAGATTTTTGTGTTTTCGTTGTTAGGTCGGGTACTTCTGGAACAGCCCTCGTACCACAAACGCGGGACATTCTGCCGAAGAGAAGTGACCCATATTGGTTCTGGCGAAACATCTTGAGGTTTGGACCGCACGATAGTGGGACGAGTATAATTACCGCTCTCATGTAATTACAGAACTTGGCGTACGCTTCGCTCTTACAAACTACATTACAAGCTTAATGATACCCATATCCGCACTAGTTGCATAAAATGTAGTAACATTCTTGGTGCTTACGTAATATGTTTTTACGTAACTTATTAGAACTTGAAGATCTTATGTTGTGCTGCTTTTGTTTTGTTTGGTTTGCCCCACGTATGGGAGCCAATTTGAGGTAACTTTTATGTTGTATTTATTTAACATTATTGTAGCCCCACGTTGTGGTAGCCAATTTGTAACGGTATTACTTACAAATGTTTGTTTACATCACGTGGGTTGAAGCCATCTTGTGACGTCATTCATTTGTTCGGTTTGTAGCTCCATCTAGTGTTAGCAATTTGTGGTACCTAGTATCAGTGTTTGAAAGAATTTTAAGTTTTGTTTATTGTCCTCCGGCTAGCTATTATCTTATCTTGGGTCGAACATGTGTCTTGATCAGGGTTGTGTAAACGGAAAGGAATCTTTTATCCGAAAAGAACACTGATGAAGAAATTTGTTTTATAATTTTTATTGTCGAACACGTTCACTATCACTTTTACATATTCATCTAGATACTCGCCAAACTGAAACTGTTATAATAACTTCTTTACTAATCACTCTTAATTCACGTACTTCAACTTTGTGTATAATTAACTTTATAATACTTTAGATTTTTGTAACTTGTGAATCTATAGCCGACGTATCTCATACAAATATTTTGACGAACTGACGAACTGAAGACGACGTGTAGTGTACACAGATTTTTGATGAACTGAACAACTGAAGGCGACGTGTAATGTATTGAGACTTTCGATGAACTGGGCGACTGACTGACTTTACCTCCAACCTACCCTATTTATACGCCTTCATCCAGATACGCCTAAAGATTATAACTGAACTGCTATTGGCTAATAAAACGCGCCAACATTAGCGTCTATCTTAATATCCAATGAAAATTGTGAATACATATGCTCTATGGAAACATTCCAGAAGGTTCTACCGAAAACGCGCCAACATTACGAAACTTCCTCGTTTCCAATAATGATAAACAGCTCACCCCCCCCCTCGCTGCATTATTGCACGCTATTATTGACAGTTTCAGTAAGGCCGTATAAACTTATTTCCCAATAATAATTACAATTAATAAACATCTGAAATCAATGTCACATAAAAATGTATATTCATATTACAATCATTATTTACATTTAAGTAATTTGTGATACCATTAAACTACTAAAAATGCGTGAAATCAGTAAAGAACTTTTAATGTTCTGCACTGTGTGGGTGCATTATTATTACTAATTATAAGAGAACTATTTAAATTCATACCTTTAACCTGTTTCACAATAGCCTTAGCAGGATCCAGCCAATGCTGCAAAACAAAGTACAACATGGTGAGTACGTGTGGTTGAAAGATAGTACAAGTAAGAAAATAATGTTCTCTAGGAAACTTACCCTCTGCCGTGTGTGATCCACGTATCTCAAGCCGAAGTAGTCCTTCTCAATGAGGTTCAGTTGTCTACAAACATACTCCAGCAAATATTTGCCTTTGTGGTGGCTCTGCAACAAACATATATCCCAAATTCTGTAGTGGTAACTAAAAACTGGCAAAACACGAAGAAAAATTTACCAAAATATGAAAATACAGAAAAAAAAATCAACATATTACACAATATAGATATGTTTTAAAGCCAAAGCTTCAAGGATATGGAGGGTGAATATATAACACACTCTTACTATGAGGCAGTATTTTTAACACTTAAATGATTTCAGTCTAATTATATAATATGTAAATTCAATAACAGCCCGCCTTAAAGCAATATGTGTATGTAACTATACATAAAACGTGTATATTACAGTCATTGTAAATGTTTATATTATTGTATCCATGTGTAATAATGTTATGTGAATGTATTACGTAATTTAATAATGTAGGAACTGTGAGAATAATAGATTAAAAGTTAACAATGAGGTAACAATGAAGTAACCGGCAATAATGAAATTTAAAGTTTAAATGCTACTAGTCATTATTGGAGCAACAATAATTTAAATTTTGAGACAGTTTAAAAATAGCCAATCAACAACCAGAAAAAGCTTTAGTTACATGAAGAGACTTGAAATACAGAAATTTACAAGTTTAGGTGGTTGAAATCAATTCAGTTGCCTGCAAACAGTGTTCCTAACCGGAAGTGTAAGCTTACATTCTTAGTCGCACCACAACCCTGCTAAGAGAAACGTGTCTCTAACAATAATACTGATGCAGCCGAGGCAAACAAATATTTAATACTTAAAGAAACAGTCAAATTACAAAGTTAATATTTTTAAAAATTGGGGCAAAGGCTACTGGGTACCATACGTGCGGTTGCAACTACTTCAAGTGTTCGGCTCCTCATCAGTTGAACTATAATAAAACTCCTTCAATACAAACTACTTCAAATTGACGCCCAAAGCGTGCTGCAAATAACGTAACAATACTCCTACTTCAAATCGGCTTTTCCATATGTGAAACAAAAACCTTTTTCAAATTGGCGCCCAACGTGGGGCTAACTACAATAAAAAATCTTTCTCAACTAAAGTTTATTTTTATATGTACTACATTTTAATCCAAAGAAACCTTTGCAGAAATAGCTAGATTACACATTTCGTTATAAACACAAAGAGAACAGCGATAGTCAAATGTTTAAGAACTGGACGTTGACGTAGGTTTTCTTTCCTACGTTTGGTACAAACTTTCCGGTGGCCTTCGCCCCACATTCACTTTTCCGGTGGCCTTCGCCCCACGTTCACTTTTAAAAATCAACTTTGTAATTTTAATGTTTATTTAAATATTATATATGTATGCCTCGGCTGCGTCAGTAGTAATTTTTAGAACACGTACCTCTTAGCAGGGCTGGTGTGGCTAAAGAACAAGGCTTACACAAATTATAATTCTATTGTACTTTGTTTATTAATCCTCCACACGATTAAATAACACTTCACTGATATATCCTACTGTAGAGCTGTGAGATTTTTTTTGTTAATTACACCTTTTTAACACGTAAACTTTATATTATTCTCACTGCAATGAATTTTTATGTCTCACGTACTGTACCGATCGGGTACGCCATCTAAACTGGACTGGTTTGGAACGCGGTCTTGTAGCGTCTCCCGCCTGAATTTGTACTTTTTCAAGTCTCTGATTGGCTAATCCTACTCCAATAGAATACTTTTATTTAACTTAAGCTTTTTCTAGTTTTTGATTTGCTGTTTATAAACTGTTTTAAATATTACATTATTGTTCCAAGAATTATTAGTAGCATTATTAAACTTTCTAATGTATTGTTGTCTCAAGGTTACCTCATTGTTAGCAACTTTCGACTTCTACTTTATAATTCTGTTTGCTACGAAAGGTAGTTTGCTTCTATTCTCACAGCTCCTACATTGTTAAATTACGTAATACATTCACATAACATTATTATACATGATCATAATAAACATAATACAATGACTGTTACATACATTTTATATATTATTACATACACATATTGCTTTAAGGCGGTCTGTTATATGTTATATTATATAATTAGATTGATATTATTTAAGTATTAAAAATACAGCCTCAACGTTATATGCTAGCCTTAAAATTCCATAGTGTTTTCATGCAATCGCGGGGAACAACTGAATTTCGAAAGCACTTCAAAAGATTGACCATAAAGTGAACAATTAATAACGGATATCTCAGAACTGGCTGATACCACAAAAACACTAACTTGAAATAAATTGTGGCTTAAAAGAGATCTACAAATCTTGTGTACGTTTTCGTCTATCACTTAACGTTTGCCGGTTATACAAGATTGCACAAAATTCCTTCCGAATAAAGAGGCTATCCCCAGAAAATTCTAACTTTTTGTTTTTTAATTATGCTGTATACAGACACACACACACACACACACACACACACAGATATTTTTTCTAAAAATGATTAAGGGGTCTCAAATCATGCATTTCCGGTGAAATATCGATATCGAAAATGTGGGTAGTCTACTATATACGTGGTAGAGAAAGTAAAAATCTGATGTGCATTTACATGACTGTCTCTGATCACACTTCTACAATTTATTCTTACAAAAGCTTATTACTAGATCTATTTGATAATCCAGATAAACGTTGAAGAACGTATTTTTGTTGTCCTACGTATGGACGCCAATTTGAAGTAGGTTGTATTGAAGGAGCTGTATTATATTTCAACTGTTGGGGAGCTGAACTTGTAGTAGTTGCAACCGCACGTATGGTACCCGATAGCCTTCGCCTAAAACAATTTTAAAATATTAACTTTGTAATTTGACTGTTTCTTTAAGTATTAAATATTTATGTTTGCCTCGGCTGCGTCAGTATTATTGTTAGAGACACGTTTCTCTTAGCAGGGTTATGGTGCGACGAATGTAGGCTTACACAGATTATAATTTTACTTCACTTCTTTTTATTAATGCTTGATACGATTTAAATAACACTTTGAGGCAGTATTTTAATACCTGAATAATTTCAATTGTATTTTATAATAAGAAAATTCAATAACAGCCTGCCTTGAAACAATATGTAATAATTATTTAAATTGTATGTAACAGTCATTGCAAATACTTATTTTTATTGTAAACATATTTTAATAATGTTATGTGAATACATTACATACTTTAATAATGCAAGAACTGTGAGAATAATAAGTTTTAAGTTGCTAACAATGAGGTAATTGTAGCAATAATGTGTTTAGAGTTTGAAAATGTACTGGTCATGATTAGAGTGACGATGACGTAGTTTCAGTGACAGTTTTTAAATTAGTCAATCAACAGCAAAGAAAAGTTTTAAGTTAAATACAGAAATTCTATTGGACTAGAATTAGCCAATCAGAGACTTGCAATACCGAAGCTTACGGGTTTTGACCGTTGAGGTTACTCAGTTGCTGGCGAGACTTGGTAGAGTATAGATGGGAAAATGTGTTCTCTACGGGTGATTAGTAAAAACAGATATACGCGCTAAGTGAATGTATAAAAGTTTCTCACAGTTCTTTAAAAAGTGTAGTGCTGTATAAATATGTGCAAGAATTTAATAAAAGAAGTTAATTTAAAAGTTTAATTCTGTGATGCCTACAAATAATTGTCATACCGCGCCCTACCCAAGATACATGACTCTAAAGTAAGACTGACGCAGCCGAGGCAAAATTCAAACATAAGTAATATTACGTAAGCATAAAATTCAATCCGACGCCCAAGGCGTGTTACAAACTACATAAAGCAACTATTATTACATAAAACAACAGTTGAACAACATAACCTTCTTTAAGTTTACGTAAAAAAAAACATATATTACGTAACAAACACTTCTTCAAGTTGGCTTCCAAGCGTGTGGCTAACAACACCAACAACAGTAAAACTTCAACAGTAGAAGAAAACAACTACTACAAGTTTGCTCCCAACTGCGGAGCAGATAAAGTAATTTACGTAATTAATTACGCACCAACAACGTGAAGAACATTCACTTCTTCAAATTGGCGTCCCAAGCGTGGAGCCAAAATTCCTACTTCAACTTCACTGATATAGAGAGTTGTGAGATTCTTTTTATTAATTAATTACACTTTCTAACACGTACACTTTTTTTTTCGTTTCACACGAATACGTATTAAATCTCTCGAGGATGTGTCTTGCGTCCGATTAGGAACACTGCTTGCAGGCAACTGAATTAATTTCAACCGTCTAAACTTGTAAATTTCTGTATTTCAAGTCTCTGATTGGCTAATCCTACTCCAATAGAATACCCTCATTTAACTAAAGCTTTTTCTGGTTGTTGATTGGCTATTTTATAAACTGTCACTAAAATTACATTATTGTTACTCAAAGAACCACAAGTAGTACTGTTAAACTTTCTTACTCATTATTGACTCAAGGTTAACTCCTTGTTAGCAACTTTTAACTTATTTTTCTCACAGCTCCTACATTATTAAATTATGCAATATATTCACATAACACGGATACAATAATATAAACATACGCAATGACTGTTACATACATTTTACAAATTATTACATACATATTGCTTTAAGGCGGGCTGTTATTGAATTTACATATTATATAATTAGACTGAAATTATTTAAGTGTTAAAAATACTGCCTCATCTTTCATTACACATTTACACAATTCGTTGTACGTATAAGAAGAATACAGTAGGTTAAAGCGATAGTCAGGTTTTTAAAAAGCGATCACAGGTCTTGTTGCTTGGGAGTATCCCTGTTCAAACAGGATTTGGGGTATGATTATGAATGTAATAAGCATAGTTAAACACAGTGTCGGGCTCGCTAATGTCACTGAAGACCTGGTAAAACTAACTTTAGGTTTTGCCACTGACCCTCGGGAGTCCCCGAAGGGGCACTCGGAGGTGGGACCTGGTTGAGCAGTCTGACCGACTCGATCGAACCACACCAGGATTCGACACAGCGGTTCTGGCGGTTTCGTCTGTGGCCCGCATTCGGGAGGTCGTAGGTTTGATTCCCGTGGCCGATCCTGACCCATGGGCCTTTTCGGGTTTTCCCGGATCGCCAAGCGAATGCTGGGAAGGATTCTCACATCTCCCGAATTCCCCGTCCCTCCATTTCTTCTTCATTCTCATTTCACTTCATCATTCATCCGTTGGTCTCTTTCAGGGTTGGAAGTGTAGGCGATGGTGTGTTTGTGCAGTGTGACGGGGGAAAAGGATGCTCTCTGTGACTCTTTCTATCCCTCGGCTTTCGTCTGGCTGCCGGGGGTATCCGAACCCGGGTTAGGGTCCCTGGAGAGTTTCTATTTGGAAAGTTAGGGATGCTGCCATTCCTGTGCCGTCATTCCTAGTTCCGGCCGCCCGGTGTCTCCTCTGGCCTCACCCTTCCTCTCGGTGGCCCCTCCTTGTGGGGCGTAGGTACACCATCCTCTATGTGGATCATTGCCGAGTCCCCTCCGTAACCAATCCAACACCAGAATTCGCCTACCGGGGAAACCACGAAAAACTCATGGTCAGAGTGGACGACCGCCGGGAATCGAGCCCGAGACCACGTTACCCCCAGTCATCTCGCTTGGTGGGATCATGTAGTAATAATGTGTGGCTGTGGAACAGCCTGGATAGAAATATCAATTATGCTGTTGGAAAGGATCTGTGTGACGTCAGTGAGACCAGCAGCCATACAAATGTAAAGTAGTGGGACTTGTTCATAGACATGACAAGCCTTAGCTTCACTAAGGATTTCATTTGTCATATGAATATCTTTAATATATGGCAATTTAATCAAAACCATTTGAGCCATTTCTTAGAAAATAAAAATGTTCGAAAAATGTTCCATGTAAATGATAGCTGGGGTGGGGATTTCCTTGAAAATCCCCCACCCCAAACCACCCTTTACATGGAACATTTTCCGAACATTTTGATTTTTTAACAAACAAATTCAGTTTTTTTCGTTTCAGTTGTTTATGGAAACAGTGGTGGAATTTTAAGGTTTACGTATAGCGTCCAGTTCTTAAACATTTGACTATCGCTGTTCCCTTTGTATCTATAACGAAACGTGTAATTTAGCTATTTCTGCAAAGATTTGGATTAAAATGTAGTAGATGGTAAGAATAGTTTGTATACCCATTAATAAGCGATTGAGGGTAGAGAAAGTCATGTGAAAGTAACACATTGAGAAGATGTTTTGTTACGTTATTACTTTCTCTACTACGTATAGTAAGTAGGGGAAGTATTGCATTCCACCCAAAAATTCGCTACCGAGATTTCGCCGGAAATAGATGTTTTGAGACCTCCTGAATCCAAAAAAAGCATTTTTGGAAACATGTCCGTGTGTGTGTCTGTGTGTGTGTGTGTGTGTGTGTGTGTGTGTGTGTGTCTGTGTGTCTGTGAACAGCATAACTCAAAAACGAACAGTCGGATAAACACCAAACTTGGTATTTAGGTTCAGTATCTTCCAGAGATGCGACACGAAGGTTTTCAAGAAAATCCCCCCACCCCAGACTACCCTTTACATGGAAGATTTTTCGAAAATTGTAATTTTCTCAAAAATGGCTCTAACGATTTTGATTAAAATATCATATGTTTAAGATAATGTCATGAGAAATGAAATGTATATCTCGAATTTTCTGGGAATGTCTCCAAAAGTATTCTTCATTGTGAACGACTTTTGCATAACTGGTAAACCATAAGAGATAGACAAAATTTTACTACACAAAAAATGTAGATCGCGTTAAAATACACAACTTATGTCATATACATTTCTTTTGTTGAGTGAACCGTTTTCGAGATATTGCTTGTTATTTCCTTAAATTTTCCAATACTTATACTTTTTCTCAAATGCGTTTTTCATTTTTTTTATGTCCTGGACATGCAAAGAGAATGGAATGCGCCACATAGCAACCAGCGTTAAAATATTTGACTATCGCTTAAAAGCTACCATATTTCCCTTGTATCTACAAGAAAATTACCAATAAGATTGACATCTCGATATCTCGATTAACATGAAGCATATGGAGAATAAGCGTTTGTAAAATTAGATTGTACAAGAGTAGAGAAAGTCATGTGAGTGTAACACATCAGATTTTTTTTACCACGCTCTGGGCGTCAATTTGAAGTAGTTTGTATTGAAGAAGTATTATATTTCAACTGTTGGAGAGCCGAACTTGTAGTTGCAACCGCACGTATAGTAAACAGTTTCCGGTAGCCTTCGCCCCAAATGTACTTTCAGGTGGCCTTTGCCCCAAGTTTAAAAAAATATTAACTTTGTACTTTGATTGTTTCTTTAAGTATTATATATTTATGTTTGCCTCGGCTGTGTCAGTATTATTGTTAGAGACATGGATGTCTTGGCAGGGTTGTGGTGCGACTAAGAATGTAGGCTTACACAGATTATAATTTTACTTCACTCCTTTTATTAATGCTTGACACGATTTAAACAACACTTCACTGACAGAGAGCTGTGAGATTCTTTTATCAATTACTTGCACTTTTTAACACGTAAACTACTTTCGTCTCACACGAATACGTATTACACTTCTCGAGGACGTGTCTCGCGTCCGGTTAGGAACACTGTTTGCAACCAACTGAATTGATTTCAACCGCCTAGATTTGTAAATTCCTACATTTGAAGTCTCTGATTGGCTAATCCTACTCCAATAGAATACGCTCATTTAACTAAAGTTTTTCTGATTGTTGATTGGCTATTTTATAAACTGTCTCAAAATGTACATTATTGTTGCTCCAATAATGACTAGTAGCATTTAAACTTTCAAATTCATTATTGCCTCAAGGTTACCTTATTGTTAGCAACTTTTAACCTATTATTCTCACAGCTCATGCATTATTAAATTACGTAATATATTCACATAACATTATTACACATGGATACAATAATACAAACATATACAATGACTGTTACATACACATATTGCTTTAAGGAGGTCTGTTATTGAATTATATATATTATACAATTAGACTGAAATCACTTAAGTGTTAAAAATACTGCCTCAACATCAGATTTTTATAATATGTGATCACTAATTTCAGTATAATTTCAGTACACCCAACATGTAAAAAAAAATTAATGTATATTTCCAATATATCCAGTGTTTCTTGTATCAGCAGACGCTGCTGTATTTGTTTAGTCTAAGTGTTCAATGAAAGTTTATCTCTATTAACAAGAAGTAGATACAAGAATAAACTTTTGTAAGAATAGTTTGTCGAAGAGTTAGTGGATAAAGTCATGTGAATGCAATACATAACGTGTTTTTTTACTTTCTCTACTACGTATAGTAAGTAGGGGAAGTATTGTATTCCACCCAATAATTCGATACCAAGATTTCACCGGAAATACATGTTTTGAGACCCCCTGAATCCAAAAAAAGCATTTTTGGAAACATGTCCGTGTGTGTGTTTGTGAACAGCATAACTCAGAAACGAACAGTCGGATAAACACCAAACTTGGTATTTAGGTTCAGTATCTTCCAGAGTTACGACACGAAGGTTTTCCAGAAAATCCCCCACCCAAGATTACCCATTACATGGAAAATTTTTCGAAAATTTTAATTTTCGAAAAAATGGTTCTAACGATTTTGATTAAAATATCATATATTTAAGACATTTTCATGACAAATGAAATATATATCTCGAATTTTCTGCGAATGTCTCCAAAAGCATTCTTCATTGTGAAAGACTTTTGCCTAACTGGTAAACCATAAGAGATAAACAAAATTTTACTACACAAAAAATATAGATCGTGTTAAAATACACAATTTATGTCATATACAATTTTTTTGTTGTTGAGTGAACCATTTTCGAGATATTGCTTGCTATTCCCTTAAATTTTCCAATTCTTATACTTTTTCTAAAATTCGTTATTCATTTTTTTGTCCTGTACATACAAAGAGAATGGAATGCTCCACATAGCAACCAGCTCTTAAAACATTTGACTATCGCTTAAAGCCTACCAACTCCCCTTGCACCTACAAGAAAATTAGCAATAAGATTAACATCTCGATTAACATGAAGCATATGGAGAATAAGCGTTTGTAAAAATAGTTTGTACAAGAGTAGAGAAAGTCATGTGAGTGTAACATATCAGATGTTTTTTAACTGCCCTTCACTGGGGAGACATATTCCGGTAGCCACGGCAGACATTTAGTTCCCATGTTCCTTAAGTCTTTGCTTCTACAGCCATTAGAAAATAATTATAAGCCAGTGAGTGCAGGTGTGGAGTTACACAAGATAGATCGTTCGTTTCCTGTGCCTGCTAATTGTTTATGTTCGCTGTCAAGGCTGAATCATCTTTACAATTAGATAATTGCAGTAAGCGGTGACGTAAAAACCGCTAACGGTGTACATTTCCTTTGTTTTATACTTCTGCCTCAGAACGGACCAGGTTCCATCATACATTATTCCATATTCTACTTCATGATGGCTGTGGATGATTTGTAATGAAGGAAAAACTGTTATTCTTCTCATTAATAACGACTGAAACAGTTTATTTGACGAATTATAGTAAATTATGATAGAAGGCCTACTTCGCAATCCTACTAGCAAAATAAAACCACTTTCAACACGTGTGGCATATACCCTCTATTTGTAAAATATCAATAAAACAGGGTGAGCCAAAAGACTCCGAAGCGCCTACGCGGTGTTTTTCCTGTCCGCGTCCTCGGCGCTCGTTGCCGTCTGCTGCTATCATAGAAAGGTGCGGATGAAACCATATAACATTTTTAGAACTACTTTTAAAGGCTTTACTTACCAACTTTACGAAACGAGATGCTGAAACTGGCCACCGTCGTTGTCCATACATTTTTGGCATCTCTTTAAGAAACTATCCATCATAAATAAATACACGCTGTGCAGAAGAAAACATACTGAGTCATAATATATTTTGTGACTAAGTGCAGGACAAAATAATAAATAAATCGTAATAACTGAACTACATCACATCACCGTCAACTAAAAACTGCACTTCACACTGCAGAGCAAAACCACAACAGCGTGACTTTGTTTATAGCAGCAGTGCGTTATCAAGTTTTTATCATATTTCCACGCCCAGTGGAAAAACACCGCGCAACCGGTAATATTATTCATAAAATACCCCTCCGGGGTAACATAAAACATAAAGTGTACAAGAAAAACCCACACGCCCTGGAAGAATTAAAACAAAATATCCGCCAGGAAATTTCTCAACGTGAGCTACGGCGAGTGATGGATAGTGTCCTAAAGAGGTGCCAAAAATATATGGACAACGACGGTGGCCAGTTTCAGCATCTCCATTTGTAAAGTTGGTAAGTAAAGCCTTTAAAAGCACTTTTAAAAATGTATGGTTTCATCCGCGCCTTTCTATGATAGCGGCAGACAGCAACGAGCGCCGAGGACGCGGACAGGAAAAACACCGCACAGCCGGTTCGGAGTCTTTTGGTTCACTCTGTATTATATTGATTCTTGAAACTAACAGACATCAAGAACTCGTTCTTGGAACAAAAGAAGTGCCGCTAGAAAAGCTAGATGTCAGAAGTTTTGTTGACTCGCAGGCAGTCATTGCCAATGAAATTAGTTTCAACGTGTTTTGCCTTACACCAGGCAATGAAGCCATTAAATGCCACATCATATTGCTTCTAGTGTTATTCTTTCTGCTGCTTCTGTAATTTCCCCTGGCTCTTCCATTTCAGTGTCTTCTGAATTCATAACTCCCGCTATTTAATCTTTAGGTGGGTTATTCTTCTACAAGCAATTGCGATAAACTGAAGTATGACGATTTGTGTTGTGAACAGATAATACGAACGCCATGAGAAATTAATCATGTAAAAAGACAATGAAAAATTAAATTTAATCAAATCGAGTTGTTAAGTATGCACGATAATCTAAAGCCTTTAGCTCGTGTGCTCTGTCTTAGAAGTTTTACTTTTAGGCCATGCTGTCTAGAAAAGGCTTATTATTTTTACTTTCTCTACTACGTACAGTAAGTAGGGGAAGTATTGTATTCCACCCAAAAATTCGATACCGAGATTTCACCAGAAAATACATGTTTCGAGGCCTCCTTAATCCAAAAACATTTTTTTTGGAAACATGTCCGTGTGTGTGTCTGTGAACAGCATTACTCAGAAACGAACAGTCGGATAAACACCAAACTTGATATTTAGATTCAGTATCTTCCAGAGATGCGACACGAAGGTTTTCAAGAAAATTCCCCCACCCCATATTAACCTTTACATGCAGCATTTTTCGAAAATTTTGATTTTCTGAAAAATGGCTCTAACGATTTTGATTAAAATATCGCATATTTAAGATACTTCATGACAAATAAAATGTATATCTTGAATTTTCTGGGAATGTCTCCAAAAGTATTCATTGTGAACGACTTTTGCATAACTGGTAAACCATAAGAGATAGACAAAATTTTACTACACAAGAAATGTAGATCGCGTTAAAATACACAATTTATGTCGTATACATTTTTTTTTTGAGTGAACCATTTTCGAGATATTGCTTGTTATTCCATTAAATTTTCCAATACTTGTACTTTTTCTCAAATTCGTTATTCATTTCTTTTTGTCCTGGTAATGCAAAGAGAATGGAATACTCCACATAGCAAACAGTTCTTAAACGCTTAAAGCCAATTCCCCTTGCATCTACAAGAAAATTAGCAGTAAGATTAACATCTCGATATCTCGATTAACATGAAGCATATGGAGAATAAGCGTTTGTAAAAATAGGTTGTACAAAAGTAGAGAAAGTCATGTGAGTGTAACACATCAGATTTTTTTCTGAGTTTGGTTGTTTGCGAATTTGTCAAGAAACCTGGTAATTATAACTACGGGATGGCGCACAAAATATCACACCACTTCTTTTACACATAACACCATTTACTTGCATTAAAGTACAGAGCCTTCGTTTCAACGCGTGGCCGTATTACGGGGAATAGCTTACCCTGCACTGCGCTGTTTCCAACCGGTTCTGTCCCCTCTCGGTGTGGCGGCTAATAAGTTGACGCGAAGGGTTTGTTGTACGGAGGTTGATACGTTGTGAGGTCATGTGTTTCAGTGTTAGTGTTGTTATGATACCAAATAGGCTATATACTTTAGCACACACAATCTTCATGTATGATTCCTATGTTACAAACTCTTGTAGACAGTGGCGGCGGCTACTGCGTAAGAGCACGTGAAGACCCTAACTTTTGACACCTTGCGGATTTATTGGTTATGTTTTGTTTGATAAACTAAATGCATCTGCGGTAATTTAAAATCTACGGCATTTAAATCTACCGCGCTACTCCTCTAAACTGGATGAAACATGGCAACAATCGCTAGCACATCTTGACTTGTGCATGTTTTTAAGGAGCTTCTCAGCGTTCGCAACTGGTATGACGTAATTACCGTATGAGGCTGTGCACACTTGAAGAAGTGCACTAGCGCGCGAAACTTTTCGCGCACTCCGCTTTCATATGTCACTATGATTTTACGTCAATGCCGCTAGGTGGTAGCACACTACGGCAGAGGTTACAGTCGCTAGCAGAAGAGGTTAACGTGCAGAAGCGCGGAAACTTCTCTCTGTTTCGCATCCATAATCTCAACTACTGGAGTCATTATGGATTATTAGAAAATAATTATAGCTGGGTGGCACATGAAAGTAAAAATAAAGCAATAACTACATCCTTTGGTGTAACGTACATAATTAATGTTATGACATCATCTCACACCCACAGAACTGTCTTTAGGCCAGTCACCGTTTGGAAAGGTGAAATACTGCCGGAAACTTGTCATGCCAAAATGGAACTTAAATACCGGATGCTACTGAAATACTGGTTTCTCTATTCTAGGCCGGCTTCCCCACATCTAGTGCTGATTTAGCCCTAATGCTAGTAACAATACAGCTGATAGGATGACAATGGCATTAATTGCTCTTCCTGCCTGCAACAGAACCTCTACTTCTGCACCCTTCAAGCAAAACTTTGCATCTACGAGTCTTCGATAGCATCGACCGAGAGGCGTGAACTGTTGCCTCTATGTTTTCTTTGTCACCAAGATTTTAACAGTTAATGCGATTCCGTATTCGTATCTAGGGTCCACTAAACACCTGCTCAAACAAGGCCGAAAACATATCTGTATCTTCTGGCAACCATGAGAAGGTATTGCATTCCACCCAAAAATTCGATACCGAGATTTCACGGCAATACACGTTTTGAGGCTCCCTGAATTAAAAAAAAACACATTTTTAGAAAAACGTCCGCGCGCACGTAAGTGTGTTGTGTTTATCAATGCGTCTTGAACAGCAAAACTCAAAAACGAAAAGCAGGATAAATACTAAACATGGTATTTAGGTTCAGTATCTACCAAAGATGCGACAGAAGATTTTCAAGAAAATCCCCCATCCCAAACTACCCTTTAGGGGATCTCACACACGGCTTGTGTGGAAGAACAACTAATTTCATTAATTGAGCTAATAGTGGTCGAAACTATGAAGCCCGGGACTTAAGTACTTGCAGCATTTTAAGTCGCCATTGGGGTAAGTCATCTCAATACAATTTGAGATCTCCTTGTGTGGTTTACCGGGAAAAAAATATCTGATGTGTTACACTCACATGACTTTCTCTACTATTTTTACAAACGCTTATTCTCCATATGCTTCATGTTAATCGAGATGTTAATCTTATTGCTAATTTTCTTGTAGATGCAAGGGGAATATGGTAGACTTTAAGCGATATTCAAATATTTTAAGAGCTGGTTGCTATGTGGAGTATTCCATTTTCTTTGCATTACCAGGACAAAAAAAATTGAATAACGAATTTGAGAAAAAGTATAAGTATTGGAAAATTTAAGGGAATAACAAGCAATATCTCGAAAATGGTTCATTTAACAAAGAAGAGAAAGTATATGACATAAATTGTGTATTTTAAAGCGATCTACATTTTTTTTGGGTAGTATGGTTTACAAGTTATGCAAAAGTCGTTCACAATGAAGAATACTTTTGGAGACATTCCCAGAAAATTCAAGATATACATTTCATTTGTCATGAAAATATCTTAAACATATGATATTTTAATCAAAATCGTTAGAGCCATTTTTGAGAAAATTAAAATTTTAGAAAAATGTTCCATGTAAAGGGTAATCTGGGGTGGGGGGATTTTCTTGAAAACTTTCGTGTCGCATCTTTGGAAGATACTGAACCTAAATACCAAGTTTGGTGTTTATCCGACTGTTCGTTTCTGAGTTATGCTGTTCACAGACACACACATGGACATGTTTCCAAAAATGCTTTTTTTGGATTCAGGGGGCCTCAAAACATATATTTCCGGTGAAATCTCGATATCTAATTTTTGGGTGGAATACAATACTTCTTACTATACGTAGTAGAGAAACTAAAAATACGAATCAGTTGGGGAATTTAATGTCGTATCCGCATGTTGCCATGGTAACTCAGTGGTTAAGAGCAACCGGACGGAAACCGGGAGATCCGTGGTTCAAATCCTGGAGATGGCATTGAATTTTTCAGTCGTCTGATTCAACAATTCCAACCTAATCTCCAACACACGGCTTCTGTGGAAAAACAATTAATTTCAAAATATTTGTTTATTTATTTAATAAACCATTATTACAAAAGCTTACTTTTATACCTACTTCACGTTAATCGAAATAAAACTTTGCAGAAATAGCTTCATTACACATTTCGTTGTAGATACAAGAGGGACAGAGGAAATCGAATCGATAGTCAGATGTTTAAAAGCGTATCGCTATATGCTGGTCTTAAATTGCATATACTCTTTCCATGACATCGCGAGAAACAACTGAATCGCGACAGCACTTTTAAAACGTGACAAAAGTTTTGAGATATTCAAACCAATAATAATGGATCTTTCGAAAACGGTTGATGCCCCCAAAAAGTTATTTGAAATAAATGGTGTGCTTTAAAGAGCTCTACGTTTCTTTTATGCTTTACCACTTATAAAAACATTCTTTCCTAATGAAGAGCGCTCCACCCGCTATTCCCAGAAAATACATTTTATTGGTCATGTAAGTATTTTAAAGATGTGGTATTTTAATCAAAATCGTTAAAGCCATTTTTGAGAAAATAAAAAGTGTCAATTTGTTTCCTTCGTTTCACATCTTTGAAAAATACTGAACTTAAAATCAAGTTTGGGATTTATAGACTTTTCGCCTTCGAGTTATGCTGTTCACACACACAGCGAAAATACATGTTTTGAAAATCCCTGAATAAAAAATAACACTTTTTACTTTCTCTACCGCCTGGTTATAGTAGGTAATGTACACTCGCTTCCATTTAAGGCATTCCCGCAGCTTTAGCAGGCATTTTACTGGTCTTCACAGGTGAGTATGCATGGCAAGGAGGAGGTGCATGTATCTGTTTACCTTTTCACGCATGCAGTGACGTCCTGTTTTACATGCACAGTTCTAGATTATTCACATACGAATCTATAACTTTGAACAATAGCTTTACTCATTATCACTTACAATAACCAAGTCAAAATAATATATAACCAAATAAAACCATGTTTTGGACAATATCTCCACAGAAAAAAAAATCGTTTTAACGGCAACATAATGTAAAACTGAAATATATTATATCTTTTACTATCAAAGAAGACACATTTACCAGACGTTTATTGGAATCACCTATCCAATCTAAATATATAACTAAATAAAACACCGTTTTGCACAACTTCTCCATGAAAAAGTATTTTTATTGACAATATATTGTAAAACTGAACTTAACTTTTTACTGCCAAAGAGGACACATTTACTTAAGATTATTTTAATAATCTGTCAAATCTCCACTCTTGTGCGACTCCTGATTTAGCCGCTTAGGAGCTGGAAGAGCTCTAAAGGGTGGTTCACAACCAACGAAAACGAGAAAGTTTAAATACATGTATTCAAATGGGAGTGTTCACAATCGACGGGAAGCCTTCCCGGGCATATTAGATCCATATTGTGCATATCAGACTCTTCACTCTAAAGGTTATTCTAGGCGGCCGTGACATGAAACAGCCGCTAGTAGCCGCTATAGTCGCTAGCTGGAAACATGAAACCTAACCTCATCCCGACAACCGCTAATCTAATCAGCGTCGGTTCCTCTGGTGAAGGGGTCATTTGTAATTTATTTATAAGCAACTCAAAACTGGCTATTACCCTAAAAAACAAACGCAAAAGCTACAAAGAACACCTAAAACCGGTGGAAATGATTAGAGGGATCGGAAATGCAATGGATATGCATTTAGATAATGTTTACTCTATCGAATTTTGACGTTGGCTTGGCTAAATTGGAAGTAGGTGAAAAAATATCATTGGTCAGTTAAAAACAAATGAAATCCCAATGCACAAAATCGACTTTGAGGCAATATTTTATATGATAACATGCTGTGAATGCCAGAGTGATTGTAGTGTAAATTAATATTACTGTATGTACGGGATTTTATATGTTTGTTAGCCATAAGTATTGTTAGGAAATAAGTTTACACGGCCTAACTTAAACTGACAATAGAAGTGGGTAACAATAAACCGAGGGGGTCAGTTGTTTGTCACTAAGAAGAGATAAACAAATGATGTCAGGGTAGCGTGCCTTTTTTAGAAATGGAGGGAATATCTTCCCTAGTGTATATATGTTAGTAGTAGTGATTGGCTGAGCAAAAACAGACGCTAAAGTGGGCACAATTTGGTAACCAATAGGAGCTATATTAAAATGTTCAGGCAATTCGAGGTGATGGAGTATATATTCTCGAGCCTTAGCAAGTGTGGCACAGTTCTGAAGAATCTCTCACGAGGTGCACGTCGCAGAGTTAGTTACAAAAATGTAAAGTACGCAAAGTAATTGGTGCGCGGCAACTAAAACGACTGTAGTTACAGTTTCAGTCTGGCGTGTATAAACATTAAATATGTCAATTATTAATTGTGACGGCAATAAAAGTCTAGATTCAGATTTTTTTATCAATGTTATCTTTTAGTAACAACTCCTTTCCGTTTACACGCCCTGCTTAGAGACACTTGCTCGACTGAGTTATAATAGCTAGCCGGAGGACAAAGAACCCAAATTTTAAAATAATAAAACAAGAGGCGCCCAACAAACAAGATAACACAAGCCATTGAGAACTGCGACAACTTTCACTTTGTGATCGATATGCATTCCCGTTCTTGTTACCGGGCTGTTGTGAACCAATATCTTGTGTGGTGTATTGCTTCCCGTTCTCGTTTCCGTTCTGGTTACCGTTCTCGGGCGGTTGTGAACCAGTCTTAAACCCATGTATTGCCATATTTCGTGACTGTTGAGAGGGCGAGAGTGATTCAGTGTCTAGGCGGCTGAATCAGGTACTGGGCGGATTATTAAAATAATATCCAGTAAATGTATTCTATTTGAGAGTACATTATATTGCCATTAGAATACTTTTTATGGAGAAATTGTACAAAACTGGCTTTTATTTACTTATATAATTAAACATGGTAATTATAAGTAAGAGATGATGAGTAAAGATATTGCTCAAAGTTCACATGAGGATAATCTAGTATTGTGCACGTAAAACAAGACGCTACTGCATGGGCGAAAAGCTAAACAAGCTACACGCATCTCCTTACTATGTATGCTCACCTGTGAAGCTCAGTAGAATACCTCACAAAGCTGTGGGGACCGCATAAATGGAAGCCAGTGTACCATGAAAAAATTCCATGTCAAGATTTCACCGGAAATATGTGTTTTGATGCCCCCTAAAATAAAAAAGGATTTTTTTAGAAAAATGCCTCTGTGTGTGTCTGTGAACAGTATGACTCTAAAACGAAAAGTCGGATAAATACCAAACTTGTACACGAAGATTTCCATGAAAATCCCGCCTTTAAATAGGAATTTTTGAATTTAGGCATACTTGTCTTACTTTTAGAGCATGTGGTTTCAGCTTGCACTCGATGCGGTATTCAAAGGCGGATGGAGTCAGAGGAGTGACTCAGATATGAAAAAGTCAAGGACGCCACCAGGATAAGAGTAACGGAATCTAGTGCTGATGACTGAACTATTTTTAACTTTTCTCTGTGAACTCCTTCTGTGACCAAAATGATTGTAATGATATGTTTGTTAGGCCAGTGTATTACTGGCATACCGTGTTAACGCTGTTTAAGCTGGCACCTTCCAAAGATGCGATACGAAGATTTTCAAGAAAATCCCACCCCAACCTATTAGTTACAAACCGTGCCGTAATTTATATTTCCTCAAAAATATCCCTAACTATTTTTTATTAAAATACCATATGTTAGGCATTTTATGACAAATAAAATTTATATCTTGAATTTTCTAGGGATAGCCTGTGAAGCACAATTCATTTGGAAGGAATTTTGTATAACTTTATATAAAGACAAGCACTGGGCATATGTAGTATGAACGAAAAGATAAATAACTTTAGAAATAGGTGGCTAGAATACATACAATCGGTCAAACTAAAAGTGGTCGGTCTCTTAAGCCCTAGTCCCTACGAGAACATTTCCGGGCTATTATTATAATTATTACTATTATTATACAAGATTTTAAATCGTCATTAATTCCTAAAGAATGTGAAGATCGGCTTAGAAATGCACTTGGTCAAGAAGCCGCATCTAAGGCAATGATTTATAATTGGTACAGCGAATTCAAAAGAGATCCGTGTTTTCTTAGTGATGAATTTTGTGAAGGACGCCCAAGAACTGCTGTTGCTGATGAAAATATTACCGCTGTTCGAGCAATGCTTGAAGAAGATCCGCGGACATCTTATGAATTTATTCGGGCGACATTGGGCATTGGTATGAGTCAAATCCAAAACATTTTACATCAACAGTCAGACGTGAGAAAACTTTGTTGTCGATGGATTGAACATAAACTGACTCCAGATCAAAAACAACAACGCACTGATTGGTGCAGAAAAACTCTGGAAAAATTCCAAGGCGGCACTTCAAAATTTGGTTAGGAATATCGCTACTGGTGACGAATCTTGGATTTACTGTTACGATCCTGAAAAGAAAAGTCAATCGGCTCAATGGATCTTTCGAACAGAGCCTAAGCCCCCAAAAGTTCGACGAATTCGCAGTGCTGGTAAGAAGATGGTTGCTAGTTTTTCCTTCCAAAACGGGTCATGTTGCTACTATAGCATTAGAAGATAGACGTACCGTTACTGCCAATTGGTACACAAATGTCTGTTTACAGAAACTCTAAAGTTCGTGAAAAACGACCAAAAAGAAGAATGTTACATCATGATAACGCATCGTCGCACACAGAAAAATCTGATGTGTTACACTCACATGACTTTCTCTACTCTTGTACAAACTATTTTTACAAACAATTATTCTCCATATGCTTCATGTTAATCGAGATGTTAATCTTATTGCTAATTTTCTTGTAGATGCAAGGGGAATACGGTAGACTTTAAGCGACAGTCAAATATTTTAAGAGCTGGTTGCTATGTGCAGTATTCCATTCTCTTTGTATGTCCAGGACATAAAAAAAATCAATAACGAATTCCAATTTCAGAAAAAGTTTAAGTATTGGAAAATAACAAGCAATATCTCGAAAATGGTTCACTCACAAAAAAAAAATGTATATGACAAATTGTGTATTTTAACGCTGTCTACATTTTTTGTGCAGTAAAATTTTGTCTATCTCTTATGGTTTACCAGTTATGCAAAAGTCGTTCACAATGTAGAATACTTTTGGAGACATTCCCAGAAAATCCGAGATATACATTTCACTTGTCATGAAAATATCTTAAACATATGATATTTTAATCAAAATCGTTAGAGCCATTTTTGAGAAAATTAAAATTTTCGAAAAATGTTCCATGTAAAGGGTAGTCTGGGGTGGGGGATTGTCTTGAAAACCTTGGTGTCGCATCTCTGGAAGATACTGAACCTAAATACCAAGTTTGGTGTTTATCCGACAGTTCGTTTCTGAGTTATGCTGTTCACAGACACACACGGACATGTTTTTTGGGTGGAATGCAATACTTCCCCTACTTAGTATACGTAGTGGAGAAAGTATAAATGAAGATCTCTTTACAACACAATTTATTTCGTAAAAATATTTTTGTGGCATAAGCCATTTAGGAAGTATTCGTTATTAATGGTTCGTGTTGTTCAATACTTAGCCATTCTTTTTAAGTCAACTTTCAATTGTTTCTCACGTTGTCATGGAAACGGTGTTGAATTTTAAGACCAGTTCTAAAATATTTGACTGTCGCTATTACCTTTTTATCTGTAACGAAATGTGTAGTGTAGCTATTACCGGAAAGGTTTATCTCGATTATAATGAAACAGATAAGAAAAGCAAGTTTCCTAAGAATAATTTGTATAGCCACTATAAAACGAGAGGGTAGAGAAAGTCATGTGAATGTAACACAAGATTTTTATGTTAATTCTATGCTATACATAAGCATTAAAATTTTACGAGTATTTTCCTTATTTCATAGTCTAATAATTCGATTTTATACGGTAGTAAAATAAATTGCTCCCTCACTGTTATGTGTGTGACAGTCGATAAACAAGTAACTCGAACTGGAAAGACTGACAAATAGGTATCCAGCGAAAGTGATGGCTCATTCAATTCTGTCACAAAACATGTACAACATCCGCGGAGCAGTTCCGACTAAGAGGACGACAGCAAAGTGTTACATAATGAATGGAGGTGGATGCTGGAGTCCCCACTTCAACCACAATAATAAAGAAACATCCGCCGCAGGTGTTTGCACAGATCGATACGCCAGCAGTAGCACCAACTGTTTCTTTACAAGCCGCAGGATGCAGGACCACTTTCAAATCCGGAGCCTGATCAGGTGGTAAAAACGGCGGTCCACTTTTAATGAGTGACATTCACGAGATCGATACCAGCAACGTCCCCCAGGACACGACACGAAACAAGCTTTTGGGGATTGTATCCCTGTTCAAGCGGCGTTCACCACTTACTGAAAACATTTTAAAAAAGACTGATGCGTTGCACTCACATGACTTTCTCTACTCTTGTACAAACTATTCTTACAAACGCTTATTCTCCATATGCTTCATGTTAATCGAGGTGTTAATCTTATTGCTAATTTTCTTGTAGGTGCAAGGGGAATATGGTAAGCTTTAAGCGATAGTCAGATATTTTAAGAGCTGGTTGCTATGTGGCGCATTCCATTCTCTTTGCATTACCAGGACAAAAAAAAAATGAATAACGAATTTGAGAAAAAGTATTGCAAAATTTAAGGGAATAACAAGCAATATGTCGAAAATGGTTCACTCAACAAAAAAAAGAGTATATGACATAAATTGTGTATTTTAACGCGATCTACATTTTTTTGTGCTGTAAAATTTTGTCTATCTCTTATGGTTTATCAGTTATGCAAAACTCGTTCACAATGAAGAATACTTTTTGAGACATTCCCAGAAAATTCAAGATATACATTTTATTTGAGATGAAAGTATCTTAAACAAATGATTTTTAATAAAAATCGTTAGAGCCATTTTTGAGAAAATTAAAATTTTCGAAAAATGTTCCATGTAAAGGGTAATCTGGGGTGGGGGAATTTTCTTGAAAACCTTCGTGTGGCATCTCTGGAAGATACTGAACCTAAATACCAAGTTTGGTGTTTATCCGAGTGTTCGTTTCTGAGTTATGCTGTTCACAGACAGACACACGCACGCACAGACGCACACACGGACATGTTTCCAAAAATCTTTTTTTGGATTCAGGGAGTCTCAAAACATATATTTCCAGTGAAAACTAGGTATCGAATTTTTGGGTGGAATACAATACTTCCCCTACTTACTATAGGTAGTAGAGAAAGTAAAAAGAATAACAAATTCCCATTTGAGAAAAAGTACAAGTATTGGAAAATTCAAAATATAACGAGGAATATCTCAGAAATGGTTCACTCGACAAAAAATGTATATAGACATAAATTGTGTGTTTTAACGCGATCTACATTTTTTGTGTAGTAAAATTTTGTCTATCTCTTACGGTTTACCAGTTATGCAAAAGTCAATCGGAATGCAGAGGACTTTTGGGGACATTCCCAGAAAACTCAAGATATACATTTTATTTGTCATAAAAATATCTTAAACATATCAGATTTTAATCAAAATCGTTAGAGCCATTTTTGAGAAAATTAAGATTTTCGAAAAATCTTGCATGTAAAGTGTAGTCTGGGGTGGGGGGATTTTTCTGAAAATCTTCGTGTCGCATCCTTGAAAAAAGGTTTGGTATTTATCCGACTTTTCGTTTTTGAATTATGCTGCTCACATCCACACAAGACACACAGACCTTTCTCTAAAAATGCTTTTTTGGATTAGGAGGCGTCAAAACACGTATTTCCAGTGAAACCTCGATATCAAATTTTTGGGTGGAATGCAATACTTCCCCTACTCACTATACGTGGTAGAGAAAGTAAAAAAGGGATGCCTTACATTCATATGATTTTCTTTACCCACTATCGTTTATTGTTATACAATTTCTACACACTATTCCAACGAATGCAAAAATCCAATATCAGGATTTCACTGAAATACCCCTGAATAAAAAAACGCATTTTTATATAAAAAAAGGTCCGTGTGTGTGTCTGTGAACAGCATAACTCAAAAACGAAGAATGGGGTAGTACCGAATTTGGTATTTAGGTTCAGTGCCTTCCGAAGATGCGACACAACATTTTCGAGAAAATCTCTCTAACCCAAACTAACCTTTACATGGAACATTTTTGGAAAAGTTTTATTTTCTACAAAATGGCTCTAATGATTTTGATTAAAATGCCATATATTAAACACATTTACAGGAGAAATAAAATGTCTATCTTGAATTTTCTGAGAATAGCTTGTGAAGTCCTCTTCATTCGGAAGGAATTTTGTATTATCTTGCATAACTGGTAAACGTTAAGCGATAGGTGAAAATGTACTACACAAAAAAATGTAGATCTCTTCATAACACACGATTTATTTAAAATAACTTTTTCTGTGGCATCAGCCATTTCCGAGATATCCGTTATTAAAGGTTCGAACCATTCAACAATTTTCTCATTCTTTTCAAAGTCCTTTCGATATTCAGCTGTTTCTCGCGATTGCATGCAAAGAGCATGGAGTTTTAAGGCCAATTCTTAAACATTTGACTATCGCTATTCCATTTATATTTATAACCAAATGTGTAATACAGCTATTTCGGAAAGTTTTATCTGGATTAAAAATGTGGTAGATAGGAAAATAAAATTTCGTAAGAAACATTTGTATAACAAGCGATAGAGGGTAGAGAAAGCCACGTGAATGTAACACATCAAATTTTGTTAATGTCTATTCATCGGGTAAGATGATGAATTCCACAGCCTTTACATGACATCGCGAGAAACAACTGAATAGCGACAGCACTTAAAAATTACCTACAACGTATTGAAAAATTCAAACCAATAATAAGAAATACCTCGGAAGCGGCTAATGTGACGGTAAGTTATTTGAAATATGAACGGGGCTGATTTATTTACAAGTGTAAAACCCACCCAGCACGTTACTGACCTTGGAAGGGGAAATTGCTTCCCTCCCCTTCCGCTCAGGCAGTTGTGAGCGTGTTCAGTCTCGTCTCGTCTAAGCTCTACAAGAGAGATGAGAAAACAGAACAGCGTGGAACAAAGTATTTATTAAATTTCTTACTGCAGATGACGTCCAACTACCGGAAATTTTTCAGAGGCTCAATAAACAGTTTGGAGAAGCATGTCTCTCTAGAGCTCGAGTGTTCGAATGGTGTAAAGTCTTCAGAGAGGGAAGAGAAAGAGTAGAGAACACGCCGCATAATAGTTGACAGCTAACATCAATCATCCCATCCAATTGTGACCATACTAACGTGCTTATACGGGATAATAGGCGTATTAGTGTGAAAGAACTTGCTTCAATATTGAATTGGTAGTGTAGAAACTATCGTGAAAACGCATTTGCACTATAGGGAAGTTAACTCCCGCTGGGTCCCAGCGCACTTACCCTTGTAAACAAAATGGTACGCATGCAGGTGCCAGTCTACTCCTGGGACGACATGAAGCAGAAGGTGAGGAATTTCCTAGTGGTTCTCCAAACCCCAAAACGCCAAGGACAATCTTGGCTGGAAAAAGTAATGGTAACATTCTTTTGGGAGTTATCCATCTTGATTTCCTTCAGGATCGCAGGACCATCAACGCTGAATATTATTCCAACATGTTTTTGGGAGAAATAAAGAATAAGCTCCGGTCCAAGAGGAAAGTAAGAGGAAATCGCGTCTCCTTCCTTCAAGACAATGCGAGGCCCCGCATTGCCAGAAAGCCCATGGAAACCACCAGGAAGCTAAAGTGGGACCTAATTTCCCACCCACCTTACAGCCCAGATGTAGCCCCCAAGTGATTTTTTAGCAGTGATCTCACTTTTTTCAGGAATGGGTGCGCACTCAACCAAAAGACTTTTGGGCAAAGGGAATAAAATAGTTGCCAAAACGCTAAAAAAAACGTACAGAAGCCAATGGGGACTACTTTGAAGGAAACATGTAAAACTGGCCAGCTTTCATTATAGTATTTTCTGTCATTGCCGTGCCATCACATTCTATATTGGGCGTGAAAGACCGGAAAGTTTGCTCAGAAGCCTCTTTATCAGGCTTAAGGTTCTTTTACGTGTCATAAATCTACGACGCGGAACACCGAATTTACTTCCCTTCCGAAAGAAGACATGTTAAGGATTGTTACGGCCGAAAAGATTCATCCCCCTCCGCCAGGTTTGAACCCGGTGTCTCCCTTCACCTCATCCCTCCCATCGTGGGGCGTCGATACAATATCCTCGTTCCTGGGTCGGTACCGAATGCCCTCCGCTTCACAATGCAACAAGGGTAGCCGGTGTAGGAGATTTTCTTCAAAATCCTCGTGTCACATGTTTGGAATATACTGAACTTAAATACCTGGTTTGGTATTTACCCCAATTTTCGTTTTTGTGTGATGCTGTTGATAGAAACACACACGGACATTTCTTTCTAAAAAAAAAGGCTCTCTTGGATTCAAGGGACCTTAAAACATGTATTTCCGGCGAAAACTCGGTATCGAATTTTTGGGTGGATGCAATAGCTTCTCTACCTACTACTACATACGTGGTAGACAAAGTAAAAATGGCTAAAACCAACGGTAGAAACTCTACAGTTAAGCGAGCAATAACACCATGGGTTGTTTCTCAAGGCAAAGCCCGCGATATGACCATACAAGATAGAGGAGGCTACACAAATGAAACAAAAAAACAGAACACTAGCTGGAAAACACATGTTGCTTTATCACGACTGCACAGCTCGCAACTAAACCGCTACATGGTTATCAATTTACACAAACAAAATTCACATTTCAGTGAGCGGCCTTAGAACTTCGTTAAATTTATGTTCTATAAATTCTAATGTACAGCTAAGCTTCTAACACCGTTATGCCTCATGGTTTTAGAGCTTTGCACATTTGTTTATGAGGCCTATGTTATGTCTATCAACTGCTTAACACATTTTCTCTGGAACTAATTAACATTGCAAAAAAAAAAAAAAAAAAAAAAAACATTTTGTAAGCGCTCTAAGCTTCTACTCTTCTAGATTCGTTTGTGTGTTTATATAAACCACTAGCTGGCTTACCCGACTTTGCACGGTTATAACTCCAGTGACGATTTAATTTAATTTACCTCTCCGTTCTTTAGGAAATTATTGTACACCCGTGGACAAAACAATATGAATGTCTTGAACGCCAAATTTTTCTAAGCGGTTTCCAAGTAGAGTAGTTTGGGGTTGGGAGATTTTATTGAAAATCTTCATGTCGTATCTTTGGAAGATGAACTTAAGCGACTTTTCGTTTTTGAGTTATGCAGTTCAGACACACACAGAGACGGGCGTTTTTCTAAAAATACTTTTTTTTTATTCAGAGAGCCTCAAAACCGAATTTTTCGATGGAATGTAAAACTTCCGTAGGTAATCAGTAGAGAAAGTAATAAAAATGTCGAGTTCCGCAGAGTCGTTAGCAGAGTGACCGTCATTAAGAAGAACCTATATAAAGCCATTAGCGTTGTAAGGTTAACCCTCCCACCTTACCTTAATGGGCGAGGACACGAAAGGGTGTGTGATCTCTGTATGGGCCGCTGGTAGAAAACCAGTTGTTTGTCAGAAATTCATCAGCTGAAATGTGAAACCCATACACGGCTACAAATTTTGCCGAAGTGATAATGCAGTTTATTTACTTGATAGTAACTTGATAGTAAAATACATTACAGAAAAGTCCCATGTGTTTACATTCCTATGACTTTTTCTTTCACGTACCTAATAGACAAGTATTACATTCCACCCATTCGATGCAGAGATTTCATTGTAACATTAAAACGCATCTGTTTTGGGATATGCTGTGCTTCCAAGGAAACTACAAGCGAGATTTCTTTATAAGTATAAAACCTGGGCGCAGACGACGTCGAAAACGAAGGAAAGGGGTTACAGCTGCAAGTGTGTGTTTTTCCTTCAGTATTGCCTGCTGCTTTAAACGGTGCATTGTGAATAGAACTGTGCATTTTAATAATAAAGAATGTCGGGTAAAAATGTGGCGCTTAAGACACAAAGTAAAAATGGTCATATTAAAGGAAAAAAACAGAAACGCATTGTGAAATAATAATCCTTCTGAATAATATGGAAATCTCACCAAAACGGAAAAAATTAGAATCATGTCCATCTTGAGCAGGTTTTGCAGTACCTACAACGAAACGTGTAAATGGGTAATGAAGGTAAGAAGTAGACAGAAGAGCAAGCTTTTGTAAGGATACTTAGTAAGAGTGAGTAGAAAAAGTCATGTGAATGCAGCAAGTAAGATTTTTACTTTCTCTACTACGTATAGTAAGTAGGGGAAGTATTGTATTCCACCCAAAAATTCGATACCGAGATTTCACCGGAAATACATGTTTTGAGACCCCCTAAATAAAAAAAATCTGATGTGTTACACTCACATGACTTTCTCTACTCTTGTACAATCTAATTTTACAAACGCCTATTCTCCATATGCTTCATGTTAATCGAGATATCGAGATGTCAATCTTATTGGTAATTTTCTTGTAGATGCAAGGGGAATATGGTAGCTTTTAAGCGATAGTCAAATATTTTATCGCTGGTTGCTATGTGGCGCATTCCATTCTCTTTGCATGTCCAGGACAAAAAAATGAATAACGAATTTGAGAAAAAGTATAAGTATTGGAAAATTTAAGGAAATAACAAGCAATATCTCGAAAACGGTTCACTCAACAAAAAAAATGTATATGATATAAGTTGTGTACTTTAACGCGATCTACATTTTTTGTGTAGTAAAATTTTGTCTATCTCTTATGGTTTACCAGTTATGCAAAAGTCGTTCATAATGAAGAATACTTTTGGAGACATTCCCAGAAATTTCGAGATATACATTTCATTTCTCATGACATTATCTTAAACATATGATATTTTCATCAAAATCGTTAGAGCCATTTTTGAGAAAATTAAAATTTTCGAAAAATGTTCCATGTAAAGGGTAGTCTGGGGTGGGGGGATTTTCTTGAAAATCTTCGTGTCGCATCTCTGGAAGATACTGAACGTAAATACCAAGTTTGGTGTTTATCCGACTGTTAGTTTTTGAGTTATGCTGTTCACAGACACAGACACACACACAGACACACACACACACACAGACACACACACGGACATGTTTCCAAAAATGCTTTTTTTGGATTCAGGAGGTCTCAAAACATGTATTTCCGGTGAAATCTCGGTATCGAATTTTTGGGTGGAATGCAATACTTCCCCTACTTACTATACGTAGTAGAGAAAGTAAAAAATGAATAACGCATTTGAGAAAAAGTATAAGTATTGGAAAATTTAAGGAAATAACAAGCAATATCTCGAAAACGGTTCACTCAACAAAAGAAATGTATATGACATAAGTTGTGTATTTTAACGCGATCTACATTTTTTGTGTAGTAAAATTTTGTCTATCTCTTATGGTTTACCAGTTATGCAAAAGTCGTTCACAATGAAGAATACTTTTGGAGACATTCCCAGAAAATTCGAGATATACATTTCATTTCTCATGACATTATCTTAAACATATGGTATTTTCATCAAAATCGTTAGAGCCATTTTTGAGAAAATTAAAATTTTCGAAAAATCTTCCATGTAAAGGGTAGTCTGGGGTGGGGGGATTTTCTTGAAAACCTTCGTGTTGCATCTCTGGAAGATACTGAACCTAAATACCAAGTTTGGTGCTTATCCGACTGTTCGTTTTTGAGTTATGCTGTTCACAGACACACACACACACACATGTTTCCAAAAATGCTTTTTTACTTTCTCTACTACGTATAGTAAGTAGGGGAAGTATCGCATTCCACCCAAAAATTCGATACCGAGATTTCACCGGAAATACATGTTTTGAGACCTCCTGAATCCAAAAAAAGCATTTTTGGAAACATGTCCGTGTGTGTGTCTGTGTGTGGGTGTGTGTGTGTCTGTGTGTGTGTGTCTGTGTGTGTGTGTGTGTGTGTGTGTGTGTCTGTGAACAGCATAACTCAAAAACGAACAGTTGGATAAACACCAAACTTGGTATTTAGGTTCAGTATCTTCCAGAGATGCGACACGAAGGTTTTCAAGAAAATGCCCCCACCCCAGACTACCCTTTACATGGAACATTTTTCGAAAATTTTAATTTTCTCAAAAATGGCTCTAACGATTTTGATTAAAATATCATATGTTTAAGATAATGTCATGAGAAATGAAATGTATATCTCGAATTTTCTGGGAATGTCTCCAAAAGTATTCTTCATTGTGAACGACTTTTGCATAACTGGTAAACCATAGGAGATAGACAAAATTTTACTACACAAAAAATGTAGATCTCGTTAAAATACACAACTTATGTCATATACATTTCTTTTGTTGAGTGAACCGTTTTCGAGATATTGCTTGTTATTCCCTTAAATTTTCCAATACTTATACTTTTTCTCAAATTCGTTATTCATTTTTACTTTCTCTACTGCGTATAGTAAGTAGGGGAAGTATTGCATTCCACCCAAAAATTCGATACCGAGATTTCACCGGAAATACACGTTTTGAGACCTCCGGAATCCAAAAAAAGCATTTTTGGAAACATGTCCGTGTGTGTGTCTGTGTGTGTGTGTGTGTGTCTGTGTGTGTGTGTGTCTGTGTGTGTGTGTGTGTGTCTGTGAACAGCATAACTCAAAAACGAACAGTCGGATAAGCACCAAACTTGGTATTTAGGTTCAGTATCTTCCAGAGATGCGACACGAAGGTTTTCAAGAAAATCCCCCCACCCCAGACTACCCTTTACATAGAAGATTTTTCGAAAATTTTAATTTTCTCAAAAATGGCTCTAACGATTTTGATGAAAATATCATATGTTTAAGATAATGTCATGAGAAATGAAATGTATATCTCGAATTTTCTGGGAATGTCTCCAAAAGTATTCTTCATTGTGAACGACTTTTGCATAACTGGTAAACCATAAGAGATAGACAAAATTTTACTACACAAAAAATGTAGATCGCGTTAAAATACACAACTTATGTCATATACATTTCTTTTGTTGAGTGAACCGTTTTCGAGATATTGCTTGTTATTTCCTTAAATTTTACAATACTTATACTTTTTCTCACATTCGTTATTCATTTTTTTTATGTCCTGGACATGCAAAGAGAATGGAATGCGCCACATAGCAACCAGCGTTAAAATATTTGACTATCGCTTAAAAGCTACCATATTTCCCTTGCATCTACAAGAAAATTACCAATAAGATTGACATCTCGATATCTCGATTAACATGAACCATATGGAGAATAAGCGTTTGTAAAATTAGATTGTACAAGAGTAGAGAAAGTCATGTGAGTGTAACACATCAGATTTTTATGTCCTGGACTTGCAAAGAGAATGGAATGCGCCGCATAGCAACCAGCGTTAAAATATTTGACCATCGCTTAAAAGCTACCATATTCCCCTTGCATCTACAAGAAAATTAGCAATAAGATTGACATCTCGATATCTCGATTAACATAAAGCATATGGAGAATAGGCATTTGTAAAAATAGATTGTACAAGAGTAGAGAAAGTCATGTGAGTGTAACACATCAGATTTTTTTTATTCAGGAGGTCTCAAAACATGTATTTCCGGCGAAATCTCGGTATCGAATTTTTGGGTGGAATGCAATACTTCCCCTACTTACTATACGTAGTAGAGAAAGTAAAAAGCATTTTTGGAAACATGTCCGTGTGTGTGTGTGTGTGTGTCTGTGAACAGCATAACTCAGAAACGAACAGTCGGATAAACACTAAACTTGGTATTTAGGTTCAGTATCTTCCAGAGATGCGACACGAAGGTTTTCAAGAAAATCCCCCCACCCCAGATTAACCTTTACATGGAAGATTTTTCGAAAATTTTAATTTTCTCAATAATGGCTCTGACGATTTTGAATAAAATATCATATGTATAAGATATTTTCATGACAAATAAAATGTATATCTTGAACTTTCTGGGAATGTCTCCAAAAGTATTCTTCATTGTGAACGACTTTTGCATAACTGGTAAACCATAAGAGATAGACAAAATTTTACTACACAAAATATGTAGATCGCGTTAAAATACACAATTTGTCATATACATTTTTTTTTGAGTGAACCATTTTCGAGATATTGCTTGTTATTCCCTTAAATTTTTCAATACTTATTTTCTCAAATGGGAATTCGTTATTCATTTTTTTGGTCTTGGATATGCAAAGAGTATTAATCTGTGGCAAAGGGAATGGTGCTGCACCTAGCAACCAGCTATTAAGAGATATGTATATGCTTAAAGACCACTGTATTTCTATATTGCCCTTGTAAATATATATTCAACTTACATCTACAAGAAAATTAGCTATAAGATAGTGTCTGCAAATGTTTATCTCGATTAACATGAAGTAGATGGAGAATAAGCGTTTGTAAAAATAGTTTGTACAAGAGTAGAGAAAGTCATGTGAGTGTAACACATCAATTCTTTTTGTCCTGGTAATGCAAAGAGAATGGAATACTCCACATAGCAACCAGCTCTTAAAATATTTGACTATCGCTTAAAGCCTAGCAATTCCCCTTGCATCTACAAGAAAATTAGCAATAACATTAACATCTCGATTAACATGAAGCATATGGAGAATAAGCGTTTGTAAAAATAGTTTGTACAAGAGTAGAGAAAGTCGTGTGAGTGTAGCACATCAGATTTTTTTTAAATAAACGCCCCCGTTCCCCCCAAAGAAACCTAGCCCTGGCTACAACGCCAATAATATTATCTTGGAGTATATATGGAAACGAACGAAGCTTGAACATCTTTGGCGACAGGGCAAGACACGCCACTGATCATCTCGTTACAGTAATTGCGTTCTTAGGTTTCTAAATTCGAGCAAGCCGACTCAAATGTCGTGTGCGTGACGTCAAATGGCTACCAGCATGCAGTGGGTGGAGATCTATTCGGTGTCCCAAAAAGTAACGCAACGGATCAATCAGCATAGGCTTGTCCTAATTTTACTGAACTTCCCACTTCCCAACAAAAACATTTCATGTTTTAATCCGTTAAATGATCATGCTGCAGGTTTAAAGCGATTGCGTCATCGCAAGTGACGTCATTTCCGACGTGGTTCCATGTGGGAGTCCCTTCAGAGGTTTTGCATTACTCTTACTTAGATATTCGCTGATTTAAATTCACTGTATTTTCCATAGGCGCGGGTTTTCTTTTCTTTTTTTACCCTCCCCCATGGGCAAACGAGCTATTGTGCCGAATACATTATTATTAGTAGTATTATTATTATTATTAAAATTGAAATAATATTCTGTTAATCTAGCCAAGATACACATGTTACAAAATACTGTGAAATCTACAGCGCCTTGCTTTGGACAAGTGGCCGACTTAAGGAAATTTTCTTGGCACCGAGAAGCACGCTGTTTGCCGGCGGAGTTTAATATTCATTGTCCCTTAAATTCAAGCACATAGGTTTCTCATGCAAATTATAACTACAAAAACCACACATCTTTGTCATAGATGTTGGAAATTAATGTTCTTATGCTGCCACACATCTCTCGCAACTTAAACGCGGGTCAATAGATCGTTAATTAACGTTATCCAACACGCCATTGCAGAAATTAACTCTACTCACATTATCGCGTGGTTGCAATTTCTGAACTACAGTTATTTTAAAAGTTTAGCGACATTCCAAGCCGAGGTTTGCGAAATTCAATATTCATGTGCAAGCTTTCTCAGAATTTCTTTGAACTTCCTTCTAATTTTTTTCTGATGATATAGTTTTTTCTCTGTAAGAACACGGCAATTTACTTCCGGCTTCTTATCAAGAATATATACCATTTCCCTGAATATGTTCCAAGATTTCTCTACAAGTTTGTTGTCACATAGGAATCATACACGAAGATTCCGTGTGCTAAAGTATAGTCTTTTTGGCATTACAGCAACACTTAAACAGTAACACTGAAACACGCGAACTCACAACGTATCAACCTCTGTACAGCACAGACTTCACGTCAACTTATTAGCCGGCACACGGAGAGGAAGAAAAATAAAGGGGGAACAGAACCGATTAGAAACAGCACAGTGCAGGGCAAACAATTCCCGGTAATAACGCCACGCATTGAAACGAAGTCTCTGTAGATAAATGATATTCATATTAGACCATCTAGGTTAACTAAAAAACGTTGTAATCCCATTTAGAGGGTCGAACTTCTGTTTTACAAAATGAAAGGCAAGAATGATTGGATATTTTCGTTGTTTACATGTCTGGGTTAGCATCACAGCAATCCTTTGCAGGAGTAGCCGGATGTACCTTAGTTCTAAGTCCAGCGATAATAATAGCGACCGACTAAAACCTGAAAACTCATTTTCGAAGACCATTTAGAGGAATAGTATTAACATCTGTTGGTCGTTAAAGGCTGGTTCGCAATAACCCGAGAACGGAAACGAAAACGGGAAGCAAAACAACATACATGTTGGTACACAATATCCCGATAACTAGAACAAGTGCACATCGTTGACCCATATCGATAGTAAAGTGGAAAGTCGATTTTGTGCATTGGGATGTCATCTGCTTGTAAGTAACCTATGATATTTTTTTCACCTGTTTCAAATTCAGCCAACACAATCCAGCGTCAAAATTCAATATAGTGCCTAAACGATTTCTTAATGCAGGTTCATTAGTATTTCCTATTCCTCTAATTTTGTCAAGCTTCATTCCTTTATTAATAACGTACATTAATAACGTATCTACTTCTAAGGATTAGAAGTTCTGCAAAGGGCTGGTAACCCATCCACGTCAAAAAAAATGTTACTCCTATGCTCCAAAATAAATGCCGGACTGATACATATATGACAGAAGGATACAGACAGCTGAAATGAAATTTCTCAGACCTATAGCAGGATAGACAAGACTGGATAATATGCCAAACAACAAAATAAGGCAAAAGTTAAAAATAGAAGAGTTAAATAAAGTAATAGAGCTGGAAACAACACTTACAAAGAATGTCATTAAATAGGAAACCCCGAGCAACATATAACTACAGGCCCCAAGGATACAGAAACCCAGGACGACCAAAAAAGAGATGGACATAAGATTTTGGAGCCAGAACAGGCTAAACGACCTATAACCGTGAAGAAGAAGAATAACGTACCATACATATGGTAGGGACATGATTAGTATATGGTAGGCTACGTGGAAATCAAACCGACATGGTAGGCTATGTGGAAATCAAAACATGACATGGTAGGCTATGTGGAAATCAAACCGACATGGTAGGCTATGTGGAAATCAAACCGACATGGTAGGCTATGTGGAAATCAAACCGACATGGTAGGCTATGTGGAAATCAAACCGACATGGTAGGCTATGTGGAAATCAAAACATGACATGGTAGGCTATGTGGAAATCAAAACATGATATGGTAGGCTATGTAGAAATCAAAACATAACATGGTCGGTGCACAGTCGGGACATGGTAGGCTATGTGGAAATCCAAACGACCAATCGGTGCACGATAGGCTACGGAAATCCACCTATAAACGCCATAGGTTTTAAATTACCGCGTATACGTTACGTTTAACAGGATTCAAAGAAATACAAATAACCAATATATCCGCCAGGTGTCAAAAGCTAGGATATTCACGTGCTCTTGTGCAGGAGCCGTCACTGAAATGTGATCAAGCCTTCTTTCCCGTTCCCAGGAAAGCTTCCCATGAACGCCCACATTATAATACAATTATGTATTTTAACTTTGTCGTCCTCGTCACCGTTCTCGATTATTGTGAACCAAACTTTACTTGAGCTAGACGAGTTGAAAGCAATAAGGGGTGTATACACAAAATGATCATCCCCAATATTCATTAAGCAATGAGAGACCCAGGGTGTCTTGCTGCATTTCTTTCACTTGTTCCGTTCTAGGCCTGGTTGCTGCGTGACGTCATCAGACGTGAAGTCCACTCCAGCCAAGTGAGATGACATCTCCCTTGCTTGTTGACGTAATGCTGTTTTACACACATTCTTCCTCCATTAATGTTCTGATACTATTTCTTTGTTGGTATGTTGTATAATAGTTTTTGACTATACCTACGAAAATTGGGTTCCGGGGTGATATATTACAGGCCAGATGGAAAACTATCCTGTTACCCTTGTCTGGAAACAAAAGCCAGCCGCGAATATGCTTTTCTAATTTCTCTACCGCTTACAGGAGTCTCGCTTATCCGACATAAGTAGGCCGGCAGAACGTCGGATAAACGAAAAATGTGGGATAATAGGGAGGTGTATAGAAAAGGCCTATTAAACGTCAAATTATCCTATAAGTTTACACATTACGAGCCTTTAGCTTGCCTCAACCTTAAGAGTGAGGCAGTATTTTTAACACTTAAATGATTTCAGTCAAATTATATAATATGTAAATTCAATAACAGCCCGCCTTAAAGCAATATGTGTATGTAATAATTTGTAAAATGTATGTAACACTCATTGCATATGCTTATATTATTGTAAACATGTTCAATAATGTTATGTGAATATATTACATAATTTAATAATGTAGGAGCTGTGAGAATAATAGGTTAAAAGTTGCTAACAATGAGGTAACCTTGAGTCAATAGTGAGTAAGAATGTTTAATAATGCTACTAGTCATTCTTGGAGTAACAATAATGTAAATTTTGAGACGGTTTGTAAAATGGCCAATCAACAACCAGAAAGAGCTTTAGTTGAATGAAGGTATTCTGTTGGAGTGGGATTGGCCATTCGGAGACTGAAATATAGCAAAATTTACAAATCTAGAAGTCGGTTGCCTGCAGAAAGCGTTACTAACCAGGCGCAAAAAGTGTCCTTAAGAAATATATGTATTCGTGTGAGACAAAAAATAAGTTTACGTGTTAAAAAGTACAAGTAATTAATAAAACGAATCTCACAACTCTCTATATCAGTGAAGTGTTATTTAAATCGTATCAAGTATTAATAAGAGGAGTGAAGTAAAATTATAATCTGTGTAAGCCTACATTCTTGTCGCACCAAAATCCTGCTAAGAGAAACGTGTCTCTAAAATAAATACTGACGCTGCCGAGGCAAACATAAATATATATATATATATATATATATATATATATATATATATATATATACAAGAGAGAGAGATGTGAGATGTTTTTATTAATTATTTGCACTTTTTAACACGTAAACTATTTTTTGTCTCACACGAATACGTATTAAATTTCTCGAGGACGCATCTCGCGTCCGGTTAGGAACACTGTCTACGGGTAACTGACAACTGAATTTGTAAATTTTACTATATTTCAGTTTCTGATTGGCTAATCCTACTCCAATAGAATACCTTCATTGAACTAAAGCTCTTTTTTTGTTGTTAATTGGCTATTTATTAAATGTCTCAAAAATTACATTATTGTTGATCCAAGAATTACCAGTAGTATTATTACTTTGTTATCCATTATTGCCTCAAGGTTACCTCATTGTTAGCAACTTTTAACCTATTTTTCTCACAGCTCCTACAATATTAAATTACGTAATACATTCATATAACACTATTACACATGTATACAATAATATAAACATATAATGACTGTAATATACACTTTTTATATATTATTTTATACACATATTGGTTTAAGGCGGGCTGTTATTGAATTTATATATTATATCATTAGACTGAAATTATTGAAGTATTAAAAATACTGCCTCGGCATATTACGCAGTAACAATAAACTAAAGGCTAGAAGGCAACAATATTTGTTTCTTATAGTGATGGGACGATACCGCCATTTCTCGATACTCCATACAGATATTGATTTTTGAACACCAATTCTGATACTCACTTTATAAAAAGCTGAAAAGGCGATACTTGTTCATTGAAAATTATGTTCTTATTAATAGTTTTCTGAGAGTAAACGTAGTAATCAATTTTGTATTTATACTAATTCCGAAATTGTTCCTGTTTGACATTCTGCAATTGGCAACAATGTTTTAATCTTGATGATGCCATTGGTTATACGTCTTCTATTGTTGATCAAGGCTAATAATAATAACAATAATAATTTCTTTGCTTCCCTTCCCTGTGTATTAATTATTTTGGGCTGAAAAGATTCTTTTAAAGGAATTTTGTATCCATATTACGGAAATTAGTCGGTATACCCGTAAGCTACGCTCATAACCCCAATTTGATTTGCGTAAACACAAACAGATAGAAGGAAAGAACTAATACATCCAAGTGCTGTATTATCTAACACCTTGTCGCGGTATCTCTCGTGTTATCTTATTTATTGGGCGCCTGTTATTGTTTTATTATTTTAAGATTTGAGTGCTTTGTCCTCCGGCTAGCTATTATTACTCAGTCGAGCAAATATCTCTGAGCAGGGCGTGTAAACGGAAAGGAGTTGTTACTAAAAGATAACACTGATAAAAGAATTTATTTTCACACTTTTATTGCCGTCACACTTAATTAATAGTCCACATCTTTAATCTTTATACACGCCTGACTGAAAATGTTATATTTCCGAATGTAATTACTGTCGTATTAGTTGCCGCGTACTTCACATTTTGTAACTAACTTTACGACGCGAGAGATTCTTCCAAACTGTATGACGTGCACTCCACGAGAGATTCCTTAGAACTGCGTGATGTGTACCCCGCGAATGACTTTTCAAGACTGCGTGAAACATGCCTTATAGCTCGAGAATATATACTCCTTCACCTCGAAATGCCTAAACATTATAATAGAACTACTATTGGTTACCAAATCGCGCCAACATTAGCGTCTGTTTTGTCAGCCAATCACAATTACTAACGCATGTGCTCAAGGGAAGATATTCCCTCCATTTCTAAAGAAAGGCACGCTACCCTGACGTCATTTGTTTGTCTCTTCTTAGTGATAAACAACTCACCCCATCGGTTCATTGTTACCCACTTCTATTGTCAGTTTCAGTGAGGCCGTGTAAACTTATTTCCTAACAACGCTTATGGCTAACAAACATCTAAAATCATTGCCATACAATAATGTTAATTTACACTACAATCACTCTGGCATTCACAGTGTTGTGATATAAAATAGTGCCTCAACCTTGAGTTCTGATTTCTTTCTGCTGGATTTTGGTGACCGGAGTAGGTAAATGTAATAGCTGAGAGTGAATCACCAAGCCAGACTATTGCAGAAAAATGATATAGGCGTCAGCTAAATCAGCTTCATTCACAATTCAGTTAACGCTGTATGTTAATGAGTTACTTGCACCCCCCCCCATTGTTTTGTATGTTTTCAATTAGACACCAGAGTCTATGGAATACTTGCATTGATTCACCCATAGGAAACGCAGTCAAGATCTATAAAGAACTACAGACCAGTAACTTTTGGGAACACGTGCGAAGTAAACGTCAAGTCTCGACTCCTTTCATCTCTTATCTGGCATAAAGTTTAACGTAACAGCTTTCAATAATGCAAAATAATTTAAAAGTATCGAAGGTTTATCTCAAAGTATTAGATATAATTCGATACCACCGAGTAACGAAGTCCCATCCCTAGTTTCTTAGCTAGATTGAACTTCAGTGCTGGTATCTACATACTTCAAATTCGATATCTTTAATAAGACGAGTGGTAATTTTTTTTAAATTAAATAATATCGGAAAATACTATACCCATGCAGTAGAAAAGTGGGAAGATCTTTTGTTATTGGATTTGCAACGGGGACCAAGCGAGATAAAATGTTGAGGAGGCTTGGAGATAGTTTTTAAAAGAAGCCGGAATCCTTTAACTTCTTGCATTCACTGTGTATGACAAACAAGTCACCCATCTATTCAGGAGACAGGTAGAAGGCAGTAAAGTTTAACATCAGTTCTAAGGATTGAGCAAGTAGTTGTATTGTAATTGAATTGTTGGGGAGCCGAACTTGAAGTAGTTGCAACCGCACGTATGGTACCAGGTAGCCTTCGTCCCAAAAATTTAAAAATATTAACCTTGTAATTTAACGGTTTCTTTAAATATTATATATTTATGTTTGCCTCGGCTGCGTCAGTATTATTGTTACAGACATGGATGTCTTAGCAGGGTTGTGGTGCGACTGAAGAATGTAGGCTTACAGAGATTATAATTTTTTACTTCACTTATTAATGCTTGACACTATTTAAATAACACTTCACTGATATAGAGAAAGCTGTGAGATTTTTTTATTTAATTACTTGCACTTTTTAACACGTAAACTATTTTTGTCTCACACGAATACGTATTAAATTTTCTCGAGGACGTATCTAGCGTCCAGTTAGAAACACTGTCTACAACCAAAACGTCCAGTTATGAACACTGTCTACAAGCAACTGTCTTGATTTTTTTTTACCGCCTTAATTTGTAAATTTCTGTATTTCAAGTCTCTGATTGGCTATTCCTAATCCAATAGAATACTTTTATTTAACTTAAGCTTTTTCTGGTTGTTGATTGGCTATTTATAAACTGTTTCAGAATTTACATTATTGTTGCTCCAATAATGACTAGTAGTATTGTTAAACTTTCTTACTCATTATTGCCTCAAGGTTATCTCATTGTTAGCAGCTTTTAACCTATCATTCTTACAGCTCCTACATTATTAAATTACGTAATACATTCACATAGCATTATTGAACATGTATAAAATAATACAAACATATACAATGACTGTAATATACACTTTTTATATATTATTACATACACATATCGCTTTAAGGCGGGCTGTTATTGAATTTACATATTATATAATTAGACTGAAATTATTTAAGTGTTAAAAATACTGCCTCTCAGGTGACAAGTAGAAGGCAGTAAAGGTTAATATCAGTTCTAAGGAAGTGTATACGTTTATATGTATAGAGGAGGCTTCTAAGGACGCCATGGAAAAAGAAAGCGAATAGGGTGGGGAAAGAAAGCGCTAGGTTAAAGCAATATGATGGAAGAAAGCAGAGCGAAGTGCGGCGCATCGTTCATTCTTTGCTGTTTGAAAACATTCCACCCCTGCTGGATGTAATTTTGCCAAGGGTTTAGTGATGATACTGTACGAAATTATAGCTTTTATCATTTTATGTCTCCATATTTCTTGATAGTATATCTTTATGCCTGTAAAATCGTATCTCGAAGTACTAAAAATACAAAGAGAAGAGATAAAAGTGCAGGTGAAAATTAATGTTTTAAAATAGCCTTAAACGGCAGTGCAGATATTTCAATATTTGGTGATCTATATTCACAAGATGACGACGCGCTATAAAAATGTTTCACAACAAAATAGAGAAAATACCTAACTGAAAATGAATTTACAGTTCCAGAATTGTCTGAAGTTAAATATATGGTGTCCCATAAAGCACGCAAATTTGAATTTAATAATAAAACACATAGTTTATTTGAAAATTGCTAATATTATGTCAATATGAAGCACAAAGACTGGGATTAAACACGAAACAAAACGGCTTCGTCTGCACTCATCCACTCTGTGAACAAAATTTTCAGCTACTGTAGAGCAAAATTCCGCTTGAATTTCACCCATGACACGTATAATTTCCGCATTGAGTTGGGGGACAGTTCATGGATTGTTCACACAAACACAAGATTTGACATACCTCCACAAAAAATAATCACATGGTGTCAAATCACACGATCTCGATGGCCAGTTCTGATAGATGACACGAGCAGGGAATCTTTCCCTCAGCAACCTTGTTGTTTTAACGGGAGGTTGCCCCATCCTGTTGGAACACAAGTCTTCCACATTCAATACTTGCAATTGCGACCATAAAAACTGTGTTATCATGTGGCAATAACGATCAACATTCACTGTCACTGCTTTTCCAGTCTCGTCTTCAAACAAATATAGCCCAATTAGTCCGCCAGCCCATAATCCGCACCAAACAGTGACTCGTTCTGGTCACAGACACTTCTCGCGAACCGTGCGAGGATTCCCTGTGCCCTAGATCCAGCAGTTTTGTTTATTAACATAACCACTAAGCTGGAAGTGCGCCTTATTTTCTTATGAAAATCACTATGGAATTCTTGTTTGGTGAGTAACCAATCCACAAATGTTCGACGCTTCAAGTGGTCCATCGGCTTCAGCTCGTGTTAGTTGGATCTTAAAAGCATGCAAATGCAGATCTTTTGTTCAAATTCGCTGCAGACTGCTTTTCGGAATGCCAAATTGTTGGGAACGACGGCGAATGGACTTCATTTGGTTCGTAGCACCGCTCTGACTGACTAGGGCGACATTCTCTGCCGATCGACGAGAAGAGGACGTCCTGGTGATTTAATGTTCACTGTCGATCCTGTATCTTCAAATTTCCTTACAAGTCTATTCACTGTTGACACATTACGCGTAATTCGCCTATCAAAGATTACACGAAGTCTTCGAACAGTCTCTGCATACCATTCGCCGTACTTGTAATGCACTTTCAAAATCTGTATGCGTTGATCCTTTGTGTATCGCTCCATTTTAGCTGATAACCATACGCACAAATGACAATGACAATCGCTTAAAATTTCAGGTCCGGCAAACTAACAAACTGAAATTAAACTGCGTTCTTTATGGGAAGCCCTATACATTCACTTGAAAAGTTCAGTCCCGTGATCATTTAAAGGACCTTTTGATCGTAGTCTGTTTTTCTGACGAGTGCCGTTTCTTCGCTGCCTCAAGTCTCGTCATCTTTGCAGCATCATTATGTCGATCCATGTAGCTTCTTGTTGCTCAATGTATTTAATTGCACTTTCTAGAGCTTTAACTCCGTCGTTATGTGAAATTCTGCGAGGTTCAACAGTTGGTGCTTGATCTTCAATTTCGTTGTCATAGCAACTGACAAGAGCGACAATTTCTCCAGCAGTTACTTGACACTGATCATTCTTCATCCAACTTTCGTTTTCTTGCAAAAATGCTTCCTCACATCCAAGGATACGTTGCACCAAAAAATGAATGCTTTCTTCGGTTTCACACTGTCATCATTGCCTAGGAGCTGCTTCCATGATTTGGCCATTAACGCTTCTTTTTTTCTTTCTTTCTTTCTTTTTTGTTATTTTCATTTACTGCTGGACGCTGGATATGCGAAGGTCGGATAAACGAGGATCTACTGCACCTATATAGGGTGGACCATTTAAGTTGAGACTGTGCAATATCTCCAAAACTAAGTGATGTGGAAGGAAATGTCTTTAATAAAAGTTGCTTGATATTATGGGGGAAAGTAAATGCCATTAGTCGTGTTTTATTTGGAGGACGTTATGATGATAATTTTAGAGTCAATTTAATTTTTACTTTCTCTACTACGTATAGTGAGTAGGGGAAGTATTGTATTCCACCCAAAAATTCGATACCGAGATTTCACCGGAAATATATGTTTTGAGACCCCCTGAATCGAAAAAAAAGCATTTTTGGAAACATGTCCGTGTGTGTGTGTGTCTGTGAACAGCATAACTCAGAAAGCAACAGTCGAATAAACACCAAATTTGGTATTTAGGTTCAGTATCTTCCAGAGATGCGACACGAAGGTTTTCAAGAAAATCCCCCACCATAGATTACCCTTTACATGGAACATTTTTCGAAAATGTTAATTTTCTCAAAAATGGCTCTTAACGATTTTGATTAAAATATCGCATGTTTAAGGCATTTTCATGACAAATAAAATGTATATCTTGAATTTTCTGCAAACGTCTCCAAAAGTATTCTTCATTGTGAACGACTGTTGCATAACTGGTAAACCATAAGAGATGGGCAAAATTTTACTACACAAAAAAATGTAGATCGCGTTAAAATACACAATTTATGTCATATACATTTTTTTTGAGTGAACATTTTCGAGATATTGCTTGTTATTCCCTTAAAATTTTCAATACTTATTTTCTCAAATAGGAATTCGTTATTCATTTTTTTTGTCTTGGATATGCAAAGAGTATTAATCTGTGGCAAAGAGAATGGTGCTGCACCTAGCAACCAGCTATTAAGATATATGTCTATGCTTAATGGCAACTGTATTTCTATATTGCCCTTGCAAATACAAAACAAGGGGAACATAGTACGCCTTAAGCGATGGTCAAATATTTTTAGAACTGGTCGCTATGTGTAAAATGTAATTCTCTTTGCATTCAAAAGATCCTTTCTGCAAATGTTTACCTCGATTAATATGAAATAGATGGAGAATAAGAGTTTGTAAAAATAGTTTGTACAAGAGTAGAGAAAGTCATGTGAGTGTAACACATCAGATTTTTTTTAATGGGGCCTACTTTTATATGTTGTTTTCTCATTAGAAAATGATTTATAAAAAGCTGTTTGTTTTATGATGAGGAATAAGGAAACAAAATAAAAAACGTTGGTTCCCAGTTACCAAACGTAACTTGACCCTCAAATCACCATCCATGAACGGTCCAGGCATTTATTGCGCTCTTCCTATACAACCATTCAGAATTTTCGTTATTTACGTTGGTGTAAGAATACTTGGAAGGTGTTTTATACAAATGTTGTTTAGATTTTATGAGTGAGAAAACAATAAAAAAAAAAGGTAGATTCCCATTTAAAAAAAATTAAATTGACCCAAAAATGACCATCACAACGCCCTCTAAACGAAACACGACTAATGGCATTTACTTTCCCCCATAATATCAAGTAACTTTTATTAAACACATTTCCTACTACAACACTTAGTTTTGGAGATATTGTAGTCTCAACTTAAATGGTCCACCCTGTACATGGTTATAAGAAGTATTGTTTTTCACCCAAAAATTTCACCTCCAGATGTCGCCGGAAAAATGTTTTGAGGCACCCTGGATTCTAAAAAAAACCCTTTTTAGAAAAAGGTCCGTGTATGTGTATTGAAAACAGCATAACTAAAAAACGAAAAGTCGGATACATAACCTAACTTTGTATTTAAGTTCAGTATCGTCCAAGGATGCAACACGAAGATTTTAAACAAAATCCCCCAACCGCGAGCTTTTTTGATTAAAATGCCGTGTTTGAAATATCTGTATGACAAATAAAATGTATAACTTGAATTTTCTGAAGCCCTCTTCATTCGGAAGGAATTTTTTTTTAATTTTGTATAAAGGATATAAACCATAAGAGATGAGACAAAACCTATTACACAAAAATGTAATCTCTTAAAAACATACAATTTATTTCAACTAACTTCTTTGTGGCATCAGGCATCTCCGAGGGACGTTC